>JBBIGA010000002.1:13979557-13990076 GCA_037576975.1 Alestes dentex
TCTCAAATTCCTGGAAGAGCTGAGTAAACTGAGTAAACTATATGTCAGTCACTAAATATACATGTATGAATATTATAACCCCTCTCACATTGCTTCCTTTGGTAAGCATGACTGACAGTCCGGGAGTCTCTTGCAGTGTGGTTTTATCAGTTCCTACGCAGCCTCTTCCTCGCAATTAGATAATTGGACATATTTAGCAATGCTTATGTTTCAGTACGGGCTGGTGCACTTTACCGCTCTCAAAACACACCCTATCAAGCAGACAGTTATGATGAAGAAGTCAAGCCAAAATAAAATGTATTGCATTATCAGGCTCACAAGCAAATGAGCAACTGTCTGCAGGCTGAATGGAGTAGCAGGGGCGTTTAAGCTAGGTGGGCCACGGGCCCTGCAGCTCTACCAAGCCTGAGGATGTTTATTACTGTAACAGCCTGTGTTTATGGACGCGCTGTTCTCTAGTGGCTCTGCGTCCCGCACTAAACCCTCATTCCCAGCCGCTCAGCCTGGCAGCATCTTGTGCTCAGCCTTTTCATTTATCATCACTGATCCCTCACTTTCTTCTGTATAAACTCCGTGTGTGTGCCTGCTCACTGTCCCTGAGGGACAAAGATGATGTCATTGCGCTGGACAGAGCTATACCTCTACCGCTCCTTTATCCCACTCATGATCAGTGTCCTAATTTGGCAGTGCAGCCTCTTCAGCAAGTCTCTCTGAGACCGAGAGAGACTGCTCAAAATCTGGGCTCAAAGAAACAGATTCCACTTGAGGAACATGACTTGATGCATGACATAAAAATTGCACAGAAATGAGTTATTTTAAAAATCTAACCTTTTCAAGCTAACAGAAGAAACCAAAACAAGTTCTACAACTTTGAGAATGCTGTCTGGAAAATATGGTCTATTTAAGCCCTGGCAAGCAGCCCCAGCAGACAGGCTGGTTGATGGACTATGTCAACAGATCTACCGTCATTTTGTGATTTCAGCTGCAGTGAGAAATAGTATTACACATTAACATATTAACTTTTTGACTTTTAGGTTTGTGTGACATATCTGCTTTTTTCAGCTAAGTTAAATTGTGCATGCTTCTGGCAGAAAACTAGCCCTGGCAAAAATAAATTAAAGTATTCAAGTATTTGTTTGTTACTCTGGAATTCAATTTTATATTTATTATTCAAAATTTTTGTAGCCCAAACTACAAAGCTTCTAATTACCAAATATGTTTAAAAAGTACAGTGCTTATTACTTTATGGAAAGTTCATCTGCATCATAGTAGTGCAATAATACAGTCAACTCAAAATCAGTTCCTTAGACAATTCGGGGCTCACCATTCAATATACTCACAAAATATATTTGACAAAGTAAGACTGAAAACAATTCAGTGTTATCACAACATTTAGAATGAAATTTAAATGAAGAAGAATGACGACTGTATTCAGTTCCGGCACAATTTACTAACAAAACTAGAGCTGAAAAGTTGGGGAGGTTATGTGTGAAGTGAATGTGCTGGACTGGGTTGTTGATCAGGCACTAGTTTAATATTATAAACAATGCAGTTCTATCGAATATCATAATTAATAGAAATCTTATTCTCCAGGATACATTGTCACATTTTCCCCTGTGAAATCACAACATTTCAATATAAGCTAAAAAGGGCAGAGTTGCCTGAAACCACATGTGTGAGAGCAACTTGATTAATCAGACAGCAGATAAAAGTAAGAGTTGGCTGTGGAGGCATGACAAGTTTGAAGAATCATTTCAAATAAAGCAAGTGTAGTGATTCTCCATATTAAACTAATGTTACTTTTGTCCCTGATGAGGGTGGCACTAAAACCGGGAGCTCAGAAACTCATAGCTTCGAAAGCTGTCAGTTTTTGAGCTCCCGGTTTTGAGCTCTCACACATTCTGCCCCTGCTTCACTGGTGGTCCCTCTCACATTCGCATAGGGATTAGTCCAAAAAATCATCAGACCTCCACTCTCTACATTAAACAATAATGTAAGTGTAAAAAAAAAAAACATACAGCACGTGATCAGCTGAGGTTCACCTGGCTGTTGCAGCCTTTCTATTTTGAGTTTCTATTTTGATAATACTGAAAAAAATCATAAAATAAAGTCACTTAAAATAAAAAAATAAATATTATTATCAAGAATGATTTAGAGATCGAGTATTCAAGGCTCGTTCAGACATATCGCTCGATATTCAAAGCCTGTAAAATGCTATTGGGTCTGTCCTAAACGATGCTTAGATGAGAGACAGAAAACAAGGACAGCATTATGGGAAAAAACTCATGGTTTTCTATATTTTGTATCATTTGGTTTGTATTAATGTGTATTACACATAATAATTTTGTCTGTAACGCAAGGTAAATGCATTCATCGTGTTGTTAATAGGTACCCTTCTGGTACTGTAACTAAACTGGGTAATACAGTCACATGATTACAGGACACCAGTGTGTAGACAGAGGCTGGGTGTGGCCGGTGTACAGTGAAGAGGGACCATCGTAGACAAATAAATTCTACATGAGCAGGAGAGTAATTAAGAATCTGTCTAGTTGTTTGAGGGGAATAAAGCGAATAAAGAGAGAGAGAGAGAGACAGTGAGAAAGAGAGAGAGAGTGAGAGAGAGAGAGAGAAGGAGCAATGGACAGAGAGGGTTAGAGAAAGAGAGAACAAGAGAACAGACACGTAAGACATGTAATATAGATGTGAGGGAGAGTTATAAATACTACATGGCTAGAATGTAATGGAGTGTCAGTGGAAGAGGGAGTGGTAAATCAAGTAAGATACATGGAGTTTTCAGCTGCAAGACAAAGAGAGAGCGGAGAGAGAGAGAGAAAGAGAGAGTAATGAGAGCCATACTGTTTAATGGGGCGAATGGAGATACAAAGCGATGCTTTCGAAGAAAGAAAAGCTTTGTGCTTCACCACATGCAACCAGCTAGGAACAGAAAAATTTACCATCACGGTCACTTATAGTGGCCTAGTAAAATATATGCGACAGTTAAGCCTGGTTACCCAGAGTCCCATCTCAATGCAATTATTTTATGGTACCAAGCAAATCACTGTGCTACCGTGCATGAAGAAAAACTTTTGTTATTCAATATCGCCTTTCAATATGTCCGTGGTATTACCGTCAAAGCCTGAAAAAACAGAACAGCCATGAAAGGCGCATTTATTGTGTTTTAGAGCAAAACTCTTCAAATGCAAATAACTTTTCTTGGGCAAAATTAACAAATTGTGTAAACACAGGATATTTTTCTGCAAATGTTACTGCCCGGTTTCTGTTTAGTAATGGATATTGCTGTTTAGTAATGCATTTGCAAACATAGCATACAACACATGTGCCAGAACTGTTGTTCACATCACATAAATGAACTTTTTAATCAAATGTGATCAAATGTTTTTTAAGTTGAATCTTGTTCAACAATTTGTTAAAAATGTTTAACGTGTGCAGGTTTTCACTACGAAAATCAACAAGACATGTTATTTGATTAGGTTTATGCCACTGTAATGAAATCTTCAACGTGTTAACTTTATAGAAGAAAAATCATTCTTGACTTAATTCCTCGTTTAATAAAAAAAAAAAAAGCAATTATATGTCTAAAAGTAATTATTGACCAGTTTCATTTGTTTGCCAAGAAATGTTCACATGTAACAACTTATGATTCAGGATTATGTAAAAGGTAAAACAATGACAGTATTGAGATGTGAGGCTTTGTTCCAACAGCGCTAACATATGTTTAGAATTTAAGATATATTTAAAAAAGGATCAATATCATTTAAGTTCATTTATTATATGATTTGTTAAAGAGATCATTTGGAAAGACATCATTCTTAATTATTATCATTGAGCGGTGCCCAGCCCTAGTGCCGGCGTGGAGGGAAGACAACATCTGAAAGAGAGGAGAGACTTTTACATGGGGGAGCTGTTCATTCCTCTGTTTCTTTCAGTGTAGCCTGAATACCTGAATGACTCACGCAGCCTCATTATCTCTGTGAATAGGGCAGCACTATGGAGGAGGATGGTGGAGTTGACTCTCGAGAGTCATTTCTTCAAAGTCTCTCCTCTCATCCCATGATGTTTTAACCATGGTCATGCTTCAATTTATGTCTCAGTGTGTTCAATTCTAGTATAGATATTTATATAACCCATTATGACATTCATGAAAATCATGCGTAACCTATTCAGAGAGATTTCAACTTCATTATCTCCTCCTGTAACAAAACAGATATATCAACTACATACCAGTTATATCAGCTACGTGCCAGCTGTGCACACCTTTATGTGTGTTTCAGTAACATGAAGCAGATCAATAATGAAACCTATGAAAATATTGATTGGTTTTCTGTGGCCTCGAGCGCTTATCCAATCCAGATCTAATTCGGAACCTTTATTGTATCCTTGACCTGGTTGTTTTGGACTGATACCATCCTGTGAATGTGAAATATGTGGGCTTTGATAGAACACACCTACCTTTATGCGGGTGAGCCATGACCAGACACTGTAATGTGCATACACGCATGCACACACACAGACACACACACACAAACATATAAACATACAGCCTCCCCTTTCTGTTCACCTCCTTGCTGCAAACTTATGACGTCAGGTTGCTAGGCAACTACCCGAGCAAACAGAATCCCTCTCCATGCAGAGGGGTGGCCCCATCCTGTTGATCTGCACGCGTCTCTAGCCGCCCATTAACCTAACACACATAGACAAATACACAGACAGACACACACACACACTCCCATTAACCTTGTCTCTTCAGCCTCCACCTCATAAGACGTCTATATTGGATTAACAGTCCCGCACACTGTCCTGTCCTAATACTGAATGGGGTTACAGCTGGATGTGAATAGTTCCACGTTGAAAGCTGGAATAATCCAGCATCTGACTCTTCTGCATTTCTTTCACCGGCAAGGATGGGTTTTTAATAAAAAGGAGAAAAAGATCACGTTTAAGCTTTACTGGCAGTCAGCATCAGACCAGAAACTCATTACTCCTTATTTTCCAATTTGCTTTTATGATTTGAAAAGTGTTAATTCCACTGAGAGTTAAGGACATTAAATATCTTGAAAGGCTGTCATTGTGGAGAAATCGTGAGCTTCAAAAACACAGGCTCCTATGAACTGAAGGTGTGTAGTTGTCAGTAGATCATCTGATATAGTATTATCAATAATCATGATAATAGAAAGAATAAGAATCATCATCGTTTGGCATTTAATGTAGATTGGGAAATTGAGTAAACAGGCAAATATTGGAAAAAATACAAATCAGAGTACAAATTCTCCTGAACTTGCTCTGCATCCATCTTAATCTGCACGACTTTTGAATCTGCAATGCTGCTGAATCTGTGTGGCAATTATTACACAATAGTGTGACAGCGGTTTAGGTCCCATCGCCATCTGCTGATCTCAGAACTGTATGCTTTAGCTGCTGAGGGAGGGGGACGGTTGCTGTAGTTGTTGCAGTAAAGTCTTTACAGCAACAGTGAGGTCAGCTGTAGCTAGCGGGGGGCCGTATGATAGCCCATGACAATCATTTTAGTTCATGGTGATGTTATAAACACAATATTTGATTTTGCATCACTATGGGAAATCTATAATGGAAGTTAAAGCAGACACTGAATGTGTTTATCAATTTGCAGAGATGGAGTGAAGAGAAAGTATTGGGAAAAGTATTGTCTGTTGTAAACTGGTCCCTGAACTAAATTGAATGTCAGCTAAAGTTAAGCATGGCACAGCTCTCTGGTGTACGTCTGAAATTCTCTTCATCACACACATCAATTTTCCTCCTTTGATTGCTATGGAAATTTGTTTCATATTGAGTTTGCGAGTGTGGGGGCAGATGGTATTATAGATTCTTTTGTGGCTCAGGCTGTGTGTTTCAGTGGAAAAAGCTGGAGACTTAAACAACAGAGCGTGATATGTATTAATAATGTAAATGGTGCTTTTTGATTAAATAAAAAACAGCACAAATCCAAACTGGACTCATGGTGAAGCTGCTAGGTGGTATATTTCTTGCATATAGTGCATTAAGTTGCTGTTTCAGAGTGCAGAGACAGCAGCAGCGAGTAACCAGAACCACGTAGAGCTAAGGGAGCTGACTGCAAAATTATGATACTGTGTGCACTTAAATCTAATCCATCCAAACTAGGATTTGTAATGAATCAGATGTGAGATTTGGCCAAGCTTTTAGTTACTCAAAAACTGCATCTATTCTGTGAGTCATTGTTATCTCATAAGAATAACAGAGTAATCTATTTTTAGCTCCCAACGTTGGAAGTTCCATGAGAGAGGCAAGTCCATAACTGTTGAAGTCATGGAATGGTGCCCAAAATAATACCCCTGATTTATGGACAAAAAAGATATGGCAAGGTTAAATATAGAAAACTAGACTGTGCCGAGACTCATGTTAGCAAACGCCACATATTTCTTTTTAGAGAAGGTGAATCATTTACAGACTGTTAATTGCTACCAAATTGACAAGAACATTACAGGCAAATGACATATTCTGTTCGATTCCGTTCTTTGTCATTTGGCCCTTATCATGTCTAGAACACCGGATAGCTTAGCATATTATTTATAATTGATTCAGTCATTGAATTATACACAATTGAGAATCACTAATCAAACCTAAACTAAATCAGTTCACTTAGTGTCCATCTTTGTAGATGTAACTTGTCCTGCATTAAGCGTCTGTGTTAGTTTAGTCTTTTGTTTGTCTGTAGCTTGAATTACAAATCTAAATATCTGTATAATGCCCATGTTATTTCCTTTTATAGACTTAATTTTTGCACAGTTCCCCCCCCCCCATACTTTCTTGTTTGCTATCCAGCTGCCTATGCAGCATTAGCTTCTTTAATGGTGCAGATTTTATATATACAGTGGTCACC
This sequence comes from Alestes dentex, assembly GCA_037576975.1. Classification (NCBI taxonomy): domain Eukaryota; kingdom Metazoa; phylum Chordata; class Actinopteri; order Characiformes; family Alestidae; genus Alestes; species Alestes dentex. The sequence goes on from JBBIGA010000002.1 coordinate 13,986,453, forward strand.
CGAAATTCGCGGGGGTTACGTTACAAGAGCACCCACGAATTGTGAACAACTGTGAATTTGTGATGTGGCAAAATGCCTGAAAATGCATATTTTTATAGTCTAAACCCTAAATATGCCCCCAGACATGCTCGCAAAACACTTTAATTTCATTTTAAACTCAGCTTAGTACATTACCCTTAAAGAAAATGTAAAGGTAAACCCATATCCATACTGCACAGTGTACACTGAACTGCTGTCTCCCACAGTGCTACAATGTAAAATATCGATGTTACCCCTGTATAGGCTGCACTGTAATTCATGCAAGCTCGTCTTCATTGGTATGAGCATGTAAATACAGTAATAAATTCATTTAATTGACAGTAATAAAAATACACGGCTTTAAGAAAAACAAAACGAAAAACACTCAGAGAAACACTCGAGATGGGAAACTGTTCTGATGCGGGAATGCTAGAGTAAGATGCGTCACAGGGCAGCAGCCAATCAGCAGCAAGGAGAAATGAATAATGCTATCGGATTGGCTACTTTCAAGCCTCTTTCAAAGTACAGGAGTATTTCACCATCCCAAGATGGTTTCTTTGTGTTCTTTCGACAGTACCAAAAAATTAGTTAAATGGAAATTTTGCTGAATTTATGTTAATATGTATGTTACAAAATTAGTAAATTATATTTTTCTTAATAATTTAGCACTAAAATGCAGGAAAAATGATATATTGTCACAAAAAAATAAAAAAACAGAGGATAACTGCGGTTTCCGCAAATTTGGGGGGTTTCCGCGAACAATTATTAGTTCCAAGCCAAAATCTGCAATAAGCCCCAAACTCTACATAAGCCCCAAACTCTGAACCGTGTATTAGCGGGGGAACACTGTATAGATACAGTATATATATATGTCTATCCCCTCTGCTGCATATTAGGGACTATAATAATTGGTTAAGACACGGAACATGTGTCCGCGTCAGCCAATCAGAGGCAGAGACTGCATTGCGTACACAAGCGCGTGCACAGAGAAGAGGGAAAAAAACCACGATCAGCCGACTTCTCTCAGGGGGCGTCTACTTCTGACTCCGACTAGTCGACTTTTCTGTTAATGCCCTAGTATGTATATATATATATATATATATTCTGACAGGTAAAGTGATTTTTCCCCTCACATATAAGTAATGTGGTAACTAGACAGGAATAAAGAGTGTACTCCTTCAGATCTCTCTCTGTAGTTTTCCAGTATCTTAAACGTCAAATACTTTGTCATTGTCATAGCACATAAAGCTACATGCCATGACCTTCTCTGGCAAGCTGTAACTTATGGCTGTACCAAGGGATCCCTTCACTATTCCCCTCATCATCCCTGCTGTTCCTCTCTCTTTCTTTCCACACAGAGATTTGATACCCTGTTATAGTCTGCTTCCCCATGGCAGTGCTGCTAAACTGCTGTTGATTTTTCACTCTGCTAAGCCTCATTCTGTTCTCAGAGAGAGAGAGACAGGCAAAGACAGACAGAGAGGGAGAGAGAGAGAGAGAGAGAGAGAGAGAGAGAGAGAGGTATTGATTGGTGTTGCACACTGAGCACAGAGGCCGGCCTGGTGCATGTGATCCAGTTGCTGACTGGATCTTTGAACTCATATTTGTACGGAAGGCTGCATTGCTCTAACTGGTCAAAGTCAGAAAATATTCTACCATTTCCTTGTTTTCATTCAAGCCCCTGATGTCCGCATACAAAGTTTGTGTGCGTTTATGTGCCAAAAATGATCATAGTTTCTTTTTTCCCCTCTATCGCTCCAAATTTAACAGGATGCTTTTATCACTGTGACTTTGGTTGATATATGCAAAAGTAAAGGACTTGGTTTACACCCCATTAAATATCCATTCTGAGCTAAATTCCACCTTATAACTTCAGGTTACTTCAGACGCTCTTATCCAGATCAAAGTGCATGGGTGCTTTGTAGTGTACGAAGAAAATATTTCCCTCACGCTAGTAAACTTAAACTTAAATTAAGAGCTGCTAAAGGACTAAGAGTCTACCAGACATTAGTACTCCACCATGGCCCTATCAAATCACACAGAGAAGACTTTTTTTTAGTTGTGATATTTATGTTAATTATGTTAGTTTAAGTCATGAAATTATAGGTACATTTTATACATTTTAAACAAACTGTTTTTGTATCTTAATTTCTATGTATGGACTGGGGATTCAATGGCACATTTAACACAATGAGTGTTTACATGCTACACAAAACTTTTTCATATAAAAAGCCAGGGAAGTTCAGTTTCCACTGAAATGGGATCTGTAACTGTTGAAAGTGCTATTAAAGATTTGAGGTTGATGTTAAATATGTATTTATAATGTCTTTGCCTGTTCTAAATTGTGTTTTTTGTTTGTAACAAAAATATCCTTGCTTGTCCATGCTTTCCCCTATATTCAACTGTACAATTAGTGCTATTGACACACAGTGTGTAGCTTGCTCAGATAAATTATCGTCCGTTATACTTGAAGCATGCCCAACGGTGATTTGATTGACTTTTTTTCCCTCTCCAGGTCGCTGTGGGTCATAGGTCGTCCATTCAGTCTCGCTGTGATCTTTAGTGTGAACATCCCTGCGGTGCAAATCACAGCCCCGACCTGTCACGCCTCATCCGTTTCACCTTGACTCTGCACTCGTCCTCTCATCCTCCCTGCCCCTACGCGTCCTCGCTCCAGTGCCACCTCTTTCACCATCTGCTCACAGAAGGAGCTGGGATGACGCCAGACCTGCTCACCTCCGTATCCTACCTCAACCAGGGCTAATCATCATCATCTCCACACACCCCCTCCTCGCCACACACACTCCTGCCGGCGAGATGGGCGACGGGAGCTGGGTGTGTCTGAGCCCAGCCGAGTTCTCCCAACTGCAGCAGTACAGCGAATGTGAGTACCAAACATGAGTCATCCATACAGCAGAGCTCAGCGTGTTCTCCCTGGCCCCCAGATTTTATGTTATCCCGGCTGGCTTGCAGAGTTTGTGTGATTACAGCCCGGATCGACAGTTAGATGGTTTAAAAGAGCACTTTGCGGGGTTGTAAAAAAGAGCAGTTTGTGCATTTTAATCACCTACTGGCCCGTTGGATTATGGTCTGACCCGCATGCTCACCCTGAGCAGGCAAAAGGCATTTCCTCAACTCAGACTTCCAGCTTGTCGCAGCTTATTAACATGTGCCATTCCACACCTGCTTCTGACATATTATTGACTGTATATAACCTATATTTTGTTATATACTATTCTGTAGCAATTCTGCATTTTTTTCTTTAAAAGTAGGTGAATGGTTTCAGCAGTTTATTTATTTGGCCATGAAAGCCCTTTGAATAATCAAGCATGTCTTTAAAGTAATATCCTCGTCAGTATGTAATTTGGAGGTATTTCACTATGCACAAATGTCCCTGAAACTAGCCCTCTGGGTGTTTAGGAAGCACTGCTGGGAATGTAGGCTATATTGACAGAATGTATTGACCTGCTAGTGTCCCGTGTGCTGTAACTCATCGAGAACGTTTAATGCTGTTATTAATGCAAAAAATATATTTTTCATTGTGTTTCTACATTATGTGTGTACTATATATTGCTCTTTATTTAAAAGTGTATTTTGTGATTGTCC
>JBBIGA010000002.1:13990377-14017464 GCA_037576975.1 Alestes dentex
GAAAATTTTGAAATACTTAAAACCAATGTGACTGACTGGTTTGAGATGTAATGTAAGAATATACACTGCAAATGCAATTTAGTGGATGCAAGTTAGGTACATCAAAATTTCATCAAAATAACCACCCCTTTATCACAGCAGCCCAAATTCACAGCATCCTTTCCAGCAATTTTTATAAATGCCTCATGTCCAAACCCTCCCTGCAACTTTCCAAGCATGCAAACAGTTCTTTCTCATTTGCTGGATGCTCATTTCAAACTTTTTGCTTCAGCTCGTCCCATGCAGCTCAATGGCAGAAAGATCTGGAGACTGGGGAGGCCAAGAAATAATTCACAAAACATTGTGCTTTCCCTTGGAGTTGAGATCATTTTGGCACAATTTTGAAGAATAATTAGGATCATTATCCTGTTAAGAGTGAAATTCTGTCCAAAGATATGTAAGCCAGAAGGAATTGTATGACGAACAGAATGCCAGTACACTATAGACAGACTGATATGTCTTCTTCAAAACTAATAGTTGGCGCCTGTATTACTACATAATGCGTTACCACAGACTATACAATATTGAAAAACAATTAGTTACGTTTTTTAAACATTTCTAATGTACAGTTTGCAATAGTTTGAAAAAGCATCAGATCATTGTTTTTTTTTTAATGTTTTTTAAATGCCCTTCTGTATATGCAAATATATGTGTTTCAAAACAATAATTAAATTATTTGTATAATGTATTATAATAAATTGGAATATATTACAGTACATTTTTCCATTCATATTTTGGATTTTAAGAATGCTTTTTATTATAAAATCCTGTTTAACTGTTTCTCAGTGCAATATGTGAAACAGAATTAAAATATACATATATATATATATATATATCTTTTTTTTTTTTTTTTTTTTTTTCAACTTTTCAAAGCTAAGAAAAACAACTATTGTACACATTTTGTATTGTGAACGTGTTTTCATTTACAATAATTCAAATTTTGTCATATTACACAAATTAATATTAATATAAGATTATACTTATATTTATAATTTAATTACAGGTATTAAGAGAGCAAACTAAACAAACAGCTAATAATTACAGGGTTGATGTTGGTCTTTGGCTCCCATGACGTTTTTTTCCTTGGACAGCACAGATTTACTCAGTTTTTATTTTGTTTTTTTTAAGTTACAACATTTTTATATGTGTTACAAATATCATGAACATACTGACCAGATAATAAAGGACAGTCAAAGCAGCTTTAACATTTCTATCCTGTATCCAAAACAAATCCAAATACATGTTTTTCAAATATGGCTCTTTTAATTTTCCACTACAGAATTTCTGATGGGCAAAATGATCAAATGTGAAAATGTACTACTAATTCTGAGACTATATTGGATACAGCCGATATCGTTTAATACAATCATAAACTGAATACATAAGCCTGAATATTTTAACAGTGCTTTACTGAATGATTTGAGCATCATGTTAGCTTTCATTGCCATGTTCAGTAGAGTAAAACTGTGAGCAATTGCACTTGTACTTGACAACACTTTTAAATTATGTGTCCACATTGATTTTACTTGAGTTTTTAGTTTAAAAGAATATTTTTTAATGTTGAACTCTCTACATTAAATGCATTGTGTGTGTGCTATTGTTAGTAGTTCAGTTTTTTTAATAAGATTGTGGGGTTTTTTTTAATTTCCTGTGTAAACTTGATTTTTTTCTGGTAAACGTCATTCATCTATTGTGAAACCTCTGCCTGCAGAAAAATTGGCGTGTGCATGTGTAATGGAGAAATATGTGTCATACGTACATTTTTGTCTCTCAGCTCATTCAAATAGAGAAGGTTTTTTTTCCTGGCTGTTATGCAGATGCAACGTTCAGAATCCCATTTAACTGCACACTCAGCGTTCCACAGATTAAGATTTGGTATATTTAGATTTCAAACTTTTTCTGCCAGGCTACAGGCTGCTGTTTCTGAGGTCAACAGTTTCAGGGAACGTTTGCTCTAGACAGTTTGTGGCCAAAATGGTCTTCGACTATATAATGTCATGGCATTTTCTAATCAGGAGAGGAGTCAGCAGCCCTCTTGATTTACTGGATTACCTGACTCCTTAGAATTAGCCTCCTCATGTTTGTCCTGCTATTTATATCTTCCAAAACATGTTCTTGTGAATTAAGGCTTTATAAAATCAGCTGCTTAAAATTTCCCTTGACAAAAAGATACTGAAGTACTGGAGCTCTAATGATGGTGACCCAGATCTGTTCTGTTCCCCAGAATCTCTCTCAGCCTGCTCAAACTACATCCAGATCATCATTAAGGTGGTGTCAATGTGGTTTAGGACACAGGATGACTTATAAACAAAACTTCACTGTATAGCCAAACGTTGTGTGCAGACATTTTGAACAACAGGGTTTGATTTCACAAGCTGCCTCAGGGAGTAGGAGTGCTGATCCAGATTCAGGTGTTGTCTGAAAACGCTGAAAGTGAGCCACCTTTGTGGAGGCCTGGATGTGGTTACAGAGAAGTTTCATGATGTTTTGTATGTTACGGAAACAATTTGAGTGACTAGTGGTTGTTCTACATCTGAAGTAAGTGGAAAATTGTGTAAGTCAGATTTTTTTGATGAACCAAATGTCTGGTGTTGTGAGAACTGCATTTTGTGTTTGCACAAAGTGGTAGTAAGACAAATGAACATACTTTTAGTGAGGTCACCTGGAGCTGTGTTATTAGAATATATCCTAATAGTGAATGATTAAGAGGCTTCATAATATGGAAGATTATAATCACAAAAATTCAAATGGCAATTCATTTGACAATTGGCAATTCAGTATTCAATCTGAACATTTAATGTGAAAATACATTTTGCAATTGGCAATTCAATGTGCAAAGTGCTGATGCAATCCTTAATTCATTAAAAAAAATATTTAGAATAAAAAATAGAATAACAATTCACTGAACTGCATTTCGTATTGCCTTTTTATTCAAATGGCAATTCGTTTTTGCTGATTATTGGCACTTGCCTCGTTACTCTCAGAAGCATCACCTGTTTATCTTTTAGTACCTGTTAAATATCTGTCCATTTTGACCCTCTAAGGCTCTGACAGCAGTGAAAAAACAGGTTGCTAACGTGACCTATGTGAAAATGACTCGGATGTTAAACATTAGTTCTTTATGACTTTCGCCCAGATCTCTTGTGCCATTGCATTTGAATAAAGAGATTTTTAAAGCTATTGCATTTGAATAAAAAGATTGAACATTGAATTGACAATTGCAAAATGAATTGCCATTTGAACTTTTTTTGTTCCGTACCAGAATGCCATTTACAACATTAAAAGCAGTGTAACCATCAACAAAGGACCAAGTGAATATAATCATACTACAGTTTCCTTCAGTTCAGCCTGGTTGTGTTACACACAGCTCATGCTTGTCTCTGAGGGGTGAGTGTACATACTGTCTATATGTGCATGTGTGATGTGTGGTGTGTTCACAGCTAGGCGCTAAAGGCCTAGTTGTTTTGACACAGTGGTGTTCATAAACAGTGAAATATATCTGTCAGCTCTCTTTAATTAGCTACTAATGGGGGCTTCACTCACATTCACTATCATACAGAACTACTCAAACACAGGGCTATGGCTTTGAAAAGCTGTTACCAGGCCTCAAAAGCAACCTGCAGAGACATGCTTGTGGTTATCTGAGTTGAATTTCTTTAGAGAGTATATAAATCACTGCTAATGGTATATAGTGGCGCATTTGTCGGACCCTCATATTTGTTCTTCCTTTCTATCTGACCGCTGGCATTTCACAGCAAAGACCGTCATTTAGATGGAACTGTGACCCGAAACTAAACAAACAGCTAATAAATCTCAGACTCAGTCAATGCAAGTGTGAGGTCATTCTTTCCAATCACACTAACCACCAGACTGCTTTGTGGAGGGGTTTACCTAAAGAAGGATGACTCATTTTTGCTTAGATTAGAGAGGAGGTGAGCTCTGGCTTTCGCTCATCCGTTTATTTTTAGTAGATAATGCCTCATTTCGACTAAGCCAGCACCATCAGTTTACAGGTGGAATACCTTCCATCACTTAGTCAAACAGTAACTATCAGTTTCATAGCATAAACAATAACAATATGTTTACACTCATTTTGTTTTAAGATGGGAACAAGCTCTGCAAGACTAATTGAAATTCAATAGAACAAAATGTCCAGCCAAAATACGCACAGTCTTACATAAAAGTTTGAACTCCTTTGGTTAAATTACACTTTTTGTTGATTTACTGAGTGAAAATACCTATACAACGGGCGCGCCAGAAGCATTTTTAATGCGGGGGTGGTCGCATCGGTCTGCATCTCGTCAGGGGTGGGTAGGAGGGGGGTTGGGGGAAGTGCGCACGTCTCGGCTTTTGTCCGGGAAACAAAAAGTGAGGGGACGACGAAATGAATGATTTTGAAAATTGGGTGGGATATGTCCGCCCCTGCTATAATGGTTCTGCTGCCCATGCTATACGTCTCCACATTTCAGTACACAGTTATTTAGCATATTGGGAGGGGGGCTAAAATGTAGCCTTTGCAAGGTTCACTGCTGACAATACAACACAGTCCCACAACAGGGTCCATCAAAAATACTTGTTTTTGAGATGAATGTGCTACGATGCTGAAGAAAATATTGTAGTGGTTTAAATGTATAACAAGATAGTCAGTACAATGTGTTGCTCATGATCATTGTGTGGCAGTTGTGTTTTGCAAGGATTTCACTTAATATCCTAAGTAATCATTATTATATACTTTTATATATAAATATAAATGTAATAATTTTTTTTACTTTTTGGGCCTGAGGTGTAGGGTGAAGCTGTATGTGAGAAGTGAAGTGTAAACAGTACAATCACTTGGAGTCAGATGTGTGATCAGTGGGATACACAAGGATTACCCACATCTGACCTGTGAAAGGAGAGATTATGCCTGTGCAAAAAAACCCACCATTTTCTGCTCCGGCAGATACTAATGACAGACATAATGACTCATGTCAAATCTTGTGGTTCAGAGCAAAAGAAGTAAAGTAAGGTAGGCCAGCTCGGTCTTGCTATACTCATGTGAATGTGGTTTCAAGGAGTGGCATTTAGTACAGACGGCTCCAGACATGCATTGCTCTCTCTAGCTGGTACAAAAAGATGGTTTTATGTCTTAAAATGTTCAAATGTTAATAATTAGTCTGTAGCATGCTGATGTATCATGTCACTGGGACCTAATTCCCAGCGATGCTGCAGGACATATACTGCATGCAGGAACAGTCAGCACTCTCCTTCAAGTGCTTGCAGCTGCACTATGATATTGCATGAACAGCCCTTCGACTACACCCACTCTCCCTGACTGGATAGTGCAATATTGTAAAGCAATTTAAACAGCAGAGGGTGTTTCCCACTGAAGAGAAAATGGAAAAAAGGGAACCCTAATAGAACTTAAAATGTTATAAATAAACAGTTAATTGTGAAATATTCAATTAAAAATATATAATGATTTATAGACAGTGAGTATATAGACAGATTTACAGTCTATGTGTGTGTAGTTATTTTTGGCCTGTTAAGCTAAAATATGTCACACAATTATTTCAAACAGACTGAAATACTTTAAATCAGTGTTTCCCAAGCCAGTCCTTAAGCTCCCCCTGACAGACCATGGCTGTAGTCCATCTCCTAATATAGCTGAAGCACTTATTCAGTGTTCCTGATTGCTTGCGTCAGGGATTGCCTGCTGTTGAGCAAAAATGTGGAATGTATACACAGTAACCTGTTCTTTAGTTTAGTATTTGGTATAATTTGAACAGTGTTTTTTTGTCGTTTGTTTTTTTTTTTAATCACTCCACTGTAATTCATCCATATTTTTGATCGTGGGATGACTGGCATGCTGAATTTATTTGGTTTAAGCATAATGATTACAAGTGAAATCGGATTAGTAAAGCAGGGGAAGCAGCAGCTTCATCTGTCATGATGTCACGGAGCTACTGTTTACCGTGGTGATCGAATATGTTGTTAATAGCATGGCCACTAGATGATAAATTCAGGTACAATATTAAGGCAGAAATATAACTTCAGCTAAAGTCAGCTTTATCAGTGTGACGTCAGCTATTAATTTGAACTAACTAGGATAATGTTAGGTAGCACTTGCAGATTCCTTTTCATTGGATTTTTGTTGTTTCCCCTATTTTCTCTGCAATTTAATGATCTCAAAGTCCGCCGCCTAGCTAGGACTCCCCTATCGCACGATGCCAACAACACTCCGAGGGTGAAGGCAAGCCTGTGCTTGCTCCAAGTCATGTTAAGTCAGCCACTACATCTTTGCGACTTGGGCACCCTAATGGACATTGGACCGCTTAACGGTCTTGGAGAAGAATGCGAACTGCTAATTCTGTTACATCAGCTAACAGACGTTTGTTCTGGCTAGCATCGCACTGAGTGATGGGGAGAGGGAAAGCAGAGAGAGCAAAGACAGCTGTGCTCTCTTGGACCAACAGCCACGGATAAAGGGTGCATTCGACTGATGCTCTTGTCCAGAGCGACTTGCAATCATGCTCAAGGACACAAGGGTAGAAAGTGGGAGGGGTTAGAACCTGCAACTTTGTGGTCACTGGGTTCACAGACAAGTATTCTACCCACTAGGCTACTACCACCCTACCACACTATCTAGGTGTTGGCGTTATCACTGGGAGGTCGTGAGTTTGACTCTTGGTGGATTGCTGAGGCACCACCGGTTGCTGGATTGCTGAGGCACCACCGAGACTCATGACTCATGACCTCCCAGTGATAATGTCAACATCTACATAGTTGTGTCACTCGGCCTATGGTGTGATACTTTGATGTTAACGTTACTCTGTGCATTTGTTCCTCAGAAGTGTTAATATTTTAATAAACCTGATAGAAATGGAATTCAAGGTGTTGCTTGTTAGCTAAGTTGGCTAACAATTGCGAGTCAGTTACAGGAATGAATACTGAACATTCCTTGCCAATGTATAAAGAAACTTCCTTTTATTATTATTATTATTCATTTTATTTAATGGTGCCTTTCAAGGCTCTCAAAGACACCTTTCAAGGACAAAGTTAAAATCATAAAATTAAAAAAAAATTCAATAAAATAAATAATAAAAATAATGAAACAATCAATAAAAATGCATAACATGTATAAAATTATTTAACTGTGATGAATTTTTTTGTCTTCTGTTTGCAAAGATGTAGATTTATATCTAGTAGTTTGCTTAGCCTTAATTGTTGATTCAGAATGTTGGGCAGACACTTCATTGATAATATGTACCTTCATTGATAATAATGTAGCAGTGTAGACAAAGCTCGGTTATTATTTTGAGTTCAGTCAAATGTACATTATTTTTATACAGGATGTATAATAAAGCTGTGTATTCATATAATATTCAGAATTTTGACAGGGTTTTTTAAGTTGTTTTACTGAGAGAGATTTTTTTTATCTGAATGGTAGTAACAGTGATTTTTCAAATATTATCTCACTTCTCACTTTCTCACATTTTATCACACACAGATTCTTCTAAGAAGCTGAAAGATGTTTTGGAAGAGTTTCATGGAAATGGTGTGCTGTCCAAGTACAACCCCGAGCAGGTACGTTCCCTCAGCAGGGTGAAGAGCTGTGAGCTCACTTGATTAAATGCATTGTAAAAAGACTGTGCAGCCTTTGACTGTGACATGGCGGTACACCAATATAGCCTTTTTTCAGACCTCTGGCCATTATTGGAAATCCACCCGCATGAGGCAGAGGTGCCTTGTCCCCCGTGCTTCCCTGTCAGTAAGGCCTGGCATTGACAAACAGCATGCACTACGTTACCTTAGTAGGCAGAGGCCATTATAGTTTGCTTTATAGAGTGTCACCATTATATTTCTTGCTTTCGTCTGACTTGACATAAATAACACGCTCATCTTAGTTAGGCGCCACTGGTTGTGACCTAGAGCCTCGGCTAGATCAATATGGAATCAGCACTGGTGCAGTCAGCGTGTCTGCAGCCAGCGCCGACTTGACTGGTGTGGCTACTGCCCCACTTGTCATCGTCAGATAGTGAGCTCCTGACCACCTGCAAATCAGACAGAGGCTAGAAACGACTCCAAATGTTGGTGACATGCCATCGGTGCCAAGATCCTGCCCTCCTACTGCTGAGAGAGCTCTCAATGATGGATGAGCCATGTCTGACTTAATGCTGCTGGGTTGTAAATATTAGGTGAGAGGGTTCTCAACACAGCTGCTGTCGTGACAAGGAACCAGACACTGCACTAAAGAACTTCATAATACAGAGCATTTGCTTAGTGAAAACACTGATCAGCCACAACATGACAGGTGAAGTGAAAGACATTGATTATCGTGTTAAAACAGCACCTGTCAATATGTATTAGGCAGTAAGTGAACAGTCAGCTATTGATGTGTTGGAAACAAAAAAAAATCAGCAAGCATAAGGATCTGAGCAACCTCGACAAGGGCCAAAATGTGGTGTCCAGGCAAATTGATCAGAACATCTCCAAAACTGTTTTTTTTACTGCACTGTTCCTGGTGTGCAGTAGTTAGTACCTACCAAAAATGGTCCAAGGAAGGAGAACCAGTAAACTGGTCACAGAGTCATGGGCGCCCAGGGCTCTTTGATGCACACAGGGAGCGAAGCTAGCCCTTCTGGTCTGATACCACAGGAAACGTACTATGGGACAAATTGCTGAAAAAGTTAATTCTGGCTATAATAGAAAGGTGTCAGAACACACAGTGCATTGCTGCTGTGTATGGGGCTGCATAGCTGCAGACTTATCAGAGAGCCCATGCTGGGGAACCTTTGGGCCCTGGCCTTCATGTGGATATTTCGATACGAACACCTACCTCAACACTGTTGCAGAACAAGTACACCCCTTCATGGAAACAGTACTGCCTAATGGCAGTGGCCTCTCAGCAGGAGAACATGCCTTGCCATACTGCAAATACTTTTGTCACGACCCAGAGTTCAAGCGGTTGATTTTGCCTCTGTGGGATGTGCTATACAAACTAGTATGATCCACGCCCCCAACCCCACCCATAAATTACAGGACTTAATGGATCTTTTGCTAATGTTATGGACACTGCACGCCTTCAGACGTCTTGTGGATTACATGCCTCAACGGGTTAGATCTGTTTTGGCGGCACAATAGAGACCTACACAATATTAGGGAGGGGGTCCTAATGTTATGGGTGATCAGTGTATATTATTGAAATAAAGGCTGTTCATTTATTACAAAGTAGGAGTGCTCTTTTTCGTTATACTGCTGCTTGCTAACTAATTTACCACATATTTTGCATTTCTGTCCTGTGTCATGTTTGGTGAGAAACTTTCATGTGGCTATCATTAGTTTGGAGGGTAACACTATTTAACGATGTGCAACACATACGTGAGGAGACATCAATATTTTCTAACATTAACTTTCAGGAGTGAAATGATCGCACATTGTGACAACTGACTTTGTAGCTCAGTGTATCTTAGGGATGTGAGCGTGACAATGGCAATGTTTTGACATTGCTTGCCAAGTCAGGCTGGTCGGGCTACAAAACTGAATAAAAGTACTTGGCGCTTTGTGGAAATACCTGCTCTATGACAAACATAAAATGAAGATGTTGACACTGACACTCTAACGACAGGCTCAGCACATTTTCCCAGGCGATTAGGTAGAGTGGGTTTCATATAACTGTTTATAAAATTTGCACAAATCCATACACCAAACAACACTGTAACATCATGTTTGAAAAAAGCTCTTGTATAACTAGAAGAAAACGGTGAGACACTGTGCCGTAGTCCAGTCTGAACTGTTTGAGATTTGGAGTAATAATATAAAACTATTTAAACTCATAATGATAACAGCTAGGTACGCTGACTGATGTCAGTCCTTTATGGTTTAGAAGTCACTAGATCACTGAACAGCCTGCCTATCAGGGCTGAAGAATTACAAAATGAGGACAAAATGAGTGTATATAAATATAAATACTTGAGAGATTGTAAAAACTTTTGACATACTATGAAGTATAAAGTATGAACAATGTGTGATGCAATGGTGTGTAATGCAGTCGTGTGGTGTATGGTGTGACTAAGCTGCTGTACCAGTCATAACACAAGAGACAGACAAAAACAGTCTCATTTACACTGATGTTAGATGTTTTTTTTTTTGTTGTTTTTTTTTAGAAAAAAAAGAAAAAAGAGATACATCTCCTGGCCTTTGAAATCTGAAGATCAAGATTAAAATGCTTGTTGTTTTTCTCTTTTAAATGTCATTGGGTGAAAGTACACTCTAGTAAATTTGAATCTTAGTATAGTACTGAAATATAGTAATTGTATTTAGAGTTACAGAAGTTTTTCTACACCCCTGCTCGCTATCTGTTACTTATTTGTGGAAAACGTTTTGTACTGGTGGGTCATCATCCTCAGTAAAAAATCAAATGTTATTGAACAGATATTGCTTAATGTAATTTTGTCTGATTTTTTTTTTGTTTGTTTGTTGTTGCCATTATTTAATTACTCCTAGCAGGGACTGATAATACTACAAAGTTTTGTTAATAGGTTAAGAGGTCAAACAGCAATACCAGGCTTACTTAGGCATAGGGTCTGGACAGTTTTACTCACATTACTGTACTGTGACACTGAAATAGGCATTTGTTCAAATATAAATAGAAAACGCATTTTACTCAAAGGTCAGAGAAAATATACCTCATTCTTTCATTACATGGTAAACACTGTAATGCCCTTCACTCTAGTTTTGCTATATGCAGTTTTCCCTGTTACTGCTACCGCAAAGTGCTGTTTAAAGAACATTATATTGAAATGCTCATTTTTGTTCAACCAGCCACTCTTGGCAAGCCATGTCACATCCGCATTAGGTCTCTCTGACATCAGGCCTCATGATGCGTCCACAAGGTTGTCATGACAGAACCTTATATCAGAAAATGTTTGACACAGGTGTTATGACAACTCAGTTTACAAAAGCAACATTTACGACAATGTCACAATAAGCTTTGATTAATGTTTATGTAGGTTTGTGTCAGATGTCATGAACATCTTATGTCATTTAGCCTTATGAACACTGCCATTCAGTAACGTGTTACCCTTCAAAGCTTTGAATTATATTAACTGATTCCCTGTTTTTAATAATATGAAGCTGTTCTCTGCTTCAGGTTAAGAAAATGTTCCTGTGTTTGTTCTATGGGAACATTGTTTCATTTATGAAAGCAAGAAAAACACTTAAGTGTTTTACACTCATGAACGTCAGAGAGGAAGTTCCTGTTGTTGCCATCATTTTTTTTCTGCCCTTCACTCTAACAAATGAACTTACTCATAGTGAAAGACAGATCTGACTCAGCACTAGGGCTGCACAATTCAGTACGTTTTCACTGTTATTGTAGCATTTACAACAATACGATCACTGTAAAAAGGTTGGTGGAACTGTAGTGCTTGTTTTTTCCTTGGTGTTGTGACCATGATGACCAGTTTCTGTGTGTTAAAACATTGTAGACATTGACGTGGTCAGTATAATTAGTACTGGTTTGTGTGAAAATTGCGCAGTGTCTGCTTATGTATTTCATGGGACCATAAATGCTGCTCATTCACCATACAACAATAGCACCATTATGTATTTTATTCATAATATGCAGCCGCAATTAGTGTTCAGTACAATCTCATATATGCCTTAGCACGTTTCCATGCATTCACAGCTTTCCAGCATCATTCATACTAAGAGTCTTTCCCAGGGAAGGGGACGTTGTTGTCTTTCCTCTGCAGTTACTCTGCTCCCAGCTCTCTGATCGTTGTGGTCATGTCTTTCAAATTGACTTTGTGGCTCTTACAGGAAGGTTTTAATTTTAACCACAGGGATACTTGTGTTCCAGAGAGACCTGTCACATTGATCAGCCCAGGTTCTGCCTTTCCAGAGCCTTCGGCATGACTCAACTGGCAGCTTTTCTTTTTATTATGTTTTTGTTTCTTTTTTGTCCTATGGAGCCATTCAGCCCCCAATAAAAAACAAAGTCAAGAAGGTGCAAAGAAAGCACTGGTCTTCTACTCAGCTCAGTGCTTAGCAAATGAGAGAATGGAACTGAAATTTGAAGAATAGTAAATATGTAAAAAATAATAGTAAGTTTTTCACAAAAAAAACTACTGTTTTGATGATGCCAGTCATTTGAAAGTCAAAAGAGCAGCAGAAATACCAGCTTGACAGCAGTTCATGGAACCCTATGCACATAATGTGCTTTCCACTAGAACTTAATTCCCTTTCTGCCTTTGCCCTCTCCCCACTCCTCTGAATGCCAAACAGAAGCAAGACGTTCTCAACCAAGTAAGCCAATGCCTTCTGGGTTTGCATGCTCTGTGGTTCAGTGTGTCTACATGCCCAAACATAATGCACCGGTGCCGCAGTCTCATTCCTGTCTAATCAAAGAGTCACGCACAGGTCATACCGTCTCGTAAAGTTCAAAGTTCACGGCCAGTGCTTTTTTTCTGTGTCTGCCATGCGTTTGTGTCCCTTTCAAATATGTTGGGGTCTAACCGCTTACTCTGTCGTTATCTTTTTATAACCCTGTGTGATGTTTTATTTTCTGTTTGTTTGCTGTCTTCAGCTTGTATGATTTCTTTACATGCTGTTTTTCTCAAAGGTTCACTTGTTTTCTTGCTAAACATATGGAAGGTGGTCTTTTTTTGCCATGTGCGTAAAAATGGGATGGGTGGCAAAGGGCATGTGTGCCGTCCCGTAGTTTTGGCCCTGGTCAAATAATGATAATAATTCGAAAGCCCTGAAGCTTCTGAGATACCAGCTATTATAAACGTATCAGGCTTAAGTGAATATTTGGAAAGGTAGCAAATGCATAAAGAATTTTCAGGCTGTTCTGCCTCTCCCTTTCTTTCTTTCTTTCTCTCTCTCTCTCTCTCTCTACATATATATATATATATGTATCATATCTATGACTGTCCCTTATAGCCTATCGACTATGAGGGCTTCCAGCTCTTCATGACCACCTACCTAGAGAATGACATCCCAGAGGAGTTGTGCCAGCACCTCTTCACCTCATTCAAGAGCAAGACCAGCGGAGGCGGCTCTCCCGATGCTACTCGCGCTGGCGCTGCTCTGCTGGGTAAATATACTCCTCAAATCACTCCAGAGCTCTCCACAATCACCTCAGCAAGGATTAGATATAGCATCTACAAAAATATCCTTGGGTTTATTTTTACTGTCTGGGGCCTTGACGAGAAAAGATCTGCAAAATCAACTGCTTTAATGTAAGCATTTAAACGCAAAATAAAAAAGATGGAGTTTTGTAGCACGACTCAATCAAATTATGACACTGATTTTTTTAAAATGAGAATTTAATTGTTACTGTTATTGTTATAATGAACATTTATAATATGCGCATGCTTCATTATTTGTACATTTGTACATAAACATCAATTTCCTTCTTTTTATACACATTATATTGTTGCCGTCCAGAATAACAAAGTATCAACTAATTTTGTAAGGCATCCTCTACTTCTAATGTAAACAAAAGTAAAAATCTTTTAACCCAAGTGATTTTGGAGCATTTCCATTCCTACTAAGAGTTTCACATGATGTAAAGGGCCGATGTTGCTTTTGCTTTGGACTGCAACAATGTGTAAAAAAACAGAGCATGAATGTCTGAATGTCCTTTACAAGTACTTGACTTTGATCTTTTAAATGAAGTGGAAGCTTTCTTTTAATGTATAAATGCCTCTTTGCAAACATGTCCCCGGACTTACACACATAAATACACTCTTCATGATTAAAACAATTAAATAGGGTGTGTCCAAGCCCAGTAATGTAGAGGGGTTAGCGGTCGCAGTTCTTTCATTGCACTCAGGTTTGCCACATATGTGATTGGCTCCCAGTTTATTGTGGGTGACTGAGTACAAGTGGGCAGATGGATAGATCATGCCCCTTTCCATGGTGAAAGATGTTGCATGATTTCAGTCCAAAAGCACACCACCTGCGTTAAGGGCTTAGACTTAAAATCCCCTCCCCCAGTGCTTTTAGCCTTTATGTAGAGATTGTATTTTTCTACAGTAGAAAGATGATCAGTGGTGCCATCTAGTGCCAGGAACTCTGTATTTTCTACTTTGATATATCTTGTAGTTTGCAGCTGACAACCATGGGGAATGTTATATGGATAGTTCACCAGATGTTTTCTGATCACTAATATGTGCTCTTCAGTCGCTACTGACATGCTTCCTGATTATCTTGTACATATCACTTAAAAATATAAAACACATTGAAATCTATCTTCAGATATTTCCTCTTTTTCTTTATCTCACAACGCCACCTGCCTTTGTCTTTTCCTGTCACACTTTCTTACTCTCTAACTCAGCTGTATCTGCAGAACCCAGGTCCATTGATGCAGGCATCTCTATACAGACAGAAGTGGCCTGTGCACCTATAACAGGTACCTTCGTAGTGTGACACATTGCTCAACAACTGGTCTCCGCTCCAAAGATGCCACATTCCTTCACCTGTTGTCGGCTTGTTGCCTTTTTATATTTTGCTAAACTGTTTAACATTTGTGGCAAACCAACTTTGTGCAATGTTTTTTTTTTCTGTAAAATATTAAACAGTATTGTAATTGTGGTTATAGTCCATAGTACTTTGACCCAAGTGTTGTTGATGTCCATGCGGCCATTGCTGTGGTGTTGTGAGAGCATCAGTTTTTCTCCCTTTCAGCTGTGCAGTACTGACACCTCATTAAAAAAAAAAAAAGTACTTCCTCTCTCTCCTTACCTGAAGGATTCCCCCCAGCAACATGGTGACTTCACTCACTCCGTCAGTGTTCCTTGTGTTCCTTCCTCTCTGTTTCTCTCCCCTGACCCTGTTTCTTCTCTTTCTTTTTGCTCCCACCTGTTCTCACAGGGATGAATGGGAAGAGTATTCTGAGTGCTATGGGCAGACACACTCCGGAGAACTCTGCTGGGATGACTCCAGGCTCAGGTGCCACCACCTCCCCTTGCTCGTCTCGCTCCTCCTCCCAGCGTTCAGGCACAGGGGGACATACGCCAGGGGCTCCTCACCGCTCCCCCTGCGCACAGCCCACAGCACCAGTGGTCAGCAGCAGTAGCAGCAATGCACTGGCTCCATCTAAAACCACCAACTCCCCGAGACTCTCCCCAGGTCTGAGTTCTGTCATGAGGGCATGCATGCTTGTAGAACACACACACATACACACACACATATATATAAAGGCCTCATATATACATGCATATATATATATATATATATATATATATATATGTACATATTACTAGGTGACTATCAATTTTCACTGACTAGAATTTCAATGCATTTCCTGTTCTGAAGGGAAAAAATGGGCAGTAAAAATCAAAAACAAGAAGCCACATAACACAGGGAAAATGTCTTTCCAAAGTTGTTCTGTCCTACTTTAAACATTAAAGGAGCACAGTAGAAAAACAGTTCTAATGTGTGAAAAATGTGTTTCATATACATACCATAACCCACTGTTCATTTAGTGCCCAAATCAGTGCCCATTGGTTAAAAGTCTTTTCTGTTTTCTAAGTGCAGACCGTACACTAATGGACATGAAATCGCTGTTGTTACCCTCAGAGCGAAGTCAGTCAGAGAAGGGAATGTCTTTGAGAAGAAGTCCGTCCCCACAGAAAAGTTCTGTCCTTTCCACGCCACAGGTGGTCTTCCTGAAAGACATTGTGTGCTACCTGTCTCTGCTGGAACGAGGGACCCCAGAGGATAAGCTAGAGTGTGAGTGGAGCACTTTGTGTTTGGTCATATAGTGGCTGAGAGATGTTGTTTCAGCACTGAAAAAAAGAAACATTCAAGCCAAGTTCTGTTTCTGTCAAAATACAAAGGGCCTTTTGCAAGAATGGCAACGACATGACACAAAATTAAATCTGTTTACAGAACAGATGCCTTTCAGATGCTCTTAACTTTCAGTTTAAGAGGGGATTACTCTCATTTTTTCCCATCCTGTTTTACCAAGCATTCGCCCTCTGTGCTCATGCTGGCCGAGCTTCGTGTGGACGTGTTGTGTTCTTATATGCTGGGTTTGCACAACTACTCTTTAAAAAATAAATAGTCAGTAAGTCCCTGTTACCAAAAAATAAGGTGTTCTTGTGTTCTGGCCGTCAGAGAACAGTATTTCATTCGTAGCTTGGTACAAGGATATATTGCCGCAGATGCTGAGGTGTGAGATATGTACTGCAGTTTTTGTTCTGTTTAATTTCATTTACACTCAGACTCAGACACTCTGTTTACAAAGCTAGACAGGCCTCCCGATGTAAACTGAACACTAAAATCAGCAACATTTTATAATTGTCGTTTTCACAGCTATGTACACTCCACAGCTATTGATGGAGTGCATTTATGAGTCCGGCGGGAAATGAACGATTGTATATCAGCTTAAATGCTAGTAGCATGCATAATACTTCTGCACAGCAAAGAGCAGCCTTTTAAGGCAAGAGATACTTGCTGGTCTGCAAAAGCCTATACTGGCTTGCTTTTAAAAGTAACTAAGGAATTAAATGCTCTGTGATTGGTTGGTTTGCAGTTAGTCAGATAGTGCTTTCCTGTCAAAGGAGGAGTTTTAAGCGACTTGTTTTCCGAACTGCTGTCCAGAGCTCTGACTTACTGATTGTTAGTCAATTAGTCAATGCTATGCAGATTTACACAATTCTTCCCATCGTCCAAATGCAGTTAATCAGTTTGATCATTAAGAGTTTGATTATTTAGTTTCGCACTGGAACTATGAGGTCACACTAGTTGACACACAATGGAAACCAATTAGCAGCATGCAAACCATGCACCTAAACAACCACACACTTGCCTCAAACCACAGTGAGTTGCACAGTGCTTTGCAGATGGAGTTTTATTGATTGTTTACTACAGCCTTGTGGCTCCAAAGAAAGAAGCAGCCAAACATGTTTTCACTGAAAGTTGTGTGAACTGTCACTGCAACCTAAATGCAGATCCTTAATGAGATTTGCCGCTCTGTATGCCAACGGGACAATGAGAGTGACGGGCAGAATGTGCCAGAGCCCTGCTCCCTCACCTGCAAGTTCAGGTCATCTCCTGCCCTCACAGAGCACCAGCAGCTTTAGCCCCGCCCGCTCAGCTGACTTCTTTAGCATGGGGAGATATATTAGTCTCAGATCTAATCTCTCTTAACTACCACTGTTCAGGTCAGCAGAGCAGTCGTGTTGGGTCAATACATCCCTTTTCTCTATAGTGGGCCCGGGGGTGTTCTTGTAGGAGGGTTGCATGTTTAAAAGATGGGCTCTCTCATCTCTCGTTCCTCTTTCATCTCTCGCTCTGCAGTTATGTTCCGGCTATACGACACAGATGGCAATGGCCTGTTGGACAGCTCCGTAAGTCAAATACAGTTCTTCCTCCCTCTGTGTAGACCTGCTGGTCTTTTAGTTGAACATAGAATACTATACCAATATATCACACTATAAAAAATACATGTTACCTTATTATTGTATTATTGTTAGTAAAATGTTTTGACAGTTCTGCACCGTCATGGTAGATTGATTTATCTTATTGACTTATAACTGTCACTAATGGCCTGACGTAAGGGTTACAGACTCATGTAAATGAAAATGACTTCATACTGTTTTAGTCATGCCCTGGACATCTCATATGGTGTACATATGTTCATCAAATGCTTTCCTGTCCTGCAACAGGAAGACAGGGTAGTGACACTGCGGTCGATTATGCAATTGCTGAGCCGAGCTCATTCCTTACCTCTTTGTAATAACGCATACAGTCAGATCCATACTTATTGACAATTTTAGTAAGGATGGGTTACAAAAGGTCAGAACAATGTCTTTGTGGTCAATTAGCTCACACTGAAAATATGAAAAATCAATTTTTTTAATGGAAGTTATATATACAAAAAACCTTGTACAAAAAAAAATATGCAAGTATTTTTAACAAATTACATTTAGTACTTTATTTAGTACTTTGGGCAGCTAAAGGGACTGGGGATGTCAACAACATGATTCTGTGATCACTGAACCATTTTTGTATGGATTTAGATGTCTATTTTGAGTCATTGTCCTTCTGGAAGATTCAGCCACAGCCCATCTTTTTAGCAGAAGCAGACACAAGCCCACCTTGAAAACACTTAGAATATTTGCTTAAAGTTAAACTCCTAAAGGCTAAATTTACAGCTGTAAATGGATATTTAAAAGGCAACTTTTTGACACCGAATTCACCATGAAGAACTCACTTGAGGTAATTAGACAGTTAAAGTGAAATGGCCAAAATTCTCTAAAGATATTTAATGCAAGGAGAAACATTTAGATGAAAAGAAGTGCTTTGTTCAGGCATGCTATCCAAAAGCTGCAATCTCCTGCAAATTACAGCTGTTATATTACATTTTGTCTCTATCCTTCTCTCTGTGCATAGTGGTAAATGCGCATTAAACATCCTCGTCTTGTGCTTCTTATCTATTGCCTTAACAGTGGATATGGATATTTTCAGGCACGCAGCAACTGATAGCCATTGTCTGATTTATAAAGGTCAACATTATTTCATATCATTTTATTACTGTACTGGGCATGTGGATGAATGACAAAAGAAACATGGTCCCTGTGACTGACTGCCTAAGAATTCCTGAACACTTAGGGTGCAAATAAAATTTAGACAAAATTTTTACTTAAATTTAAGGTTAGATTTCTGTCAAGTTTTCAATATGAGATTGAGTTAATTAGCAATTTTACCATGGGTATCAGAAGTGATGGAGCTGACTGTAAAACATCAGGACCAGGTTACAGCAGAGTGGGTTGAGTTTGCATACTGTTTTATTACCAGCCTGTATTTACTGCAGCATAAAAGTCTGTCATGACTCTCCGCTTAGGAACTCGACCGCATCATCAATCAGATGGTCCATGTAGCAGAGTACCTGGAATGGGATTCCACAGAACTGCGGCCGGTAAGCAGTGCCTGGACCCTTAATATTTCATTGAGTTGCGGCAACATCAAGAGGATTCAAACCATTTTTGCAAGGCACTAGTAGAGGTCTTTTAAAAAATAACACATCTTGCTTGAGCACACGAGCACCATATGTCTAGTTTAATCACAGTCTTCTGGCCAGACGGCCTCTGACAAGATATCAGACCCCTCTGCCTCGATGGAGGCCATCAGACTAAAACATTGCTAATGAGGTGGGCATATGGAGCTCAAACATGTGTGACATAGCCTTTTTTGAACGTTGCTGTGGGAGAAGAAAGAAATGGTCTGGAATTTACTTCAGTGTATTTGTAATGTGGGATCTCTTGGTGGATGTAACTGTGGTTTTATTGCAGATACTGAAGGAGATGATGGAGGAGATTGACTATGACCATGATGGAACAGTCACACTAGAGGAGTGGATTAGGGGAGGAATGACGACCATACCTTTACTGGTATTGCTCGGCATGGAGACGGTAAGTCAGAGCTCGTGTGTGTGTGTGTGTGTGTGTGTGTGTGTGTGTGCTTTGTATGTCTGTCTGCTTCTGTGGTAATCAAATCATAGTATTTCTGGATTCTGAAATCACAGTTCTACCCGGATCTGGGGCAGCTGGTGGTCTAGTGGGTAGGGCATAGCCCCTGCAATCGGATGGTTGTGGGTTCAAATCCCAACACTGCTAGTGGCACAACCGAGGTACCCTTGAGTAAGGTGTCGTCCCCATATACTGCTTGCTGGGTGCCCCTCGTTACTGGCTGCACCCTGCTTCACTTGGTGAATGGGTTAAAAGCAGAGAAAGGATTTCACATTGTTCACACTGTGTGATGTGGTTCTATACACTGTGTTCACGTGTGACTATAACAAGTCTGAGCTCACTCTGGAATACTGGCATTGCTGCAATATTATTTTGAATTGATTCTTTCTCTTTTTCCCTCACATTCAGAATGTACAAGAAGATGGGCAGCATGTATGGAGATTGAAGCACTTCAACAAACCAGCTTACTGTAACTACTGTCACACGATGCTGTTAGGAATGCGGAAACAAGGCCTTTGCTGCTCACGTAAGAATTTCGTTTATAAAGTCAGACGCTGTGATGATGATGCAGAGCAGTTGTTCTCAAGCCTGGAGGTCTCCTGCTCTTCACATTTTAGTGTTTATCCCGCTTTAAAACACATCACTGATGACTGACAGGCCTTTCCTGAAATCAGTTGATGTGTTACAGCACTAAGAAGTACCGGGCAGGGAACCTCAGAAAGTGAGAAATTCTCTGGCAGGCCAGTATAATGATATGGAAATTGTGTGTTTTGAGTTATGAATGTAAAAGTGTGGCCTTCTGTTTAGCCCATTTGTCAGTCATAAATATAAACTGAATTAGGGCAGTCACTATTATGTGCAGTATTTCCCCTACCATACAATAGGCAGGGTGTAATATGCATTCGTTTTTGACAAAATAAAATTCTCAATCGATTTTCAAATGTAAAGGAGCACTAAATTCCTATTCCAAGGTTTGCACGGATCCAATAGGTATCAGTGTGTTATAGGTATCAGTGTGTCGCATAGATGAGCTTGGAGCTGGTGGAGTAGCATCTGCCTTTAGCTTGTAGTGTAGAATTTAATCAGAAGTTTATTTGTTCATCACAATGTATAATTATTATGCATGATGGCACTACCCCAGCTTCACAGTCTAAAACGTAAAAACCTGAATTTAAGGCCTTAAAATGTCTTTCAGACATTAAGATTTTATGTACTAGGTATTAAATAGCTTATGTTTAGGTCTTAAATATCAACACATATTTAACTCTACTTCAGTTGAGTTTCTGAGTTTTTGATGTTCTATGTTCTAGCAGCCCAAAGTTCTCTGATGGTGCAGTATTTTGGTTTTGGGTTGTAGTTCTTTCTTTCAGAGGTCCAGATATTGCTGTAATAAAACTACAAACAAGACCAAGGTGGATCTGATAGCTGGTATAAACTTTACAACCTGCTTGAACTTTATCGCCCTACACTAAGAGGAATGGTTTTAGTGACGTGCGGTTTTAGATGGTTTTCTAATGTATTCGACTTTACATTAGTCTGAATCTGTAAGTACAGGTTTAGAGAGTGCTGGCTTGAGTATTAAGCATTTACTGACTAAAACCAGTTGAAAATGACAAATGTGAATCCTATTGCACATCCTGCTAGAAGACGCTTGGTGTAAAACACGCGGTATCAGAAAAACGCAGACCCACACACACTACTGTAGTGTTTTCTTGGGCCAACACACCTTGCACCAACGCCGGTGACGATACATCCAGACAGCAAATGGATCAGCGCCGACAGTAAAAGCAGAGGTGCTCTGGATTTTACACACCATAACAAAACAGTCGTATAATAGCGGTGAAAACTGTTCCCAGCCACGTTTCCTGATTCCAGTATTACCAAAACGTTCAAGTTTGGTAAATGTGAAAAAATTAATGTCTTTTGTAAGTAATTATTGGACTTACCTATTTTTTAACAAGGTGAACATGAAATCCGTCTTTAATTTCATTCCTTATAGTTTTTAAAAGTCTTACACTTAACCTTTGAAACCTGCAAAAACCCTGTTGTTAAATTGCTGTATTATAAATTGTTGCTTAAAATTGACCCTTTCCATTAATCGACATTGATTAGTTGGCAGTTGATTATGCACATTCTCTTATTGGTATAGTAAGAAACAGATTACATTCTCAGAGGTGGGATATATGAGACAGCAAGTGAACAGTCCGTTAATAATGTTAATGTGTGTGAAGCAGGAGAAATGGGCAAACATAAGGATCTGAGTGACTGTGACGAGGGCCAAATTGTGATGACTAGATGACTGGATCTGAACATCTCCAAAACAGTATGTGTTGTGGGATGACCCCAGTATGCAGTGGTTACTACCAACCAAAAGTAGTCTAAGGAAGCAGAGCCAGTGAACTGGGCAATTGGGTGTCTCACAGGTCTGATCCCTGCAAAAAATGTTCAGGGGTGATTTAAAGAACATGACAAAAAGTTCTCCAGAGCATCTGTGGGATGTGCTGGACAAACCAATACATGGAGCCCTCAACTCTTTACTTGGAGGACTAAGAACTATTCTTTTAATTTTGTTTTCTTCGGGCAGTATGCAAGTACACAGTCCATGAGCGCTGTGTGTCCAAAGACATTGCTGCCTGCATCAGCACCTATGCCAAGTCCCGCCGACACACCAACGTGAGTACACCAGTCCCATCAAACACTCTGGCACACTTTCACAGTTGGGTAAAAAAAAAATTAAGGGCACTCCTTATTTTTCAATGTTCTTTTGTAGAAGTGAGTGATTTTTCCAAGAGTTTTAACATCATAGTGTTTATGAACTCTTTGGAAAGTACTGGCATCTCACGCTGTGTTTAGAAATAGTTATGTCTGGATAAACAAACAAATTTAAACTCTTTGAATGATTAAGAGGAATGTGTCGAACACGTTTAAAAATCGGTGCTCAGCAGTTCTAAGCACACCACGTCTCTCCTTAATGTCAAGTGTAGTTCAGACACACTATAATCAGACAGCTTAAACAATCATTGGAGAAATACAATATATAGCCAAAAGTATGTAGTTACTCCTTCTTATTAGTTCAGGTGCTTCAGCCACACCCATTGCTAACAGGTGTGTAAAGCACACAGGAATGCAAGTTTCATAGACAAACACTGACAGCAGAATGGGTCGTGCTGAGCTACTTTAAACGTGGCCCTGTAATTGATGCCCCCTTCACTACAAGCCCATTTCTGAAATTTCTGCCCTGTTAGATCTGCTCTAGGCAATCATGAGTTCCAAACTGCCTCTGGAAGCAACATCAGCACAAGAATTGTTACCAGTATATGCTTCAAAGGGTTAATGCAACCAGTCATATACTCATTTTTTCATATTTCTACTGCAATTTTTAACAAATGTTCCATGAATGTGGCAGGGAAGTTATGAGAGTGTCCTGTGTACAGTGACTCCCAGTGGCACTTACGCAGTTAGCCTCAAAGTATGTCTTTAGGATTCAGTGAGAACCTTCTGAAACCATCTCTCAGGCTTTGCTTTCTAGGATCTTATACATCTGTACTGTGAGAACATAATGAACTGAAATGATCTCATTTTTGAATCTGTATTTCATGGAATATCAGCGTAATTCATAGTGTATCAGCATAAACTCAACAACTGGGTAAAGATTTTAGTTTGCCCAAAAATATATCTGTTTTTTGTCCTAGTTTTGCTGCAGATTAGCTCTGCTGTTTAAAGTTATTTAAAGAACTTTTTGACACTTTATCCAGTGAACTTAAGCATGACGATCGTGTGTCATATACAGTCCTCTGCATGCACTGTATGTACAAACGTATTCAGGCACACCTTCTAGTGAACTGAGCTAAGGTGCAGCCATTGTTGACACAGGTGTTCAGTTGCCCACGCACAGTTTGTATAATTTCCAAAGAAAAGCTTTGCTATTATAATAGGATACTCTGGAATAGTTGCATGTACATCACCATTGCCCATTGCCAAGCAATGAGCAACGGGCAAAATACATTTTGGACATGAAACTGAACTGATGTTTGTGTCAAATAGATGTTTGTCATCCTGTTAAAATCCTTTCAACAGAAACATTGGAGGATGTGTGCAAACGTTTTGACATATAGTCTATGACTTCCTTATTGCAGGCTATGCAGCATGTATGGATTGAGGGGAACTCGCCAACCAAGTGTGACCGATGTCACCGCAGTATCAAGTACTACCAGGGCCTAACTGGACTTCATTGTGTGTGGTGTCAAATTACTGTGAGTAAATATCACCCTCTAGTGGTCATTCGAGGTTTGCCCACACTTCGACTGTGGAAATTACCTCAGAAAACACTATATGGACAAAAGTATTGGGATAAACCTGTTTTTCTGGGTTTGGGCTAGGCCTTACTTTCAGTTAAGAACAATCTTAATGCTTCAGCATACCAAGACATTTTGGACAACGCCATGCTCCCAACTTTGTGGACACAGTTTGGGGAAGAACCTTTTCTATTCCTCCATGACTGTGTCCCAGTGCACAAAGCAAGGTCCAGAAGACATGGTTGGATGAGTTCAGTGTGGAAGAATTTGACTGGCCCACACAGGGCCCTGACCTCAACCCCACTGATCACCTTTGGAATGAACTAGAATGGCGATTGTGAGCCAGGACTTCTCGTCCAACATCAGTGTCTGACCTCATAAATGCTCTACAGAATGAATGGGCACAAATTTCCACAGAAACTCTCTAAAATCTTGTGGAAAGTCTTCTAAGAAGAGTGGAAGCTGTTATAGCTGCAAAGGGTGAACCTATGTATTTATGAAAATATGTATTTAAATGCAATGTCAGTAAAGTTTGTATACTGGACAATCGTCCCAATATTTTTGTCCATATTGTGTAGCTCTGTGCGAATGATTGACTCATTTGACAATCAATGATTATGTAAATTAGCTTATGAACAGTGGATTCTTTATATTTCCTTTTGTTTGTCCCTATCCTGCGCTTGTCTTCCCTGTAACAGTAACATTTTTAATGTACCAAAAATAATTCATTTTCACCATTTCCTATGGTTTATATATCACCAGAATTAAACAGGTTGTCTTTGTTACTGTGCCTTTATGTACCACAACAAAAATTCAGATTTCCATATGGGCCCTTTCAGTTGAGGTAAAATACACATATTAATTAGGATTTAGCACAGATCATTAAGAATAAAGAGTATTGAGAAAATGTGCCATTTTCTAGCGGTAGTATGTTAGATTAACTTTTTGGTTACAGTTGAACTATTGTAATTCATACTTTTTCCTCTTGGTGGCATCATTTCCTCTATTTCGTAACATTCTTAACGGTGTAGCGATGGAAATAAGACCTCACATTGTGTGTGTACTTACAGCTATTCCTCTCTTAATGGCTGTGACTAATGGCTGCTCTGGGATGTCTGTGTCAAAGCTGAAATGCAATCCCATCAATTTTCCTCTCTCGCACATACACACAAAGAATACAAGGTGGCACTTGTACATTCAGTTTCAGTTCTTTTTATTAGTATTGTGTTTGTGCACGAGTCAAGACCTGCAGACATTTGTTCGTAAGTCTGTCCTCTCTCATGACATCTATTCTCATCCACAGCTCCATAACAAGTGTGTGTCTAATGTGAAGCCAGAGTGTGACGGTGGAGCACTGAAGGACCACACCCTCCTGCCTTCTTACATCTGCCCTGTTGTTCTGGTCAGTTCACTGGTCTTGCACATCAGTTTTTGCCCAGTAGACTACAGGGCTGAGCCCTAACACAGCAAGCTTTAGAGTTTAAATTGTCTCATAAGCTATAACATTTTAGAACTCAGAACTGCAGTGTTGTGGCCTTCCATTGCTGTATTTTGAAATTGCTGTGTGGTCTGTGGACTACGTTGCTACTCTTAATCTGTAATATACTGCCTCTGCACTTGAGCAGGATCGTCACTCGGTAGTAAAAAGAGGAGAGGGGGAGTCGTCCCCCAGCACCAGTCCCGATGACTCCAGTCAAAGCTTCAAGTTCACCGGAGATGGCCAAGCACTGCAGGTCAGTCGTCATAATGGAGGCTACAGCAGGTCGATTTCCCTCAGAGAAAGACTATAAAGTGATCAATTAAATACATACACATTTTATATTCTAATATATACACTACCTCTGCATTTAACAAACTTTAATATGACATATTTCTGCACATTTTAGTGCACAATTAAAACTTATTCTAAAAGCCCCTTTCCTTGCCTCCAAGTGTACAGCTCACTTTCACTTTATTATTTATTTTTTTTGTTTTTCTTTCAGAAACTTGCATAGGTTTATCTGCATGCACAGCATGCTTAAGACCTAATAACAGTTTACCAATAAAATATTAAATCTGGGGATGGCTGAGCAAGATTGATTACACTAGTTGATTGACTGAATAGGCAAACTTTTGCACATAATGCATTTTGTTAGATTTATTCCCAATATATTCAGTTGAGGAAATGGTAAATGATAATAATGGCTTATTTGTAGAAATATTTGTTCCATGCAGATGTTGTGTTAACTTCTTCTCACAAACCAGAACTAGGGGTGCCTTTGCGTGCAGATTGCTTTAGCCAAGTATTTTTTAGACAATGAGTATTTCTATAATATTATTTTTCCATATTTTCAGATAACCCCTCTTCCTGGGACACATCCTCTGCTGGTGCTAGTTAACCCTAAGAGTGGAGGTCGGCAGGGCGAAAGGTGGGCACCATTTTCAATTCACCATGGACGGATTTATTTACACTTATATTTACACTTACACACTTTCCAATCTCATGTTACAAATGTAGGCAAGCGTGGCCTGAGGAGCCTCGCCCAAGGACTCTAATTGATGTAGCAGGGTGTGCTGTATTGTTGTGTGTATTCATTCTCAATAGTAATTTTTCTAAAGCTATTTCAGCGATGCCAATAATCAGTTCTCAGCGTTTCTAAGTTTTGAAAACAAAATGCACGTATCTAGCGGTGTCCTTCTGTTAATCTTGCTTGTCAGCTCTGTCCTAAATACCATCAAAGCAAACAGGATTCAGCCCTGCTCTTTAAGAAGGATGAATGTAGGTGTTGTTGCAGCTCTCACCGCCCACCACACATCCTCACTGCGCCAGGGGACCAGTTTGGGATCCAGCAGTAGCGTCACCATAGCAACACGCTTTTAAATACCAATAATGGCCCGATTATTCCCTATTATTAGACTTGAGCTCACACAAAGACGTGTTAACTGCTCTAGATCCAAAAAAGAACACTGTTTGGACTGTTCCTTTGATACAAATAAGGAAATGAAGTGGTCATCACTGAATTTGCTGCCCCATTGTATTTTTCCACTTCCTTTGCTTTGTTCTGTACATTGAAAACCCTCTTGGCTGTTTAAGACTCTTGATTCTGCCCTTATATTCTTTGCACAGTGAAAGGGTGGTGTTTTCAGTGCTTATAAGTGCTCAAATTACTCCCCCCACAACATAATGGTAATACTCCAGACTAAAAGCTTTCTCTGTTTCAGACTTTGAGACTCTCTCTCTCTTTCTCTCTCTCTCTCTCTCTTTCTTTCTCTCTCTCTCTCTCTCTCTCTCTCTCTCTCTCTCTCTC
>JBBIGA010000002.1:14017564-14036304 GCA_037576975.1 Alestes dentex
TCTCTCTCTCTCTCTCTTTCTTTCTCTCTCTCTCTCTCTCTCTCTCTCTCTCTCTCTCTCTCTCTCTCCCTCTCTCTTGCTTTCTCTATCTATTCATCTCTTTCTCCTGCTCCTCATCCCTCTTTTCCCCCCTCTCTTTTTCCACTGCAGTTATGCAGCATGGGGCAGCGGAAGCTAACAAAATTAGAAGTGAAGGGCATTGTGGACCTTTCAGTTATCATTTCATGCAGTATCTACTTGTCAAGGTTACTGAAAGCTGTGTAAACATTGTGTGTGAGTGAGTGTGTGTCACACTCACAGGCTCACGCACTGCTCTGTTTTGTCTGCTTGTTTTTATGCAGATTGAGTTGTTTTATCTTCATAGCTCCCAGTCTTCATCATTATTAAACCCACTGCTGTATTTTCACCATCAGGGTGTTGCGGAAGTTCCAGTACCTGCTTAACCCCAGACAAGTGTACAGTCTGGACCGTGGAGGACCCATGGTAGGGTAAGTCAAGACACTTGAAATTGAGGATGAAGTACACATAGAGGGGTCAGAAGAGGTAGAGCCTTGCCAGAACTCACTCCCTAGTTCTTCTAAGCCATGTGAGATCTTTTTGAGGCACTGGATCAGTAAACCTGGATGTCTCTGGGGTTTTTTTAGATCAGATTATTTAGGCTCCACAAAGGTAAATGGCACCTACCTTCCAGTTCCTCCTTACCTGGACTGCAGCCAGTCATGAACTGTGTTTGCTGGCTAAGACTCATTCCACCTGTGCTTTTATAGACAGTGTTTGTCTAGTGAGGAAGCCCTAACAGCAGTTTTAACATCTGCATGTTGTTGCTTCTTACCTCTGTCTGCCCTGATACAAACATTTATCTTACATTTAAGTTCACCAGACAGTGTTATCAGCAAAATAATAGATGACCCATTTAATTTAACTGAATGGAGTGTAAGTACCTTGGTTATAATCTAAGATAAATCTTCACATTGGCTGTAAAAATGTTAGAAAAAAAACATGATCAAGTTCAAGATGTGCAGATTAGATAGTTAGATAATTAACATAGCTAACATAACTTATTGTTTAGTTAATAGAACTTCCATCTACCTTTGAACGCACGATGGCAGTTAACAGCAAGCAGAACTCATTATCACTGAGGTATTGCTATTAGATTTGGTTTCCCCCAAAAGGTCTATAATGTAGTTTGTTTGTAAAAATTACCCATAGTATTACCTCGAGTTTACCTCCTACCGGTGAATTCCACCCATGTGTCCCTACTAGCCCTTGTTTTTGCAGAACCTAAGAAAACTGATGCAAATATCAGGACTGTCCTGATTAAGCGCTGATGAATTGGCAAGAAGGCTAGGGCCGTCATATAGACCATTATGTCTTAATAGGTTTAATGCTATGCTAGGGCTGTCATTAGTAGCATTACGCCTTAATGGGTTTAATGCTATGTTCGACAGCCCTAGCCTTCTTGGAAGTAAAGTGAGTGTACCACCATTAGCCTTCTGCTCACAAAACATTGTAATTCCTGTAGAGGATATTAGCATCATTGTGCTGCGCTAATCAGATAAACAAAGCAAAGTGATCTTTTTAATAAAAACAATAAATTAATATAGCTGATACCTACAGATGCTGCATATTTTATTCACACGTTGGAATTATTTTTAAGTGTTCCCAAGGTTACCTGTAAAGGTCTACATAATTTGTTGTGCAGTTCAGTGTATTGTGTGTCCTAATAATAAAACACATCTCTCCATTAATCATCAGAATAATCACGTTACAAGTTGTATGCCTTAATGTAGACTGGCAGACCTTTTTAGTTTGATGTTTCTAATGCAACGTCTGATTTGTGTCAGAAAATGAAAGCTATGCTTCCACTGAGTTGTTTATGTTGCCATGGCGACACCATTTTTCTGAAACCAGTGATGGGCTTTCTAGTTCTTCTCAGTGAGTCAAATCAATTGGCTGAGCTCATCCATAAGAGCTAGCTTTCACATCCGCAAACAGCTCTTTATTCCAGAGCACTGACAGTTTTATCCTCCAAAACTATTCAATTTCGTGATATGATCCATCATTATTTTTCATTAGAACCTTAGTCTACATCATAGCATAAGTATTACACTCCTATGAATTTATGTTACATTTCCTAAAAAAGAAGCAATTTTGATAAATATGACAATTTCGAGATGCTACAAGGAGAGTAAAAAACCCCCACAATTTTCAGGTTCAAATAAGTAGTTTTATTATAGTTATTATTTCTAAATTCTGAAAAGTGGGGCAAAATACAGGCAAATAAACCATAAATAGCAAAAGCAGATAAAAGCTAACAAAACAAGCAAAACTGTGATGATCATTTTCAGCTACAGGACAATAAGATCAACACCTTTGTTTTGTTTTACAATAAAAATGAACTGAAAAATAACTGTC
This sequence comes from Alestes dentex, assembly GCA_037576975.1. Lineage (NCBI taxonomy): Eukaryota > Metazoa > Chordata > Actinopteri > Characiformes > Alestidae > Alestes > Alestes dentex. The sequence goes on from JBBIGA010000002.1 coordinate 14,019,980, forward strand.
TCTTCAGTGTGAGCCAGCTCCTCACTCATCTGCTTGTGACACATAGATATTCTGAAACGTTCCCACAGCCCTGATCAGGCAGAGAATGGAAACAGCGTCAACCATGCAAATGCAGGGTTTTCAGCGTTTTCTTGTTCGTCCACACATAAATGTGTTCTTGTTTTTTTTTCTTTTCAAAAAAATTGATAATAAAATAAGCTCAACCTCTAAAATGTATGAAAAAAAACTCAGTCTTTTGAGTATTAGTTAGCATAACCTTCTTCCCTTCATTCCACTCTACTGTGATAGAATGTTCCCAGATGCTATGCTTTGATCTTTGATAGCATTTGCCATGAAAGACAACAAACGTCAGAGTCTTGGAAGAGAGAGGGGGCTGCCCTGTAAGCTATGTGACCGCTTCAAGTTGCCGTCTTGGCCGCATAAACCATGAGGCGCCATGTGTGCAAACCATGAACAAAACTTTTCTCCCCTTGAAAACAACACAATTTAAAATCATCTAACATTTCCTAGGCAGATATCATTATTACCCTCATTATTGCCTACCATCCTATTGCCTCTCTTTCTGTTTTCAGTGTGTGTTTCTCCAGACCTGTCCCTATCTTTTCACCCTTATAGTTGCGATTATTTTCTTTTCTGTTAAACGCTCTCTCTTCCCCTTCTTAAGTTTGGTCCCCAGGGTTTAATAGTGCTTTTCAGAGGAATAGATTATGAAAACACTGGCTTTAGTCTTGTCACCTTCACTGAGGCCAACCTATGCATAAGCCTGCGCACTCGATGCACACTCAGACGCACATCCTCTCATCAGTTGAGTGTATTCTATACCTCTTGAATGAGTTGTGCAACATGGCATTCCATTCAGAAAAAAAAGAGAACAAAAGGTAAAGTCGTAATATAGGAGAGCAAACATTCTATCCTGTCCTAGAGCACCTCCCCTACACACATCTCCAGTCACGACCAGACCTGTGCTCATTTTGAAGAGGCCATTCAGAAAGAGGAATGTGAAGGGTTGCTTGGGCGGCTGTGTGACGTAGCTTAATTGACCTTATAGAGACAGGAGAGCACGAGTGAATTAAGACCATCGAAAAAAAAAAAAGAATCATCGAACCACAGATGAATTATGAATGTGTAATGATTAAGGATAGCGTTTTACAGAAATATTAGATTAGATCTCAGTATGAGAATTCAAATAATCCTTCAAAAAATTACCCTTTTTATTTAAGGCTTCATAATTAGACATCTATTTAGGTATTTTTATTACTGCAGTCCTAATATTTTGGAAGAGACAACAGTGTGTTAAAAATCAGCAGTTCACGCATCGTATGTTACTATAGAAGCCGTGATTGTAGCCTCTCCTTCAAATAAAGCTTTCGCAAGCCACTTAGTTGGTGAAGTTGTAACATTAAGAAATTAGAACTATTTTATTTATCATCATTATGCTTTTAGTGAGTGATAATGGCAATTGGTGTTCCCTTTCGCATCCACTGCCAGAACTGACCACAACAAACTGGTTTGAGTAAGATCTGAGCTCCCAGTGTTAGTGTTGCTCTCATCAGAGACTAATAGTAGCCTACTTAGATGAGTGTCAATATACCTACGTACTTGAGATGGTTTGTTAAACTTGTCATACATTCATAAAAAACACTTTTTCTTCTTGTTGTCCAATAATTAAAGTGCTGAAGTGTTTTCAGGCATCTCTGTATTTTAAGCTTCATTGGTTTTGTGAAAAGCAGTGCAGTTTGTTGCTCTGAAGCAAGGTAACGGGGACAACTAAACTAAACCAGCTATAATTTTTTAAATAGAAAGCCATGAAAGATTAATTTCTGCTGGAACACTGGCTCAGTACTGGGTTAGTAGGGTGGAAAATGTCTAGCTTGGATGAGTTTGAAGAATGTGGTGAACATGGTGTTAAAACAGCAGCCTTGCTTCCACTTCTGTATAGGCCTCACACCAGCAAGCCGACATGATTCCACACAAAACATGGAGAACAGTCGATGAGCAATTAGGGAAATGTAACTGATCAAAAAAACACTGTGTATTTGTTTGTGCCGTTGATTCAAATGGGCCACATTTACCCTGATTGTTGAGCCTGTGCACAGAGGCGACACGGAATTAATATTTTCCAGTTACTTGTGGCTGCAATACTAATGTATTACATCCAGTGCTGCCGCAGCTCAGGGGTCACCCTGAAGCTGTGCAGTGGCCATGTGTTTCTTCAGACGTATCCATAGCCATTACACAACACTCAAACATAAAGTAGGCAAGAAGAATCATTTGGAGAGATACTACAGAAAAACCTTTGGCCCCTTAGAGAATCTTTCACTGTTTTTGTGTTTTTCTGTTCGGGCACTCCTAGTCAGATTACACATTTTATTTTCTAAGTGAGGAAAAAGTTAACATCACCTTTGCATCTGCATCTCTGCGCAAACTTATATCATTGCCAAATATTTATGATAACTTCAACATGAAATAAACATATGAATATAGAACATAAATTGTGGCACAATCATAAATTTGGAAACTTTATCACAGTCTGCAAACATTATCTTTAGCAAACTAAAAGTCTTTCTCTGCTTGATTAAGGGTTTTTTTCCCCACTTTTCCCCTCAGAAATTGGAACTATTCAAAGGTCATCTTACTTTCACTGCATGTTTAATCACAGATTTTCAATCAGTGAAGGCCATTTCAAAAACTTTTATTTTTTTTAAGTGCAATATTTAATTGCTTGAAGTGTTTCACACTTGATTTTGATGAATACCTAGGATCATTTTTACAAATCTTTTTGTAATATCCAACCTTTGTTCAGTTTCAGTTTCTTTAATAGAATCCTTTTTTCGCTCTATCACAGCATTTCTGCACCACTTGCTGCCACACAACCCTAAAGCACAATCATTCTCAACAGCTGGCAAGATGCTCTCTTATCTGCTTCCAATTTCACCTGGTGATTGCAGCCAACATGTTCACTTTTTGTTTCCCGATACCACAAAACTAGATTTGTTGCACAGTTCACATGGGATTACACCTACTTTCTGATAACCCTTCTGTATAGAAGATGTTCTACACAGTGGGCCTGTAGATCAGTAATCTTGTGCCAGTAGTCAAGTACCAAATCTTCCTCTAAGTCCCTGGCAGTGGTGTTTGGGTTTTAGCCTTCCATATCTGACCAGTCCATACGTTTTCTTTTTTCAGACATTCTTCTAAGTCCTCTTGATCTTGTCTTGACAGTTCTTATCAACCTCAGTTTCTTACTTAAATTCAAACAGTGAAAATTACAAGCAGGAGGTGTTCAGACATGTATGAATCTCTTCTCTGTAGTTACACTGTAGTTTCAGGTCCTCACTTGGATAAGCCGTTGTCCATTGAGTGAAAGATCACATAGTTTAATACGCTGTCCACACTTGACGTGGATTAAGGCCTAAGAAGTCAAATAAGATCTGAGATCATGATTCAGCTGTAGACTTTTGGACATGCCAATTTTTACGTTTTTTAATTGTGCATTAAAATTTGTGGACATATTTAGGTGTGTTGTACATGGGAAACAAAAAACATGTTATTCAACCAGTTATGCCCAAACTTTTGAAAACAACTGTAAAGACTATGTACCAGTTAAAATTTTCCCTACAATTGAATGCCCAATAAAATAACAATTTAGAAACCTTTATTTTTAAAGGTGTACTCCATGCCCAAGCAAATCCAGCAGTTATTCAGAAGATGTTCCGACACACAAATGTCAACCATATACTGTTTCAAATCCCAAAAGCACTTAAATATGACATCTCTAGAGGTACCTAGTGATTTTTTTGTGTTGTTAAAGGTCACACAAGAGAGAGTGCCTTGTATCACAATTTATATTTCCATAAGCTTCCATGCAACCCATGTAACCTTCTAACACTATTGTCTGTCTTGGCTTCCCATATTTTGTCCTCTGTCCTACAGACTCAACTTCTTCCGTGATGTTCCAGACTTCCGAGTGTTGGCCTGTGGAGGGGATGGGACAGTGGGCTGGATTTTGGATTGCATTGGTAAGTTTAAGCAATAAAGTCCAGGGGCCTGAATGTCGTATTACATACGCACTGAATCCAAATAGGTAATGCTCAGATGTCTGAATCCGCTTGTAAGAAATGACTCACTCCAAGAGCAAGACTGAACTTTTAACAGTTAAAAAATTGCCCCACATTGCCATGGCTTATTTGACTATGGCTAATTATGTGAACACTGAAGGTCTGATTAATTGCTAAAAATGATATCCTTCATTGCAGTACCCTGCAGTAAGGAACTTTGCTCCTGTTTGAAACAATGCAAGTTTAATCATGATAACGTTTAATGGGCTTCTGAAAGGCTATTGTTCATAAATTATCGTGTCTAGGAAGCATGTACACTCACATGTGACCTCTTTCAAATAAGTGAATGGACGATAACGGTGGAGAGATAATGGACCTCTTTCGCCGCTGACAGCCATGCTGATGTTAATGGATATGCACTGGAGAGGAATCTGTGGTGGTGCATAGTGCCTTTAAGTGCTGATTTAGAATCAGTTTAGATTTATAACATCATAGCTACAAATGTGCACAGTGAAGCAAAGAGACACCTGATCCTAGATCAGGGCTCTTACCCTCGTGAGAGCCATCCATTAGTGGAAGAGCAAGGGGAAGAGGCCTTTATGGGAGCTTATTTAGGAGCAGCTTCTCTGCTTAGTCTTTAATGGTAAAACATGATGATTAATTCAATTAATTCTGTTCTCAGATCAGCTCTTCTCACTCATCTGAACTTGACAGGCACTATAAAATGACTGCTGCTGACTATGGGTGATTAGTCAGAGAGCCCTTCTGAATAGATGGTAAATCTCACCATGCGGTACAGAGCGAGGTCCCAAAAGTAGGATCCCAACAGACCCTGTATTATGAGCCACACCGGGACTGTCAGAGAAGGGACAAAAATAACACAAAATACTATTTATCCCACTGCTGCTCTTAAGATGAGACACTCTGCTTCTGGACTAATTATGAGAGACACTTGTGGCGGAATTCTTTTGGCAAATGACTGCCTTATTTCCATGTTAATAATCATATGACTAATTGCATTTCCTGTATCTAAGAGATGAAATGCTGAAGTAGTTTACATTTGGGATCACTTATCGATTTATCAATCATTTTTGATAACTGCCATGAAATTAATAAAGTAGCATTTATTACTTTTTTTTGTCCTGCATCTCATTCCATGATCTGGAACTCCTAAACACTGCTTTACACCCAGCAGTGTTTAGCTCTGGGAGTGAGTGTGAGAGGCTACATAGGAAAACCCCCATCAGAATAAGTGTTCTTCATTCTTCAGCGTGCATGGTCATGTGCTCTAGTGTCTATACCCTATGAGGTCTGCTCACATAAGTCAATTTTAACAGAAAAATGTAACACATAATGTGATTTTTCCCAGCTTTACCAATATTTTAAACCATCTGAACACATCTCTTTCACAGTTGTCACTATGAAACACAATATACTTGAAATGTAATGTACTTAATATGCTTAAACCTACCTTAACTTACCCCTGAAAATACACCAAACCCCTTCATTTGAATTAAGTGGCCGTTCATTTGTGAAACTGACCCCTTAATTTTACCTTAAAATTCGATTTAAAGCATGAGTGTGAAACACCTTACTCTTAAATTTAAGGTGTTAATTCAGGAGGTTCTATTATTTAAGGGGTACATTTGAAAAAGGGGAAAATTCAGTAGTTTTGCCCCTTAATGAGCCTTAATCTGTGCACTTTTCCCTTAATCTTCCTTAATTTCCTGTATGGAAAATTAAGGTCAAAATTCATGTAAAGGGGTAAACTTAAGGGTTTCTTAGGGTGTAAATGATGAAACCACTGTTGATTTTTTTATTCTTAAACTCAGTTACCTTTTGTTAGATTATGGTGGCCCTCCTCCAGTTACTGGACTTTCTAACTTTTGTGTTCTTCTCCAGATAAAGCTAATTTTGCTCGCCATCCACCCGTCGCCATCCTGCCTCTGGGCACTGGGAATGACTTGGCACGCTGCCTCCGTTGGGGTGGAGGTGAGAGAACTCCTACTTTCACAAGTCTTTTAGTGGGGATTCAGGTCGTGACATGAAGTTTGGAGTCTTTCCTATACAGCAAGCTAATCATGACATGTTTAAAATTAAAGGGTGTTCTGAATCAGTATAGGCTTATATAGGTATGTTAACTCACAAAAAAGGATCTTGCTAATGGAAACCTTTTTAACACATAAATTGAGTATGTCTACCAGTTGAAAAGCTTTTCTCAGTATGTTTTACCAGGAGAAAAAGCAGATGGAGCCAGTTACTTAGAACACTTGAGGAGTGGCGGTATACTTTATAATATTGAGCCCTGTGTGTGTGTGAGTGCACACAATGGTAAAGAGATCCTCATCTGCATACCTGTCCGTTTGAAGGATTAAATTATATTCACTCGATGGCAAGTCAAGGCTGAAACATCCCTATCCAGCACAATAAGAACTGCCTTCACTGAGACTTCTGATTTTACACAAAATCAACAATGAACATGAGATTGGCTGAGCAGTCTGCATTGTTTATCGTGAAGAAATATCAGAAACCGATGGCAAAAATGGTTGTTGTCATGTTGTTTTCAGCCTGCTGCTAGCATCATGTCTCATTGTGCTGTGACCAGAAGAATCCACAAGAAACAATCACTAAACAAGAACTCATGATAGCAGGAGACTATTTCACTTTGCTCAGTACAGACAAATATGCAAAGTTAAGTAACATTTTTGAAAACTGTGCACTTAGTTTATTGAAGAAATATTGTAATCCCCTTCCGCTTTATTAGAGGCATTGACTGTGGGACAAAACCCACACAAAACGAAATGAAGCAGTTTGAGTTCATTAAGTATTAAGTTATGAACATGTATTTGACCCAAATTTGGGTCAAAATATTAGAAAAAAAGGTTAAGTATTGACTCTTGCAACAAAAAAAGTCAAACAGGTTTTTATCTTTGATTTCTGTACATTAGGTCTGAAAGTGCCCACATTTACATTCTCTTAAACATATAGAGAATGAGAATGTCTGCAACTAAACGAGGCAATTTTGCATTAATCTATTATAAGTTACGAACAGGTTTTGGATATTGTGTAATGTGTACAGAATATTGAGTGTAAGGTTTGTTATGGCTCAGTGAATTTACATCTACTGGTTATATAGCCGTGTCCTTGTGGAGGTTGCAGATTAATTGGCTTTTACATCATATCTGTGTTTCCTGCGTGAGCGTGCATGGTTATTGATCAACTACTTGTGTGAGCGAGGAACACAACACAGAGAAGTGCTATCTGAATGTACTCTTACCTTGCGCAACTTTAACCTGATTCAGAGTGGAGCGAGAGGAGTGTTTTGTTAGTTTTAGAGTGTTTTATTACTTTTATTGTGGTTTATACACTTTTTATACAATCACAATTACTCCACAGTTTTATTAGTTAGCTTAAAACAATCAGGAAAACTCATTGCATCGAATCAATCAAGCAAAGTTAACTTGTTTTAGGTTTCCGTAAACTTAGCTTAATACTACCTTACGTAACTTCATTGACTCAAGGCAATATTTTTTGTGATTTTAAGTAAAAGTTTTGAAATTTGAAACGTAGCATCACATTTTATGCTGTAAATGGTTCAAATGTCATCAGTTGTTTTCTGTACATTTGTGGCTTAATGTGAGTGAGGGTGTGTTCATGTGACTGATCTGGTTATAGAGGAAGAATGATTGTCTAGGTGTCATCACACATGAGCGCAGGCACACGGGGTTGCCAGGAAAGTGTCAATATCACTGCTTCACTCACAGCATGATGGCCCTCGTTAAGAGATAACGCCTCCATCACTGTGAAGTAACACCAAGCCTCTGTGCCCTACTCTGCAGATCCAACAGTAATTGGGTTGGGAGTCAATCTATTGCCCCAGAACACCTATCACATCGTACATACCGTGCTGCAGAATGGCCCTAAGTTGGGACCCTTGATGATATTGCGGTGCTCAAATGTGTAATTTCCAAATGTCCTTTGTATACACACCTGCAGACACACACACACTACTACTGATAGATTACTAAAAACCACTAAATATTTAGCATCTTCCTAGTTTGACTCATTCGTAGGTCTAGTCTCAAGCTTAGCTGCTTGTTGGTATGACGGACCCATTCAAAGCTCTTAGCCCTCTTATTTAAATACATTTTATAAACGGCAAGATCTATTGTTGGCTCTCTTGTTAAAAGACAATAATTATTTATTTGCACTTTTTACTTTTCTCATATCTATTTGCACCCTCGGCACCTTTGATAGTGCCGATGGGAGAACTATTTATAAATCAACAAGCTAACAAAGGCAGTTGCAAAGTGCAAAACACAAAGTGTGATGGTGTAAGATTAAAAGGCTGGACCTTGGTCTGTGCTTTACACACTCGTCGGGTGGAGCACACAGCTACTGTTGCTCTTACTGGACATCAGTAATGAAAAATGGAAATAAATTGGTGTCACATAACGGAAATCACATAATATTTGTGTTGTTAAGTTCAGGTTCATGTGAACCCTACATTCTGGTGAAGCTACAGCTATAACAAACTATAACACACTAATAGTTATAAAAGCTCCCTCGAGCTCATAATTGTACAAATAAACCAAAGAATCCTAATTAAAATATACAAAATAATGTTTTTTAAAATATGTGATTTCTCTCTGCAAACCAAGGCCTTTCTGCAAAGCAAGATTTTCATACCTGAAAAAGATGGCATTGTTCACATAGCAAGTTTCAGTCGGAATAAAGGGTCACCCCTCCTAGTTTTTACGGGAGGTTTAGAATCTGCACATTCAACAAAAAAACATCTAGTTTTTCAAAGAGCTACAAGTGTGAAATAATTATAGAAAACTATAATTATTCAAGTAGCGTACACTGTAGGGGCGATCCGAAGAAATTATCATTAGAAACTTGCGGTCCTGTTCTGCTTCATTTTAAATTTTATTTTAAGCACCCTGTTAAGACTTTGGAACACTTGTATCTGCTTTTTCATGCATGGTCAGACATGTGTGTGATCGAAAATATACATTTGTGTTTACATGTATGCATATTTACCGTCTGTGCTTGCGCTCTTTTCTCCAGGCTATGAAGGAGGAAGTCTTCTCAAGTTCCTCAGGGACATTGAGCACAGCACTGAGGTGGTGCTGGACCGCTGGAACATCGACATTGTTCCTGACGACAAGGAGGAGAAGGGAGACCCCGTCCCCTATAGCATAGTCAACAATTACTTCTCCATTGGAGTGGTGAGCCTTACTGTGCACTTTTCTTCTTTTACCGAGATAATACAAATAAAGCATGGCTTCCTGTCGAGACTGGAGCAACTAGATCGTGGATTATTTACAAATTTTACAGAGCTAGAGCCACAAATCTGGCAAAGGGGGAAGCATTTACCCAACGAGAAAACAAGATAATTAAAGCAGTAGGTTATCCAAACATGTTTATCAGGTGTGAAATGTGAATTAAAAAGTATTTTAGATGTTTCATTTTCCAAATGGTACTTACATGATTTTGTATTCTAATTTTTATCTCTATGTGTTTTTGGCACTATTTATTCCCATTTCTAACGTTTACCACAGTCTAACATTGCATTCTTAAGAGCATTTAATGAATCAGCAGCAGTGTGATTGCCCTTTAGGTGTATCTGTTTCATAGGGGAAGACAAATGGTCCTGTTCACATCTCACAAAATATTGTGCATACTTTTGCTCACTTCCCAAAAGCTGAAGTTAGTTAGTATTCAAATTATTTGAGCAAGTTTACGAGGTCTCATTAGATGTTCATTAAACATAATGGCCATTTAATGGCATCCTGATCATATGTAACATTAAGGTAAGCATCATTACATTGGGAGAAATTATAACTGGCAAAAACGAGAGCGTCCTGATTTTATGTACTGCGCCTTTCCCGGTTCATGGAGAAAAGAAATAACTGGCCTGCGCTCAGTTGCTTAGCAACCATACTGCTCATTGTAATGTTATGAGAGCCATTTGTTCGCAGGTTTGGTGGGAAAAGATCAAATTGATGCTAACCTATTCATTGGGATCCTTTCACATCTATCATGTCAACAACAATCTATCTCTTCTGAACAGTGAAAAGTATTTCAGCGCTGAGTTCTTCTCACTGTTTGAAATGGTTTTCAGACATGCCATCAGACAACTATGACGTTCAGCAGACTTTGCATTTGTTTAGGATGCGTTATAGGGTTCTCCAGTATGAGCAAAATCCTTGTATTTGCTCTCCTTTTAAAAAAAAAAAAAAGAAAAATAACTGACATTTGAGATGGATAGCAGACTCTGTCTCTTTGCCAGAGTACAGTGTGTGACACTGGGGAAATCTAATGATGCTGCAGTTGCAGTTTTGCTCTTTTTTCAGCATATATCTAGCAGCATGTGGCGAGGTTGCTGTTAGGAGTGCATATGTTGTATTAGCCCCTGCATTTGCCTGCAAAGGGCATTTCCATTATTTTTAAAACAGGTGGATAGCATAGTGTATAACTCTGGCCCACCCATAGGAGACCACCTCCACTGCTTCTGTTTTAAAGAAAAAAATATGAAAAGAATTTAGATTTAGAAGGGACAGCAGGACAGCAGACTCTACAGCTTCGACAGAGTACAATATGTGGCACTGGGGCAATCTAATGCTACCGTATTCATAAGCAGTCATTAGAACATTAGAACTCACACACAAGCTCCACACGCACACACCCACACCCAACTTAGATTCTTTTCCATTTCAGGTGAGGATAAAGTTACCAGACTAATGGAGTGTGGGAGAATATAAAATGTTTTTTGTACTTTTAGTGATCTTTTTAGTGGAATGTATGCCACGCATTAAATACCGAGAACACCTATGAAATAGTGTTTTCCTTGCTGCCATGGACATAGCAATTGTTCACAGATGGGGCCAAACATTTTGACTAAATGTCTTTGGCTCATGGGTGTTTGTTCACAGGGTGCTCCCAAGTGTTTGTTGTTAAGTTGGTTAACAATACCGTGTAAGGTTCACTTTGGTGTAATTGTAAGAGAAGCACCACAAGATAGATCAGCGTGGTGAGACATTATTAGAGTACCAACACGAACATGAATTAATTAACTGTATTATTACAAACAAATTACAATATTACATCTTAGTGTGAACTATGATAGCCTTCAGAGTCTTGGAAAACTGCTGAGCTAAATCTAATTTGACTGCCAGCTCCTTTTTAAAAAACAGCAGTAGTAATACTACAGAAAGATCTAAAAAAATTCTCATTTAAAAACATACAGTTCTGAATTTCAATACTTATGAGGAAGTGAAAAAAAATATATTGAGTATTACACAATTACACAGCACTATTCAAATCGCATTTTATTGTACTTGTAAAGGTTTCGCAAGTGTGAGAATTTATAACAAATATCAGATTTGTGTAGATTGTTCTGTGTGCTGCTGTGCTCCTTGGCCAAAAAAGGTTATCGTAGAACTGTCGGGAATTCAAAAAATGTCCAAAATTAAAACTGGTTTGTCAGAGCAGGGAAATGTCTAATCATTTGCAGTTTAGGGGTGTACTCCAAGACCAGGACTGGAACACATTACTTAGATTTGATTTTACTGGCAAACACTAAAAAAAATGTCATTTGAATGTAAAAATAAAAGAACATAGCACTAGATCAGCTTCAAACAGACGAAGGCTAATGTTTTAGTCTCACAGTATCAGGTTTGTGCCCATGTACCTCGCTTCGTTAGACAATGATTAATTTTCGTGCTATTTATAGGCCGGCACTCTAAAAATAGTATGTCTTTCATTTTGGAAAATTAAATCTGCCTCATCCCAGGTATGTTGGTTACACACTGTTTCATCTTTGTGAAGTGTGCCAGGTAGCCCAGGCCACATTTAGAGTGGCCAGAAATAGGGAAGGGTCCTGAAATAGGCCATCTGACATGGGTGATTTGAATGTGTGAATGGGTCAGGACAGACACGGGAAGGATTAGGCGAATAGAAAGAAACTCAAAGGAATTCAACACACAAGCAGCGCCATTATATAACTCAAGTCAACCTCCCACTGACTGGAGGCCTAGCTTTGTTTCCCTCAGACATCAGCATCTGCCACACTCACCAGCGTGCTAGCTATTCAAGTATGTTAGAACTCTAAGCAAAATTTGTGGCTAGCAGTTGACTTTTTTATTTTTTACTTAAATACAAATAATTGCCATGTTTTCTGTTAAACAAACAAAAATGCCTTATTTTATTCAGTTTTTTTTAAGCAGAATGTTAAGAAACAATGTATTGTATTGAGATTGTCAGTCCTGCATCTGGCCATCTGCAGGTAATGATATGGGCGGGCTTGGAAAGCTCGGGTGGCAGCGAGACTGCTGACTCTGTGTGGACAATGGCTGGTCTGTGGACACTGAGTCTTATGATGGGGGGCCGGCAGTCTGTGCCAGGAGGGTCCATGCATGGCTTGGCACCAGTGGTGGTTCTCACAAGGCGAACAAGAAAAAACACTTAAAAAATTAAATCAGCCCTTGTCTCAGAAGTTTCGGATATCACAGCTTGAAATAATCCACTGGAGTAGGCGACATGTCCGTGAGTGGAATTAATGCCACAAATGAGAACAGAGAATAAGAGCAGAGGTTATTATATGTGTATGCAGCGCAACAACTAGGACGTATGATTTAAAATATAAATGAGCAGCTAAACAACGATGTATTATAGTATTTTGGTCTTGAATACAACTAAACCCTAAGGCTTTCATTTTCAGCACATGCATTGTGTAATGAATCAGCCTCAGAGGCTGCCATGGAAATTCTAGGGGGCACCAGAGGGCCTCCTCTCTGCCTGCAGCCTGGTGCTGCAGCATGGCGTGGTGTTGGAGCAGAGGGACAGGGTGCTGGGAGTCCATGAGGAGAGGACAGATGGCTCCACATCGGGAGCTACTGACACCTGAGCAAACCAGTGTGGTGACTCACATGCTGATGTAATCATTAGCAATGTTACACCGCCTCATCGTCCCGAAAGGGAACATTTTCCTGTCACCCTCCGCTGGGGTTGCCATGGCATTAGTGGTTACTAGGCCACTATCGCCAGCTTCAGGGTCGTCTGTTTCATGTTCACTTCAGTCAAGAGATTAAATTTTGAATGACCTAATCTAATAACCGATTTGTGGAAATAAAAGAACTGCTGGGGCATGGACCATGTCCTGGACCAAGTGCAGCTGAAGGTCTGTGGCCACTTGAACAAAACATTTAAATTTTTAAGGGGTACATTTAAAGCGGTTCATTTTAAGTAAAATATCAAAAAGCTCAAGTGCTGAAAGATAAATACAGTTTTGAAAAACTCCTTTTACAATTATATGTATATATATATTTTTACTTTATGCCTGAAATTTAAAGTGGATTTAGACCAAAATTCACTAAAGATTCACTTTGGTTTTGACTGTATTTGTTGCTTTACTCATGTTTACAGACCTTCGTGGATAGTCATAACAGTTCAGTTTCCTGTAATTATTAATGATAAATGTATTGAATAGAGTTGTAAGAATATAGTGCATAGTTTTGAATTGTGTCAGAGCACATTGTATTGAATCATTACAATATGATTAGCTTGTTTGCTTGTGGGTAATGTGTTTGCTTAAGACTTACATATTGACAAGAGCATGAGATTGGAGCACTTTAAAGTCAATATTTGTAAAACGGTTTCAAATGCTCTTCTTTTACGAAGTTGAACGCTCTTATAAACTTTAAATGGAAGCATTGACATGTAAGCCATTTTCAGACACATGTTTTTGCTGTATTAAATAACATATGGAGGAGAAACCACTGAATTGTATCAAATTGAATAATTCATTTTGTGAATCATTACACAGGTCAAACTGAAATATGGATGAAAATCAGATTATGACAGTGTAACCCTTTCCTGTCTTTGAGACTTCACTCTGACTTCTATGTTGTAGTCAGCACTAACAGTCTTGTACAGTCTGTTGTACAGCAGTGGCCCCTGACTGCAAGTAAACAGGCCTAGTTCGTAAGCGAGGCCTGTGCTTGGCTCACATGTGAATCGGATTTCCGAGAAATTTCTATGCAGACTTAACACGCCATGGTGATCCTGCTGGAAAGTGTTTGCCGCTTGATCCAGTACCTCCTTTTCCCCTGGAAAGAATGTGTCTCGGGGAATTAGAGAGCGTAAATACATGCCAGCACGCATAAAATATACCTCAATGTACACCGGCCCTCCGCAGACCTTAAAGATGAAATGTAACCTTCCTCTTCTGCCATCAACAAGCTCTCTGTGATCCAGTCCTGCCCTCACTGGAGTGGCACTGGGGGAAGAAGACTTCTGCCATTACATTCTCCTTGGCTTGGTATCACATTGCCTCCATCTCTAGTGTCACACTCACTCTTTCCACGTATTTATCTGAGTTCACTGGAATTTTTGTTCTTTTTTTCAAAATGTACTCTACAATCTAGCAGCATGTGTCGTTGTTAGGGACACACAATACACTCATATGTCTGATCTATTCTTTGTTGAGAAATGGGAAAATGTAATTATCATTATTATCATTATAAACCCAGTTAGTGTTGTCCTGGTACACCTTTGCGTTCCTCACAAAGGTGTAAAGATTAATTTGTTAGGATTTCTTACAAAACTCCCACTGAAATTGATCTTCACTGGAACACATTATAGTGCTTGTACGGACTGTAAAACAAAAAACTATCCATGACAACATTTCGACCAATCAAAAAGCAGAGACACAGTCAGCTTGGAAGCAATCGAATTTTAGAGAGACAGGGGCCTAAAATGGCTCTCCAGGACACAGTATTGTATAAAAAAATTGAATAAGTTTTCAAGTATTGCAATCAGCTTCAACAAGTTAATTATTGGTTTTCATATCGGCTCCGAAATGATGCGCTGATGCAGCCCTGGTTGTTGCTGACATGTGATGCAGGGGCTATGGGAACAGCCAGGCACCAGGGAATAACCAGTGAGTACAATCAGAGTGTTTGCTCTGGAGTCCGGTCTGTGTGTGTGTGTGTGTGTGTGTGTGTGTGTTTGGGGATGGGAGGGGGGTATAGTACTGGCACAGGCTGAAGGTCAGGGGAAGTATCAGTGACAGGAAGTGTTTGAGTGCCAGGTTCGGACCAGGTTACTGCCATAATGAATGGCCATGCTGAGTGACACCTGGCCAGTCTTAAAGATAGAAAGAAGACAGCGCCTCTCTGTCTTTTCTCTCCTCAGACAAATACGCAAACTTGAGTGAACGCACTCACACAGTCACTGATGCACACAAACACTGACTTGCATACGCATGCTAACGGTCTGGTGATGAGTCCCATGTGCACCTGCACCCCGCAGTGCTGACAGAGCCACAGATGGACACTGACACAGTGGAGCTCTACAATAACCCTGTATGGCGGTGACCTGAATATCACCCCACTTAATACTCCTCAACCCCTTACCCTTTCGGTAGATACTCTCACAGACATCTTTTGGACAGTGACAACTTCTTTAAAGGAACAATGGTTTAGAAAAATCAGCCTTAAACACATGGGTTCACAGATCTATCCCACATGCCTGGGGTTGTAAGCAACCTCAAATATAACAAAAACTGATGTACAAATCACCAACGTAGTCTAAAAATGACATGTTTTCCATTTGCCATTATTTTTGTCACTGCAAAAATAGATGAGATACACTCTCAAAACTGGTAAATATCCTAAAGAGGGTTCATGGACAAACCACTTTGGGTTTTCTGAATAGCTTTTGCAGCGAACGAAGTCTTATTTTTAAATGAGATTTACAAGCATAAAGACCTTTGAAAGTTAATCTAAGTCAACAAATGTTATGTTCTGATGTTCTCGACCAATCAATTTTTTTCTATTCTGAAACCATAAATCCAGTCCCAGTAACATCATAAATCCAAACCCAGTACATATACTGTGTATAGAGGAGGGAACAAGAGAGGTAAAGGGTTATATCTTCATCCTAAATTTATTCTGTTAGCTCAGATACAGTGGATGTTGTGTGTTTCAGGAGAGAAGAGGGTCATCTAGGGGACATTACGTCCCTGTCCTCTCTGCATATCCATGTATGGGATTGCTTAAGCGATGGGTTATGTACCCAAAGGGACTGGTGTCAGCTTTATGGACCAGCCATGACATCACTCCCAAACATTTCATATCGGAGCAGGGCTGTGCCCGACAGCATCTGTTACAGGACTAAGGGCAGAAACGTCTTAACTTCTCTCTCTCTCTCTCTCTCTATCTGTCTCTCTCTCTCTCTCTCTCTCTCTCTCTCTGTATCTCT
>JBBIGA010000002.1:14036986-14074486 GCA_037576975.1 Alestes dentex
TCTCTCTCTCTCTCTCTCTGTTTGTCTGTCTGTCTCTCTCTCTTGCTCTCTCTCTCTCTCTCTCTCTCTCTCTTTCTCTCTTTCTCTGGTTCTCTCTCTGTCTCTCTCTCTCTCTCTCTCTCTCTCTCTCTCTGTCTCTCTCTCTCTGTCTCTCTTTCTCAGTTGGCCTCTCTTTCTGTTGGCCTGATGTTCACTGGCACGTAAATGGTTTGTTTATCAGTGCTCTTCACCCCATGCCCTCTTACTGCTAAGGTCCAAATGGCCAAATCAAGACATCCTTTATTTATACAGATGCTGGATTGGAATAGTCTTTTGAATACGACAGTCGCTTCTGTAAGGTGGGCAACTCACTGACAAACATTGATGTTGTGCCACTGTGTCTAGTGTCTCATAGCTTCACATTGTGTCATAATATTGATCTCATGCCCTTCTCCTGTTACATACATCCAGTGTTGCCTTAGATACAGCACATCCACATATGTGACAACATTCAACATTCAAAGCCTCCAATCTCACATGTGCCATATTTTCATAAGCAAATGAATCCTTTACAGCTAAAGCACCACACTGATGGGTTTACAGTGTATTTAACTTGTTATTATTTCTATTTTTGTTATAAGTATTATATTGTATTGTATTGTATTGTATTTGAATGTATTTATTACTAACATTTTATACATCATTATTTAATCGGTTAAGAGTTGCATTTGTGTAGACAGGTTTGAGTCAGGCTTGTCTTGTTTTCACCTTATTCAAATTTTAATAAAATATCACCTCTTTTAATTGCGCACACAAATTTGGTGTTGATCGAACGTTTGGCATTTGCGATTTCATCCGGATATTTCGATAGTTTTTAACGAGGCATTCGATTTGAGGGAAACAGGGAGGATGAAATTGCACTTTTTGTTCACAAAATGTTCATGAATGCATCTACAGTATGTCATTCAGTAAGTCGGAGGTCATACAGTAGGTGTAATTCACTGCGGCACTGCTTCAGCTGCAACTTGAGCTGAGATCGATCGCCCTGCCATAGCAGTCAGTCAGGCCCCTCAGCAGGCCCATGCATCAGCGCTGCTCCTGCTCTATTTAAAGACGTGCTGTTCTGAGTTTGGATAGGTGCAGGGTACAAGCTCAACCCCCGTACACCCCCAAACCCCCACCCCGCCACTCTGTGTGCTTCCTTTTCTCCCGTGTGACCGCTGGTGCACCTGCAGGCCCGGGCAGGAAGCCAGCACAGGTGCTAACGTAGCATGGTCCGTTCGTGGCTTCATCAGCGTGCCACCAGCTATCAGACTCTGAGAATCCTGCACTCGCTGACTTCCTCTCTGTCTGAGAGACTGAAACAGTGCGCAGGGTGAGATGCGGCGAGCCTCCTCCGTGTCACGCTCTGAGACAGGTGATGCGTGTATATGTGTGTGCGGCCCTTTTTGAGCTTAGTCCCACCCGAGGATGTGGCGGCTTTGAGCTCCCTTGTCTTTGCACGTGTGCTCACCTAAATATAGTGGGATGGATCTGTTACAGTTTGAAACCTGACTTATCAATTGGCTTCTCTTCTTTCGCTCTGTTGCTTTGATTTTAATCAAGGTTTAGCACTTGACGGCAGCGCGTACCCTCGAGATGCCATTGCTGTGGCAACAGCATGTTGGTAGACAAGGGAACAGCAAACATCTCAGTGTGTTGCATCTCTCAGCAGCCACAATTTCATTTGATCATTAAGATCCATCTTCATTCTAACAGCACACGCACCAGATGCAGCAGATTATGCCAGTTACACTGTGCATGTGATAGATTAGATGGGGAAACGTTTGACGTTTTTAATCGCATTCTGAAAGTCACCTTGGGTGCCCGAATGTCTTGTGTGTTAGAGGAGGCTGCCTGCTTGTGTTTCTTCACTGGGCACATGTCGATAGTGACTTTGACTTCTCCCATTTTGGCCACGTCCTGCAACCCCCTACCTACAATAAGCTTTCAATAACACCATGCTCCTGCAGCCTAGCCTCACAATTTCAGAGGACCAGGACCTATGATGAGTCACCACAGTCTGTTTTTCCACCTACTGTAGAGACTGTGACCTCCTGCCAATCTACTGTTCAAATAAACCATATCTGATCCAATTCAGCACTATCACAGTGCAGCGGATACGTGTTTCACTAGCAATGTCATTCCTGTCGTCTTCTACCTTTGTTGTCAGGAATTCTACTTCTTAAAGTAAACATGTTATTGATTGATCCACAACACAAAACCTGGAGGATAAAGTTAAATTGGAATTTTTAAGTTAACAGTGCCCCTCCAGAGCCATGACTCTTAAAAGAGGCTGATGAAGACAGTGAGCTCATCTCATTAAACCAGATGACTCATTACACTGTAGGCCGGTAATTTTATAGCAGGAATACTGACCATCATTATCTCATTATCACATCATACAAGCTTGAATTATTTAGTGCCATTTTTAAGCAACTAACAAGAACATTTATTGGAACATATACTGTAACGATTGGGAAGTTCAATGCTCGTTTCAGTTTTAAATGGCTCTTTGTTTCTTACATTCATTCTTAATGATTTAAGAATGAAGACTTGCCGTGTGCATAATATTGTTTCTCTTTCTTATTTAAATAATGTAGACCAGGCCACCGAGTTGACATCAATTTTTAATTACCTTTGCTGTGTTAGAAAAACTACCACAGTTATACAAAAAGGCAGTTGTTTGGGAAGCTTCATGTGTTTCTTGAGACAACACGACAATCTGGTCAATTATCGCTAAGTGATGAGGGCACGCATGCTATGTGCAAAGAGCTGGGTGAAGTGGAGGAGAAATACGAGGTGATTAAGTAGATTGTTAACCAGTCCTTACTTGCTGTATACTTTTTTAAACCTCTGCACTATGTGCAATGGAACATGTTGGGAGTAGATTGAGAGGTGGCTTCACAAGCACTTCACAAAACAACAAACCAACAGAATATACTTACATATAGGGCTTAATTTCTGCAGGAACAAAACTGTTGTGCTTGTTCACTGGAAAACCTTATTAATGCTGAGCAAAACTGCTGTATTCAGCTGTATTCTACAAACACACGGGTGGGCACAGTCTTTCGCTCTAAAAGCCGGTGGCTAAAACCAAGTACTTACCCAGCCATATCTGTAGGGCATCTGCTATGTTTCGACCTCAGAACAGAAAAAAAACTGAAATACAGACAACTCAGAGCTTAAATAGGAGGAAACAAACGCATGCAAAGAGGGAGAACTGTTTATCCTTATCGCTTATGTGTTTAAGTGTTTATGTAACATTTAATGGTCTGCTTGTTTACGTTTGTGCTTTCATTAAGCCGTGTTCATATTTCAAGCCTGTCTGTGGCAGTTATTGGTTAAACTATGCTTGTTTGACCTTTCCCCGCCCCTTCGACCTGCCAGACCTCCGTCACTACTAGGTGTTCCAGCACCTCATCACAAATTAAGCCATACTGACATACATAGAGCCGCTTTAAGGTATAAGGTATAGATTTTAACATGAGCTTTATAGAGGACAGTGTTGTCATATGCTTAGAGATATGCTACTTTAAGAGTCCTTTAAATAAGCAAAAAAAGAAAAAAAAAATCAAGAAAAACTAGAGTTGGGAAAGAGGCTGGTCTGATCGTACCATGGTAAAAGTTTTTTTTTATTTTTTTTTTATAATTTAATGACAACAGCAGACCTTCACATTTCACAAACAACTGACCAAAAGAAATGGTCTAAAATTACTTGGAAAAAAATGTTTTTGCATAACCATTGTGAGTGATTGTGTTTACCTTCTCTTGTAAAGCTGCCATGTTGGAGATTTTGTTCTGATAGGCCTTCAATTTTTAATTTGCACGAACACAACAATCTGTTTTATCAAAAGCTACCTGTATGGTATTGCATCACACCAAGGGCTGTGCATTTCTTTGTGTTGCTTCTAATACTGCTGGAATCACCCTTCTAATATTCAACAGGGCTGCTACTGCAGTAATTTAAATTTCACAAAAAATCACTCACAGCTCCACACAGGGCAAAAAACACACTTTACAAGCTCATAAAGATCTCTATTGTTGTAGCAGCATATTGTGCTCAGCCACAAATATAGAGCCCTGTGATTAGTGCATTCTGACTGTTGCAGCCCATTGTTTTTCTTTGTCACTGTCATGTTGTTCATCTCATCAATCCCCCTGTGCCCTCTGCTCTCATCCCCCTATACTTCCCTTCCGTCTCTGTTCTTGGAAAGCTTCACCCTTGTTGATATGATCACTTATTCATCAAGCTCACTCGCTCTGTGACCCCACTGACAGGGTTGTGTACTTTGTCCAGCCCGACAGGCTTATCTTTTGAAACATCTTCCCTTCAGGCCACAGCAACAGTGCTCCCCTCCCTCCCCTGATTCCCCCAGCTCGCTGGTTCTGGCTCTAAAACACAGCCCTGTTAATACTTGATTATGCCTCATTTTCAGTGCTGGCCATGTTGAGCACTGATCTAAGAACAGAATTGCTGATGAAATTTTACACACATGAAGCAGGTTAAAACTGCTGCTTCATCAGGTTTTCGAAGAGTTCACCAGTGTTGACGGATCTCTGCTAGAAGGCCTGACCAGACATGTCTGGGTCATGTCTGCACAGCAGTGTGGTTGGTGCTCTCAGGAACTAGGCCACAATTTACTTTTAGCCTATAATATATTATTTGGGGTTGAGTGTTCCATCCAGTAACTAACATGAGCACTGTCTGGACCAGTAACCAAAATATGCAGAGCTTAAGTGATGGTCTCATTTTAATAAAGACTGTTTCATAATCTGTGTTCTTTTTTCTGTCCTTATAGGATGCATCCATAGCGCACCGGTTCCACTTGATGAGAGAGAAACATCCCGAAAAGTTCAACAGCAGGTACGATGTAATCAGTTTTGTTGTATTTATTTTACCCAGTCCTCCCAATGTGCCAACTGCCAGTTCCCATCTGCTGTCTAAATCTCCCTTACAGCTCAGTGCTCCCAGTCAGAGAAGACAAATCCACGCTTCTTCTGCAACATGTAGCCAATCAGCGCCTCTTAGCCAGTGTTTGAACTGTCTCTCACACAGTGTCATAGGGCAGCTGAATGCACTTGGAGTGGAGTACAGACTGCCCAGCGCTGTCCATGTGATTGAACAGATGCCCTCAATTGGCTAACCTTGCTGTGAATCGACATTTACAGAGAAACAAAGCCATCCCTCCCAGCCAATGAGAGCAGTAGGGCCATTTGTGCTCTTCTGGGCTCTCAGCCACAGTTGCATTCTAACTAGAGCCTCAGAAAAAAGGATGTAACCCTCTTAGGGAGTTGGACCACTCTGGAGCAATACTCACAATTTAAATGAGATTTTCCCACTTGCTGGGATTTTTTCCATCACACAATCCAACCAATAAGCTTTTCTTCTTGTGTTGCCAGCTATAGATGGATGTGGCGTTGCTCGGGTTCCAACTAACAGTTTCCTGATGTTGTGAGGGAGGCGTTTAAACACTGTAGTTATTCAGATTTCTGCGTGCATAATTGTTTAATACGCTATTTTTAAACTGTAAACAGTAACAACTGACTTATGTTTACTGAACATCAGATAAGTTTACATAACAATGTAGGACAAAGATTGTTCTGTTAACTTACTATTTAATGTTCAGCTAACTCAGAAATTTAGGTCAGTCACCAGTGGTAGATATAACAATATTGTTAAAAATGTAACAATAATTTACAGCTACAATGATGTAAAACTCAGCACTTAAGTTGTGTTCCTGTGTTATATGTTATGTGATACTCAGGCCAATTTTGCTACATTTTTCAAATACTTTAATCAGATAACAAGAAATGCTACATAAATCAACACATTTAAGCTGCATTTTTTGTAGCCGTATCTACCCTTTAAAGATAATGTTTTGTACAGTATAATAAACATTTATGGGCAGAAATTTGAGCAGCATAAAGAGACAACAGCGATGCCATAGTCATCCATAACTTGAAGCCCAACAGAAGACACTGACAGGAGAAGTCCCAGCTAGTGGAGACTTCTTTATTGTCTTTATTGAATTCTTTGTTGTTTACCAAACTGAGAGGTAGACCTAAAAAACAGTTTTAGTTAGAGCTTTTGGTTAAGACATTTGAGTTGATTAAACTGTATAAATATATTATAAATATTCTTACAGTGTGTTCTGGTGCTCACATGTGTGTACATTATGTGCTTTAGATGATCAGAAGCTATTAAAACGTCTCAAAAAGATACATTTGATAGCCTGGTGCTTTCCAAGAACTGTAATTGGTTACAGGAAAGATGGAACAAGATGCTGTTTTTGTGCCATTCTTACAGGTAGTGCTGTTGTATGGTGCTTGTTTATGGTAGTGGTTTTTAACTGCTGGGCAATTCTCAGAAACACCTCCTACCAAGCAAAACCAATCAGATCGGCATTGCTTGGCTACAGTCAGTAATTTCAGTTGATCAGTGATGTGGAGCAGTTTTATGCAACCAACCTTTGTAGTGCTGTTGGGCTCCTCTAGAAAGCCTTTAGAGTCTGTATACCTCTTTACTGATGTGCAACATAGAAGAAGACTTGAGATATTCCTGTGCAGTTCAAAACAGATCAGGAACATAAAGTCATGCCCCGTGCACTAATTCATCACTCTCAAATGCAAAGTCGTTGCAGAAGTAAGCTTTGCCTTCTGACCTTGAAAAAGAAACTTGCACTGGAAAACCTGATGAATTGGAGCTCCTTACCTTCACTCTGCCCCGAAGGCTGTCTGTGTCACTGACAGGCCTGACACAATAGTGGCTTGCTGGCTCACTCTCTTTCTTAGCTGTGGGAAGAGCTAAAGTGAATGGAGCTTTTTAATGAAATGTTATGCAATGGATCTTCTGAACTCCTGTCACAATTCAACATCCCCAGCTAGTAAAGAGATGGGTGTTCTGAGTGGGAACATAGCATCTAATTTAAACTGCTTGTCTATTATTTTACTTAAATTGTACCATTTCATGTAAGAGGTACGAATTTGGACGAATTTGTCTGATGAGTAAGTGTAAGGTGCTCATGTGGCATTTTGGAAGCAGCACATTTAGCTGTGGCATGTGGAGGGGCCACCGGTAAAAACATCATCACGGAAAGCCTTCACTTTAAACACGGCTTTATCACTGGGGTCCCACCATGGCTGTGAGGCTTCCAGCTATTATACTGTTATAGCTCAGGCTAATCCTGTAACAGCATTTACTATCAGCTCCAAAAATACGACGCCTTTGTCACTTAAGAGAGAGCCGCTCTGTGCCTGCAGTGCTCTTCACTGTAGCTGTTTGAAGTGGAGCCGTTGTGTTGTCCTCTGATCTCATCTGATGATGCATCTATTCAGGCATGCCGTAAAAAGCCCATGTAGCCTTTGGCAGGTCGACTTAAAAGAATTGCTCCAGAATAGGGTCTGTTTTGTTTGTGGCTGGTCCCTCTTGCTAATTCTTCCCCCAAGGGCTCAACATATCAGGCAGCAGTCGGTGAACTCGTGCAATAGCAGCATTTCTCAGTTACAGTCGCAATACTGCTAGGCTAGAGGCTTCTGAGGATGAAACTCCAGAGGAAATGTAGGAGTATGTACGGATGGCAGTAATAAGTAGGTTGCACTCATGTGACAAAGAAAAAGGCTTGTAAATAGAGCTCTGTAGTAAAATGCTGAATATTCAGATTACATAAAGGCAAGCCGCATCTGTGCAGAGGGGTCCCATGTTGTTTACAGTACAACGGTGGCAGTGGCAGAAGCAGTGCTGGCACAGAAGCCTTTTAATCAGCTCCTAATGACTCAGTATGATGGAAGCGAGCTGGCTGAATTAGCTGGTTTAGTCCAGATCCTCATTATTCATAAATTATGGACCCAGAATCCCAAATCATTGTGAGTGTGCTGAAATGTGTCTTGTCCTTTCAGAGGAAGCCAGTTTTTCAACACTCCCATCTGTGGTGTCTCTTTTATTGCTGCCCCTGGTTTTAGAAGAGCATTTTGTGAGCTTTTTCAAATGCCTGAAGGGCAGAAAGCTGGAGAGAGAGAGAGAGAGAGAGAGAGAGAGAGAGAGGGAAAAATGTTATGAGCAGCCACATTGTAACATTTAATGCCTAACCCCAGAGTGAATCATCTAACACGCAACTGAAAGATTTGCCAGAAAATACACTGCATCTGCTTTCGACTTTAGATGCAATGCATCTGTCACTCTACTGGGTTCTAATAAGGGGCACACATAGTGGCTTACAATTAGAGAGAAAAGACATACTGAAAATCAGTGTGCCACCAGATGGTGCATGAGGCGTGGTTGCTATGGAGTTCAGCTGTTGACAGGTTGCTCATTATTGCTGCATGTCAACTAAAACCCTTTTCATATTTTGAATGTTTAGTGGTTTTCACTTTTGTGAAAGGACCCTTGTTGACATGATGCATTTTGTGGGATGTTGGGACAGGGCAGCAGAATGCACAGATGTAAGATACCTTTTTAGTGAGTCCATTTCACTACAAATATGTATTTTGCTTTGATCAGCATGCCCTTATACACTCTGCACATATGTTTCTGCATTTATGTTAGAGTGTGCGTGCTTTTTTTGTGGTGCCTTAGTAAGTGCTTAGCGATCAGCAAGCAAGAACTCGCTTCAATGGTCAGTGGACTCCACAGGGAGCCTGTAATCCAGGCACTAATGATCACACACATCACAATGGACTAAAGCTGTGTGTCCAATCTCGCCAGCCCCCCTCCCCATGGGGACGAAGAGGAAGTTTTGGATTAAGAGGTGTCAAATTGCCCCATGAAAAAGGAAAAAAACTCCTTTGTCTAGTCGATTACAATAACAACAGTAACTCTATTGACATTCAGTTTCCCAGCCAAACAATGGTGAGAAGAGAGGACTGCTATTGAGTTTACACGGTAGCAGGAGACAGGGGTTTTCACACCTAACCTTATTTTAGATCGCATTTTCCCTTTTTGTGTTTTTCACCTTATTTTAATGCTTCACTGCATATTCACTGAAAATGTCCATTTGAGGTATGCCATTGATAATTCTCAGCTAAACGCTTCAACACGCCATGATTAATTTTTTTTTTTTGGAGTTCCGAGAGTATAAAGAAGAAGTCTGTAGGCAATATGCAAAAGTTGCATTTTTATTAATATTGCATGAGAGAAACAAATCACCCTTATTGGCAAGTGCACCATACACTGTTGTTGGATATCACTCCTTTACATAACATATGGGTGTGTGGGTGGATTGAGGTTAGTACTGAAATGTTGAATGTTGACCTTGTTGGCGGGAATTGATTATTAGCACATTATGTTGTGGTCAGTAAGCCAGTCAGTTACTGTATTGCACAATTGATCTGAGAAGACGGGCAGGCTGTCAGTTTTGGGGGAAATGAGGACAGTGGGTTATTCAATGGGGCACTTGTGTCACTGGCAGTGTAACAAACAAATATGCTCTTGCTGCTTAGAGTTTGGATGTTAATCATTAGCAGCTAGATTAATTATTTATTCATGTACCCTAAGTAGTGATGGGACAACTCAAGAAGTGAATATGCACAGGCTGCAACTGGACTTTACTATTTTAAAACAACAGAAAAAAACAGAGAGGTAAGTGGTAATTGTGTCATGTGCACACATTTAGACAGTGTCCAAAAGATAATTAACTCATTAAGCCATAATTGACTCATTAAGACTGGTTAGGCAGGTCAGGAATCGTCATTGGGAATTGTCAGCTGATGACAATTCTGGAACATAATAAATGCTCTGACTCTTCACACATTTTCCCGATACTCAACCCATGGGTCCTCAGAGCAGCTGGCTGAGGATCTTAAAAATGAAGCTAACTGACAGCTCTGGAGCATGGGAAGGCAAAACAAAGTGTGTTTCCAAGTAACAAATTCCACTGCTCTTAGTATCAATAAGAAATGGCAGTTAAGTGCAACTGTGTAAGTCAAGGCAAAAACTGGAAGACCAAAAAACTGCTCGTATGCTGGCCAGAAATTCAGAGTAAAACCTACATTCTACTTTTGTTCTACTGTGCTGTGTTGCATGATTTGCATGGAAGGGTATCAGAATAAAACTTTACTTGTGACCTCATCACAAAAGCCAGTATCGTAAATATCCAAAAGCATTTTGGAAATAAGTGCTGTGGTCACACTCTTTGGCCACAGTCAACAAATAAAAACACCTTGCTTTGGGCTTGTGTGGCAGCCAGTGGCAAAGGAAACATGGCATAGAAGAATGGTTTCTCCTGAATATTAGCAAATTATTAAAGCAAATATGACATAATCAAGAAATTGAAGTTAAAAAACAGAGACAATGACCCAAAATGTGCCTCATGAACTGTAGTCTGAAGAATATCTATATAAGAATAGCTCGTGTTTACTGCAGGGTTTACCGCAGAGGTTGCATTTACATCTTCAAATAATAACAAAATATGTAATTTAGCAAGCTGTGGCCAAATTGTTTTTTTGTCGTAAATCATAAATTGTATATTCATACAATTCAGATCTTCCCAAAAGCTCACCTGTGGGAAAAAGAACAGCTGATGTAGTGCAATCACACCCTTCACTGGTTCATTAAGGTAATAAATAGCATGAGATTGATTGAGGGTTGTTGTGATAAAGAGCCACTGCTGAGTAATCATGTGACATGAGGCAGGAAAAGGCCAAATATGGTCCTAACCCCAGTCTCTGCCTGACATGCCAAGTTGGGTTTCATAACCCATATGTCTGTGTTTGTCTGTGTGCACTGTATTGCGTTTGGTTGTAAGCGCATGATGATTGCATACATGCGTGGTTGTGTGTGTGTTTGTGAGAATGTGTGCGTGTCCCATGGATTGCACATATGTGTGTGTGCCGGGGTCCAGAAGAGGCCCAGCGTGGCTGTGTTCTGGAACCTGTCGTTCCCTGCTGCTCCAGGCCTGTGGTGTGGAGGGATAAATATACCCCTCTCCGCCTCAGAGTTGCTGGCTGCTGCCAAAAGAACAGCCCGGCAGAGCCTCCCTCCTCTCTCCCGCTGTGGAGCAGGTCGTATGCGCACTGTGAGGGTCTGTTACACACTGCAGGCTACCTGAAACTAGACCTGAGTCATCCATGTGCTTTACCATTGCACTGTTCTGTGGAGTGACAGGGATTTGAATGCACAATGTAAAAGCTACAGTAAAAGTGAAGCATATAATGACATGAATTTACTGAACATTTATCAAATGTTTCAATCATTGCTGCATGACTGCGATACAAACACAAGTAAATTCAGTGGATTGCTGCTTTTTGCAGTACAGCATTCAAACCAAACCAAGTTGCCATGCTGTTATCTCAGACCTTAGTCACGGTGCACTCTTTATCATGGGCAAGACTGTTGATCTAAAGCAAAGTGAAGCAGTGGCACATCGCCAGGAAATCTGCAAACTGCAAGGTCACCGGTTCAGATGCTGAGCGAGAGGCTCACGTTACAGTCTAGGGCAAGGATTTACCTCAGAATGATGGTCTGAGCATTATAGTGCTAGCAGAGTGGAATAAGAGAATTTGAGAAGGTGTGGGGTCTTAGAAGTAAAAATATCCATCAAGGAGCAGTCATTACCTGTCTGTGTTCATTTTACAATGTTCTTAATGTTCACTGACTTTATCTGCTTAATTAAAATTGATGGAAACCAGTCATGTGGATGAATGACGCTGTGGTGGTCAGTGTGAGCAGTCACATGTTTAACCCACACAGCCTATCCCATCTTAAATCCTCTCCAGCCCTCCCTCCAGGGGCTCCTACACAGCCATGCTTCTGTGTGTCACCCAGAGGCTACCTAGATCTGCTAACTAGATTAGGATCAGTTGCAGAAGCTGCATTGTAGCTGGTCACCATGGAGATCCAGTGTTAGAGAGAGCATGGGTTAAGAGGTCACTGCTCTCTGAGGGGATTATGAGACCTAGCTATCTTGAGGTGGCAACACAGAGTTAGATGTGGTTTGTGTGTGTGTGTGCGTGTGTGTATGTGTGTGTGTGTGTGTGTGTGTGTGTGTGTTATTTTGTTGTACATTTCTAAAGGTCAACTGACCTTTGGCCTATGTACCTTCACATGCTGACCAAGTGCACATACCCAGGCAGGACGCGTTTTGTTTTCCTTCATTTTTACATTCCAGAAGAACCCGAAGGACCACGGTCAAATACAGGCCTTTCACATGCCTGTGAGCTTTAGATGACCTACTTTCAAAGTGCAAAAGCAGATTTTTGTACCTGGACTCAACTGCGATATACGCTTTCCTCAAGCTTTTTTTTTTTGGGGGGGGCAGGTTCTCTGCTTTTGGTGAAGGAATGATTATATTTTGTTAACATGCTACTTTTTCTTATACTATATTCTTATATTTCTAAAACACTAAGATAAAACTGCCGGCTAATTGTTTTTTTTTTCTGTGGATTCTCAAGTGGAAACCAGCTAATGAGGTTAGGCAGCTTGCTCCACAGAGAACCCAAAGTGTGTCTAATTGTGATCTCAAATATGTTCATAATCCTTTAATTTGACAGAGCAAAGCTAGCAAGCTGCTGAAGTGTGAGGTGAGAAAGAGGAAGACAGAATGAGGTTTTAGAGCAGCTGTGGGTATCATTAACATTCTTTTTTTTTTTTTTTTTTTCATTTTATTTTGCCTAACTAACAGTTGTAACCTGAAGGTGGGTATGACATATTACATATTAATTTTGGTAATTTACCACCAACCAGTGTGAGTATTCTGTCTCACAGTACATCATTTATGCTCTCCTTCTCCAGACACCTCAGCTTGTTGATTAAACAAGTATGTTGTCATTATCACCAGTGCTCTGCTGTGCCGGAACATCTCCTGGGGAGGCATAGGTGTAAATTGCTCGTTTCGCTAGCAAAGTGAAAATGCAACACTTTTGTGAAGCATAGGGATTGGAAAAGGACCTTGTGGCACTGTGTTCTTTTAACATGACTTTAAGCTCTAAAATTATTTCTCTCTCCGGGGCTCTTTCAAATTCACCCACGCAGAGTGCACTGAGAGGGCCCCATCTTTTCTACATCTGTTCTTTTCCCTGTTCTATTCCTTGCACTGTCCTCTTCATAGGCTTTTAGTGCCCATGTTTGATATCACACTCAGGTTGCTGTCCACAGCTCTGGTTTCCCTGTAGGAGCTGAAGCTGTGTTCAGTGCCACTCATGTTCTCTCACACCTGTCTTCCCAAGCTTTCTGTGTAGCACATCAATATTTCAGCAGGCTGGGGTGAGGGGTGGTGATCTGGCCCCAAGCTCCGTTTGGCAGAGGTAGCTGTATCTTCTGGGATGGGAAAGATTGTAATTGGACACCCGAGAGGGGGACTTGGATGTGATTCACGAGGAGGCCCTGCTAGTTCAGTTCATTAAATGCTGGGACTTTACTTTAACAAAGCTACATGTAAACATAGGGATATTATGTCTAATTTGAAGCAAGACTAGCTAGCTTTTTCTTGGCTCTCAGGACAGCAGCAGAAACAAAAATGAGCAGTTAGAGATTTCACTTGCCGTGGCACTTTGGGGGAGATATGCCCTCCAGGCTGGAAATGAACTTGAACTTCTGTGCTTGTAAGAGGCTTGTTGAATGCTGCAGTCGGGGTAACCTCTGTGATCTACTGACAACCCAAGGCATCATTCCTTCCATAGTGTTTGTTGTCATACCAGCATTAGCATACGGGTGTGTCAACACAAACCCGTTTGTTGTTCCAATGACAGAGCAGCTGCATTTTCGGACGCACCAGATTTGCGTTTGTTTAGTGTGACTGAGGAAAGGCAGCTTTATGATTCACACATTTAGCTAAACTCGAATGATGTTGTTCGGAAAGCTTTGGGTGTTACTGTTTTCACACATGTCCATAAATTAAGGCTAAAGACGTCTCCCTCAGCAAATGCCTGTATATCATTCTTATATGTCTCTAATTACATCTTTCTGTCTTCCCTCTCAGAATGAAAAACAAGCTCTGGTACTTTGAATTTGGCACCACAGAGACCATCTCCGCCACTTGTAAGAAGCTAAATGAGAGTATTGAAGTGGAGGTGAGTTGTAGCCCCATTAAAAACACTGTATCTAACAATGAAATGGAGTTCTGCCACCCCAATCGATTTTGACTATGAGCTCGCGTGTTCACAATATTCAAAACTTTCAAAAAATTCTCAAGATAATTAATATATCAATATATTATTGTGTACAATATGTTATTGTATACAGTATATTGTGTTATAATATATTATTGTATACAATATATGGTGTTATTATATATTATTGCGTACAATATATTGTGTCCATTTAAGAGTGTAGATATTATGAAAAGTGCTGAGTTTTTCACCTTTATTTTACCATTCACTGTGCACAAACATTGTGATGTATATGGTGCTCAAAATGTATAGAAAATGTAATAGAAAAGATTGCACTTCCTTATAGCCATACCATCAGAATATCACCAGCTAATTAACTACACAGATGTATTCTTTTAACGCCATTTGCAAAGACTGTAATGTAGATGTCCACAAGACACTCGCATACTAAACAAATACATTTCAGTATATTGGATCTCCTCTGTGGTGGAGTGCAAAATGGGTGAATTTGTCAACTTTTTTGGCTTTTCAACCAAACAAACTCAGAAAACCACTGGATGTTAATAGTTACATGCCTTCTGTTCAGAATATATAGTTATCTTTAGGAAAACAGGAAAACAGAAAGCCAGTGTTCAGAAGTGGTACTTCGTCATTCTGGGGCTGATAAATGTTTGTCTAATTTTACATTATTGTAGTTTATATTATGGTTCCAGCCATACTCTAAATGACTTCCCCTAAGGGGGAAAGGAGGTGTTTCTGAAGAAATAAACTGTGATTCATGAATGTGTCGTTGTTCAGGTGGTTCAGACCAGCAGCAGATTTTGTGCAGCTTCTGCTGTGTCAGGTATCTGAGCAATGTTGAGACAACACACCCCTGTGAATGGTCCAATGCACACAGTCACAGCACAGTTATTTTTGTAGGCCAGGCTCTCAATGCGTGAATCAAAGAACTGACCTAATTTTGTCGTGATAAGAGACTACAGTGGTGATTGAGATAGGATATTATTACTAGCAAGGGACATCCCTGCACATCTTTAGTCGGGTATAGTCAAGTAATTAGTCATAAAACTACGTATTGAGATTGTTTGTTCATTCTCCTTCATATACTTTGTAGGGATACCATGAATATAGTATTACAGTAAGATTCAGTAATGGATAAATGAGCAGTTCACAACACAATATGCATGATACTGCTTGTGTTGAGGGTTAAATGCTTTACACTTGTCATGACATCAGAATCATTTCCAGGTTCTTTGACTCTGCCCTGTTTGAGATTCTTTTAAGAATTTCAGCTTTCAGCACTTCACCGTTCTTTTAACTAATTAAAAACTGACTGAAACAAATGACAGTTAAAAGCTGCAGAAAGTTAAAAGCTGCAGTCTTCTGACAGTTAATCTAGTTTCTTTGGAGCTTATGAGTACAATATAATTTAGTACTGCCACAGATCACTGACATTATTTCCAAAATGTCTGTACATGATGGTTCTACATTCTGTCAAGAACCATATAAAGCCATTCTGGGGGCAAAAGGATATTAATGTTCGCAAGGGTGCAGCCACAACTTTGTGGTCACCAAAAACCCCTGATCAGTGGAAATCTACAAAAGCGAAATGGTGAAGAATAGAGCAGTCTTCAGACAGAGCTTGTGTTCTTTTTACTGCACTGTGTGGGTTCTCATTCACACTGAAGCATCTCATTATGTCGTAAATGTGTCAGCTTTCAGCCTTTTCAAGTTTGTGTACTTTTCCACTACTGACACTCCGAGTCTGAATCAGGGTGGTCATTGACATCATACATTGCTGTCAAGCATTTGTATTTTTAGGTTCTTCTGCTGAGGCATTTTTAGTTGAGTTAATTTTGGACAGACTAGGATAGTTTCTTCCTGATAAGTGTACTAGAAAACCTAACTGAAACTTTATTTTTCCCATGTCTTCACTGCTTGCAAATGATCTCTTATCCACAGAAACAGTCAAGGAGTTGAAACTCCATGCACTCATTACCCCTTAAAGTCAAGACTTATCATTCATGTATTATTCTTTTTTCTTGTTAATCTATTATTCATCTATTAACTTTGGAAGTAAATCCGAAATATTTAAATTGTTCAGGATAGTTAAAAACAAAACCCACATCCATGTTGCCCCCAAACCATATGCAGAAGCTCATAGCAGCTTCACTTGGCCTGGCAAAAATGGTGCTAAATGTTGGAATCTTATACACGTGTGCTGACATATATAACTGCGAGACATTTCTAGTCTTTGGGAAATATTAAAAGTCATTCATGCTTCAGTACCAGAGCCTCAGCTTGTTGCTCAAACCAGGCCTTGAGACTGCAGCGTCCGGCTCCTTTGCTGCAAAGAGAACAACTATACAAAGACACACATATTTACAAAGCCATCGTCACTCAAAAGCAAAAAAAAAGTTGAAAGGCAATTAAGCAAATACTGAATATTTGATCAGAGACTAATGGTTCATTGATTGTGGGTGACACTCAGAAAGATCACACAATTTATTCTCATGGCAAGCAGTATCTGATGACATTTTATATTAGACTGATGATATTTCATATTTTAAAGGGCCTTGGACTGATGGCTAGCTGTGATGGAAAAAAGAGAGTGTTTAGGGTTCTGACCCTGGAGCACCCACAGAGACACCTCATTTTGAATAAAAATGTTTCTATTACCTGGAAAGATTGACTTATCTCTTTATCTCAGTGTGATGGCATCATCCTGGACCTCAGCAACACATCGCTGGAGGGCATCGCTGTGCTCAACATCCCTAGCATGCATGGGGGATCCAACCTGTGGGGTGAGACCAAGAAACGACGCAACTACAACCGCATGAGCAAGAAAGTGCCAGAGAGAATGCCTGCCAGCACTGTCACTGATGCCAAGGAGCTCAAGTTTTGTGTGCAGGGTAAGTCTCCATCACTTATTTTGAGAACATATTAGTCTGTTTTAGTTGAGAGAAGTCTCAGTCAAGGAGCTCCCCCACTTGGAGATATTTGAAGCAGTTAGTTGTTCTGATGAATTTCCACACCGGTATAAAATTTGCTGAGAGGAACTTGCTATTTGGATCTGCTTAATGTGCAGTTCGCTAGCGGCTTCTCTGACTCACTGATTGTGAGAAGCAGATAGCTCTTCAGCAGCTCCAGTGAGGGAGGCTAGCCTGCGTAGAACTCTCCTCGGCTCTCCTGGCTCACTGGTGTTTTGAGATTTTCCTTCATTAGTGTTTCAGACTTAATGAGGCCATGCAGGGCTAATAGCAGTGTTAATCGTCATTTAGGGATCTAGGCCAGAGGCTGGCTGACAGTAGCAAGCCACAGCTTCTATCAGCGTCACTTTAGATGCGGATGTCTCCGGCAAACTGAGCACCCTCTGAGGAGACAATGGCTGCACGTGCGACGTGACGCCAGTCTCTGGACCCAATTGCGCCATCCTTGACTTGTAGGTTACGTACTTACAGGCTACGCTGTTTCAGCAGTGCCCAAAAACAGAGCAAGAACAGCTCTTTCAGGTGACCTTAAGCTAACTTCAAGCGAGTCTCGCGGGGCCAGACATGATCTCATAACGAGAACATCTGAGGACAATCCTGGAAAAAAAGGGCTAGAAGTGGGTGGGAGCATAGACATATTAGGGTGGGAACAAATTATTATTAGAGTGTATTAGAGTGTGAAATGTCTAAACCAGTCTAAAACTTCATGAAGACTGAGCTCAAAGTAGAGGGTGATGGTGTGCACATCAGCACTGTCCAACGAACAACAACCCTGATGTTTGCGTGGGCAAGGAAGTAACAGTGCAAGCTAACATCACTCACTCAAGCTGCTGAAAAGTAAAGTAAAGTACAGTAAAATGACCCCTTATAGTCAGGTGTGAACACACAACAGCACACAGTGTGAACAATGTGAAACTCTTTTTCTACGTTTAACCCATTCACCAAATAAAGCAGTGGGCTGCCACCAACGAGGAGTGCCTGGAGAGCAGTGTATGGGGACTGTACCTTGCTCAATGGAACCGCAGCAATGAAAATAGCAGTGTTGGTATTCAAACCCACAACCGTCTGATTGTAGGGGCAACTCCCTAACCACTAGACCACCAGCTGCCCCATATAAAATGGATAAGGCAATCTTAACGAATTTGCATTTAAGCAAAGCCCTGATTCAGGCAAAATAAATGTACTCCAGTTGTTAAAGAGCACGGACAGAAGGAGGCAGGTATTAAAGAGTGTACCCTTGTTTCCCAAGTGTTTCTTCTTACCTGACCCAAGCCCTCAGCTCAGGGAAACTGCAGCCCTCTAGTTTCAATTCATGTTTGAATTTGTTTTTGCAGCACTTTTACAGAAGTCCAGGTCCATGCTCTTAATGAAGGAGCCTAGGGCAATGGTGTCGGTGGCAAGGAAAACCTTCCCTAGAGCATAAGATTTCACACTGGTCTCAGGAGGCCGCTCAATCCAGCAATACTCTCCTGCATTTTCTTCATGCCTGTGTTGTTTTTCACACTCCCGTTGCATAGTCTGTTGATCAGAATATGAATTAAAATTAGAATTTATCTAGAACAAGCAAACTCTCATCTCCCTCTTTAGCTTTCATCTCCAGTTCTCCTTCCAGCTGTTTCTTCTATAGTCTTTCATCCAAGTGCCATCAAAAATGCTCTCAAAACCTCCTATAAGGAGGGCTTGGTGTTAAGGTGATGACACAGATGAAAGCTGTGACTTCATCTATGTGTGAGAGAGACATCTTAACCTCGCATTCCTCTTCAATCCATTTGAGGAAATTTCTTCCCCCTTTCTTAAGGGCTTGCACTGGACCTCCTCCCTCACTTCCCGTATTCTCTTTTTGATCCCTCTCTATTGTATTTGCACTTGTTTCTCTCTCGCTCTTTCTCTTTTTCTCACTGTCTGTCTCTCTTGCTTTCTCGCGCTGACTCCAGTCCTGTTTTTCTTCTGCTCAGTAGGGCCTAGGAGTCTCCATGGTAACGGGTTTCATGTGAGTTCAGTCACTAATGTACAGAGGAGGGGTCGAGTGGGGGGGTTGCTGTTGCCAGTGGTGTGACTCATATCAGTAATCTTTAACTGCCCTACAGGCGGCAATACTCAATCTAACACATAATGCAGCACGTACCAGGACATACTGTAGCACTCACTGTTGTCATGTCCATCAGTGTGTGCTTCCATAATAGTCTTTCACTTTCAGCCTCTTGTTAATGCTGTGCTAGCAGAAAACTGTTGGCCTGTAACTTGGCAAAGTTGGCAAATGCCAGACTGCTTGCCACTTACATGCTTTTGTTTCTTTTGAAATCAAGGGTATTAATAATTTGCCCCGCTTTCCTGCAGTAACCGCTACTCTTTTGAGAAGGCTTTACACCGGATCCAAACATGCTCTCAGCAGAATAAATATGATTTGAAGGCTTTGCTTCCAAAGTCCTGTAAGTTGAGAGGCAAGGCCTCCATGGATTGGACTAGTTTGTCCAGCACATCCACACAGATGCTCAGTCGGATTGACATCTGGGAAATTTGGAGGTCAACACTTGGAGTTTCTTTGTAATGATCCTCAAACCGTCCTTGAACGTTTATTGTAGTATGGAGCGTACATTATATTGGTGAGAGAGGCCACTGCCATTAGGGAACACCGTTGTCATCAAGGGGTGTAGTTGGTCTGTAACGGTGTTTAGGTAGGTGGTGTAGGTCAAAGCAATATCCAAATGCTGCCAGGACCCAAGCTTCCCTAACATGATGTAAAAGAAATCGTGCAACACACTGTATGTTCTTACACCTTTCTATCATTGCTAGCATTATTTTTTTCAGCATCTTGTAGTACAGTAGGATTAGAACAAACAAGCCTGTGTTCACTGCCTGTGCACATGAGGAAGCTTTGGGTCCCCACGACCCTGTCATTTTTTCACTGGTTCACTGGTTATCCTTTCTTGGGCTACTTTTTGTAGGTAGTGACCACTGCATCCTGGGAACACCCCACAAGACCTGAGGTTTTGGAGATGTTTTGACACTTTGAGTCATCTAGCCATCATAATTTGGCAGTTCTATTCACCTCTCAGTTGATTTAATTTTGTGGGTGATATATATCAGAGAGCAAAGAGATAGAAGGCACCATGTTCCACAGAGTAGTTCTTAATTGACTCTTTCTGTCGGCTCTTTGTTTACTGCACTTGTTGTTTGTCTAGGGATGAGATCATGCCTTGAAGTTTCCATTTCACCTTAATGCAATCAGTAAGGTTAGACCTTTCCCTTACAGAGCTCCTAAGGTAGCATTCATTGTCCTTAATGGCATTCAGGTAGGGCTGGCTCAAATAGCATTTTACAGACATATTTGTTTATCTTTTCAAATGAATACCTCTTCTAAAAAAAATCACCCATGACAATTAGTATAACCATAAGTATTTATGTATCATTTCTTTTTGTTACTGCAGATCAAAATATATCTATTACTCTGCTACATTGTATTAAACTGCTTCTGCACCATGTGTTGATAAAGAAGCCATGATTGCAGCCTCGCATTCAAACGCTATGATAAGTGTTTTAATCATCATGGTTTTAGTTTGTGGTAACAACAGCATTTGGTGTTTCCCTCCCCATCCACTTCCAGAACTCATGTTAAGGTCTAAGGCTTTGAGTTCCTGGTTAATTTGCCATGCCAACATCATAAATTTTGCAGTTAGTGTGTGTTTTTGTTTTTGTTTTTTTTTCTTTTTCAGTCATTCCACCATTTAAAGCACTTCCACATGCGCACTCCAGCATTTGTCAGTGGTTGCATAAAAAGCGGTGCAGTTATTTATTTATTTATTTATTTAAACAAAATATATACATTTGCTGTAATTTAGATTACAAAAAAGCTTCAGAATACAAAATACGGACTCAAAAACCAACGATGAATAATTCAATATCTTGTAGTTCAAGTAAGACTGCCATTTCGACACATGCAACAAAATTAAAGACGTTTTGTAATCACTTCTTTGGCAAGTGAGTGTATTCATGACCAGCTTACCTCAAGTAGGCTAGTACTCAAGATATGTTATCAAAACAGCAGTTTTTACTCCAGACGAGACTTTGTCATTTTACTAGTGATTAAATTAATGCAGCAGTCATAAGGCTGGCTTTATCTCCGCTCCCATTGTGTTGCACTGTGTGACAGGGTCAAACAGGGGCAGTGTCACTAGTCTCCTTGTCTGGTTCCCACACTCTTTCATCTCTCTCTGTCTTTCTCTCTCTCTCTCTCACTGTCTGTCTGTCTCTCTCTCTCTCACGCACGCACACACATTCTCTTACACATACACAACCAGCCTCTCTCTCTTTTTCTCTGTCAGTGTTACACAGCCACACATATGCACACACACACACTTTCCCTCTCTCTTTCCTGCAGTTGTCACCCCACCCTTCCCACAAGAGACCTACCACACTCTCAGACTAATGCTGAAGGAGTATTTCAGGGTCCAGTGAGATTCATTGTTACGCATAAACACACACAAACATAGAAGGAACAGTTTGTCTTCTATTTCCTCACTGTTACACATGACACAAATAGAAGTGAACCACCCAACCCAGAGAGCATTGTGGGAACCTAGTGAGTCACTGGAAGAATCTCTCCGTTAACGGCGGTCAGAGCGGCCTCGTTTTCACTTAAAGATCAGGGTGGCATCTTTAAGAGTGTCTCTCATCTCTCCGGAGTTGATATTAATTGAGGATGCTTTTGAGCAGAAAGGTGCTCTTCCCATGATCCGTGACATCAGATTTGAGTCTGTGGGCCTGCTTTGTGAGAGGAGCTTTGTTTGTGAATGGCATGGGAAAGCAGCAAGTGGTTGGGCAAGCGGAGAGCGCGTGAACAGTGTGTGGTAATAGAGAGTGAAAGAGAAGATATCATGTGAATAAAGTTCTGAATGCTTGAGCTGCATCCTGGAAAAAAATCCATCAACTGGTCTAGAACCTTAACATCATGTTGTGCTTCTTTAAAAACACCCATTAACCAAAATTGTTCTTCAACATTTTTGAAGAATCCAAAAGTGGTTTTTTTTGGGGGTTTTTTATGGTGTCACTCCAAAAATAAACTATTTGGTACCATTATTTTCTGTGTGTCAGGTGTGTTAATGTAAGTGGCATGACCAGAGAATATATGCAAAGTGACCTTTCTAACAAGTCTTTTGTTGAATGTTGTGGGCACCCTCATCAATCGTAGACATTTCACATTATTGTTTTGATTAATCAAATTGGATTAATGTATATAAAGTATATAAAGTGGGAATAACTTTGATCAAAATAATACAAGGCAGTCTATGGTTCATTAGTTAGTTTTTAATATATTTCAAAGTGTTATGAAACATAGCGGTTTCTATCTTGCATTATACGTGAACCTTTTGTATATTTGTCTAGTCCTACAGTTCTGCAAAAATAAAATGCGTAACAATTACAGATTTCAACGTTAGCTGTTTGCCCAACTTGCTAAATTAGGAGTTTATATATACTGTATATATAGATATATATATATGTTCATATACACAAATGTCTTTAATCTATCCTTAAAGCTATTTTTATCCTATTTTTATTCTTATTATTGTCACATATGTATTCTCCTCCTTTGGTCCAAAAACAACAAAGACAATGTTCTCTATGCACTTGCTTTTTTGTAAGTTTTAGAAAGAGGAAGAGAGAGAGAGAGAAATGAAAGATTCTTGATTTGTCACTTACATACTTCTAAAAGTACAACATGTAGTGAAATGTGCCCTTGAGTCGATCCGCAAGATTGTTCAATAAAGTTATCAAATAATTTAAATTAAATGAAAGCGAAATTTGTAGAGGGTTAAAGAGAACTTTGTAAAGGACAATAGTTGACAAAAAACCATTCATTTTTATTAGGGTAAGAGCAACAAATTGTATGGGGTATGGATTCTCCATAATCAACCCAACCCAATCCAAGTTTCTCACTTGCTTTGTTGAACTCTCCGACTTTATTGTCCATTGCATCTAGCACTTATGGTAATGTGGACTAGATTACGCATTTTCTGCAATTCTATTTTATGAATTAAGCCGATGTCATAGATTAGTAATAGATCTCTCCCTTTAGATCATGTCAGTAAGACCAAATTAGAGTTATTTTGCTCTGTTCTCTGTACTGAAGTGTAAATGTCCTCTTCGTACCTACTGAAGTGACATTTTAATCCACACCCTGCTCTACAATAACAAACAATGCAATTGGCTTGATTTAAATAGATTAACCAGATTACTACAACTAGATTAAGCCATTTTTCCATGACAAAGGGGTGTTTACTTAGAAAGACAGGCTAAACGTTGCCCCGTCATCAGATCATGAGTTTAGTCCTGAGCAATCCTACAATCATCCATGACCGGAAGTCTGAGAGAACATAATTGGTCTTGCTGTGCTTGGGTGGGTAAGGAGGCCCTTCTTCCTCCCCATCAGACACCTGTCAGCTGACTAGGATTGGAAGTGAGTGTTCTCATGTTCAGCTGTCTGATGACGACGTGTTCGCAGCAGGTCAAAAAGATGCGGTGGCATTTCATCACGTGCCCTGGACTAAGCATGTATGGAGTGGAAGTGGACATGGCTAAATTGGGGAAAAACTTGGGGAAAATGCAAACAAAAAAGAGAAAGCCAGCCTGCCAAACTGGGCAAGTGATTTTCAGTGTTTAAGTTAGTATTTAATTTGCATTTTGTTATTAATGTTGAGCGCTGAATGATATTTCGCTTTTTAACAGTAGCACATACAACCTACTGCTAGTTGTTTATTTCTCTCACGCTGCCTGAGCCGCTCTCCTCCTCTGCTGTGACTGGGCTCCGTAAACATGAGATTGTTGAGGAGAGGAGGCTCTGGGGCTCTGTCCTCACGCCAAGTTACGGGCCGCCCCCGCACCTCCACTGCGACTCCTCCACCCTGGCCAGTTCCTCCTGACCATCTGCCATTGCTGTGAGCAGCCTGAGACACGAAGAGCAGAGCTGAGAGATGAGGGAATCGGAAGCACAATAAATACCTGCGCACCTCACCCGCATGTCACAAAACCCTCCCACCAGTTGAAGGCTGGGATTATGACTCCGCTGGACAAGCACAGGAAAACGCACTGTTTTATAAAAGCCTGTCTGTACCATCTTGAACTGTAGGATTATTATTAATTAACTGCTAGGACTGCACTATATGGACACAAGATGTGATGTGTGGGAAAGATACTGCAGTGACAGTATGAACTGTGACAAGCTTGTCTGTGTAATTAAGATAAAATCCATTTTCCTAGTTTAGTCATCAGTATATAACAGTATTCACCAAATCTCCCTCTTTTCATTGTCCTAAAAAGAGTATGACCATGACTTCTCATATAAGCAAATAGCTAGTAAAGTTAGTAAGTTAGTAAAGTTGTAAACTGGATAGTATAGTGGATAAGGCACTAATACTGCACGTGGGTCACTGGGATTGGATTTCTGCTCAAATACACCACAAGGTTGGGCACAGCTTGTAACTAAGCATTTCATTTTTCTTTGGGATGAATTCATTCTGGCACACTGCACATGTTAGGTGGGATATTTTGATATCACTTCCGTTTGCTATTTATTTCGAAAACCCAAATCGCAGTAACTATGAAAATTCTGTAATAATCATGATGCCCCATTAATTACTATAACATTTTCAATAACCATTGAACAATTAGGACTCCAATCGTTCTAATATGTACGTTATACAATTATTAGAGTAAGTGTGAACCTACACTACATCGCTGTTCAAAAACAAGCATCTCCAAAATGGGAAGTTAATAGAAAAACGTTTTTTACTTCTAATGTAAATTCATTTAAAAGTTCCTTTATTCCAGGTACTTTTGTTGCATTTCTGTTGGTTCATTCATTAGGGCAGTTTCATACAATGTATAGGGCAGCTGCTGTGTTCAAATACAGTATAAAAGTGAACACGGAAAAACAAATGGAGGTTCATGTTTTTTGGACAGAGACAATATGTGTGCTCTTGCCATTTTCAGGGGTCAAGAAAAATGCATTTGAAATGATCAGAATTGCATACAAAGTACTGTTTTTCTTTTTAAAATTCAATACAGCGTTTATTGTTTAAAGCCTCCCTCCTTTCTGTTTCTGTAAAGGACTGGATGTGGTGGACATTTCTCTTTTTAGCAGTGCTTGTTTCCTTTCTTCTTTTGAACGAACCACATTTACAAAACATGCTTTGTGGAGCTGAAGTAAATTGGCACACAATTACTAGTGTGCCTTTAAGCTGGTGCTGTTCCCCAGTGTAGCTCGTCTGCCTCTGTGCTACTCTTCAGAGTCTGCGTGAGTGTTTTTAGTGTCTGCGAGGTCAGTACCGTCCTGTGGGTAGAGCTGATCCATGAGCAGTTTTCAGACTTTTCACAATAATTTAGTTTAATATTAGCTAAGCTGGTTCAGGCTTGGTACAAAAAGGCCATTTCAATATGGGCAGGATTTGCCATCCTCCCTAGAATGTATTCTGCCGAGGTTATGTAAGACGACGTTTGTGAGCTATTCTTAGAACAGCCTTTCTGTG
The DNA here is from genome assembly GCA_037576975.1 of Alestes dentex. Classification (NCBI taxonomy): domain Eukaryota; kingdom Metazoa; phylum Chordata; class Actinopteri; order Characiformes; family Alestidae; genus Alestes; species Alestes dentex. Next base: position 14,062,560 of record JBBIGA010000002.1, read on the forward strand.
ATGCACAGCCTGAAATAAAAAAGCACAGATCTGATGAAGCTGGATGCGTGTGTTGTATGAAGAAAATAAAAGGAAAAAGAGTTTGAGCTTGATAGTGGATTCATTTCCATGGTGTTTTTCCAGTTAGTGGCTTGTTTTGTCATGTGTCTGTATTGTAGGACCCAGTTAAACATCTCACAAAAGTAAAATATTAAATGACTTTGACTGAAAGCGGTTTCCACGTGCCAAAATAAACCATTTTCAGAGTTTATTTTCATGTTCAGATAAATACACACCTGCTTAAGGAGATGTGTTTCATCGTTATTTGAAAGCATTAATGCGCTATGGGATTTGGATATTATGAAGCTATTATGAGGTTATGAATCATATTGTGCCCTAAGTGTATCACTGCATGCTTATTGTTGAGCTGTATTAGGAAGTCTTATTGGTGGCTGCCTCAAGGAGCTACCACTTGCACAGTCCTGCATAGTATCACTGCTAAGACTCTAGTCTGGCCCCTTTAATGGCACACTTTTGTACTAATGGTTCTCAATCCTATTACTGCTTCTGGGAAAATCCCAAAGATGCAGAGCGCTGGTGGTGCATCAGTTTCAGGACAAAACCTTTGACATGGATGTTCTTTCTGGTGTCGTCTAAGGAACTGATGGAGAGCTGAAGATATGGCCTGTTCCAATAGCCTTATCATTCCACCTCAGTGTAGCTTTACCCATCTGATCACAAGGGCAAAGTCTGGTCACAAGGGCAAAGTCACTCCAAGCAAAAGCAGCCTAGTCCTGCCTTTTCAAAATGCTGTACAATGTATTCTATGACTTCCACTTTGTTTTTTAATAAGGAAAGCTTTCAAATCGTTTATGTATCCTACTGGGAAAAAAATAATGGAAAAACGGACAACTACAGGTTTTATGGCTTTCTCTTACATATATTGTAAATTGTTAAAAGCTTAAAAGCCCATGCATGTATGTGCAAACATACCTGTCTTTTATCATTATAGCACCTGAGCTGCTCTGTTTATTATATAAAAGATAGGAGGAGTAGGCGTGTACAGCTTGTGCTTGGCACAGTTTAACAGTTAGTAATGTTCACCCAAAGGACTTGCTGTGTTATATGTGCCATGAAATTCGCGTTTTGAAATATTTAATGACTCAACAATGACTCACTAACTTACTTAACCCATCAATGCAATATTCAAGGCTGCACTCATTAGTTCAGAACACTGTATCATTACCAGAGAAGGCAAAGACATCTTTACTTTTCAGCATGCGGCAAGGATGATGGATCTGGGTCCATCTAATTTGTCACAAATACGGTAGGATGACTCTGAAAGGTTGGCCTTAGAAAACTGTCTCATGATGTTTTTGCATTTATATTAAAATCCATGTTGGTGCATCTCAGATCTCTGTCTTTTGGACATGATACCAGACATGGGTTTGACTTTCAACTGGTGCCGTATCCTAAAGCAGATATTTATTCCTGAGATCCGTCATGGATATAGATCATACTCTTTGTTTTTCTTTTTTTCTGTGACTATATATTTTAAAAAATCTTTTTTGGAAAAAATCTGAAATTTTAATTTCTTTTCTAATTAGCTGCCTGTAACCCAAAACCAAGCCAGTACTGGCAGGCTCCTGCAAGGTCAGCATGGAGCGTCTCTGGAGTGTTTCGACTGTCCTGCGCAGTCCAGACTTGCATCACTAGCCTTGCGTGAGCTGTCATCTCCCTGCAGAGTCCAGAATAAGCCAGGCAATAGTTTCCTGTTTGCTCACGAAAACATATCTGTCTTGTATCAGGTGACAGGGTGCGATTATTATTTTTGCACACACTGTTTACACTGTGGCACAGAGCCGAGGGTTTCACTCAGACATGTGAGCTGTGTTGAAGTTGAGTGGAGCGTGTGTTTGTTTGGCTTCCTTTTATAATAAAGTAGATAAAAAGAGTCCATTTGGGTTCATGTCAGAACAGAGCCATTGTTGTAATGAGTGAAATGAGTGACACTGTGTTGAGTAGCTGAAACACACTCAGAAGCGTGTAACCCTGTGTGCGTGTGGGTGGGGGGGTAAGCTAATCAGCTGAGTAACCACTGGGCAGTGAGAGTATACACTGATTAGCAGGGGGTGTAGGTCAGGCTTTAAAAAGGGACACTAACGAAAAGGAATGAGAGAAAGAGAGAAGCACTCTAGACTCTCTGGTTGGTCAGGCCATGGATTCTGCTCATCCAACAGAGCCAATTTAAGGTCTACATCTGTGCCAGGCTCACTATCATACTGCAATGTTATGACTGTACAGTTATATTGTACTTATGGGCCTACCCTTTTTTGTGTCCACATTGGAGTCCGTCTGCCTTTTATTTATACTATTTTGACCTTATGACTTAATATAACAAGTTGTACTGACTACAATAATGCCAGTGTTAGCGCTTTAAACATTATCCATTAACACTATTGCCAGTGTACAGCTGAATGGAAGGTCTGTGAAATCTACCCTATGAGTGCGCTTCTCTTAGAGCTCAGGGAGACTTTATAACTCGTGCTTGCTTGCGTCTGTATGTGCGTGCCTACGTGTGAGAGAGAGAGTTAATGAGTGTGTGTAAAGGGATTAAACAGTGCTTTACAAGCATGTACCAGAGCTTAGCCATGTCTTATGCTTAGCCACTGACCTTAAGACCTCTGTGTGCTTCTATCCATCTTTCCGAGTCTGTTTTTCTTTGTAATGCATTTTTTTTTTCTGCCTTAGGCGGCACTTACTAGCTGCACTTCTTTTCTTTTTTTTCATTCTGGCCAGATCTGAGTGACCAGCTCCTGGAGGTGGTGGGCTTAGAAGGGGCCATAGAGATGGGCCAGATCTACACAGGCCTGAAGAGTGCTGGGCGACGTCTCGCCCAGTGTGCCAGTGTCACCATCAGGTCAGTGTGAAACGCCATCCACTCACGAATGCCCACAAGGTCAGCCTCTATCCAGCTCACATACCCAACACTCCGCTCTCCTCCTCCCTCCGTGGCTCCGTCTGTGTGTTCGCTCAGCCGGACAAAAGTGTCCCTTGCCCTCTTTCACATCCGTGATGACACAACAGCAAGCCTCCATCTGCTGAGCACTTTAGCCAATAACTCAGACCTTTAACCTTCCACCACTTCGCTCAAGCAGCCAACCCGGCTGAACTTACATCCCCCAGCAGCCAAGCTCAAGCCAATTTGTTGGTGGAGGAATGGTTGCAATCATCTGAGGAAGGGGTTCACAAGTTCAGGTAGCTTTCGCCTCCCCTTCTGCATTAAGCATTCATAATGACCTTACCAGCTAGCATCGCAGTGAGAGGAGAGGGTGTCTCCCAGGCCGTCCTGTTTTCTTCCCCTCACCTGCCTCCTACCTAATACTTTCCAAAAGCTGAATTAAACGGCTATTCACCATTTGCATTCTCCCATACAGTGTTGCTTTAATTTAGAGTGGCGCAGCTGAAAAGACTAAACTAACTTTGTGAAAGAGTGTGTATATATGGGGGCATGAGGTGCTGAACTGAGTGTGTGTGTTGAGTTTAGAGAGAGTGAGGCCCAGTGTGGGAACGCGCTCGTGGGAACAAAGAAAGCAGTGTGTAGAATCATCCAGCAACAGTGTTACTTTGGAGCCTCATGCCCATGTGCTGCATGCAACTTGACCCCTAACACCCTATGTGTGTCTTTCTCTCTCTCTCTCTCTCTCTCTCTCTCCCTCTTTTTCTCAGGACATCCAGACTGCTGCCTATGCAGATTGATGGGGAACCGTGGATGCAGCCTCCATGCACGGTGAGGTCACTTTGGAGCCCATTTACTATTTTACTCTTCATTTGCATGTTTATATGAGCCCAAATGCGAGCACACTGTTCTTCCTGTTCTTTTTCAAGCCACTGTGTGTTTAGGTGTTTAGGTCCTCTTGGCAACAAAGATTACTTTGCTTTCCTAATTAGGAGCATTAAAATGAGTATTACCATTGTTAAAAACAAATACTATTTAATTAAACAATTCTTCGTTTTATTCAGAATTAAAAAACCAAAACCATGCATGTGCCAAGCCCTCTCATCTCTTTTCTCCTGAATCAGATATCTAAGCCAAACAAGCTCTCTGTTCATTAAAAACCTGTAAAGATTCACCTTCACACAACTACAGCCCAGAGTCCCTTTGGTAAATATACACCAATCAGCCATAACATTAAAACCACCTGCCTAATATTGTGTAGGTCCCCCTTGTGATGCCAAAACAGCACTGGTCCCTCGCAGCTGCTAACTCTCCTTTCATTCTGCCCAGCTGCCAAGAGATAAACTGCTACCTCAATCTTTATGTTTTGGTTTCAAAGCCAGCTTGCACACACTGGCCAAATATGATGTGGAATGGTGTGGACAGAGTGGTAAGCTTATGCGGTGAAAGAGAACCAGTCTAGCAAATGAAACCTCTTGCCTTGTAAAATAAAGGAAAATCCTGTTCCTCCAGCACATTTACCTACACATGGACTAATGTCTTGATTTTTTTCTTTCTGTTGCCCACAGATACGAATTACACACAAGAATCAGGTGCCCATGCTGCTGGGCCCTCCACAGAAAACACCTTTCTTCTTCCTCAAAAAGCGCAACAGAAGTCGGGACTAGACCCACACACACACACAAAACATATCTTCACCATCCCCAGCCCCTATATCTGCTTGGAGGTGGTGGAGATGGATATTTAGGAGGAGAACTAGTACACAAGTCCAATTCTTTGGTGACTTTGGTGGAAAAAAAACACTTTATTTTGCATGGACAAAGGACTCCAACTTCCATGGTAGCCTAACGTTTAGAGGCTGCAGTGACTGAATGAGCCAACTCAGTGTCTTGACCAGTTCCTGTGTATTTGAATCTCTCTGATATTCTTCTGGCAGGCCGTGTAGCCTGTAAGCTATGACCCATTCCTACCAGGACCCCCGACCAGTAGGCCACTGCCTTAGTATCACACTGTGCACTCTCACTTCTCATGAGTGGGTTTATCAGATGATACTGGCTGAGAAGCAGAAAAGGAAGGAGTGGAGGAAGAACAAAGTACAGTGCTCAGGAACATCTTCAAAAAATGTCACCAAAGAAGGGTGAAAATGATACAGACAGTGCTACATCCAGGGTGGACAGCTCAAGAAAGAAGGTCACCCTGTCATAAGATTGTCCTCAAAGTGGGAGTGGATGGTGCACATTGAGACGTCACTGGGCCCTAGCTTGGCCTGGCAGGACCAGGGAACAAACTCTCCTCCTGAAGGAGAGTGCTGAATAATAGATCAGTGCATGCAAAGCACTCACTCCAGTGCCTCTCCAAGGCCCCTCAACATGCCACCACTTAAAGAGACGAAACAGCAAGCTCATCAATTATGGAATGGGTTGTTTATGGCTGATGTGCTGGTGGGGGTAGGTAGGCTTGGGCTAACAAACTGAGAGATGTTCACCTCCAGCCCTGCTGTTCGCTTCTAGCCTATCTGGTGTCCGCCCTCAGGCCAGTGATGTCCAAGGGTCACTAGAGTCGGTTTTGTAAAACGACTCAATTGGCTAGTGGCTTGCTCTCAGTCTGCCAGTAACATGAGACATAGACGTAATAAACTGAGAAGGTTTGGAACCAACTGAAGTAACAATGCTGAAAAAGTTAGACACTGAAAAGGTTAAGCTATGAAAATGACTACAACATTTTGTTTATACTCTTCTGAGCAACTTGCTTTATTAGCAGTTTCTGAATGAAGTGAGTCTGTGTTTGATTTCTGAGGGGTTTAGTCTGCACATGCTTTATAGTTTGTGTAAACATGTCTTGGGGCATGTCTGCAGTGGTAGGTGGATTAACCGGATCCTGTCCCATTAATAATAAGAGCCCCAGGTTTCCTCAGGGCACGCTAGTGCAGGGGGGATATGAATTACCAAAGCATGTACTAAAGCTAAATTTATCTGTCTATTTCAAGCAGTGTCATGAAACACTATTCCTAATTAAACCATGAAAACATCAGGCCAAAGGAAGAAAGTGTTAAAAACACCTAACGGGTCTGGAATTTAGGGGGCAGTGGGGATCGATATTTGCATAGATATGTTCTGAGGGTCGGATACCATATACGCTGTGAGGTTAACAATTTTTTTTAACCTTTCTAATGTAGCCCTTGGAGAAGATATCATTGTTAGACTAAAGATGCCTACCATCATGTATATGAATAGTTGTATATTCTGAGAGCCTTGTGTGCATACATATGAATGTGTTCGATAATATAACTTGTAGAGAATTGTAATATAGCTTCAAAGACTAGCAGTGTTATCTACTGGGTGACATGAGTGACGGACAAAAGCAAATGTCACCAGTATAGATCAGCACTCTGTAACCATTGGCAGTGTCCTGCGTTACAGAGCGGAGATGGTAGAATCACTGCCCCCCTGGTCTGAAATTGCATACAGTTCATCATTTGCAGATCTGGGATTCAATTTATTTTTCAGCTCGAGATAATTTAACTTTGATTCAGATTTGAAAATTTTTTAAGGTCATTCTAGTTCAGCAATGATTGTACAGTGGAGATTCAGTCTCCTTAGAGCACGCAGAACACAAATCTCGTAATGGGGCAGGCTGACATGCTCTGCCTCTGGTTCCCTTTAACGAACACTGAGCCCCAGATGTTGTATCAAGGTCCTACAAAGAGCAAAAAGCTGTCCAGGTGACCACAGGATTTCACATCGTCTATCAGCCATGAACATCATCAGTGAACTTCACTGGTAGAAATCCAGACGTCTGCGGTCATCAGACAGTCCTCTTTTACGGCCCTTTGCTACTTCATGACAGGCGGTTCGGTTGAAAGAGTGCATGTTTACAATTTCTTTTCATTTTACAGTTTAGAATGATTTTAAACGGTTGTGTATATATAGATATTTGTTTATATTTTATCTAAAGTTACACCACCGCATGCCTGCTGAAGCAGAGAAGACAAAGACGTCTGCTTGAAGAGAGACCATGCTGATTGTCACACCCTTATGCCAGTTTCTCCTCGTCATATTCCTGGACCTTATCTAACTTTTTTGCTTAATGATCATAGCCCGCTGTATTTATTCGTTGTATTTTCCCATTATATAGGTTTGTAGCATGTTCATCGTAAAAGTACCTCAGTGGCTGTTCTTTGTTTAGTACTCTGTAGAGGGTGGTTTGGCACTAAGAGAAATGTACCGACAGGGAGCTAAAGTATGTCACTGACATTCTGTCCACAGGAAATGTCATCGCTGATACATGCCATATCACCTTCTCCATTGCTTCTGCCAGTGTAATCGACTGATGGCCTTAAACTACAAAGAAACAGAACAGCATTTTTGCATGGAGTGGGGCACATGCAATACAAACCAAGAGGTCAATCCAAAAAAAAGGAAAATCTTCTAACTCTTGTACTGTGTTGCATGATTAGTCACTTGTTGCCATTCACCTTGAAAGACCAGGGTTCCCGTCATCACCCACTGCGCAGAAGATGACGATCCTGACACGTCATCAGAGGTTGACTATCAATTTGAATGTGCAAAAATTTCTCTTGATAGTATTCAGTTATCAGTGTTTAAAACTACTGTCTTATGTCTCTCCTCACATTAAAATTGTGTTACTGTGCAAACTCCTCACTCACATCTTAGTACACCGACTTTCCAAACGACATGTGGTCTTTTTGACAGTGACTGTGAAACATCCATTCCAAGAAATAGTCTCTTTCCTGCATTGCTCTGGTAAGTCTGACAGAGGTGGCATGGTTTAGCCCAGTGCAGCCCTACTCTTAGTTAGATAAACAGAATTTAATGACACAGGTGCAGTAGAGCCCATATCATCCCTCAGTGTGATATTCTACATGTATGTACAAGCCCATGTTGAGTTAGTGTGGTTTGTGGCAGTCCATCTGTGTGTCAACAAGGGTCAAGGGCACAGTGCGAACCCCTGTGGACTGAGCTTCGACTGGAGAGGGAAGATTGATTGCCCCTTCTCCTGACCCTCTTCTCCTCTGTCCTCCTGTTAGTTGTAGGCATCCGTGTGGATGGCCTAAAGATTTATTGAATAAAAGGAGAGGTTGAGAACCGACTCTGGTGTTGTTGATTAGAGGAGGGGTCTGCTGAAATGCATTTATCCAATAATGGCACCCATGCATTATTGCTTTCATCCTCTATTTAACCTGATTGACTTTCAGTTTAATCAGACAAGTCACTGCTTTTATGCTGATGAGTCCCTCTCATGGAATTTTTCTATGCCTTTAGTGGCATACTAGCAGAGACTCCAATATCAGTGCTGATAAGAGTCTCTCCTGCCAAAGTCACCACTATAATGATTGGAGGCCTCATTCATTGAATCTGTAGTTTCAGTGTTGGTCTAAATCTACAATATACAGATTACTGACGTAAATACATATTAATAATGCAACATTAGGTGCATCTGCCTTTATTACCATGCTAATACCACACCAGTGCCACTGCTGTGCTGACAACACCTGTTAATTGATGGATGGTTTAAAAGGGGGTTAACTAATAATGCGGAGAAACAGATAAACTGTCTAATTATAAATTACAAAGTACACCTGTATGATAAGTTGAACTGAAGAAATGATCAGTAAGTGCAGACACCTGAGGCAAGTGTGCCTAATAAAGTGGTTCATCATATAAATGCAAATGGATATAGTTTTGCTCTGGGCAATGGGTATATGTCATTGCCAAAAGATTAAATTCTCTAGTTTGCTCTAGTTTCTCTAGTGTGTATTTTCAAATATAACAAACTCTATCAAAGCAGTTCACACAAATCTGATCTGCAAGCCGGTAATGTGATCCGCAATGTTAAATTGATGGCACTTGTTTCTTCCCAATGTAGTTGTGTCCAGTTCCACCCATACTCTAGGAGTCCACAATGACACAAAACCACCAACATAGGTAGGGTGAAGGCTAGCATGTGCTTCCAATCACGTGAAGCACAACTGCAAAACTTCTCAAACGGCTGCTAACACTATGTCACTGGACAGCTTAACACGCTTGGAGGAGAACACTAACCACCCATTCTCTTACACCAGCTACAGCCTGTGGTGTCTTGCAACACTGGGATGGGAGGAGAGGGAGGGCCATGCTACCTACCCAGACAGAGTGAACCCAATTGGACTTTCAGCCTCTGATGGCTGTGGCACCACTGAGGATCAAACTTGTGATCTCCTGATGATACCTCCAGCGCTTAGACTTTAAGACCACTGGCACATTTTTAACAATTTAAACTCTTAAGACCAATCTACACCATTTCTGAGGCATTTTCCCTGCTTACTAAAGTTAGTTTCTGGACATGAATGGCTTAGCGGACCTTTTATTTCACCATTATTTTATGTAACATGACGAACCTATGCAGCATACGCATGTGGGTGGATCCTGTGACAGGTTAGTATGCCAGCAGGCATGAATTAACCTGAAGAACAGAACCGCAAAGAATCGTGTTTACCAGGAACAACATTTATCAGACAGATGCCCTTCTAGATTGCGAGACAGTTTTTTGTCACTGTGCCCTTTCCTCTGTGTGCTTGCCAGTGCAGCCCTTCAAGCGCTAAGGTGCTGATTATACAACAAGAAGCTCCACACAGGGGCAAAGGCTGGGCATCTTGGGCATGCAGAGATAATGAGGGAGGAATTATCTCTCTATGCACTATTAATAGTCTGCAAGTCACATCTCGTCTCTCCTTGGGAGACTACCAATGGCCTGAAGCTGTGACTTCTCTTATTCCGCTTTCATCCACCGGCTGCAGCCGACATATTTTACACCAAGGTTTTCAGACATGTCATTCAGTTATGCCTCGCATCGTAGATCATTTTGGTCCGCAGGATGTTAGCATACTGAAAATGTGGTAGCTTTTCAGGGTTTAAAGCACACTTGTGACCATCCACAGATGATTTTTTTTTTTGCACTTACACTGCAATATGATCAGTTCTGAATCTCACTTTAGTGGTTCCGCAGTCCAAGTTTTGTACAACACATGACCAGGAGGCATTTTCAGAACTTCCAGAGCCATGACACTGACCTGCTCTGTGGCACAAACAAGTCGCTGAAGGAAGGAGAAATATATTCTTAGGCTAGTTATTGTGTGGCTCAGTGGTCTATCACTGCTCCTTTTGAGCTGTGTGTAAAAAAGGTAACCATCATTCCGCAGGCGATGTGCCGCAGTGACACTGTAGTATGTGTCACCTCTTTGGATTTATTTAAGGAAAGAATCAGAATGGAAACACAATAGCCTATGCTTTTGCCCGCCCCCTCTCACCTCCCACCACATCCGCACAGACTCAGTGAAATGTACTATAAAAAGGAGACCTCCACAGTAATTGTAATTGACAGGCCATTCTTCAGGGGCATCAGAGAGCAACAAAGACACCAGCAACTGTATACCTATCTCTTTCATGCTATCATTGTCCTCCCCAAATAATATAAGCTCCACTCAAAAGCTTTCTGGAGCTAGCAGATTATTCTCACCCTACTGGATGAAGGATTCCTCTCTCTCGTGTTCAGAGAAGTTGCCTCGTTAAATTTAGACCGCAGAGTGTCTGAAAGAATTACACGGGCTCCCTTTATTTAATCCCTGTTCCCGCGTATCAAATTTCATCAAACAGCACAAGAGCTAGGATTTCTCCACTGTTTATTCAGTAATGCAATGAAACGAAGCCAGATTGTGGTTGTTCCAAGTATGATAGTATGCTATATTTATAATACTAAATAAATAAATAAATAAATATAATAATAATAATAATAACAATAATAATAATAGTAACAACAACAACAACAGGAATCAAACTTACTGTTTCATGGTTAGAGTGCATTTTACACATTTTACTTATGTGCATCAACTGAAGGGCTCATAACCTACATTTTTTTGTATTGCATTGTTTTCACTGTGGTCCACGTATGGTTCATTTTTCCATGACCCTTTCTAATGTCTCCATTTCCCTTATATTTTGCTGATTTTGTAAAATGTATGTAACCAACCTCTCCTCTGAGGGCCGCTCTACATTCTATCTCCTTTGAAAAGCTGTCCAGTGTGAAATACTTCTAACTCTATTGTGACAGAATGGACATAAAGCAAAGAAAATAGGCTTTTCCACAGTATGGACCACAATTAATGGTCTACTGAATCTGTGCTGAATCAGGGGACGTTATACTCCTCTGTCCGACACTTGCCATTGAGCATGATGGCTCTAGAGCGTCCCATTCTGCTCTAAAAAATCATGCATACTGTGAAAGCGTGACTGAAGTCATGTGTGAACATACAATATATACCTCCTGTACTATGGCTGCCTTACAGTGATGCCATACCTTGGGAGAACATTTTTGGGACAATCGTGACTCTTAGAATCGTGATAGAATCGAGGACAACTCGAAAAAATTCTGGCCATGCCTCTTTAAGAGGTTGTCGAAAGGTGGGGGTGGAGAGAGAGAGAGAGAGAGAGAGAGAGAGGCGAGCTGAAGGCGAATGTGAATGAAACCCAGTCATTCATAAAAATAGGACAGACGCGTGCTGCGATTGGTCAGACCATGGCTGATGAATAATTCATAAGTTTCACGCACACTATTGGATGTGTCGTTTGAGTGACAGCGGAAAAAGCCAATGGGATACAAAGACACTTGTCTGTCGAGCCCAGGGGAAAAGCAGAGCAGTCCATTTAGAAAATCCCATTCAAGTTTTGTGTGTCAAGAGGAGCACATCTCCGGACTGAGAGAGAAGAGGCTCTTTTTCTTGTGGAATTACATTCTCCACCGTTTCTCGGTGCCTCCAGCGTGTGCACGGCGTCCTCTCTGGGGTGAGAATGGTGTTTATTTGCCCGTAATTGCAGCGCAGAGACTGAAAGTGAGCTTTAGTGAAGTCTGTGCTCCGTGCTGGTGAAGTTTATGGTGGACTCGAAACTGCAAATCCAGCTTTAGGAGAAACCGAACGCCATTTTATCTATCACAG
>JBBIGA010000002.1:14083255-14110624 GCA_037576975.1 Alestes dentex
TATGTATATATGTATATATGTATATATGTATATATGTATATGTGTGGGTGTGTATGTATAAAAAATAGAAAATGCAACTTATCATTTTTCTTTCCAACTTTTGTTTTTAGGTTGCTGGTGAGAGGTACGTTTACAAGTTTGTATGCGACCCCGAGGCCCTCTTCTCAATGGCCTTCCCAGACAACCAGAGGCCCAATCTTAAGGCCGATCCTGATGGCCTCCCTGTGGTGGACGATGACACGCTACCCCTGACTCACTATGATGAGGGAGCCCCTTACTTGGTAGATGCAGGGGAGCAGAGTGTAGCTGGGATGCCTTTCCCGGATGGCTATGTGTACTGACTCTCATCCCCAAAACAGAACCTGAACTGTTCAGCAGACTGGAACGTGTCTGTCCCCACTGCCTCAACTTCTCCTGCCCTGCTGTCCATTTACAGATTAGCCCTCCCCTAAAAATAACGTCAGATTTAAAAAAAAACAAAAAACAAACAAAACAAAAAAAAAAACCCTAAACAAAAATAACGAATGAGGAGAAATCTGCAAACCACCTGGTCTCTGGTGTCAACCCATGAGAAGGTGTCAGGGAAGTGAGGGGTGCCTGGACTCCTGTGGTTCGGCCTGTCTTGTCATAGATGGGCATTTGTTGCCACAGAACGAACAGAAGAAGAGGAGTCGGGAGCCAAATGTGCCGAAGGCCCATCAGGTCTTTCTGTAAAGTCGGAAAGAATTGTAGCAATTCTGTTTTGACAATCTGGATTTTTTTTTTTTTTTTTTGGTGACCATATTAAGAGGTGTCCCTAAAAAAAATTGAAACACAGCACTGGTCAGTAGCTGCCTTTTAGGCCCTGATAGTTTTGTGTGACCTCTAAATCATGTAGACATAAGAATTCAAAAGGGCTTTATTTTGCAAAGGAAAAAAAAGACCCATTTGTTTCTTTAGAGTTGGTTAGATTTGTTTAGAAAGCTGGCTTTTATACAATACTTTTGTTCAATTAAATGCAGGACTGCTTCAAACCTGTTGAATTCCTACAAAACATACTGTTTTCTATTGTTGGTTTGTTTTGGTCAATGAAGCTTTTCAGTGTTGTGGGGTTGTTTTGTATCATTATCTCTCGCTCTCTGCTGCATAACTCAAGTTGTTGAACTGCAATGAAGCTAAGCCAGTGGCACTCTTAAGGACACTTTATCAGATTACAGGGACTGTTAACCCATTCTTAAACGTGTAATTCCGTATGCCTTGTCACTCCCAGAGAAGCTAAATTTGGTATTGTGAGATTTTTGTTTTGTTTTGTTTTGTTTTTTTTCAAACAATATTCAAAAGGGATGCACTAGGAAAAACCCTGAGGGTTACATTCTCTGACTGCATAAAATCTATTAAAGGGTCAAGTTTATAGTCTGTTTTGTATTTTTGGCTTACATTTCTTTGGCACTGTACTGGTTTTAAAATGCACCAAGATGGCAGGAAAGCCAGGGCCTTGCATGCAATAAGGTGGAAACACCTTCTCCTGGACTCCTTCACTGCCGTTTTAAAGTTGACTAAAGACCACTGCTTCCTTTTGCATGGTGTACTCAACTGGCAATTGTCCACTAACATATCGCTTTATGCTGGACAAGGAAGAAATTTAAGTTCTCTGCATTTTTCTTTTTTCTTTTTTTTTTTTTTTTGGAAAGATGAACTTATATAAATATATATTTTTGCAAAGTCTGCATTGGTTTGATTTTATTGTATCAGCTGTATAGTATTGCCTAAAAACATGTATGTTTTAAAATCTGGATGCCTGTGGTGCAGTCGTTGCAGAACCAGTGAGTGCTTACTGGACACCCTTTCTGCAGAGTTAGAGGCCGGCACCTTGGAATGAGAGCTGATCTTATATGTTGAGTTCTCATTGAACAAGGGGTTCGTTTATCTCCACCTCCACCACTAAAAGGGTAGTCTGCACTTGTATAGGCTTCACCTTCTTCCTTCACAATGTGTACCTTTACACTGCTAAGTTTATAATCTGTACTGGGTACAATAAACTGTCCTTTCTGCTTCACTTCCACTGGTTTCCTTCATTTGTTTTTTCACCTTGCTGCGTCAGCTTACATGTCACTCTAAGCTTTACCCCACTAAAGTCTGCACATTAGTGACTAGTCACTTGCTTGGTGAAGATTATACTTGCTTATCTAAAGGTTACTGCTGTATTGATCAGATAAAAGTATTTCCCAATGTCATTAGGTCCTCTGTTCTCCCAGAAGTGCCTCTTGCATCTTTACATCAGGGGTTGGCATGTTCGCTAATGCGTGTCTGCCTGCATCGCCAGAAAACAACCCGCCATTTATGATTATATAATGGTCCTACTTTTGCGTTGTATAATTGAGGGAACATGGGCATGAGAGAATGTGAAGAACAGAGAACGTTCACATAGCCTTAATGGAACCGCTCAACATCTGTTCATCTTTAGAACAGTAAAATATACAGAGACACCTAAGAAAAAAATACTGAACACTGTGGATTTTAAATTGTGGTTGATTCTATTATCAGTGACCTGTAAACAGACACAAGCTTAATTTCTTGCTTAAAATGATTTAGATTTGTTTTAGATTGTATGTGTTGTGTATTCCAAAATAATTGCCCTATTCAGGTACATCAGTGCAAAAGATATTTGGTAAATTGACCATAACTTGCTTTGTGTGTAAATGGAAACACTACATTTGTACTTCATTTGTCTTACAGCACTTCTAATTTCAAGTGATAACTGGTTTTTCAGTTCAGCATTTTAGAAACCTTTATTTTCAAGACTGTCACTACAGATGAGGGGGAATCCACTATATACATGTTTACCTACAGCATCTCACCTCTCACCGAGTTTCTTCTTCATCCTCTTCATTTCTTTAGTCTAGCATCACTTTCAGTGCTTTTCTAAAATAATAGGTGTGATAGAAAGGTGACACAATTGCAGGCGCAAAGCTGAAAGCACATACAGTGCTTTATAAAAAAGAATCACCCACTTCAAAATATGCACATTTTGTTGCTTTGCAGTATGAAATAAAGACACACTCACACACAAAAACAATTTCCCTGCTGTATTTGCTCAAAGCAACTTACACAACCAAGTAAAAGATATGGTAGCAACAGTTTAGATAAAGTAAATAAATAACCAGAATCACTGACATGGATACTGACTTCTCCATTGTACACTAAACTAACTGGCTTCCGCCTGTAATCAGCTGTGATAGTTTTGATTAGTGTGGGTGGCAAGGCACTGTCAAAAGAGCTCGAGTATAAAGTTGTGGACGGGTTCAAGTCCAGAGACGGATACAAAAAAATTTAAAGGCTTTATCAAGCACAGTAAAGTCCTAAGAAGTGGAAAGTGTTTGGTAATACCTTCCCGGATCAGGCCGTCCCTCCAAACTAGATGGAGAAGTGAGGAGGAAACTGGTGAGAGAGGCTACCAAGAGGCTATGTCAACTTTACAAGAATTTATGGCAAGAGGTGGTCATTCTGTGCATGTGACAACAATATCACAAGTACACTACAAATGTGGCTTATATGGGAGAGTTGCAAGAAAAAATCCTCTCCTTAGGAAAGGCCACAAGTCTCAAGCGAGGTGTTATGGTCTGATGAGACAAAAACTGAACTATATTGCCTCGACACCAAATGCTACATCTGGTGGAAAGCCAATACAGCTCAACATTTAAAGAACACCACACCTACAGTAAAGCATGGAGCTGGCAGCCTCCTGTTGTGGGGGTGTTGCTCTGTAGCAGGGACTGGGGCACTTGTCAGGATTGAAGGAAAAATGGATGGGGCAAAATACCATCAAATTCCTGAGGAAAACCTGTCAATGGGAAGAAGGTTTACGTTCCAACATGACAACGATTCAAAGCTCACAGAAAAATTGACCACAGCGGCTGTAGAGGAAAAAGGTGGATGTCCTTGCATGGCCTATCTTAAACCCTACTGAAAATCTCTGGAATGACTTCATCCAGTTTGACTGAGCTTTAGCAATACTGAAAAGAAGAGTTGCCAAATATAAGAATGTACAGTTGGTAGCGGAGTGTCCCAACAGCAAAAGGTTGTTCCACAAAGTACTGATGCAGGAGGATGATCCTTTATCCATCTCAGTGATTCAGTTTTTTTTAACTACACTGTTGCTATCATATCTTTTACATGGATGTTACACCCAATAAACACAGAAAACATTTTATTGTGTGTATCTCCATTTCAGGTTGCAAAGCAACAAAATGTTAATATATCGAAGGGGTTGCTTCTTTGCCATACCCACTTTAGTTCTTTAGAGCTTCCAGTGATTTTACTTCTCTGGAACTAAGAGACCCAGCTAGTATATACTAGTATGCTGTGGTGGTAAATATTACATTTTGTGTTTTATAACCTAAAAATGTATTGTGGCAGTGCACAGAGTTTGAGCTGCTATCAATGCCCCAGGATACTCTTTCCCTACACTAACAAGGAACAGATGCATTGAATTAGGGAAGGAACCAAGACATCCAGAGACCATCCAAGGCAGTTAAGGAAGGGACTGTGTTGGAGAACACTGAACACTTGTTTTTGAGAGATTGAATGCCAGAGAAGGTTATGTTTAAGTTCCGTTGCCACTTTTTCGGTTATGTGTAAATGAAAGCTCTTCCTTGCACCCGCTCTGGTCTGGGTCCAAGTGTCTTTCTGGATTTAAGGTGACCAGACGTCCTCTTTTCCCCGGACATGTCCTCTTTTTGAGACCTGGAAATTGCGTCTGGCCGGGGTTTTAGAATTGTCCGGGATTTTGAGCTGCCTAAACAAGTTACTATCCAACATGCCTGTTCACTTCCACTCAGGGGCGGACTGGCAATCTGGTCCGGGGCATGGCCATCGGCCCGAGATGGGGTCGAGATGCGCATACCACATATCAGGTGAAACTTTGGAAAAAGTATAGCATGACAGTTTGAAAGTTCTCCACGTGTCCCCAAACTTATGTCAAAGTTGACACAATCTGTTATCCAGAGAGCCTGACTTTTCTGTGTTGTGGAACTTTCTCCTTTGTACATATTTGTTCACATTACAATTGACATATTCTAGGCAGTTACTCATTTCGGTTTGAACAATTATTGAAGTAATAACATGACCTTTGGACACTGGAAGGTTAGTGAGTATGACGTCCCCATTTATAAAACTAACAATGAATTCCTACTAGTTTGCCTGGTCTCCAAACACAGTGGGCCACATTCTTGGACTTGGATAAAGCCTAGACCACAATGCAGGCCGGTGGTAACTCACTGTTTACTCAGTCTGGGCTTAGGGTTAATATTGGTCTGGAAAACTACATCAATAATTGACTGTTCTAACAATGTAGTGTGTCATCATTACTGTTTAACCTCCTCATACTTACTTCATCTACAAAAGGGGCCAACAGTGTAATCAGTGAAACGTGCTTGAGGTCAAGTTGCAGTGTCTCACTTGAACATGTCATCTTACTAGCCAGGCATGGTGCCACAAACAAATTGTAGATTTCCACAGATTCTCATTCAACTCATCTCCACAACGTTTTGAGAACCATTTTGAAAACAGTTTTTCTGATTGATCTGACAATAAAAGAAGCTGATAACTGTAAAGTGGCATGCTAGATAGTGCCACACATGCTGACCACATCACATAAAGCACTTTACCTAGTAGATCATAGAACACAAGATATGAATCTGTGGTGCCACTTCCATAGTTTCTTTTATTTTGTATTTCTTCCTTTGCAAATCTGACAGTTTAGCTCTATGTATAGCAATTCTATTCAACAGACAGGTTAAAACTCTGGAAAAAATACCTATTGTGTTTGCATAATCTACAAATATCTTGGTAACCCTGACATGGGTCAATTAAGCATGTGACAACCCAATTTTGAACATGAAAAGATGTTCAAAATTGACAGTACGCAGCATCAGAAGAAACATTCATGATGAGTGGTCTAATATATAGTTGCTCCAAAATAATTTGGAATAAACTATTTATAGTCATTTGCATAGAAGTAATCTTTTTCTCTTCTCTTGTAAAGTTTCCATTATTTAATTAAATATTCCATGAGCTGACTTAAACATTAAAAATGATTGTCTTTACAGTTCTGCCAATCTGAAAGGTTGAAAGATTTTTATTTGGAATAAGCTAAATAAATCTCAGCCAACTAAAATGCTCACATACCTTTTAGTTCATACGACAAGTATTGTCAAAAGCAGCTTTACAGTAGAATTCCTAATGACCAAGATATGAGGAATTCAATTGAAGAGCAATGAGTCATTGAATGAAGAGAATGAGGAAGAAACACAGACGAGGAACTGAGATTCACATATGAAAAATCACCCTCCTTTAGTACAGCACCAGATAGAGGAATTAAGATACAAAGAGTATAAAAAGAGTTTATAAAAAGGGTTGGAAGGGGTTGTGGGTGTATTATTGCATTTAGGAACAACTTATTAAAAACATCTGTACTCTTAGGATAAACTCTTTATGTGAACAGCTTGTACATAGTCACATAGTAAAGGACTAGCAGATAGCAATACAAATGCCATGTCTATACAGACCATAGAACTGAGTCATCTTAGACCTTAAAATTAGAGTTTCATTAATAATTGGCATTTCCTTCCTGCTGGCTGCCAGTCTGATTCATAGAGGAGGTCATGTCGACATGCCCTATTGAGAAAATGTTCTATGTGGCGAAGTACATGCAGCACATATCTGCAGAAATACACTGGGGGAGAAATGACAGGACAATGACCCCAGTGGGGACCACTCAGTGGACTTAGGCACTAAGATATTTCACATAATCCTTGCAGTTCGGCTTAGTCAGCACAGTCTGAAGTCTGCATTAAGGAACAGCTGAGAGCTGACAAACATACCAACATGATGCCTAATATGGTGCCTAGAGCTTGACCGGGCCTGAAAATGTAGTCTAAACCTGAATATAGTTTGAGAATGTTCAGTTAGAACCTTCTATGTCTGACCCAAACTATGGCATCAGTGAGGACTAATCACCTTCACCTGACACAACCTGAACTGCATCAAGAAAACTGTGCCTAACAAGTCCTGACTGGATTAAATGTTAAATGACCACATAGACACAATAGTAATTGGGATCAGACCATTGATAAACTTTATAAAAAAATTATATCAAATAATCTATCTAAATGATCAAATCTGCAAAATTATGATTAAATTCTACTATACAAATATTTTTTTTACCTGGATAAGCTTTCTTAGACTGCAGTTCTCATACTTTGGAATGAAACCAGTTCAACCATACTCTGGCCTTCTTAGCAACCCCTGCATGATACATGCTTCTCGATCTGCCGTTTATATGGCAGCTTCTCAATATGGAGATTGAGAAAAGCTTTAAGCAGCATGTCTAACAGAAGGTGACTCCTGCTAAGGGGATCTGAGGGGAAGTAGATAGTTCTCCAAACCTCAGGAGGTATGGAAAGCTAGAGAACTGGTCAGCTGCATTTTTTACAAAGTATGACTAGGTGTGGCAGCTGCTGCCGGGTAGCTATTAGCTTCTGCTAAGGCCCTGGATTGGCAGAAGCTGTGAAAAAACAGCCTTAGCTTTGCAAGGCATAGTTACTTGATATAGCTACCCAAGGGTAGTGGTTTCAGACCAAGGCACCAGATGGCTGTAAGTAGCTCTCTTTGTAATAACAGCCTCAGCAGGGTCTTTAATACTTGCACCAGTAGGCATTTAACACCTCATGGAGTGTAAGGCAACTTCCAAAGAAATGTGAAGCACCAAACTGTTTACCAGGCGGTACAAAACCCATTCAATCTGACAGCCTGTGTTGCTGGAAGGAAAAAACACATATCATCTGTGTAAACAGGGCATTTGTATTTCCCTCTGTACCACATGTCTGAGTTACACTTAAAACCACCCCTGCTGCTCAATATGAACAAAACATCACTGTAGCATTTGAATGATTTCCTTTTATAGTAATTACTTTTTTTCCTGGCATAGTATTACATTTTTCCTGAAAGTGGCATTATCTCTCCCAAGACAGCTAACAGACCTTTCTAAGTCTAGCATGTAGAATCTGACAGGATATAATGATAATGATACAGTTGGGTAGCTGGTGGCCTTGTGGCTAGGGAGTTGCCCCTGCAATCGGATGGTTGTGAGTTTGAATCCCAAGACTGCCAGTGGAACCACTGAGGTACTCTTGAGCAAGGTACCATCCCCAAACACTGCTCCCCCGGTGCTGCGCTCCTGACTGCCCACTGCTTCACTCGAGTGATCAGGTTAAATGCAGAGAACAATTTTGTACACACTGTGCCGTGGTGTGCCCACGAATGACAAAAGGACACTTTACTTTACATAATTAGGTTAAATTGCACAGACAACTGTATGGCACTTTTGCACACAGTTTCCATTTAGGGCATCATGTACAATATAATAATCACTACTAACAATATGGTATTGCTCACTGTCTGCATCATGTGGGCAATTTGCAGTTAGTATTAAACTTGGGAGCGCCCCACAGAGTATTGCGATCATTGCCCAGGGCATTTGCTCCAGTATAAAATAAAGGATTTTTGCAGGCATGTCATTAACTTTTCATTTTTGTCATAAAATCAGGTGGATGACATGGAAAACATTGGTAACAGAAGAATATCTTTTCTAACTGCAGTAATCACAGATTACCGTCACAGTATACAGTCATGTCTGTGACACTATAAAGCACTTTTTGACAGAGGAATTCAAAACAACACATAATAATGAGACTCTGCTTTGAGTGACAGGAGACTGATCTGCCAAATTATTAGGTACACTTGCCTTGAACCTGTTGTGGGCATTTTATTTATTGCACCTAATATACTGCTGACTAAACTACCTGGTTTGTTGCTAGGCTGAATGCTGATAGGTAACTATAGCAACACACAATGCTTTTGTACAGGGTCAGCTTCTTTCAGAACTGACTTATTAACATTTGCAGTTCCACACGGGAGACGACGAGCCTATAAGAATCTCATATCACTAAAAATAGCAGAGATCTAGATAAATATCCAAGGTCAAGACACCCACAGAACCATCAGAAAGCAGGTACTGGGTGGTCCCTTAGCAAAAAAGTAGTTAATTCAAGTGTACTACAAGTATACTTATTTTATACCAAAACTGAGGCAGTATACTTGAAGTTTACTTTTTATGTACTATATTTTATATACTTAAGAATAGTATAGAGAAGTATACTTGACTTATACTGATAACTATAAAGAAAGTATATAAAGTACACCTTTGTAAACTTAAAATGACCTTATAAAGTATACTTAAAGTATACTTTTATAAACTTAAAAATGTTCCAGTTTAGTCCATAGAAGTATTAAATCAGTATACTTTCTAGTACACTGCAAGTACATGGTCTGTATATTTGCTATACTTACACTCAAGCATAGTTAATAAAATGAACTATGAGTATACTACTTTTTGCTAAGGGGTGGATTGTTCTCAACTAACTTGGTAGTGACATGTTAGTGGGTGTGTGTGCTGCACAGAGATGATCACACACAGCAATGCTGTTTGAGTTAAAGGAGCCAACATGCAGATACAGATGGACTACAGTCTGTTGCAAACTACAAAGTGCACCTATGTGGTAAATGCACACACACACATACAAACATAGACTGTATGGACAACAGTATTGGGACGCCTGACCATTACACCAACAGGAACTTTAATGGCATTGTATTCAAATACATAGACTTTAATATGGAGTTGGTCCCCCCATTTGCAGCTATAACAGCTTCCACTATTCTTGGAAGTCTTTCCACAAGGTTTTGGAGTGTTTCTTTGAGCCCTTTCATTCTGTAGAGCATTTATGAGGTCAGACACTGATGATGGACGAGAAGGCTTGGCTCGCAATCTCCGTTCCAGTTCATCCCAAAGGTGTTGGATGGGGTTGAGGTTAGTGCTCTGTGCAGGCCAGTCAAGTTCTTCCACACTGAACTCATCCAGCCTTGTCTTTATGGACCACTGGGGCACAGTCTATTGTATGCTGGAATAGAAAAGGTTCTTCCCCAAACTCTGTCCACAAAATTGGAAGCATGGGGTTGTCCAAAATGTCTTGGTATGCTGAAGCATTAAGATTGCACTTCACTGGAAGAAAGGGTCTTAGGATGAACTAAAAAAACAAACAAACAAACAAAAAAAACCCCCAAACAGGTGTGTCCCAATAATTTTGTCCATATAGTGTACATACATACATCTGCAAGATCCTCATCTTTAATTCAGCTGGGATGCATGTGTTTCCTCTAACCATTTATTGCTAAGGGGAAAATACAGTCCACGCTTAAGTTTTACATCATGGGTTCCTTTACAACTGAAAGACATGACATTTAGACTTTTAGATCTGCCTCTGACTTCAAGGGAAATTCTACTCTGAGAACCTCAATAACTTCAATCTAGCATCTTGTTCTGTTTAATGTTGGACCAGACCCTCTGAAAGGATGTGTCTCATCTTTGTATGAGGATGAGTAACTCGGCTTTGGCACCACTAGTGGCCATGTAATAATACAGCAACCATGACTTAAAAACAATTGTTCAACTTAGGTCAGAGATCTCAGCTAAACAGAGGACTTTTCCAGCTATAGGAAATTACACACTGTAGGTAATTATATGGTACTTTGCATCATCTGTAATAACTGTGTATTTTATTTGCAAATAACGATTTGCAGTTGTATACGGAGCTTGATGGACTGCAGCAGAAAAAAAGTTGCTAAATTATTTTATAAAGTACTGCTCATCTGTTTAATTTAATAGTCTAAGGAAGCAATGAATTAATAACATTTCACTCAGTTTAGACCTTCTCTTAACTATCATTAAGTCAGATATTACTTTAACTGCATTATTAATTAATAGGCTAATTAAAAGTCGAATACATATTAAGATGTAAATAAGATAGGATCATTGTTCTGTAAAAAATAGAAACACTAAGTAAGATTGTTGACCCTGGACAACCTATACGGTAAAATAGCTTAAACTTCAAAAGCTAGTTAGCTACACTATAGGGACAAAAGTATTTGGACGCCTGACCGTTACACCAAGAGGGACTTTAATGACATTGCATTAAAATACATAGATTTTATATGGATTCGCCTCCCCCTTTGCAGCTAGAACAGCCTCCACTCTTCTTGGAAGGCTTTCCACAGGATTTTGGAGATTTTCTGAGGGAATTTGTGCCCATTCATTCTGTCGACCATTTGTGAGCTCAGACACTGATGTTGGACACGAAGGCCTGGCTAACAATCTCCTATTCAGTTTATCCCTAAAGTGTTGGATGGGGTTGGAAGGTGTTGGTAGGGCTCTGTGCGGGTCAGTCAAGTTCTTCCACACCGAACTCATCCAGCCATGTCTTTATGGAGCTTGCTTTGTGCACTGGGGCATAGTTACGGTTCTTCCCCAAACTGTGTCCACAAAGTTGGAAGCATGCCGTTGCCCAAAATATCTTGGTAGGCTGAAACATGCCCTTCACTAGACGTAAGGGGCCTAGCCCAAACCCTGAAAAACATGTGTCCCGATACTTTTGGCCATATGCTGTAATTGAGGCTATCTGTCGCTTGGTTGTTTTAAGATCTGCACACAGCGGGAACTTTCTAACTTATTGGTGCTTGGGCGTGACTGATGAATTTCATTGGCCATTGAAGAAGTTAACGGCTCACCGTCGGTGGAGAAGCTGGATATTGGGTTTTGTTGAAGTGAGTCCTTTAAAATCTGCTTCAGCAACTTCTGCTGGTTATTTGTGAAGCGTTAATATTTGAATATTACAGTGGTGGTGTCTCTCAAATTTAGTAGAAGATGTGGTATCCCCCTCCCGTCGTTGTACCGCGTTATCTAGAGCCCCTCTCGCCTAAAGAGCCAAGTGTGCCCACCGCGATGATGTGGCAAATTATTCCGTCTGACCAGCAAGTGTACCTTTCCACCAATGTAGCAACTGGTGAGTTTAATTACAGCCTAATTAAATCAAAACTAAATTTTAATCTCATCGAAGGAGCACCCTGTTCTAGCTTGGTAGGCTAGTAGGGATGGCAGTTACAAACCAAACTATTTACTGCAAACTGGCTCTGCAATCTATACACACAAACACTCATTTCTACAATCAACACACACACACACACACTCTGTAGTTTCTACAGTCTACAGCAGACACGCTAGTTTCTACAATCTACACACATACAAACTAGTTTCTTCAATCTACACACACACACACTCTAGTTTCTACAATCTACACACACAGACTAGAATATTAAAAGCACAAAAACCTTTTTGTTTTGTGTTTTTTTACGAACTACATTTTCAATTCCACATGTGCAATATACAAAATACCTAAGTGCTTGCATTTTCCTGCATTGTCTTGTATGTCTATGTTCCATAGTTTTGTACTATACTGCCCCTGTGTTGTATTTTATGTCCTGCACCTTTTAGGATTGCTACAAATTTCCTTGTACTCTGTGCAATGACAAAGGATTCTTTATCTTTTTTAGGCTATCTGGACTGCGCCTTGTCTATCACGGCTGGTAGGAAATTCCTATTGAACAAGTAGGTGCTCCTCATCTCTGTGTACAGACCCAGAGATACAACGGTGCATCTCATCTATTTTTGAACCATGCTTATCACATAGGGCTCTGTATAGGTTGTTTGACTTATTGCAATAGTGGATCCTTCTTTGGTGCTATACAGAACCATAAAGTACAGGGAAGCATTTGACCATACAAAAGCATTCAGATATTTTTTTTATACCTAAAGACCCCTTTTAGGGTGTAAGTAAACCTGATGGTAACACACATGTGCACAGTGATGGGTAATGAACCCTGTTCTTCTATGGGATCGATCGTGTTTCTTTTTAGGTCAGTGTTTGATCTCGTAAAAGTCAGTAATTTTCTGGAGCTGACGGATCCAAAGTTGCTCAGCTGGTATCTTTGCCTGCCTGCAGAAGACCGAAAACTGATACAAGGTAGGACTGAAATTGTGAACAGAATGGTTATATATTCCTCCGGATATGTTGTACAATACCTCTTTGTTACTTCCTGCTTTGTCATGAAATATGAACTTAACTGTGCCACGGTGTTTTGTTTGCAGAAGAAGGAGGGTTTATCAAATTTCTGCAAAATCATCCTGCACTTGAAGTGGCTAGGCATATTGTTTGTTTGAAACGTAAGTTAAAATTATGTATAATTTTCATTTTTTCAAGCTTCTGAATAAGACTATGTTTAATGTCCTTTAATATTCTTTTAGAGCAAGTTCTGGGAAACATCCTCACCCTTCCATTGACTGATATGTCTTCAGAACTGAACAAGTATGTTTTTTTTTTTTATCATTATTTCTTGCCTTTCAAGATATTAAAGGGCCCATATCATCACTTTTCTGGAATTAGAAAGGCTTAAATATTGTTTCAAATGATACATTCTTTTCCCCATCCATACAATCCAAAAACAGCTTATCACAAAACCAATACATTGAAATATCTCCTTATTCTGACTACAGCAGTTTAGCCCCAAACATTTATGCACAGATTCCTTTAACTGTTTACAAATTAGACTTAAACATGAAGACATTGATTGGTCACCCTGTCGGAAACGCTGTGATTGGTTTGAGATTGTAGATTTCTACAAAGGCAGTATTGCAGAGACTGACACTGAGCAGATGATATATTGTGCAGCCCTATTGGAAGTACATTGCAACTGCTGTCATGAAGCATGTTGACCTGATTAATGTTGCATCTGCATGATGTCTCTTTAGATCACGACACCCCACATTCTATGGTGCATCGTTTTGTCCAAACTGTGGTTCAAGTTGTCCATCTAGGACCAACAAATGTAGACACTGTTACATGCACGTCTTTAACCCAGAGAAAAGTGTACCCGTAAAAGGTAAGGTATGATAATCAGAACAAGGGAACATGCTTTTAACCCTTTTGTAGTAGTGTCTGAATATTTCTAACATGTCATTGTGTGTCCATGTCTAGAGGGAACTTTTGGTTTGCTACCCAACAGTGTGAAAGAGGAGCTGCATCTCGTAAAAGCCAAAAATGTTGAGGTATCAGTGAGAAGCTTTGATCAGTTAGGCTGCATTAAGAGCAGTCCAAATGATACGCCTGCTCCTCAGGTCACCTATTCAAACAGTTACCAGCAAACCTTTGATGGTCTTCATCCAACACAGACCTGTCCAGGCCAGAAGGAGATGCACTCCAATGATGCCCAGTATCTGTCTCAGCTGTGGGAGGAAGAGGTGTGGAAAGATGGGACTGAATTAAGAGCCTTTAAAGATCCCTCAGCGCAGGCAAGCTTCACATTGGACATGGAGCTCGAGTCGCAGTGCCTTGCTCAGAAAAGTGACCAAGACCAAGTGAACACACTGACAGACACTACTGCAGATGTTTTGTGTTTAAATCAGGAGACTCCACCAGAGTATTACAGTTTCAACAGTACTGGTCTGGAGAACACACACACTCAGTGGAGTGATGCCACTGAATCAGTCGAGCCGGTCTGCATTGACTCTCTGATGGCCACTAGAGGCAGCACTGAGGTGTCCACTGTTGATGGGCCTGCACAGAATTCTGGAGCTGCGACTTGCCCCTTTCCTGATTCTGTATTGTGCAACTCTTCTGAATGGACCAACTTCACAGACAAATTCCACGACTCTGAAAATGATTCACACTGGGAGCCAAAACCAGATAAAGGTCGTCGATTGGTTTGCCAGAATGAGCTGAACATCGAGTCCACCAGGCCACCTGAGAAATCTGAGGCAACTTCTGTTTCCCTTCATATGAGCCAAGCAGTGGATGCCACCAGTGACTTTAGGGCTCTCTTTACGTCCACCCAGGCAACAGAAATCTGCCAGAACATTTTTGCAAAGCCTTGCCGCGATATTGCTGTAGGTACTGATTCCTTCACTAAAAATGAGCGTGATACACAGACAACTCAGATGTCGACTTCAGAGAAATGCATCCTTACTGCAGTCCGTATGTCTGACCTGGATGTCCTTTCTGAGGTATTATCTGTACAGTTTTGTGACTCTTATTTTTATTTTTTTAACTGAGAAATTTGATACTTAACTCAATACACAAAATCGATTTCTTGTCCAGGAATTTAAGCACCTGAAAATGATGGAAGAGGAGTTTAAGTGTTTAAAGGATAAAATGAAAAGGTGAAGTATTGAGTAGTGACTGTGGAATTAATTAACTTTGCATAAAAACCAATCAAAATACCAATTTATGGGCGGGATTAAAACGCAAGCTAGTATACTTTAATCAGACTTGGATGTTTTGGTTGCCCCGTTTGATTTGTGTGTTTAAAATGTGATTTAAATAACTGATTTTATGCAAATATGGTCCAAAACACAGAAATATAATTGGATGACACATTGGACTACTGGATATATGGGTGATAATCAAACATAACTTGCTGTCTAACCAAAGGTGCATATCTAACCTAGATCCAGTCCACTCAGTGCTGGAAGACCTGACAGGAAGGGGCAGAATAGCGACTGTGGTTGTGGTGCTGTCCATCGCGCAAGGCAGGCTGAGCTGCGTCTGCTGGCTCTGCAGTTTGCCATGTGCCAGCAGCACTGCTGGAGGCGCTTTTACACGTCCCCGCTGGGAGAGACAGCACTCCAGGGGTAAAGGAAAGATACTGTTAAAAGATATATCACAAAATCCATATCAAATTTTATTTGATGTTTGTACAGTCTCAGTCTTTCTTATTGGGCTGGTATAGTAATCAAGCAGTGTTCAAAATAACAGTTATCACTAAGCATTATCATCAAATTGATATGGCTGGGTGTTGCCCAAAATAAGTACCTCTGTCTTTCTGCAGGACTGAAACTCTACCGGATGTGATATCGCAGACTCTGAAGACGCTGGAGGATGATTATCTAGAAATGAAGAGGAAGATCTTGGCAGGGATTCCTCTTGATAACCTCGATCCTTTGTCTGTGGACACTTTCAGGATAGCCACAGGAACATTCTACAGTCCCGCTTTGGTGTGGATTCACACACGTCTTCGACTCTTACAAGAAACATTTTCCTTCGATCCCTCAACATGTCTTTTGTTCTTTTCAGGTATTTGAGGACTATTTAGGAGGAACTGTCCTTGAGGAATTGTCAAGGTAGGTTTATGAATTACTTCTATTTTCAGAATACTTCATGTTGTCAGGGCTGTCCATTCAAGTTTATACTTTAACATGCAGTTTTGTATTTTACTGTTATTTGTCTGTCTAAAGGTCTAGAATCTCTAAAGATGAGGGTCAGGCAGATAAAGTCAATCAGGAGTTGAAGAAGGAAACCATAGGTGAAGGGTTCAACAGGACCACACCACAACCCCAGGTTTTGCAGTGTTTTCATAAGAATCATTCATAAGGAAAAATTAAGAAGAGAGCAAGTGTGTGTGTATTAAGTTTCAGTTTAAATGTAGTTAGATTTTCATAATCATTTTGAAAAATATTGGCTCTGTAGTGTGTTTATTCTTTCCACCTCTGCGCCTGGACAAACACTGCAGGACAATGTTTCCACCACTACTTCTGAATCATCATCTGCATCTAAAGGTAAGAGATGCAGAACTGTGCATGTCCTTAACCAGCCATCAGGTATGTCTAGTGACACCAACCCAGGTAAGAAACATTTAAAAGCCATTAAAGGGTTTACTGATTCTTAACCCTTCTCTGAACGTGCACTACCATTCAAAGGTTTAGAATAACTGTTTTCAGTACAATAAAACCAGCTTATTTGCAAGTTTACCTGTAAAATGATTGTTGGTACGGTTCTTGACGTTATCTCAATTAGAAATGATGTTAAAACTGCTAGCAGGTGAAGTGAATAACATTTGAGTCTCATTACAATGGCACCTGGCAGGGGGATAGTAGATGAGGCAGCAAGTTAAGTCAGTTCTTGAAGTTGCTGTGTTGAAAGCAGGAAAACGGGGAAGCTTAAGGATTTAAATGACTATGACCAATTGTGCTGGCAAGATTACTGTCAGTATTTCGGCAACTCCACAACAACATTTTTGTAAGATGTCGCTGGTATGGTGTAGTTAGTACCTACCAAAAATGGTCCAAGGACGGACAACCAGTGAGTCGGCCACAGGGTCGTGAGCACATGGTGAGCAAAGGTTGGCTCTGGTTTAATCCGCTGCAGATTACTGAAAAAGGTAATACTGGCACTGATAGAAGGGTGTCAGGACAGTGCATCACAGCTTGCTGTGTATTAGGCTGTATAGCTGCAGACTGGCTGGAGTGCCCATGCTGACCCCTGTCCACTGCTGATGGCACCTACAATGGCTGGATGCAGAACGCTTAGCTAGGGAGGAGATGGCACCAGGATGCACTATGGTATGAAGGCAATGCGGTGGAGGCAGTGTGATGCTTGGGGCCACTTTCTGCTTGGAAACCTTCAGTCCAGTCCAGTCCTGGCATTCATGTGGATGTTACTTTGACATGTATTACTATAGACCAAGAACACCCCTCCGGACTGCAGTGTTCCCTAATGGCAGTGACCTTTTTCAGCAGGATGATGCGCTCTGCCATACTGCAAAAATTGTTCGCCAATGGCTTGAGGAACATGGCAAAGAGTTCATATTAGTCAGATCCAGAAAGGTCCCGCCTCACAACTTACAGAACTGCTTCTAATGTCTTCGTGTCAGATACCACAGCACACTTTCACATGTCAGGTCAGAGCTGTTGTGGCAGCGTGAGTAGGACCTACACAATCAGGCGGGTGGTTTTAATGTTTTGGCTAATTGGTCTATAAGTTTCGACTAATTTAAAATAAGGTTTTAAAGAATTGAATTTGTTACTTTTTTCCAGAATAACACACAGAGTTGTAGATTGTTCCAAAATAAGAAAACTTTTTCACATTATGGTTGTAACAAAATGTATGATCCAGAATGCTCTGTATTAGAAAAATAGACAAAACTTGAGAGAGATTACAATACGCCACATTATTTTACTTCTTTTAATAACTTTTTAATATTTCCAAAAAAATGAAATATTTAATGAAATACTTCCTCTGCAGTTACTAAAAGGACAAGTGGTTCTAAACGTTTTGAATAGTAGTGCATGTGATAGTACAGTGATGGTGGAAAGTGGACATTCTATTTAAAAAGGCTGATTTTTAACCTGATGACATGTTCTAGTTTTTTAGCTTTAGGGAGGATGTACTGGCCACAGAAGGCAACAATTTGAAATTTCAATAAAATGTTGTAGTTTTACATCCATCAGTAAGATACTACAAATAAATCTTAAGTGTCGAGACCAATTACACAGTTTTTAAGTGATTTGTGCCTTACTTCCTAAAGACCTAAACAGCAGTGAGGCCTGGTTTGATGCAGAGGAGGAGCTTGCATCTGCCGGTCAGGGTTGTAAAAAGGAGAGACAAATGGGAGCGTGCGATGGAAAGGACACAAAGATGGAACAGAAAGGTGTAGTTACATAAACTGGAGTTTTGTGCCTTATATTTTGTGCTTTTTTTGGGTGTGTTACCATGTCTAGTTTCTGTTCTGATGTACTTAATTTGTATTTTTCTAGAGGATGGAAATGGAAAGGCAGACCAAGGTTCCTTGCTGTGTGTCACAGGCTTGTCAAGTAATATCAAAGAGGTGTGGGGCTTACAATAGTAATTCAAATGGTTAATAATTTCAAAATGCACAATTTGCCCAAAGGTTTGTAGGAACCTGCTTATCCAGCATTTCTGTGAAAATCAAGGGAATTGATGGGGTGTTTGGAAGGCTTTACACCAAATGTTGGAACATTCCTGTGAGGATTTGATTGCTTTCAGATACACGCATTAGTCAGGTCAGGTACTGATGAATGATTTATTGTGGATAACAAACTCCACTCCAGCTTACTCCTAGAGTAACTGATGGAGCTTCAGGTCTCCAGAGAACATAATTCCACTGATCCTCAGAGCGTCCCAATTGAACACTTGTGGTTGCACCTTAAAGTAGCTGAATTCATGCATTAGAAGGTCCTAGAAACTTCTGTGCATTTAGTGTGGCATTAACATGGTGCCTTACAGATGAGATGAGTCCCATGTATTAAGTGTAGATAATAATCAAGGTCTCCAGGTGGCATCAAAACTGATTGAGTCATTTGTTTATTGTAGTGTGATTTGCTGCTTTGGTTTGAGCAGTATCATGCCTGTCAAGTGAGCCTCACCACTTTCAAAAATAATAACAGGTAAAACATTTTTGTTGTTGAATGCATAGTCTTAGTTTTAAGCACACGTGTAATGGTGATAGATTATGCACATTATCCTGTCTAGAGCTATTCATTTTTTGCAATTTGCTCTAGATTTGCTTCTAAGTGTTGGTCTCTCTCGCCTTAGGGCCGCAGTAGTGATTGTGAAGAGTCCCAGTGATGCTGAGGCTGCAGTGAGGGAAGTGAATGGTCGATCCATTCAAGGCCACACTCTCCATGTAGAACACATCGACAGGCCTCCAGCAGGCACTCAGGGCCCCATCAAAGCATCACGTTTCCCAGCTGCCTGTAAAGCAGGGCCTGAAGGGGAATGGCGGAGCACGGATGGCTCAAAAACTGTTTTCCAGTCTTTCAGAGTGAGTATAACACAGACCAGACTCTTTGTGAGATGATAGCGATTAGTAGAACATGTTATTTTAATAGTTCCAGTTCATAATTGTTATTGCTTTATAAAGCACCAAGTCTCACTCTCCTTCACATCTCCCCATAACAGCCACCCCGCTGCAGTTTGGACAGGCTGATCAATGTCCAAGATAAGCCCACAGCGTCTGGTACTTGCATGCCACAGCACTATGCCACCATGGGCAGTTTTGACACACTCATGGCCCGCTTGTCAGAGCGCCACCCAGGGCTGAGCCGACAGAGCCTTGTTGGTGCGTTGCTGGAGCTGCGGGCTAAGCACCAAGGCTTCCTCAGCGGCCTGCCCCTGAGAGTAATAACAGACATGGCCTCTGACCTCCTGACCAAACAGTCTCCAGCAAAGTGATTTAGGAAAAGGTCACGTTTCCTTTGCTTTAAAAATTTGTTACAGATTTGTTTCCTTAAAACCTTGTTAGTTTGTTAGCATGTTAGGTTGTGCCATCTTGTTCGTATATATATAAACACATTTTGTGTTTACCTCTGGAAAAGTTTAGGTTTTTTATTTGTTATATTAGTTGTTGCTGTTTACTAATTGTGACTTATTGGCAGTATGGCACTGATTTAAAAAAAAAACAAAACAAAAAAAACCTGTTTGTGTGTTTACTGATTCTAGTTTTGATTTGTTTAAAGCATTCTTGCCCAGTCCAAATCTTTGGACTCTGGTCTCTTGGGCCTTGGTCTTATGTTCTGATTTAAAATCATCTGCAAGGCTGCAGGGCTACAACACTATTAAAAAGTACAAATGAGGGGAGACTTCATAATCTAAGTGGAATTTAAAGAAGCATGTCCTTTTTAAATTTAATTATTTTGTATTTCTTTTAGGAGCTTCTCTTTTATTTATGTTGCCATATCAATTTTACTGTGAATTAAAGGTTATCCAACAAAAAAAAATCTCCGGAAGTCTGCATGATCACCCTTGCAAATTAGATGAATTTCAGAACTAGACAGTAGTGATGTGACATTTGAAGCGAGGCTTCAGAGCTTGTGTCGAGCAAAAAGGGGGGTGCCAGATGAAGCCCCGATTCGAGGCTTGTGTCGTTACCATAAAAATCACGTGACTGATAACAAACGAGGCCTTGGTTTCTGTGGGATACGTCATCGCTTCATTTTGAGTATCGCTTCCGCATAAACAAAGTTCAAGTAGTATATAAAAGCTTATATATTATATTGCATTATATGGCATTATATTAAGTTGGAAGAGTTCAGTGTCCTATATATTATAGTTTATTATTATTATTATTATTATTATTGTTATTATAGCTCTTTCAATTCAATCAGTGAGAGTGTAGTTGTAGGCTTAGAACGCCTTTGGCCTAGCATATAGTGTACTGTAAAACCTAGTTGACTGGATAGGCTTCTGTTTCTGAATAAAAAACCAATAAGAATTACACTCTTCACTTTCCCCATACTGCCCACCCAGTTCCAAAAGCACTCTTGCATTCAGTCAGTGTTGATGTACATCGTGCATTTATTCATTTAGGATGTTATTCAACTAATAATGAATAGTTCCATGCAATCACTCACTTTTGAGTACATTGGTTCACACAGAGAGGCAAAAATAGTTTATTTTATACACAGGCACTCCATTTTCATATACATGGAAAAGGTGCCGGCTGCTCTGGCTTACGCCTAATTGCTTTGTATGTCATGTATTTCTTTGCACAGCAGGTGTCACTAGTGAGCACGATTCAATGAGGCTTCGGGTAATGAACCTTTTGGCGAACCTTTGGGCTGGAAAGCCTCACTGGTTCAGGAAGCCTCATTTTGTCATCACTACGAGACAGACTGCTTTATGGCCCTGTGGACTTAATGAGCACTGAGGATTTAAAGTGTGCAAGTCTGCAAAGGCTGGAGATTTAGAATGAATGATGGTAGAGATTATGTTGAATGAATTGGAAGGGTCAGTTGTTATCTTGTATGTTCGGTTCTTTACCCAAAATTTAAGCAAAATCTAATTTCCTTTAGCCATAAGCTATGTTTTACCATAAGTTCCTGGTCTGTCCTTTGTTTTGAGTTTATGTGGATGGGCCCAAAAGTGTAATGTCTGTATAATTCAGTAGAGGTCACTAGAAGCACGGTCTTCACTGTAAAAACAGTACAGGGAAGCATTAAGCCTCGCGCCGTTCTTGAGCTGAGTGAAATCATCAGAGAAACGGGGCCCACTGTAATCTCTCATCAGGCGAATGCAAAGCTCTCACTGACAGGGCAGGGGCGGATTTGGTGTTCCTGAGTGTCTCTGTCTGGTGGCAATCAAATATTTTTGGTTTTAACTTAAAATAATCACCTTGCGGAGCTACTTACTGCAGTCTGAACAGAACTGTCCTGATTGTGCCCCAGCAAAAGCCTTGATTATGTCCTTGTTGGTCAGTAAACATTCCTGGCCAAAGTGCTTAGTTATAAGGTGTGGTAGCGTTAGTCTGATTACCACCTCTTTTACAATAAACTGTTTCAGTGCAAGCAGCAGCAATTTCAGCCACAGGTGCAGTTAGTCCAGTACATGACAGTCCAGTACAGCACCAACTTCTCGGTGGCCCCTAACCTCCAGGATCCCATGAATTTGAACAATAATCCAAACAAGGCCCTGCAACATCTTATCTTTAAGATATGGGCGGGGGGGTTCTAAGTGCTAAAATCTTTATGTAGGGAATAGTGCACAAAAATGTAAGCTTAATAAGAAGAGCAGGTGATATAGTATGATGTGTCCACTGATGCAGTGTTTTAATGCTCCTGGATTTTGTGGTGGACACGTGGCTGTATTAGTAAAGAAAGTCACGTGACTGCTGACACTGCGTGGGAGGAATATCCTCAGTCTAGAGTGGAAGTGATTTGAAGGATTTCTGTTGTCAGAATAAAGACTTAAATTTCCAGGATTGCAAAAACATATCAAAATAAATCAAATAAATAATAATAATAAAAATATATGTAGACGCACACTTTGACAGTTTGCCTAATGCATCAAACACTAGAATTCAAGACTCTTTATTTGTCACATACACAATTATCCAAGCACAGTATGTAGTGAATTGTGCCCCTGAAATGTCTGACAGCGTGCAATATAGTTACAATCAATTAAAGATAAAATTAAAGAAAAACAAATCAGATGAAAACTACAAATGTATATATAAACAAGAGTATGAACAAGATCTGAAGTGTGCATATGTAACTAATAGCATCGAAAGTGAAGGTAGAAAGCGTGTAAGTAAAGATTCAAGATGCCGATACTGCAAAAAAAAAATTCTAAATCTAAACAAATAAGGTAAATAAAATTAAAATGAAATAAAGATGTTCACATCCTCTTTTACAGTTGACGTAATGCACCCCACCCTGGATTCCGGATTCTTCGTTTGTCACATATACAGTTATACAATGTAGTTCAATGTGCCCCTTGTAACATCTCTGACACTGTGCAATATAGTTTTAGAGTGTGTGCAATTTTTGTGAGAGAAAGTAAACAAAGTAATAAAAAATATGTTCGGGTGAACATTACAAGTATAAACAAGATCTGAAGAGTGTAACAGGTGAGCACTAACAGTATGGAATGTGAACACAGGAAGGCTGGGAGAAAAACGTTAAATAAAAAGCGTGGATCAAGTCTTTCCATTTGACCTGGCATAAAGGACAGGATCCCTGAGTGAGTCCTGGTTTAAGCCACTGGAACAGATGAGAGAGTTAAACTGGGAGCTCCTCCTCTGAGGGTGGAGTTAGAGGGACACGAGAGAAGACCGAGCAAACTACTGAAAACAAGTGAAAACTGGAGCTCCGTATTTACTAACAGCACCTTCAACTGGTTCCTCACATGTGCCATGAGCTTCCCATCTGTGTTAGGAGCAGTGTGTGATCCAGGTTCTCCTGTTCAGCTTTAGTGGAAGCTGCTGGTGGGACAGGGGGGCTCTCACAGGATGGTCCGGCGCGGTGTGGAGTTCAGCTTCTCCACAAAGAGCAGAAACGCTCATCTTCAGATCTGAGGATTTAAAAGCATGTACAGATCTGTCCCCCAGGGTGTGGATAGGCAGCCTTCGTCTCTTCGCTGGAGTCGGGATGGCCCGAGAGAGGATTTCTGCGGCGTCTGATCTGATGATTAGGATTGCGTGCAGTAGCTCTCCTCTTTAAAACGCGTCTCTTTTCTCTTTTTCCCGACACGATGCGGAAAATCTGGAGTTTTACACGTCGTTCCGCTGTGCTAAGCTTCATCATACTCCCAATTTTCACCCTCGGCGTCAGAGGTAGGTCTATATCACTCATGCTCATTTAAAAGCAACTTGCTTTAACTTTTACTTTGCCAAACAAGTCCCTTGTTCTTCTCTCTGTTTCCTAAAGCTCCATTCCGCAGCAGCAGCACTGGGACCAGTTTGCTCTGCACAGAGTCAGTGTGTGTTCAGGGTCAACCACACATATACACTGTGAACAAATGTATTGGGACACACCTGTTTTTCATGGTTTGGGCTAGGCCCCTTACTTCCAGTGAAGGGCAGTCTTAATGCTTCACCATAGCCTACCAAGACATTTTGGTCAATGCCATGCCTCCAACTTTGTGGACACAATTTGGGGAAGAACCTTTTCTATTCCAGCATGACTGAGCCCCAGTGCACAAAGCAAGGTCCATAACAACATGTTGGATAAGTTTAGTGTGGAAGAACTTAACTGGTCCACACAGAGCCCTGACCTCAACCCCATCCAGCACCTTTGGGATGAACTGGACATTGTGAGCCAGGCCTTCTCGTCCAACATCAGTGTCTGACCTCATAAATGCTCTACAGAATGAATGGGCACAAATTCCCCCAGAAACTACAACATCTTGTGGAAAGCCTTCCAAGAATAGTGGAAGCTGTTACAGCTGCAAAGGGGAAACCAAGTCTATGTTAAAGTCGATGCATTTGAATACAATGTCGTTATAGTCCCTGTTGATGTAATGGTCACTTTTCCCAATACTTTTGTCCATGTAGTATATGTGTATAGTATACACACTATACACACACATACAAATTTCTTCATTATACTTTTTTTTTTGGGTATCAGGTCTTAATGTGTGCATGAGTGGAAGTGCAACATCGTGTGAAGAATGTCTTTTGATCCATCCGAGTTGTTCATGGTGCGCCCAGGAGGTAGGCACCTGCTCCCCAAACAGTTTATGATGCCCTACAGCAGTGACACATGTTTTAGAGCCAAAAGCAAAAAGACACACTGAAAAAGTAAATCTGTTCTAGTGAGATTACTTAAGAACTTTTTGAACATACTGTGATACAGTAACTGATGACCGTGCACAATGTTGTTCTACCACTTGTCTCTTTATTGACAGCTGGGAAATGTTGACCTGTGTTCATTTATTAGGACTTCGGAAGGGCGAGGACCCTCACCTCACGGTGCGACACGAAGGAGAGTTTGATGAAAAGGGGCTGTGAGGCTCATTTTATAGAAAATCCGACGAGCGTCAGTTCCATCCTCAAGAACAAACCCTTGAGCGCCAAAAACTCTGGATCTACCCAGTATGATGTCATCCAGATACAACCTCAAAAGATCTTGCTCAGCCTAAGGCCTGGTATGCTTTTACTGTGGAACTACTGTCTTGTGTGTCTAAGCATGGTTTGATGAGGATTTAGGAAATGTCATGGCTAGAGCACAGTCTGAACAGAAATCCTGTGGCTGCAGATTTCACCGCAGCACTGAGACAGATCATTGTTTCCTTTAACGTTTGTCAGGCGACCAGACTTCGTTCGAGGTGCAGGTGCGGCCGGTTGAAGACTACCCCGTGGACTTGTACTATCTGATGGACCTCTCACTGTCCATGAAAGATGACCTGGACACCATTCGCAACTTGGGCACAAAACTGGCCGAAGAGATGAAGAAACTCACCAGTAATTTCCGGCTCGGCTTTGGCACGTTCGTGGATAAGAACATGTCACCATTCTCTTACACAGCTCCCAAATATCAGGAGAATCCATGCAATGGGTGAGTGAAGAGTCTTCAGCTGCACAGATTTTCCTTAGGCGTCATTAAATGTTTTTCTTTGCAGTGATCTACATCTACATCTACAGTAATAAATGAATTTAATTTACAGTAATGAAAATACAGGGCTTTAAGGAGAACAAAATGAGAACACTCAGTGAAACACTCGAGATACGCAGAGACTGTTCTGACGTGGCAGTGCTGGGCAGCACCTGCCAGAGATGCGTCACAGGGCAGCAGCCAATCAGCAGCAAGGAGAAATGAATAACACTCTCGGATTGGCTTCTTTCAAACCTCCCATCCCAAGACAGGCTTTCTTTGGGTTCTCTGGACAGTACCAAAAAATTAATAGTTATATTTTATATGGAAATAGTGGTTAGGGAGTTGCCCCTACGATCCCAGATTGTGGGTTCGAATCCCAGGACTGCTAGTGGTACCACTGAGGTGTCCTTGAGCAACACACTCCCCACCAGTGTAACCTTAAAATCAGGTGTGTAACTGAACCCTAAGAACCATGTGGTACCTTTTTAAGATAACAGTTACAGGCTTTGTACCTTTTGAAGACTGAGATTTATCTGGACGGTATCTTTAGTTTCTGACAGTGTGAAGCCATTCATACAGTAATGGTCAGTGTTCTGGACATGGATTAGGCCTGTACTATTAAGTCTTCTACTAAATTGCAGTCTTACAATGGTGAGTCACTGCTGAAAGTATTTTAGTCTAGGTTTAGGATTCATTTGATTCTAGAGAAGCTGGCTCTAAGTCTTGTTGGTTCAAGCCTCGCGCCAAATGTAGTTTCCCGCAGTGAATGCTTCAGCTCTGCTTAAATTTGAATCACATTTATGTGATTTCCATGAGGAATGTTCTTCTGTTCATTTGTTATCGTGGTGCCTGAGCATGATGGCCTTTAGAGCAGTTGACAGAATGTGATGAGGCAGGAGAGCAGACAGACTGCACATTTGCCTCAAGGGGTGATCACCACCATGCATCAGTGCCCATGTAGGTTATGTCCCAAGCTCTTATGTGTGTTACAAACACACTGCGGGAGTACATTGTGGATGGCTGGCAGGGTCTGCCCTGTGTGTTTTACCCACAACACACCTCTGCTGTCCTTCTCCTAGTTCCACAAAACAAACAGAAATAAACCTCTTACCAAATGTCTGTGCCCGCTACCACGATCAGAGCATCAGAGCGTGAAGCTGAATGGTGAACAACTTGCAATTTATACCTAGAAGCGTTTGTTTTAAAAACTGACTTTCAGTCTTACAATGGTGAAGGGGGGGTGTGAGGTCTTTCATAGATTAAAATAAAAAATATGATTATCAAAAGATTATCCTAACAACCATGTCTATCTCTATCGTTACTCTTTTCTTAATATCTTTACAGATACAAGCCGTTCCCAAACTGTGTGCCCTCTTTTGGTTTCCGTAACCTCTTGTCTCTGACTGACAAGGTGGACCGTTTCAATGAGGAGGTGCAAAAGCAGATGGTGTCACGCAACAGGGACGCACCTGAGGGCGGGTTTGACGCTATTCTGCAGGCTGCTGTTTGCAAGGTCAGCTCTCTGCCATGATGTGCATTCTGTTTGCCTTTGATGTCCCTCCTTTTTCCTAGAATAGTCAAACACTTAACTGTCAGGCTTCCAGTCTCTTCCAGCTGGACAAACAGTCCTCACACATGGCAATAGGTTTCAGTGATTACAATCGAGCAAACATGAAGGGAAAAAAAAAAAAAAAAAAAAAAAACATCCATTTTATGTCAATTGAAAGATTTTGGTGTCAGGAATCATGTGCTTCTATGAGCCATTTGGACGGCTC
>JBBIGA010000002.1:14110724-14129709 GCA_037576975.1 Alestes dentex
ATATATGTATGTATGTATGTATATATATATATACATACAGACACATATATAATATTTTATTTTTTTTAATTTCATACACATTCATACACTACCAGTCAAAAGTATCATTCACTGATTTCATTTGTTTTGTATTATTGGCTACATTGTAGAACCACTTAATTATGTAAAAAGAAACAACAGTCCATCATTACCTTATTACAAAACATATTCTGGTTTGTTTAACTTATTTTTGGTTTACTGCGTAATTCCATATTTTCCTTCATCATTTTGTTCATTTGCCATATTAATCTACAATGTAGAAATACACATATATGTAATGCCATTATTTTGTTTTTTGTCTCTTGTGTATAGAACATTCGGTCTAAAGTTGAGTTGAGTGTTTGGGATCATCCTGAAGATCTGAATCTGGCCTTCACTGCCACCTGTCAAGATGGCCAGCGTCTGCCAGGCCTCCGCAAGTGTGCTGACCTAAAGATTGGAGACACAGTGAGTTCTATATTCTGATCAAGTGTTACCTATACATTTGCTGTGATGGTGATAATGTAGGGCTTTTGATTCCTTCCCTCACTTTTGCTTGGAGGAAGAGTGTAACAAGAGTATAAGATCTTTGCATTATTGAACCAAGTATTTCAGGTAGACTCCACCCTGATGCCTCAGTAGCTGAAAGACATTTCAGTCTCTTCAAATATCCAGTTAACTGATCAAATGAAAAACTTTTCCAAAAGTACTTGCAAAACAACACTTCAAAAATCAGAAACACAAATGTGGCTGGCAGTGATTGACCCTTTGAGAAAAGCACATCGTTTTAAGACATGTTGTTTTAGCTGAATGCGGTTGCATATAGGGTTGCCAACCGTCCTGTATTGTCCGGGACAGCCCGAAATATGAGTGATTTTTGATTTGTCCCGTCGGGGCAGCTCCAGTTCCGTATTCCAATCACAGCCTCGTCGGCCAATAATAGACAACCGTAAGGGGCAAAACTCATGCAAACATTGCGCTGGCCACTAGTGGTGAGCGGTGACAAATTTATAATTATGACTGTGTAGAAAAAACGACTGTGTAGCTGCAAAAAATCGTGGTATGTAGGGTGACCAGGCGTCCTCTTTTTCCCGGACATGTCCTCATTTTGAGACCTGCGTCCGGGCGGAATTTTAGAATCGTCCGGGATTTTGAGCTGCCTAAACATTCGTCGCCCCGAGATGCAGCCGAGATGCGCATAAAACATATCAACACCCGGCACCACGACTGTGAACCCGAGATGCGCATATCACCCCCGGAAACACGGCTGACCCTCGGTACCCCCCCCCACCCCCTAAAAGAGTGTTCCTCATTTGGGGTTCAGAAAGTTGGCAACTCTAGTTGCATAAGAGAACTCATCGAGAAACAGTGTGGATAAAAGATCGTTCAAATCACAAAACATGTGCTGCATAACTTGAAACCATACAACTTTGGAACATGACAAAAAACCCAAACTGACCAGTTGCATAAAACCTTAGCGTGTGTAAACAAAGGCAGAAGCCAGCGATACTGTGGGTGTCTGGAAAGCACAGGCAGAATAACATTCTATCCCTTTGGCCCATGTGAAAGTTTCGGCCAGAACTAGCTGTTCTGGAACTGTTTCTAAAAAACATATATGGTCTTGATTAACTGTCCGGGATTGGAGCCATCCTCAGGTATTCTCAGCCAACGTATTCTATTTTGTGTCTTCAGAATTATATTACTTGGAATGAGGGCAGTGGATCATTGGTGACATGTGGGGAAAGCTAAGTGTCTGATGTTGAAGGAATGTGTCTGGCATGTTTTGCTATTATAAAACCATACTGGCTGATTAGCCATGTAGTGATGATATTTATGTAAAAAAAAGACTTGCTACACTTTTAAGTATGAAATATTTTTGTTCTTTCTGCTGAAAGTTAGCAGGCTGCAGATGTCAGCTGTAAGTTATCTTTAAACCTACAGACCTCTCCTACATTCCTTGTTAAGGACATGTTGTTAAGCTAATACTTGCGTGCCATCGTGCAGTGAGCTGGCTCATCAAGGATTCACCCCTATCTTTCTCAGAATCTTTCAAGTTTTTTAAACCTGAGTGAATATATAGTTGGCTTGGCCAGGGAAAGTGAACAGTGAAAGGTCCCAGTGAATGGTAAAGCCTAACTTTGTCTCGCCAGTGTAATAAGCTTGGCTCTTTTCCTCGGAGGAATTTGTCACATCGCACCCATGTGCCAATCCTTTCCTTCTAAAGAGGGACACAGCATAGGGAGAAGCCCGTGTGTCACTTGCAGGCCTCCAGCTGACTCTCTGGGGTGCCTGACGCTGCATCTCAATGGCCTTGCACAATAGTGGAGGTTTCTTTCTGGGCAGAGGAGCTGTGGAAAAGAACAAGAGCCTTGGTAACAGAAGCACTAGCCCAGAATCACTAGCCCTTTTCACTAAAGCCCGATTCAAGCCCCCCTGAGACTACTAAAAAGTTCCCTACATAACAGATTGAACTAATCCTATGTTGAGGTGTCACGTCTCTCAAGACCTGTTGTTTCATTCATGGATATGTTTTGTGCCCCTTTTGGTTTAAAAAAAAAAAAAAATCTTTTGTTTTTGTTACTGTGCAAATGTGATGGTATTTTTCAGTGGTTATTGGGTAAATGGTGTGTTCACATTTTGATGTGATGGTTTAGCTGATGGGATTAGGGTCAGTTATTCTTCTACTCAGTGAACACTTTAAAGTAGTCTAATCACACTGCTTTAAAAAAGACAGCAAAGCCTGTGTTTCTTTGAAAAAACATAAAAGTTGAGTGCCTTACTGGAATAACTGTTTTTGCTGCTGGCTACTGGCAGTGCACCGTTTCATCCAAACAGTTAGTGCATGCTCAGACATAGTCAGACATTTTAAAAACAAGCTAGCCCAATTATACCTTTTGGACGATTCTGCTTTTTGTTCAAACTTGAACCTAAAATGCCTTCAACCAGGAGGAAGTGAGCCCAGCACGCACTCTACAACTACCAAAGAT
This sequence comes from Alestes dentex, assembly GCA_037576975.1. Taxonomy (NCBI): domain Eukaryota; kingdom Metazoa; phylum Chordata; class Actinopteri; order Characiformes; family Alestidae; genus Alestes; species Alestes dentex. The sequence continues at coordinate 14,113,730 of JBBIGA010000002.1, forward strand.
AGAACATTGCTCTTCTGATAGCATGTGATTGACTGACCATTCCTTCCCCCTCTGAATCTGACCCAATCCTTCCGTCCATCCATCCATCCTTTCTTTGTTCTTTCTTTTCGTTCTCTATCTTTTGAACGTTGAAATAGTGCAGCCATTTCACCCATGCTGTGGCCTCGTGATTCACATGCCTCACTAATCCAATTCTGCAGCTCATTAAGCTGTTAAGGGAACGCTGCTGTTGCGGACCTCCATCTTCCCCCAGAAGTTTCCGTCTTAAGTTGCCATCACTTTCCCGCTCTTTGTGTTGCCTCTTGAAGTTGTGATGAGAGGTTAACCTGCAGAGACACGTGATAAGTGTTGTTGTCTGTGCATATGCGCATTGGCCGGCAAATACACCCTGGCAGGTGAGAAACGAGGCATATTCTGGACAGCGTCACATTGGTTTTAACAGAACGGTATTTTATATCCAATCTGTTTGAAGATGGGTATGTTTTATGCATTGTACTTCACTATGCTTTTGAGAATTTCTGTGAAACTGAATGTATTGGCATGTTATAAAATCTTCTGGACTTCCTGACATGCTTCTCTCTGCATCTTAACTCTTTAGATGCTGAAGATAGTGACAGAATACTGCGTATAACATCTGTTTTGGTTCACAAAGACGGACTGGAATGCATGGTAATGTAGTGGTTGCCTTCAGACCCCTCTAAAGAGAGACCGAGAACTGGCATGTAGCCTGCCAACACCAATACCGCCTCAGTGTAAAGGTTTTGGCTCTGGAAGTCACGCTGTGCATCAAAGCTCTAAAAACCAGCATGTTGAGCCTCTCCTCTCCCCTAGGCTCCAGGCTGTCAAAGGGCAACTAGACCTTGTGTTTCTGAAAGTCTTGGATTCTCCACCCCACATGGTTTGAGCAGCCCTACTGACTCACTCCTACAATGTGTGGTTCCTAGTCATGTAACAGACTTTATGGGAACAACCACATTTCAGCCAAGCCTTAGGTACTGAGTACTTTGTCTGAGCACTTTTTTTTTCTTTTAAATGCGATAAGATACAAAATCTCACAGTAATGCAGTAATACAATAATCTGGAAACTGAAAGAGTAGAACTTTCAGATGTGTTTTGTTGAAGCATTGACAGAAGACTGAAAGTCAGGTCCAGACATGCAAGTATGGTGCCTGTTCCTGTTTTAAGACTTCCTTCCTCAGACCAATCAAGAGGGTGGGGTCCCTGCCCCCTGCTATAATTATGTGTGATTAATATTTTGAGTATGAACACAACTCAGAAGTCCTGCTCAGCCCGGGGAGATAAGGTCATACATATAAACACTGCCACTGAGTCACACAGAGTTCGCATTTATGAAGTTACACTTTTCTGTCCCTGGCTTTGAAGCTATGCTTGCTGTTTTGCTGTTAATGCCATTGATGTAATGCTGATGGTGTATTTTTCAGTTTGTTAGGTATGCCTACCCTGTATGTGCACCCATTGCATTATTGGTGTATTAAAGATTCCTACACGTGATAAAATGGTCATTGACACTGTAGGATTGTTTAGGATAGTGGTTTCTCATGAGCGTGCTTGAGAAAATGCCAGGAGTATATAAAGCTGCTTCAAAGCTCGGGGAGGACCATTGTGAAGGATTCAGTTTGGGTTTATTTAACTCTTGTTTGGCTACTGCACACTCCCACAGGTGTTCACTATTATTTTAAAAAGTGGTAAATGGGTCCACATTTTTTAAATAGTAGTGTCAAGACTCTTGACTGGTAATATAGGTTTACAAAAATGGATATATAGTTGTTCTTTTGATTTATTTGATTTATTTCTTTTTTACATTTTCCTTGGGAACTAATAGGATCTTTTGAGTGTATTATCAGTCAGTAGTTGTGGTCTTGCCATGTATGTATGTAGACATGTGTGTAAATATGCATTTCATTCATGGAAAAAAAATGTATTCATGTACAGAAAGTGCAGCTGAACCTAGTCTTGTATGCATATTTTGTCCAACTTCAATCTAAAATAATAGCTGTCTCTTTCAGGTCTCCTTTGAAATAGGCGTGGATGCTCGAAGCTGTCCTACTTCAGGCGTGCAGAGGAGTTTCACCATCAAACCAGTGGGCTTCAAAGACCGCCTGGAGGTGTCTGTGGACTACCGCTGTGACTGTGGCTGCACACGCGACACTCAGGGCAACAGCAGCCGCTGCAGTTCCAGTGGCACCTACACGTGTGGGTTGTGTCGCTGTGAGCCGCGTTACCGCGGGGCTCACTGCGAGTGTGAAGAAGGAGATTCAAGCAGCCTGAACCTCGCCGCCTGCAGAGAGGCTGAGGGCAAGCAGGTGTGCAGTGGGCGCGGGGAGTGCAGCTGTAACCAGTGCTGGTGCTACGAGTCGGAGTTTGGCAATATCTACGGAGCATTCTGCGAGTGCGATGACTTCTCCTGTGCCCGCCACAAGGGCATTCTGTGTTCAGGTGAGTTGAATATGAAAAAAAATCAGATATACACAACTTTAACCCAAAGATAGTCCATCAGCCAAGAGGATTTAAGAGGATTATTTCTTAATGTTCTATTTATTTATCTTTTTGGCCCGTATGTTGCTTTCGTATTAATTCAAAGCGCCTGGGTGTTTCAGTATTTTGTGTTTGCACATCTCTTATCTGCTCTGACTTGACGTCTGTCCAGAATACACAGTCGGAGCAAAAGGTTTATGTACATGGGAATTTATGACTAACCAGAGTGGAGCCAAAATAAATGATTGGCTGAATACATATTGCTTCCTGAATTGTCTTTTATTTTTTTTTATTTTTTTTTTCCCATTCATCTGTGTACTGCTACTTAATACTGCATATCCCAATATAAATGCCAAATCTCATGCTTCTGATTGCAGGCAGGCAGTAGGGTCTAATATAAAATGGCAGCTGCTTGAAGCACAGCAAACAGGCTGCCTATCAGCATGCCATAATGCCAAACTCAGACAGGGCAACCCCCCCCAACTCACCATCCACCCCCCTCCTGCCCATTGCATCCGTCCTCACCATGCCACAGTGGGAGCTTTGTAACGGATGACATTCTGTTTGTCCCTGCACACAATCGCTGCTCTATAACCAATAAAGCTCTGTGTTTTTCTTTAGTCAGCAGGAACCGCCAGTCCAGCACAAAATGGGCGTTTGTTAGGGAGTGGGCCGTCGGCAGGCCTCAACACGCACTGTTGACTGAGAGAGCATTAATTAAACCGTAACAGTTCAGAATAAGCAGCCCAGTTCCTGACGCTTCACTCGCGGCAAAACTCTGCTTTCCTACAGTAATGAGTTCATAATGACGATGAGAGTTCTGCTCTTTCCCACCTCTTTGTCAAGCAGAGCAAATTGAGACAAGCACTGTAAACCCCTCAATAACAATTTTGACAGTGCTGCAGTTGATGGGAACGTTTTCCATGCTCTCTTGTTAATTGCCCTGTAAGCATGCTTTGTGGCTTTTTCAGTTTGGCAGTGCTCTGATAAGACCAGCTTAATTGTGTCTGGGGCAGAAGCAGGTTTGGTATTAAATTACCCTCTTTACAACAACCATAAAATGGACTAAGGTTTTAGTGATGGGATGGCAAAACTTTTGTTTGTGCAGGTTTCCCACTCTAATATGGAAGTCACTTTACCGCAGTCTTTTAATTACTGCTAAGGCTTGTAAATGTGGTTGTTTGCGTGTGTTTATTACACATTGTGTGCAAGTGCTATGCAACGTAGCGGTTGTGACATGGAACAGAGTACTTTGGTTTCATCACCTCACCAATCAGTAACACAGTGACACCATCAATTAGGTCATATAAATATTCCGTATTAAGTAATTGCATGTTCTTTGAGAAACAGACATGTGGTTAATGTAGGCTGACAAGAGAGTAAGCCACAGTTACATCATAGTATGTCATGAGCTTTTCTGAGTGTCTTGTGGATTGTTTCAGCACTCTCCGACTGTTCCATTACATTAATTAGATGTAGTTCAGTGCAGTACGTGAAATGCTGAATACAAACATTTTTTGTCTATTCCACCTTTAGAAGTCAGAAAAATTAACATTGAAAATTTTTTGTGATTCTATAGTTTTGCCCTAAAAAGCAACATTATGAATTTGCAGGGCATAAATAGCCATGTTTTTTTTTTTTTTTTTTTTTTCTTCGCCTTTATTCATTTGGATTACCTTTTTTTTTTTTTTTTAATTTATGTTAAGGCAAACTGTGCTTATTTTGTCAGATTTTACCCGTCATTTGTTTTTGAACCGTTAGCTTGCTTTCAGGTCCCAGTTTATACATCTGTTCCCAATCAAGAAGATAAAAGCCTGTTCTTGTATGACTGGAAATAAGTGCTGAGGGTGTTGCTGAGACTGCTGCCAAGTGGACTTACCTATAAAGACTTTTTCAGGAGTCACAGAGCAATGGTGATTTTTCTTTTTCATTTTTTGGGGGGTAGAGGGAAGCTCCTGCTCTTCCTCTTATGTGAGTTTCTTTGTGGGTCGCTGGGCCAGAATCGCCAAGCCTGGAACTCTGAAAAATGATTGGCTTCTGCTTGCTCTGCAAAACACAGCTGTTCAGTTATTTTTATTGGACTTTATGGTAATCCATCCGTCCATTCATTATCTGAGCTTCTTATCCTAACCAGGGGCGCAGAGGGGTGTTTGAGCCAATCCCAGCACTCATAGGACGAGAGGTGGAGGAAAAACTCCAGACAGGTCGCCAGTCCCTTTACAGTAATCATTTGAAGAAAATTCTTAGTCATTCCAAAGTAGTGCTGTTTTGCAGACTCAGAAATTTCATGTCGAGCATGCAGAACCAAATGTAGACAAAATAGCCTCATTTTTGTAAAGAGACATTTGCTTAAATATATAGTCATGGTTTCACTTTAAATGAGTTTTACAGCTGTGACCTGGTTTGCTCAGTTTAGCTTGAGCTCTAAATATATGGCACACTCCACCCCCTGCCACTGTTGAAGTCAGGGCTGGGTTAGTGGCAACGCGGCATAAAGCAAAGCCAAGTTTCTGCAGGGACTCCTGGATGAGTTCATCACACTGTGGTGTTTCAGTCGTGTGTTTAAGACAGTATAGATTGTAACCCTTGACTTTCTGTCATCCCAGATTGAAGCAGATTGCAAATTAGTCACGTTTTACTACGCCTGTAGGACAGAGATGACAGATCTTTGGCTTCTGCTGCATACAGTTTGAACCATCTGCTTTAAAATGAGAGAGTGAGCGTTACGCTCTGCTGTATGTTCTTTATACAAAGGAAAGACTTGAGGTAAAATCCTTGTACAATGTTGCTGTTTCTTTACACTTTTACCAGCATTTATCGCGCACACGCAAAGCAATATTAAACAATTAATTTACAACCCCACCTTAGCCCTAAGTCTAGCCTTCAACCCAAAACCTAAACTTAATCGTAGTGCTTTTCATCATTTCACTTTGTTTACTTTGTTTGCAGTCAAAATATGTATAGATTTATCTATAGGGACCACTCAAAATAAAGTGTGATTGAGTATTTTTGTTTGTCTTTTAGCACTGAGGTCTCAGATCCTTAGAGCTTAAACTGCTTCCTACTCTTAGCCCTGTGTTGTAATGGGTCCTGCAGATCTCTTTTCCTCTGAGCAGCGGCAGCACTGTGAGCACAGAAGCATGGCCTTGCGCTGCAGGAGTTGATAGCAGTCAGGTCAACCTGGCCGACACTTCAGGGCTGTTTGCCAGCACAGATAGTGTCTATGCACTCTAAAAGGGGCCACAGCAGGAGTGGCTGGAGGATCAACCGGATCAGCTGACGCAAGAGGGCAGGCTGTCTGTCTCTCTCATATACTTGACGTCTTCCACCTGGACTTAACTTGCATAAGAAGTGCATGGGTGTAAGATCCAAAAGTGAAGGCCTGTCGTGATTTTTATATCATCCAGTTTCATTTTCTTGCTTGATTATACCTGTTGGTTTGAACTAATCAGCAGATCTAGGCAGCTGGACATTTGTGTTGTGAACTTGAAACTATAGACCCACCTCTTGCTGAGATTAAATCTTTACTTAATCTGAAACTGTGTGAAACAATTTGGCTAGAATTCTGACATTGTGAATGGAGGTGAATACATGAATTAGTATTGAGCGAATGACCTCAAGCCAATTGATGCTTACTGTCTTTATCATGGTGGCATGCTTGATTCAGCTGGGGTTTTTTTTAAGTACTTCTCAGTACATAGTGTACAGTTCTGTAGTTTTTGTGGAGGATGTGTGTGCAGGACATGAGGAACTTGCACACTTTTTTCCCCCCTAAACCATAATAAAAGAATCTGATGCAAATGTGCATGGATGTGCCTCCATGCAGATGTTGTTCTACGTATGTTTAGACGTATTAGTGTGCCAGCATGCTAGCACTAATGCCTTTTTTATGTGGCCTCCTGTAAACCCTGACTTTAGTACTTTGTCACACATCTGCAGCTGATTTGCAGTATAATACCCCCAACCACTCAGTAACGCAGCGAGACACAAATAGTGTGACTTTCTGGTTCAAGCTCATAAATTTCTTTCAGACTTTTCCTGTAAATCTTCAGTCTCATTGTTGTGGTCTGTTTCTGTGTTATGTTTGAACTCTGGGCATATGTGTGTCGTTGCATGTGTTTTGAGGTCTTACAGTAATAGTTTTTGCAGGCATCAGTTTGAATATTAAAACATCAGCCTTGGTTACAGTATTTTAGCCAGTATCTCCTAAACCGTTTTCTTCACACTGATTAGTCCAGCCATACCTGTTAGTTGTCCTTGGAATGCTTCTTTTTGTCTTCTGTTGAAAACACTGATTCTAGCGGAAAGTAAGGTTTTAAGGGGCTTTGTTATGCTGGTGCCATTTATCAGGAAACTTGCTGCATATTGGTTGCTCTACCTAAGCTGCCTTGTTTGACAACCAGTTATTTTTGGAGACAGTGTGGTTGTCAAAAGGAGCTTGGATGAATGTGTAATGCCCTCCTGTAATTATGCTAAAATCTGGTTCCATTTATTGCTTGGCCACAAGCCCAATCTGCATTAACTCATCTCTGAAAGTGTACAGTGACCACATGCCCTGCTGAAACGTCTTGAAGTATTTTTTTCGCCTCCACATCCTTTCCCACCCCGGCCTGGGCATGACCTCAGCAGCAGGCAATCCACTGCTTATAGGGCTAAAGAAAACACAGACAGGCCTGCAGTGGTGTACTGTAAACTAAAGCCTTAGTGCAGTGCAAATAAACTTCAGGGTTCCTATCCATTTTAAAAAAAAAAAAAAAAAAAAAAAAAAAAAAAAGAGGCTGCATGGCAGAGAGCTTGGGTAGATGCTTCACTACTCATGTTAACCTCACCACACATGTAGTATAGTTATCATCGATCAAGCGATCAATCAATTGCTGGATAGATGGAGCCATAGATCAATCGATCAATCAATATATATTTTGTAATTGTGTGTGTGTCCAAACATTTGTTGTAATCCAGGCTTTTGCTGCAGTAATATCATCTATTCTAAGAAGGCTTTACACTAGATGTTGCAACATTTGCTGTATGAGTTTGATTGAATTCAGCCAGGGCATTAGAGAGGTCAGGTACTGATGTTGGACAAATAGCCCTGGATCATAACGCCACTAGAAACTAATGCCAAATGTGCTGGATAGTGCTTCATCACTGTAGAGAACACACCGGGATGCTTGTGTGCAGTTTGACACCCGAGTCAGCAACTACTAGAAAACATGCTGGAGAATGAAACCATTCACATGATTTATCTGCTGCTTTGGTGCCTGTTGAGCTCTTACTAGTAGTCCATGTCCATGTGTTTTATTTGTTGAATGTAATAAAAACACAGGTCTGAACTGACACAGGAATGCTTCTGCCACATCTGTCTTTCTTGTATGGAACTCTGTCAAATGCGAGTTCTTTGGCTCCATCAAAATAAAAAAAAAATCCAGCTATATAAACTCAGCACAGATAGAGGGAGACCTTGAGGAAACCCTGGAAAAAAGTATAAAGCACCCTGATGCATACACAGTAGTCCTGACTGGCAGAACAATCTAGTCCTACATGGTACATGAGGAAAAAATATAGTATGGGCTCTTAATTTGTTCTGGTCCAATAGCATAAGGTTTTGACTGTTTGATTTGTATTTTACAAGTATGAAGTTTATATTCCTACCTAGATTTAAAGTCATATGTGCACAGACTTTGTGTAGGAAGTGTACATGTGTAAAAGCAACGAGACATGGCTATAGTTATGGCACCCTCACCATGAAATGTAAAAGCACTTTAGGCAGTCCTTAGACTTTTGCTCTTTTTAGGTCATGTTTACAGTGTCTTATGCAGTTCTATCAAATATCATAATGCTCATTCTCTATAATGCATTGTTGCATGTTCACTATGCATATTGTCCTATTTGTGCCTTGCAATAAATAGAAATACGTGTATTACTTTGGAACTTCTTTTGAGCATCTCACCACTTCATTTGAGACATAATGTTTAAATGTGTTTCATGTGCATTTAATTTTTTTTTTTTCCCTGCATCATTCTGGTTTCTAGCTCACACAGTTCACATTGGCGTACCATCAAGCAATGTTTTCACTTCATAATTTGGCTGTCAAGGGGATTTTACTCCATATTATATTATCTAGAAGTAATAAACAATCCAAGCGATACAGCAAGTTGCAGTTAGGTTTTCTGGCCTTTTTAATTACCCATGCTGTGACAGTTTTATGTTTTAAGAAGTGATCTGGTTCACAGATGTGGTGAGATGAGACTTTTATCATTGCAACTCTGAGTTGTTTGCAGCTGATAGAATTGTTTATGAAGAGAACTAGGCTGGGGATCATTTTTATGACCTGTGTAAGTTTTTGGGTTTGTTTGTTTTTTTTCCCGATATACATACATTTAATTTTCAGTTGCTCTTAACATAAGAAATGTCTGATCACTTCACTTGAAGGCTAGAGAATACAGTGGAAAGTCAAGTTCTTCAAATGTCTACACAAAGCTGCAACCCCAGCACCTTAAATAAGAAATCAGAAGTGCTTCCTCCAGCATTCAGTGGAAAAACAGGAAGTTGCCAACAATAATCTTTACAGTCATGTTGTATACCCTGGAACGACATATTTCAGAAATGACGTTTTACATTCAGATATTTGAGAAACAACCACGACTCGTGGTTGTGTTTGAGGAGCTTTGCAGCATAGCACAAAAGCAGTCTTTATGATGACTGTATGATACCAATAGAGGAGCATGTGAGGATCATTTGGGTGATTTGGATAAGCTGGCAATATCCGTAAGCCAATAAATCTGGAGTGTATCCTCAATCTTTTGAGTTTAGAGTATTAAATCCAGAGAATGCAGAACAGTGCTGGGCAGAATTTTCATGTTTAGCGTTATTGTGATAGATCACATCATAATGTGCCTCAATATGGTTTTCTGGGCATATAATATCAGTATGTAAGGAACACTGAGCAACTGCATATTTAAGTACAAGCAGACTGTATAATTAGTCCTGGATACTTCAGCACACATTTTTCCCTCCCATATGGCACTAGTGGTTCTTTTTTGTCCATTCCAACTTCTCAGATGTCAGAAATAATAGATAAATATTATTTATACTGTTTATACTATTTCTGAAAGTATTGTGATATTTTTTTTCCCATGTTACCCACCATTACTACTTATCATTATGTCATCAAAATGTATCCTTTTGTATATAAATTATACAGAAAACCATGCAGAGACCACCCTGATCCTTGACACTCTGTGTGGAAGGGACTGTGCATGACAACATATGGCACAACACAAGACATGACGTTAGGGGTGGACTATATGGGGGGAAAAAAATAGCATCGCAATACTAGAAAATTTCCATGATATGTGATGTCACAGTATTTATATTGTACACAGACACATTGAAGCCAGCATTCCCACATGTAAAGGACTAATTATGCATTCTTTGAATTCAGACATGCACTGTAATATCACAATATCAAAAAAACATGACGTAATTATATAAAATTCTATGCATCACTGGCCGGTTCCACATGACATGCTTTGCTTAAGTAAAACTCATCAAGAATGTGCAGACACTGCCTTTTGTCTTGGCACATGGACCCCATGAAATCAGCATGTTTAAACACACATGGGCTGTACTGGCTTGCTGGTTTAGTACCTTAAACTGCAACCATTCAATTTCATACTTTACTATTACACTTTACTTTGTTGCACTCAGACATCCCAGAACAAAGACTGTGGAAGCTCATGATCTTTATTTTCTTATAAATACTGGTAACTTAAGTAATGGTAATTGTCAATTTGCACATCATGGGTTTCACTGTAATATATATATATAATGCACGAAACATGTTGAAAAGTAAAAGAGAGGTCCTTTCTCATTAAAAGATCAGTGCAGAGTGTGGAGTGAGTGAACCTGCTCATTTTAACTGCTGACACTGAAACTGGATGGGTTTTATTACAGACGTCTCGTTTTGGCTTGTTTCTCACAGAAACGGCATTAAATACGGCTGTGTTTGACCCTGAGGCTTCAGGAGGAGGCACAAAGGAGCTCAGTGTTACTCCTGTAACCTGCCCTCTGCTCCACTGCTTAATCTGGGTGCTGCTACTGCTTCTTACAGAGGACTGTCAGGAGTTTGTGTGGTCATGTTTATATTTATATCACAACAGCTGGATCAGTACAGGATAAAACTTCTCCAAAGCTTCTCCATTATTTTTTAATAGGTGTTTTATGTGTTAGCAGTAGTAAATAAAGTTGTGAATAATACAGAAAAAAATCATAAAAGTGACATCTATGACGGTGATTCCCTATAATGGGTATTAAATATTCAGTTATTGTGTGTATTCATGTATATCAGAATATTACCCTATTAAGACCATTGTCCGTGTTTGCAGTATTGTGTGAATGTGACATGGCAGATAAGTGCAAGCTCAGTTTGACTGCGTTATATTTAGCCCATGGGCTTCCGGATGGAACATAATCTTCCTTACTTTTTTTGCGGGTGTGATTATGTGTAGTAGTCAGTGAACAAAATGGAATAACTCTTGTTTAATATTATAGAAAATCACTGTCAGGCTGTGGTCGGCACTTCCATTCATCAACCTTAGCGTGCTTTCCTTTTTTGATAGAAGTAAGAACTCATCACAATGAAAAACCACAACACTTCAAAAAACAGTGTCTGCCCCCTGCTAGTCTGTGGCCTATGATCATAGTGGGGAAGTGAAGATGCCTACAACTTACTTAAAGTTTCTTTAGTGGGTGAAAGCATCAAGCACCAAAGCGTCTTTTACTCTGAAATGAAAGGGCTTGTACACGAGTAAATTGGTGGCATGCCACGACCAAATGTATTTGAAATTGGTTCCAAGACGAGTAGCAGATACGCCACGAACCCTCAGTATGGTAAAAGCCAGCTGACACGGAAGGCAGACACTGCTACCTTTTCTAATCTTTTTAGAGACCTTACTTAGCTAGTTCAGACTTTTAGTACACTCATTTGAGTATTTTATGATCATCTGTTATGTAAACTGTAGAAACCTGTGACCCCTCTGGCCTTGTTCGTTTTTACTATACATTCAGCTTGTTTGTGGCCACTTTTGGCCAATTGAAACCCAGGAAAACTACATTTTGTTATTGTTATTTACACTGTTAAATCATACAATTTAGGTTAAAACACTTGAGTAATGTAGGTTTTAGTGGTTTCTACCAGATTATGTCATTTATCCATTTTTTTGGCCAAGCGAGCAATTTTATATATTTTATATAATGGCCATATATTTATAATTTTTATATATTTTTTTTGCTATTTTTACTTCTTAAAGTTTTTAACTAACATCAGTTCTTGTCATAAGTATCAAATATCTATTCCTTTGGGGGGGGGGGGGGGGGGTTATCCTTAAAATCCCCGTTTGTTTGCACAATGAAACCCCAACCACAAACTCAAAAATGGCCATTCTTTAATTTTATTTTTTTTTTAAATACAAAAAAATGTTAAACAAAAGAACAGAGGAACTTCGCTGTCAAGCAGAATGTCGTTTTTTGCTTTCACTGAAAGACTTGTCTGTCAAGCATCGTGATGACCAGTCTGAATGAAAAGACAAATTGCTGTGAACTCACTGACATAGGCCATAGATGTTTTGGTATGTTGCCAAATACCTCTCGCCTCCTTCTCACTGTAATTGCAGACCACTCAGGGTTCAGCTCATCCTGTGGGCTGGGGAAACTGAGAGGGACCGTGGTGGTGTTCTGAAATACCCCAAGCATCTTGTTTCAGGGACGTAGGCTTTTAGCAAGACTGAGCAGAGGATAGGAAAGCAGTTGTGGGCCTTTGTGATATGAAGAGGCGCTTCCTCCCCCAGGCTTCATGGATCGCTCGTTATCTGCATCTTGTGAGGGATCATTGCAAAAAGAAGGATGAGACTGGTCAGAAGGTCAGGCAGTTAAGTCCTGGAATTTGAGTTCAGGGTCACTGGCATGTAGACATGATGTGGATAGGTTAAGCAGATACATGATTTTTAAACACTAAATAGTGTTATCACTATTCATAACTCCATATCAAGTTCGTTAGTGGTTAAAGGAGAGGTTGTTGGTTGTGGAAAAACTGTTTTCAAACTTAACAGTTAAACAAATGCATCCTCCCCAAAGACTCAAGGCTAGAATGGTGCAGATAAATCAGATGCTACAATCTTTTTAGCTTCTGATGGGCAGTCTAGAGAAAGGTTAGCATCACTTCATGGCCTTGAACTCCCGTAGCTCTGTTCAGCATTGGGCCACACCAGTTTCCACTGTTTTTTTGGGGGTTTTTTGGTCTAAAAAATGTGTTATTTTTGCTTTGTATTCTACCATCTTTCCTTGCTAGGCTTGATTCTACATCTCCCCACTGTGCACTGTGGGTATACAACATGACTGACAGACAAGAAGATACTATTTCTTGTCCAGATTGGCTGAATGTCGGGAGGTCCTCTTCATTTGTTTTTCTTTTTTCTCCTGTTTATAGAGCCATGGTCCAGCTTCAGAGACCAGACATTTTCCTCTGAACACATTTTCCTCTGACAGCTGCCAAAATGTACGGAAAATTGTGCCAAGTGTTGCAAAAAAATTAAAAGTGTTCTGACTTCAAAATCGATAACCCCAACTGTAACCCACTGTTTGTTTTAAACTTTCTCGAGTGGAACAGCAAATACTGGTTTTAGGACTTCAAAAGTCTCTGCGTTTGTCTTCTGTGGTTTTGTCTTCTATTCTGGATGAGGACAACTGAATAGCTTTCTTGCTGGAAGTAGATTCATGCATGAAACTGGAACAGGCATCCATACTCAAACATCTTACAGGAAATGTCTGAAAGCTTAGCAATCATTCCAGCCTTCAGAAATGACTTTCGGAGGAGATTTTGAGTTTATTTTGAGGACAGGCAGCCCTCTCACAAGCTGTTTGCATTTGTTTACCTTTTCTTTTCCATGTCCCATTCAGAGCAGGCATTTTAACTACAGCATCTCATTGTTCATTCTGAGCTGCTTAAGCTTTACCAGAGTTGCCAACAGCAGTTAGAGGCCAAAAGGTGGAGAAACATCATGGACAGGTCACCAGTCTATAACAGGACCGACCACACAAACACATTCATGTGCGCACTTGCATCTAGGAGCAATTTATCATCACATGTCTTTGGACTCTGGGAGGAAACCGGAGTACCCGGTGGAATCTTATGCAGACACAGATAGAACTTGCAAACTATATAGATGATATGAAATGCTTTCATTTAAGAAAAAATAGCCTGTGACTGTATTTGTCATACTACGATATTTTATTCTGTTCAGTTACACATAGGTAGTGGTGTTTCATATCTAAGAGAAGGCACCACTACACACAGTCACTCAGCAGTCAGCACTTCATCTTCACTGTGAAACTTTACACCCTCAAATCAAGACGATATTTGAGCTCTGCTATAATTTCCATAGCTCAGTGGCGCTGTGGCTTTGGACCACCCCCCCCCGCATGTGTGAATGTTGTGACTCTAACTGTGTATGTGGTAAAACTGGGCAAGTCTCTTTCCCAGAGGCTTTGCAGCATGGATTGGCTTTTCTGGCACTGCTGCAGCGCGGCATGCACAATTACTCAGTGACCTAAATCAGGCAGAGTGCAGCATGCTGAGAGAAATGGCTTGCCTTTCCCTTTCCGCAGATTTATGTTGTTACTGTCGTATCATATTCAGTGCAGTGTCCGTCCTCGTGGCAACACATTGTGCATTTTTCCTCTAACGTAGTGTTCAAGGTTGATTCTCACACTTGCAAGCACGTTAAAACCTGCCCAGGATGTTTTACTGTGAATTTTTGCGAGTTAGTTCGGCTCTTTATTCCTGCCGGTCTGCATTCTCACTCTGTCTCCTTTGATGGGGATTAAGGAAACAGGTGTGAAACAAACGTGCCATAACTTGCCTTTTCAAATCAGTTCCGCAGAAGATGGTTAAATTTTCCCTAACCTGCCGTCTCCTGTGTAATGGACAAATTCTACGAATGAGACTCACTCTCACTCCCAAATAAGATTTGCTGAGGATAGTGAACTGCAAGTGTTGCGTGATCATTTTCAGGTATGCTGTCTTCACACTATCAGTATGTCACTCAGTATATTAGCTTTTCCAGCTCTTTAAATGATCCACATAGACCAAAATGCACCAGCTGGGCTCTTGGTTTAACTTCGGTGGCTTGACTTTGGAAACTTAATGCGATTGACTGTTTAAGTAAAGGATTTTATCTTTGAGGTTTTCTGTACTTCCCACGATCGGAACTTCGCCAAGGTCAGACTTCGCTGCTATGTCTTTGTTGCCCAGTCTACATTATGGTTCTGTATATGTGACTGTCTTTTCAGTGACCTCCATTTCTGTTCCTTTTTCAGGTTTTGGGTTTACTCTTTTGGGTTTTTTGGCTTTACTCTTTTGGGCTGGACCCAGTTGGAGTGTTAATCTTACTCTGATGCAAGATTTAATTTGAAGTAGTCATTTGTGTTGGGATACATGCAGGGTTGATTTCCCAAAGGGTCAAAGATGAACCCTTGTCCTGCACAGCGTTCTGAATGGAGGCTTTCTCCTTTGGAAGGAAAAGGTAGTCCAGGCCTAAGCTTAATTCCTGACTGGAAAACTGCCTCGTAGTGTCTGTTTTCATTTTCTGTCTGATCAGCCCAGCAGGATCAGTTGTGGACCTGCCTGTAGTATTTAAAGCTGTTCAACCCAACTGCAAAACAGTAATTATTGGTTGGAGCCACATAGAACAAACAGCTTGTCAAATGTTAGAAACACTTCAGTGCCTGTATTTGGCATGTTAATGTTGTGGGGCAGTTGTGTTTTCACCGAGTACTACTGAACACACCGAGCAGATGGGTGTAAAAGAACATGGCACAACACCTCGGTTTAAACGCAGCTGTCTGTCTTGCCATGAAAGCTTGTCTTGTTTCAGAACATCATCTGCCTCTTAGGGCTCCATGACTAATCTGTGTTTGAACAGTGATTATCACCGCTGTAATATCAGCTGCCCTATCGGCCTTTAGTGACCTCAAGCATCCACATGTCAGTATGCTTCATTCATCTGCAGAGTAATTCCTCCAGTTGTTTTTTGCTGATCAGGAATGTGGACAGCAGTTTCTTTTTGGACAGAAAAGTTTGAAGTATGTAGGTCAAGGAGATACGGTGCCCTTTTTATGACCTGTGTTCACATGCCAGAGCCTTTGCTTCTGCAAGGGCATTGACTTCATAGTTGTGTATTCATATTCATAAAGTAGTTGGTTGAGGTTTTTTTTTTTGTTTTTTTTTTAATAGAATCATAGTTTTCTTTTTATTGTTTTGGAGTTGTATGGCTAATACACTTTTTTCAGATTATTCACATTTTTTTTCTAGATTCTTTTGTATAGATGTGGCATTTCTTGACCTGTGCTTTTTCTTTTTTTGTTTGTTTTCTTTCTTTTTCTCTCTCTCTCTTTCTCTTTTTCTTTCTTTCTCTCTCTCTCTCTCTCTC
>JBBIGA010000002.1:14137272-14180789 GCA_037576975.1 Alestes dentex
TATTGTGCTCTTTGTAAAAAACAAATCACTTTTTAATTTTTTTTTTTTTTTTTTTTAAGTTTCCTGTCATTCCCAACATTCCATTCGTGCTTTGTATGAGGTAGCCACAGAGGAATGCCCACATACTGTTTGCATGTTTGCTTAAATGTAAACAATTTGAAGTTCCTGTTTAAAGACCAAGTTGGGCAAAAACACTCTGCTCTGATTGGAACCATAAGCCTTCTTGAATCACTCCAGTCTGTTAAGAGAACAATTCGGTCATGGAAATCATTCCAAGGCTCTGGTTATAAAGCCTCTGGTAGATCTGCCTGACGACTATGTGCATTTCAATGAACCAATCTGACCTAGTTTCCCCTCTGTTTCTTTCTTCCTGTCCATTGCTCTCTTCCTCCCAGGCCTCCAACCCCCTCTACAAGCAGCCCATCTCCACTCACACAGTGGAGACAGTTTTCCAAATGCACAGCAAGTCATACAACGGAGGACTCCACTGATCCCTTACCTGCTGCTTGTGGTTGGGGGACACGGCAGGACCGGTCCGTAGGCACTGTTTACAGTTTTATGATGAAGAACAGAGAAACCCTTCTGGTGAAAGACTTCAACAGATGGTTACATTGCCATTAGACTCTGTTACGGTTGTTGGGTTTTTGTTTTTGGGTTGGGTTTTTTTTTTTTTTTTTTTCCTTGGTTTTGGGACCTGAACTCTTTGAGGTCCTTTCATGAGGACTAATAATTGAACTACAGTTGTATGATGTGCTGGACTGCTTTATGCTCATTGATTAATTTTTTTTCCTGATGAGGAGAAAAGTCAGAATGAGCTCAGATGTCCATATGAGCTCGGATGGCCTCTTCAAAAATGCCCATTTGACAAATGAGTTTTCCTGTGAGCATGAGGGACTTCCCCCAGCATGGACTGCTATTGTGCCTGTGGCAATTCTACTTTTCTACGATTCTAACCTTAAAATCGTCCACATTATGAGGGATGTAGTGTGCATTACATTCTACACGATGAGGCATTGATTTTGTATGTGCATTTTGTTTTGTAACAGGAGTGCCTTTTACAAACATCTAAACCACATTCTGAACAGAAGGAAATAGTTTTACCGCCTGTACAGCAGTCAGTTTCTTGAAGTGTATGAATTTATATGAGAACATGCTGTATTTTGGTGATATGTTTGGTACTAACAGAGCAGTAACTTTCTTACCTTTTGATTTGCACAATGTATATTAGATCCAGGTTTATAAAATGAAAAATAAGAACACTGCTTATTAGTTTGTGTACTTTTAACATTTCTTGTATTTGCATATTGTTCCCGTGTGTAGGTCTCCATGTGTTCAGTGGAAATTGGATAACACTGTTGATCCTCAGTGTCGCTGCAGTGCAGCATAGTCATATAGTTTTTGTCAAGTGACTTCCATATATTTACACTTCACCAGTTGACAAGAAACTTGCCATTAGCGCCCCCTGAAGCAGGATAGGTACTTTTTTGGGGAATAGCTCAACAATTGTTTTGCCAAAAGTACGAAATTTGAATGGCAAGTTGGCCTCTAGGAGGTGCATGACCCTAGATCATTAGGATTAATTTGTAGTGTAGCGCCACCTAGTGAATAACATCAATGCAAATATCTAGCACATTACTAGCCCTAGCCCAGGTTAAAACCTCACAAAGGAGGCACGCCAAATTTCATAAAATGTCATTACAACTGACACTTTTCAATGTTTCCAGAGCTACTTCCATATGGCTTGCTCAACAAAACGGTCACCAATAGCCAATCAAAATTGAGCGGCCGATACGTGCCTGGGTGAATGGACAATCTTAATGAAAATTTGTACGCTCATTCATAATTGCACTTGACTGCTATGTACCCAGTTTCAAATGAATTAGCCATAAGATGTCATTTGAACAACCTACACCCTGTTTTGCTCTGTCACTCTGACATGGTCTACATTCAAAATTAATTTTGTCTATAAATATTTATGAACTTTTATGAAATTCAGACAGTCCTCCTTCATCTGTTGAAGTGGTCAAATCATTTAATCTCTCACTACTTAGGTCAGTTTGTACATTCTGCTTGGACGCCACTGATTGCTGCTTATTCTCTCAGCTTCTCTTATGTACTGCAGTAGAGCACATTGTTTATTTGGAAGAGATCCCAGCCACAGTCAGATGGCATAAGTCCATCTCACACACCCATCCTGGAGGAAAAGGAATATGCAAAGAAGTGATTCTTTAAATCTGCCACAGAAGGTAATGGACTGGTATCAGTCAAAGACCAACCAGTTCCTGAGAGAATCAGCTGTGAAATCGCAGAGTAAGGAGGTGGCACTTTCTTCTGCAGTACAGTCAAAGCCACATCGGCCTCTTTCCTCTGCCTTACACCCAGACTATTTCATGTCTGCTTTTGAACCCATCCTTTAAGGAAAAATATGATTAAGTAAATCCTGAAGCCAGGTCTATAAAACTTTGGGCTGCAGTGACTGGACACTTTGAATGGGGTGTGGACGTCTAGAGCTAATGAGTATTTGGTCCCTTTTGTGTGTGGGTGTCAGAAATAAATAATAGGAAATGAATCTGGGTGTGTGAGATTGTGAAACCATGTAAAACTATTGAAGGTGATTTTGTGGGCTGTGCTGGCATGCTTTTACAGACTGAACCGCAAAAACCTGTGGACATTCAGATTAATAGGATTGGAAAAAGGATATTTTTAAATGTAGTGTTAAACTGACTTACATTTTCACCATTCAGGCTCAAGGATCAGTTGAGCAGTCAGTATTTTAAAGCTTTGTAGCCTTTTTAGCCTTAGTAGCCTTTAGTGGCCTCCGAACTATCTCATCATGTCAAGGGTGTGTGTGTGTATGTGTGTTTGTGACTGTGTTCACTTATTGAGTTATTGAATGATTGAATGTTTAATATGAAAAAAAAAAGCAGATTGGAGATAAATACCATCCCTCATTTGATGCACTGACTGCGATGAAGACATGTTCGCTATTACAAGTGGATGTTTGTTAATGTATTACAAAACACAAACTGCCAAGAATGCACTGTGATATTGAAAATATTTTTGTTTATTGAACTTGGAGGAGAAAGTAGAACAGATTTCCGGGATGTTCACTGAACCCAGCAGTGTTGGTGTCAGGTTTTTGGGGTTGTATTTAACATCTGGTTGGAAAGTGGCTGGATAATAGGTCTACTTAGGCCATTTTCAGCCCAGCCAGGCAGGTTGTGTGTGTGTGTGAGAAAGAGAAAGAGAGAAAAACATCCTTTCCTCTACAGTCAACAGCAACCCACTTCATCCTTCTCACATGTACTCACTTGTTGACTCACTTCAGAAACACTGGGTGTTGCTGTTTTCTTTCTTGACAGTTTGCCTTACACTACACTTATAAGATTTTCACTTATTAATATCAGCATGGGAATTGCTGTTTAACGTATACAGTATGAAGTTATACATAAACAGAGACACAAACTTTGGAAAGCAGCCAGCACTGTGTCATGTGTGTATTCTAGCCCTGTAGTTAGCTCAGAAGTGTGGGAGATCTCCTCCCTTCGAGCCTGACGTTAGTTTCCACAGCCAGATCACTCAGACAGGAGTGACACCACTGGCTTAGGAAGAGGCCTGTGTTCCAGACAAGGGAAATGAAAGTAGGTTACAGTGCTAGTGGCTTGCTCAGACACATAAACCACAAACTAAATGGCACTACCTATAATGGTTTATAAATGTTTTATGTATTGTGATTATATAAAGGGTAGATAAAAGGGGATCACACATCACTGAAATCACTTTGTTCAGCCCCACACAGTGCAGCAGAAAATGTTTTTTCTTGTCATTATATGTATGAATGAATGTGTGTCTCTATGTGGCAACTCATATACACACACACACACACAGCTCAGACCCATCAAGACATGGACTCCTCCTCTGAAGGTGTGATGTAAGTTTTGTGGAGAGGCCTCCATGGATGGTATGTACAGCACATCCCCCTAGTTGAATTGAGGGCTGTGTGGTTTGGATGCCAAGTCAACACGCTGTCATGTTCCTCAGATCGTTGCTGAAGAATATTTGCAGTGCAGCGGGGTGAATTATGCTGCTGTAAGAGACCACTGCTATTAGGGAAAGCCGTTGGCATGAATGGGGTGTACTTGGTCTGGAACAATGAAGTAGGTGATTTGTTTACAAGTACCCAGGACCCAAGGTTTCCCAGCAGAACATTTCCCAAAGCATCACTCTGCCTTTAGCAGTTCGCCTTCTTCCTAAAGTGCATCCTGGTACCATCTCTTCCTCAGGTAAGCAAGGCACTGTCCACATGATCAAGCAGCGGGTCACTTTTCTTCCTCATAGAGCTTCAAGCACTGCTCGCCTTGAACCTCTGTTGCTCAAAAGAAGAGGAAAATATGCATCGAGATCTTTTTTCAGTCTTGGCCCTGCAGTGGTGGAACCAACTCCCTCTTGCAATCAGATCTGGAGTCCCTCGCTGTCTTCAAGCGTCGTCTGAAGACCCACCTCTTCAAGGAGCACCTTGGTGCTTCTTCTTTTTTTTTTTTTACCAATTTATGCTGCAGTAGTTCTGTGGGATCGGATCAGATGGGTTAGTCTTTGCTCCAGATGTGCATCAATGAGCCTTGGGCTTCCCGTTGACATTCTGGTTGTGCTTCCTTGGGCCACTATTGGAAGGTACTAACTGCTGCATTCTGGAAACATCCCACAAGACCTGCCAGCTGGAGATGCTCTGTCTCTGTTGTCTAGTTTCGAATATAATGATTCCGGAGCCTCTGTCATTTCACAGCCCTTCTCTGCATTTGTGTTTATTGTCCCTAATCTGATGCACTGATAGATCTTTTCAGGAGTTTATACCTACCCAGAACCCTTTCACCAAATTAATTCATTAACTGTATATTAATGCTCCTTTTTCTGCTTTAAACTGAACTTCTCTTTCATCTTTGAACTGTAGAGTTAATTCTTTTGCCATCTGTAAAGACTTGTCTGATTGTCCTAAATTTGCCTGTTTCAAAGTGTGCTTTACTCACTGAAGTGCCCTTTAAAGAATGTAGGCTGATGTAGCCTGCCAGAAACACGGTGTCAATCTCAATCTCTCTCTCTCTCTCTCTCTCTCTCGCTCTCGCTCTCGCTCTCTTTCTCGCTCTCTATTGCTTTCTCACTCTTTCTCTCTCACTCTCTCTCTCTCTGTCTCTCTCTCTGTCACCCCCCACCCACCCCAACCCACATCTGAAATATTATCTAGATGGATAATATTAGTAGGTATATATAATAATATAATAATAATAATATAAAAGACGCCTTTTGAATTTAAAGGGCAGTGTGGGGGAAAATGTACTAGTTAATCAGTTTGCAGTGTCTTTTCACATTTATGCTTACATAGTGTCTTACACATTTATATTCATATAGTCTATCACATCTATCTTTGTATCTTGTATGTTTGTCTCTGTATCTTGATAAGGAATGCTTCTGCACTTACTGCAGGGTCATGACCTACCTGAGGAGGGGCAGTGTGAGTAGAATAGCATCAACTAAGAAACGTGTGAAACCACAAAATAATGAGCGACTATGAGAAGTGTTTAGGCATCAGAGCAAGGTGAGAAGAGCCACAAGTGGGAAATTTGCTTAGTTACGGCAGAAAGTGGACAGAACAAAGTTGAGAGCAGCAAAATTAAGAAAAACAATAGAATAGAATAGAATAAAAATAGAATACAGTACTATGTCACAGTATAGTATAAAATAAAATGTTCAAATATAAAGTCTAAAGATGTACAGTATAAAATCTAGGAATATAAGTCCAGAGCCTGATTACAGCTCCGACCCTGATGCCGAGACTCCCGACCTGTATCCCTACCCCCGGCTGCACGAGGGAAGACGGCTCTTCCGACGAATTTGAGGACGACGAGGTGTGAGTCGGTGATGTGCTAGTAACCTCTCTCATCTCACCACCTGGTCAGGTATGGGCTGTAAAGGTCCATCTGGCAGAAGAACGAGCTTTCATCGGACACCGAGACCACAAGCATTTACTTGACAGTTTTGTTATATGCTCCTCGTAAAGTTTTGTTGATTAATTTTGCTCCTCTTCATAAATTTTCATTTACTTGATTTTACATGTTTGATGTTAATCAAAAGGGGGGAGTATGGGGGGGAAAGCTCTTGCCTCTTTGAATGTCCTCATATCAGCATGTTCCATTGTACACACACACACACACACACACACACACACACACACACACACACACACACACTGATCTTGAGTCTTGAATCTGTGGAACACGATTTATTTTTCCACGACAGGCAGAGACCTGGGTGTGACTGGAGCTTAAACTTTGTGTTATGTAAATGCTTTGAGAATACTACGGCCTAGTTTCTGTGTCCGGATGCTCTAACAATGACACAGGAGAGTTTGGAGTTTGGACTTTTGCAGTTTGGAGTTGAGTGTGTCCACAGCACCAGGCTGCGATGGTGGAATCTGGGTTTGAATTCTTTGTGCTAGTCTCTGCATCCGGCCTGCTATATCTCATCATGCTTTTATCTCATTTAACAAATGCAGCATGCAGTCAGTTTCCTACTGAAATCCTTTTTCCTCTTCATGTTTCTGGACAGCCCACAGCTAACTGTGTGCCGTATGAAAAGGGAGGGATATTTTATGACAGTGTATTTATAGGCCATTTGGTTTTGTTTGTCTGTCACTAATGTGCTGGAAGAAAAGCATTCTGAACAACTACAACAGTGATGGACAGAGAAATCTCTGGGGAAAAATATGTCCACGTGTGCCCTGTTCAAAGACATATTTGTGGTGTAACACTGAGAAGGATTCAAAGGACCAAACACTTCCAGAACAGAAAATCGCTTCTTGGCCATTTTGCTCACAAGAAAAGACAGAAGGTTAAATAATGCCATCTGCTGGACACAAGTGGTCCATTCCCTATCAAGACTTCATTTATTCTGCAATCTGATCGTGATAGTTTTTCTATCCCCTGTTGCCATCATCTGGATGAAGAGCAACAGTGAAAACAGAAATCTGTTCTGATTCACAGGCCTTACATGTTCAGTGTATCAAAATTAACAAAACAAATCATTTTCACACATCAAATCATTTTCACATTACTTAGCATTTTGTCCTCCCAGTTTCCTTACATGTTCAGTGGATCAAAATGAACAAAACAAATCATTTTCACATGACTTAGTGTTTTGTCCTCCCAGTTTCAGGCTGTTTGATCATTAGAGCAGCAGCCGATGTTAAACATTTCCTGCAGTCTAAACAGTAGGTAAAATTAGTCCAGTGTCAGCTGCATAGTAATGAATATCGTCGATTAAAGCTTGGTATCACATTAATAATGTAATTAAGAAATGTAATTCAGTACTAGAAACCTAGATATCTGGAAACTGTCATGAGTAACACAGTCCTTTTGGTTAAAACATGCAGCCTAATCTATTTTCTTTTGGATTACTTTTGAACCGTTTCTAATGTTGCGTTTTTGCACAATGCTTCTTTAAAGTAAAGCTGTTTTTATTCATTAATTTAAGAAATCGTGACCACACTATCTTACCTATTTGAAGTTCAAATCATCTGTAGATGTACATAGCCTCATATCACCACTCCTCTCAAAACTACCCCTATTGTTATTAGATATTATATAAAAATAACACTTCTGTTATGTGGTATATAAGCAGGCTTTGTGAAATTAAGAATAAGTATCATTTATTTGTTCATGTCACCTATTCAAAAATGTAACTCTAAATAATAATTAAAAAATAATCTGATTACTCACTTTTTAAATGTATTGACATTTATGACACTTAAATGTAGTGCATTACTATGCATCACAGATTATGGACTGTTTAACGCTGGTCATTAGAATTCTAAGGGAATGTTGGCTGCAGAGAGGGAGTGCAGTGGATGACCTCAGAGACATCTGTGACTTCAAACCCAGGCAGAGCACCACCTTCAGTTTGGCCCACACTGTAAGGATGTTACGTCATACCGTGACACACATTAGACATTATAAAAACCACAGTGAACAAAGGAGTCTTTATCCATCCCTCCACCCCTGCAGAGACTAATGTGGACAAGACTGACTGACCAAACTGTGGCCAAATGTGCCCCTGGCAACATATTCAATTGTTTTATCTTTCATGATTTAATCAGCTGTGGTATTCGGTAAGATCAGGTAGTCCTTTTGACTTCCACCTGTCTACCACCAGACTAATTGTTTCGTCCACATTACTTCATTATATTTTGTCTGAATGGCTAAGGAGCAAATAAGAACTGGATGATTGAATATGCCAAGCCTTGTAACAAAGTCAACAGCAGTTCCATACTTCTCCACAGGCATCAAATCATCACCGTTTCATTGAAAGCGTTCAAGTGATCCATAGAGAGTTTTCATAAAGAGCTTTCAGCTGATCCGTTTTGTAGAGCATCTACAGAAGTAACTACTTTAAGACAGCTCTGCATAGGATTTATGCATGGTCAGGGTATAATATTTCAAAAGGAGGGCCTAAGCATTTTGGCCCATATCCCTGAGTGTCTTCTCCGCTCTCAAAGCACAGAGAACGTTCTAGTCCAGGACCCTATGAGCAATGACTTACTGTTTGAAAACACATGGATCACATCATGAATCATGAGCCTGTGTCTGGTATGACCTGACTTTCTTAAAAGAGTGAGATGAAACCTAAAAAGCAAAATGTGTGTAATGTAATTTAAGCACAATCAACTGAGGTGATTCAGCACCTCTTAATTAAATTCATTTTAGTACAGTTTAGATGCTGTGAAAAGCTGTAAGCAATTAGTTTAATGTGCCTGACCAATTGAATGACATTATTCTGTTAAATATCTTGCTGTTAAACGCCTGTCTTAAATGAAGTCCAAACGATGCACTATAATTGTATAATAACAAGCAGACGGTTGGTTTTGCCACACTGGGAGTGTACCCAAAATTTGCTGCTTTGTGTTGTAGGTTACACTGAATAACATTGAAACTATTCTTGGGAAACTATGCTTGGGAGCCTACTTTAACAGCAGATGATGGGAAGTAATAACATCAACTGGAAGAACTGTAACAGACTTAGACTATTGTCAGTATGGTGTGTCTCAAAAGTGACACCACAGGGTGAATTATGGCTGTGACCCAAACTGTATAGTACCACTCTAAATAGTGTGTTAAATTAGTGCGCAACCATTATATTACATTATATTGAGTTATGTGGTATGGAAAGTATAGAAGTGCATAGCTAAGGAAGTGGTCAACTATGCATTTCGACCATCTACACACAGTACGCAGTGAAACAAACAACGTGCCTCCAGGACCATGGTACAACACGAGAACAGAGCAGAACTGAACACAAGACCACAAGTGCAGACAAGACAATAGAGTGTGCTTGAAAAAAACACAAGAGCAACAATACAACTGAACAAGACAAGACAGGACAACGTTTAGTGCAATCGACAATAACTACAGTCTGGATGAATTCAGTATTTTGACAGGTACTGTCTTCTAGCAGCAGAAATGCAGAACAGAAGTTACATGGCCAAAAAATGCAGAGACGGGGTTAAACAGCAATAAATAAAGATTGTGCAGTGTAATAAAAATAGTGAGGTTGCCCATGTCATAATTCTCCAGGAGGAAGCACAATCTTTCTTCCTGCTATTCTTAACAAGTTTACATTTAGTATGATAAGAGACAATCCCAGGGGGCAAGGGACCAAAATACAGTTCTATGTTTTGTACATCAAAATGACAATTTAAAAAGAAAAATAAGAATGCTGTGGGTTTAATAGTATTGTATCGAGTATAAAATTATGTTTGCTCTCTCCTTGGGTGAAGGGTTGAGGTCTGGATAATTTTTTGATAAGCCAAATTAAACATCCTCGTGAATCAATTATAGCTTGTAGCTGTGGTCTTAACTGCTAATATTCTGTATCCTGTCAGTGCCAAGCTTAACTTTTCTTTTATTAGCTGTAATTTTCAGACTTTTCATTTGCAATCAGCTTTGGATGTTCTTTAGTTTAGTTAAAATGTGAAGTTTTAGTCACACGTGAACACAGCGCAGCACAGCACACAGTGAAATGTGAAATTCATCTCTGCGTTTAACTCATTCACCAAGTGAAGCGGGGGGCAGCCACCAACACGGCGCCCTGGGAGCAGTGTGTGGGGAGGGTGCCTCGCTTAAGGGCACCTCAGTGGTGCCACTAGCAGTCCTGGGAGCAATAGACACATGTGGCCAAAAGTCTAGATTATATATGAAACATTGAGTGCTTTTGTCCCAGAAACACCATCCCAAACCAGAATCGAAAAGTGGCAAGCCTGGGGAATGTGTTTTCAAACGACTGCACAAGTAGACAAATGAAAAGGCCAGTCGGTTTGAGGTGGTCTGGGGGGCTCATACTGCATTGCAGGCTACTTTTTAGGAGAACTGCAGTCTCCTCCCACCAGAGCTGCTTGGCCTAAGTGGGCGTCTGCAACAACTGCAGTCTCTACTTAAAGCTGGCCTGAGCAAGTTCTGATTAGTTCTTTGCGAGGGGTAGAAGGAGACGGCTGTCACTGACATTCTAAGGATGATAGCAGCACATGTTTTAACCGCTGTCTTTACCTTAGGACTCGTCTTTAAGGAAACTCAGGCTTGGGGGTACAAGAATGGGATTCTTCACAACTCCATTTGGCTCGGTAACTGTTATTTCTCTTTGACTTTTAAAATAAACCATTTTAGATTAAAGCAGACAACAAAGGTAATATACTATATTTCCTGTATTTATGTACTGGTGTAACTGTAAAGGAGAAGTAGTGAAAAAATGTGTCTTTTTTTATTTGAATAAGGCACTGATAAGACCATAGGATTGTGGTTTTATCTTTTCTTCCAGTGAACATAAATTCACAAAACAAAGTCCAGAACAATCCATAGCTTATATAGTGGACATGTATGATGTGTGCACACTGGCCACTCTCTAGGAAAGAGGCATTTATGACTCTCTCAGTGCTTACAGTCCATCCTGCCTCAGAGGGGGTCTCGTAAACTTCAGGGAAATGACTTCACTATGTTGCAAGACACCGCAATGCTGTATTCAAAAGGTACAGTGTGGTACTTACCAGAACAATTGAGTCATCCAGCACTGATGACACACTGATAACATAGTGCTGTTAAAATGCACGATTTTAATGTGTCGAAATCTGTCACTTTGCTTCTTTTTGCAAGAATCATGTTAACACAACACATTTTACCATGTGCAGCCACTTTATATGTTTTAATCAGGTAAAGTCAAAGCAATGTTTTTTTTTCAGTGCATGAGAAAAAAATAAGCAATTAGTCCTTTTGCATTTCTTTCATTGTGATCATGGTCATTGGTCTGAATGGTTGTGTTGTACTCTTACAGCTAAATCCTTAAACCTTGGTCTCTACCACTACAGCACATCTGGAAAACATATGCAATCTGTTTACAGTTATGCATCATGGGTCTTATCCTTTATTTCTGATCTGTGGGTAGTGAGGTAGAAGCACTCCAGGGTATCTGTTGTTCTCAGGCACATCGATGTGAAAGGCAGCAAAGCTTATTAGCAATCTGAAGTATGGCTATTACAAGATCAGGCATGCGTGATGTCAATACAAGTCAAAAGTAGCTTGCTGTCCAACAGGCATGGAAGCTGTGGCAGATGCCAGCTTGAAGTTGTGAAACATTTGCCTCAGCTGTTTAGTTATCATGTCCAAAAGCAGCTGGTTCTTAAATATTTAGTATGTCTTTCTTGTAAAGTGTTCTTTAGATTTTTGTCCTTGTTGCTGGCCAAGTCTTAACTGTTTTCCAAATGGTCCCAAAACTTGTCTAGACAGGGTTTTATATTTAAGGTGGTGCTCAGTCAGCCAAGCGCACCCTTGAAAAATTAGGCTTTCGAGTGTTTCTTATTAAAAAGCAGTTGCAGTATATATATAGACATAGCAGCTCAAAGAACCACTCAGATGCTTAAATGGTTCTTATGATTGTAATGTTCTTTAGAACGAAAAAGAGTTTCGCTATTATTATTACAAGTCATATCATCATTTTCTAGTAGAATCATTGAACAATTGTTGCTAAGAGTTTGGATTATAATGCAATTACACCTAAAGACGCTGAGCGGACCCTGCAGCTCTGACTGTAGGCCCTGCTGCTCTCTGTAACTGATAGAGACATTGACTGAGGTGGCACTGACTGACTGCTTCTCTCCCTACAGAACAAGCAGCTGGAGTTTATCACCGGGAATCTCGCAAAGGGAGATATCAGCTGACATATAAGGAAGCCAAGGCCGTGTGCAAGTTTGAGGGAGGAACACTGGCCACTTATGATCAGCTGGAGGCCGCCAGACGAATAGGTCTGTGACCAGTTTTGGCTTTGGTCTGACACCACTGATGTGTGAGAAGATGGTTAGATTTTCAAAACCCAAACCACATTTGGACTTTGCCCCCAAATGATTTTTCAGAAAAAAAATCACTATCATAAAAATAAATAATTAGTTACAAAACTTTGAAATGTTCTCCTGCTCTGTAACTACACCTTGTGGTCTATGGATCCTTTTCCTTTTTTCAGCTAGATTTATATTTTTTTTGAAGCCTCAGCCTTTGAACTGTTACAAGATTGTGATTAAAAGTGGCTTATACACATCCAGGGAGGTCTCTCAGCCCGCAAATTATACCAGCATGCTTTAGAACAATGTAGGTCTTTAGTCCTCATAGCCTCAGTCACTCAGCGGATTTCCTACAATTAACATTTTCCTCAGGGGGTCGGGTATTTTCTGGGAATCTCTTGGGTGTATTAAGTACAGACTATGTACCTAAAATGATGTGCTTTTTCAAATAATTAGGTTGTTCACAAAAGAGACATGGGATGAATTACTGGACTATCATAGTATTGTGTGCTATGTACTAATGCTTTCTAATACAGTGACTCAAGAATGTAACATATCTTCATTTCCCAAAGGCTTCCATGTGTGCGCAGCTGGATGGTTTGATAAAGGACGGGTGGGATATCCCATTGTCAAAGCTGGGGCCAACTGCGGCTTTGGCAGGGTTGGAATCATTGATTACGGTTATCGGCTAAACAAAAGCGAGAGATGGGATGTGTACTGCTACAACCCCAATTGTGAGTAACCCTGAAAGACAAATGGTAGTGAGGTATGCTGGGAAGGATGTTAATTGTCCATGGACAGTTTAGACTTATATGACAGGGAAATCACACCGCGTTCTTAGAAGCTGAAGGTGGGCTTTCCAGTGCATAAAGTCACCATTGGCAGCAGTTTCTTATTTGTGTGGGTGGTAAGCTCTCTGTGTTAGTAGATTTGTTGAATATCCTGAGTCACACAGACATCAGTCTTAACGTGAGCGTCAAGCTGTGCATCAGCCAGCTACGAGGGCAAGTTGATTTGTGGTCTGCACTGAGACTCATACAGCTGAGACTAAGAGCCATGGAAAATATTATGACTGTTTAATCATACCATGACTGATGGGTAGTAACTGGGCAGCGTAGCATAATAACTGATTCACCAAAGTTAAGCCAAATTAAACATAACTAAATCTACATGTAAGCCTTCAAACACTTGTAAGTAAAAACATTAAGAACATTCTGCACTTATCTGCACAGATTGTAAATCTTCAAAGCATGCCATATCGATGTCAGAAACATCCTGAGCAAAAAAAAAAAAAAGGTTAGTGAAGGTTTCAGGCTTGGTGGGACTATATTCTGTTGACTGTTCCCTTCTAGAAAGCCAATTAGATGAATGCTTTCTCTTAACACAGCATGTTTTATTTAGTTTAACTTACTTGTACGGTGATAACTTGGAGGTATGTTTCCATATAATACTGTAGATAGGACAAGCCCTAGCATAAGAGAGATAAACGTATATAACTTTTGGTTTATGCTGTTTATTTCAGTCTGAAAATCTGAGAAATACCTACTTTATCTGAGAAATACCTTCTCTCACAGAGATATGCTTAACCAGACACACTTCTGTAGAAATGACTGTGTACATGTGCACGATGTGTGTGTGAAGGAAAGAGGACAATGATAAGGTCAAGATAAGAAATTGGTTGTCCAAGACACAGAGCTTTCTGTGATATTCATGTCCTTACAAGGAACAACCTACTTTTGGGGGCTAACCATGAAAGTCCTGTGTGTGTTAGTGAAATTTAAGTGAAGATTATGACAATAAATGAATGATTATGAAGATTAAATATTGGATGTAACATAGATATAGATAGATAGATCAGATAGATGGATAGATCTTTATTGTCACTGTTGCAGGAACAATAAAACACCGTTTAGCAGCTCTCTGTTAGCAGCATAAGACATAAAATATCTGTTTTACCTACATTGTTTGTATTAGCGTTTCATTTTTAAGAAAATGAAACAATTTTTTGGGTTTATCTTTTTTTTAACACAGCAAAAGAATGTGGGGGTGTACACACAGACCAGGAGAAGATTTTACAGTCGCCAAGTTATCCAGAGGAGTACCCTGATGATCAGATCTGCTACTGGCACATTCGCTTGCGCTACGGCCAGAGGATCCATCTGCATTTCCGTGACTTTGACGTAGAGGAGGACACAGACTGCCTCAGTGATTATCTGGAAATCTATGACAGCTACGATGATGTCTCAGGTTTCGCTGGAAGGTGTGAAGTCAACAAATCTTTTAACACTCATCCATCACAACCCTTCAAATGTTTCCTATGAACATGCTCTGACAAACAGCATGATATGTCCAAAAGTTTGTAGGCACTCCCTGATCCAACATTTCTTGGACAGTCTCTACTCTTGTTGGAAAGCTTCACACTTAATGTCAGAACACTGCATGTGTGGCTGCTCCAGAGCATCCAAATCAATTGACAATGCCTTTCTATGATGGTTTGCACAAATGGATGCCTGTGTCAGTAACAGGGCACCTTAAAGTAGGTGAAATTCACCTACACTTTTAGACATACATTGTATCTACTATGTGATGCTAATCAGTTTTATCTCTGCAGGTACTGTGGGGATGAACTCCCTGAAGACTTCATCAGTTCAGGTATGGTTTACTGATTTGTCAGCGTGAAAATCTAGTTTTTTTTGTTTAGTTGAGGGTTAAATGATCAGTTTTCTTTAGCGCTCTTCAGAGTCTCAGATACATTCACCCCTATTTCTCCAGGTAACGTTATGACACTGAAGTTCCTCTCGGATTCCTCAGTGTCTGCCGGAGGCTTCCAGCTAAAGTACAGCGCTGTAAATTCATCTGTGCTCTCCAACAATGAAACAATGCTTTGACCACTTAGAAATCAGACTCTCAGTCTTAAGGGTGTTTATGTTTAAGTTATGTTTGTGTTTCTGTAACCGTTTTGATGCACCCTGTCAAAGGTTTTAGTATTTTTTGTACCTGTTTTTTTTATTACTTTATCCTGTAAAACTCTGCCTAGCAAGTGATCAAGTAAAATTCATGTAAAACAGTAATTTCATGAAAATTATATACTGACCAACATTTGTATGTTTTTTTCTGCATTTTTCCAAAGTAGCATTTCAGAAATCCATTTTTTGTGACTGATTATATGCACTGCACAAGAAATTGTGGAGATGTTTCTTTAAAAAGTGGATTCTGATAGTGGAAAATGTCACAATCTTTACATTTTTGAATTTCTTCACATTTCTTCTTTTAAGTGTTTGTTTTTTTTAACTTTATTATGTTTTAAATGAAGAAAGAATGAGGACCTGATTATGACTTTTTATCAGCCTTCTAAAGATTTGTCATGGTTTGTTGTCATGGTGGGGTGTTGTGGGGGTCATGATAACAATATCAGAAAACATCTGTTAGGTTTCGGCAGTGTTTAAACATGTTTACTATTACTATTCAAATTAATAAAAATCATAATTCACTACTAAAATGATAAAGGTCAAATTACACCATCAATTACTGAAACCAGTTGTGTGGTTGTAATGACAATGGAAATAGTGATATTTTGGGATATTTTGGTAGAGACACATGATAAATAGAATACTTTCAGATGACAAGATATATACGGAGGGGAAACAAGTTTTCACACATTTTGTTTTGCTATTTGTCATTCACTAAACTTCCAGTGCTTAAATCCATGTCAAATTAACACACATAATGTTGGGCTTTTGGACTTATGAATTTGAAAAATAAATATTAAGCATTCACTTACTTAAACACAAATCCATTACAAAAACAAAACTGATGGGGAAAATGTATTCAGACACCACAAATTAATAGAGGTACTTGGGCAATTACAGCTTGGGGACAGCTAAGTTAAAAAGTAATTCATCTTTTTGCATCTCTGTGGTTCAGTTTTGGCCTCTTTAAAGTCACCCAACACATTTTCAAAAGAATCCAAGTCAGCAGGTGTCTAGGCCATGCAAGCACCTTCTTGTTCTCTTTTAGAAATGGATCTTAAGTTATTTGGGCTGTATGTTTGGGCTTGCTGTCTTACTGGAATATCCATCTTCGTCTTTTTCTTGTCTGGGGGCCCTCTCTTCTTTTGAGCTTCCTTCGATAGTCATTAATGCCAGAGTACCATTTATTGAGAAGCAGATCCATGTCATGAAGCTCCCACTTCCATATGTCTCTGTGGATATGGGGTTTTTGGTAACACAGGCACAACCCTTGTTTTTCCAAACATGACAAACTGAATTTGTCAAATGCTTGTGTTCATATTTTAGCTAGGTATGCTTTTTAAGCAGAATAATTTCACCTGTTGGCGTCTCTCTTACTTTTACTTTTTATATCTATGTATAATTGTAATGAGTGGAATCTAACCAAAGTACATTTCCATTCTCGTTTATGTTTTAAAGTATTTGACTTTTTCCTTTGGGTATAAATATGAGATGACATTCTGTCAGTCATCCATCACTGTGAGAAAGACCACAGAATACAGCAATGATGGGTGACAAAACACCGTTGAGCTGCACAAATCAGAAAATTGCTCCAAATAGTAGTAAAATGGTTGATAATGCCCATTTCCAGAAAGTTTATACCATATGTCAGTAGGAAGATGTATGTCTGTGTTCATCCTATGTGAAATAAAGGGGATGGTTCAAGTGGGCTAAGAACCTTCAACAGTCACAGCTGGGGGACTGCAGACTTTAGTTAAGACTTGGAGTCAGAATGTCTCCCAAACTAAAACCAGATGCAATCTACATAATCACAAGTAGTTTGTGAAGGCTGCCAAAGAAAAGCTTCTGGACCAACAAACTCAGAACAGTTTTACAGACATTATTGTAACTCTGCATGGGAAGTTCTGTGATCTAATGAGACTGAAGTGGAGGTTTATAGCAAAATAAATCCAGAGATGAGAGTTGCATAGATACAAAGTTACCACATACCTAATTTCCACTGTGAAGTATGTGGAGGATCTGTGCTGTGGGGCTGTTTTGATTTCAAAGGTCCTGAACAATTGGTTTGGATACATAGCATCCTTGTGTCAAGTGAAAGTGACCATTCTCTCATACGTGAACACACCACAGCACACAGTGTGAACAGCACAAAATTCTTTCTTTGCATTTAACCCATTCACTAAGTAGGCAGCCAGGAACACAAAGTGCCCAGGGAGCAGTGTGTGGGGACGTTACCTTGTTCAAGGGTACCTCAGAGGTGCTTAGCAGTCTTGGGATTCAAACCCACGACTTCCTGATTGCAGGGTGAATGCCTAACCACTAGGCCACCAGCTGTACCAGCAGACAACCCACTGTCTCAGCCAGAAAGCTCCAAATCACACCCCAAAATCAACGCAAGCATGCTTCACTGTCCACAGAATTAAGGTTTTGCCTTGGCCATCCAAGTCCCCTTGCTGTTAAGAGTTTAAAATGTGGATGTGTACACACACATAGCATATACTGCCCTTTGTATGGGTTTGTGTGTGTAGTTAGTTTTGGAAAATTATTTTTACATGCCTCCACGGAAATGTAGCATTCCAGCGACTATCCCCCAGCGACATCCAAGATACACCTGCTCTATCAGGAAGCGAAACTGCTACTCCTCTGTTTTCTATAACTATAAAGCTCGCTTCTTGAACCATAATAAACTGTGATAAACACATCATCAGTGTCTGTGTCTCACTCTCTGGGGCCTCATAATATCTGAAGCACACGGTTCGATGGTGACTGGACGCTCTGGGGGGTGAGGAAAAGGGAACGAACTTAACACTTACCTAATCCCTAAAACCTGTGGGATGAACCAAAGAAGAGAGCACCAAAGAACCAAAAATGTAGAGAGAACCAAAAATGTAGACCTCATAAGAAGAAGTATCTGTATTCTGTATAGTGGAATTATCGCAGGTTCCATGCCATGTGTTCTCTAGTCTCATGCTTGTCTAAGCATATATATACTGCTCAAAAAAATTAAAGGAACACTTTTTAATAAAAGTGTAGCATCAAGTCAGTTAAACTACTGGGATATTTATCTGAGCAGTGAAGTAGCGAGGGGGGGGGGGGTTAGTTAGTTTTACAAGTTACTGACATTTTTCCCTCCTCATCTTTTCTGATTGTTTTTGCCCAAGTTTTGCATTTGGTTTGCAGTTTTGCAATGCCAGTGTCACTACTGGTAGCATGAGGCGATACCTGGACCCTACAGAGGCTCCACAGTTAGTTCAACTCCTCCAAGATGGCACATCAATACATACCATTGCCAGAAGGTTTGCTGAGTCTCCCAGCACAGTCTCAGGAGCATGGAGGAGATTCCAGGAGACAGGCAGTTACTCTAGGAGAGCTGAACAGGGCCATAGAAGGTCCTTAACCCATCAGCAGGACGAGGATCTGCTCCTTTGTGCAGGGCACACAGGATGAGCACTGCCAGAGCCCTACAAAATGACATCCAGCAGGCCACTGGTGTGTCTTACTAAACAATCAGAAACAGACTATGAGGGTGGCTTGAGGGCCCAATGTCGTCTAGCAGTATAGTATAGATATCCAGCCTGATTTTGTTCCCAATGAGAGCCGATGTGTTTTTAAAGTGTTGCTTTGTTTTTTTCTGAGCATTGTATATATGTTTTACATAATACAATGACAAAAATAGTTTACAAGTGGCACATACATGCACCATCTGAATTTAAAATTAATTGTATTAGTTTATAGGTATTTTTAGTATGTAGAAAGTATTCATGAATTACATGTTTCATTAATTTATTATACTGAAAACATGAGGGTAGGGAATGAATTCAAAAACAGTGACATTCTGACACACTTTGCACACAGACAGACACAGACAAATCAATCAATAAATATTAGAGTAAGTGACTATAGCTATTTGTATTCTTTGACTATATCGACAAAAGCACTGGGACACCTGACCATTACACCAACAGGGATTTACATTTAAACACATCGACTTAAAGTCTTTATCGACCTTGGGGCACAGTTCTGCTGGAATAGAAAAAGGTCTTCCTCAAACTGTGTCCACGAAGTCGGAAGGACATGGCGTTGTCCAAAATGTCCTGGTATACTGAAGTATTAAGATACAGCCCTTCCCTGGGAGCAGGGGGCCTGGCCCAACTCTGAGGTGTGTCCCAATACTTTTGTCCAGGTTGTTCGGCTGTATTGAATTATTCATGAGTGGGCGGGGACTGGGTCTGGTGAAAGGTGACGCTGCTGCGCGCGACTCGTTTGGCGCCAGGGTTTTCGCGGGAGTGGAGCAAGTGAAGAGAACTTCACACTTGTGTGTGACAGTCACATATTATTTGACATTTTCCAATAACATCCGTCGCTTGAACTGATTGTTGTTGCTCCGTTCGTCCATGGTCTCCTTCTGTTTCGTTGGGTGTGCTCCTGTAGTGTCTGTGAGGTGAGCGAGGGTTGTTTTGTGAGTGTGTGTGCTGCTGGGCTCTGGAAGGGGGTTGGGTGAGTTAGCAGCGTGCTGGAGAAGTGAGGCCTCTAACTGACTAAATATCTCTACATCTCTGTAAACACAGCACGGCTGCACTGAAGATGAACTACAGTATGTTGTTATTTGCTCACTGTATCAAACCAGCTCGTCTAAATGTTTGTAAATCCTCCTGGTACTGCTGCTGGTCGGAGTGTTTACATGGGACGCTAAAGTGAGGAAGTAGCTAGCTAGCTCTCACTGCAGCTATCCTCCTATGTAGGTGCTGTAAAATATATTCTCGTACATATTTGCAGTTTATAGTCAAGTTACCAGATATAAAAGGAAAATCCCTTCCTTATTTTAATGTAGCGATGGTGTAAACCAATTTCAAGCCAAGAACCGAGCAGGTTTAAGGCATCCAAGCTAGCTTGGTTAGCCACCATTAAGATTCACCATTTACACTTCTTTCTGTTAATCTTTTTTAACTCACAGATGCCCAAGTCTTCAGGCACTGAGGAGGTGAACATGCACATTATCAGATGTTATCTATCCTTATTTGATTGGATCCTTTCGTTGCTCCCTTCACTGCCACATGTTAGTGGACATACACCAGTGCTTTAAAAGTCTATCCCATTCCCTGTTCCAGTTTGAAGCAATTTCAGTCAAACACATTACTTATCATCTTGATTTACGTTGACTAACCATAATTTGTATCATCTAACCTGCACTTAATATTCGTCCTAATGTTGATTCTCTTGTGGAAGGCATGCATGTGCTCAAAATGTACATGATGGTTAGTAAATAAATTTTGTTGGAGTGTCCTCTAACAAATTTTAGTTTTTGAAGATGGTTTGAAGTATTCTTTTAAAGCACGCTTAAATAATTTCTTTTTCCCCTTACACGTTCTTGGCAATAACACAGTAATTGGAATTTGTTGGAATAGTTTCGTTTTTGTTTGTTTTTTTCTTAATCAATTCAACTTTTACGAAGACTTGATAATTAGTGAGTCTTTCGTGGTAGAGAACCAAAAGTGGTGGATTGATTGTTTCTACAGGCTGTGAGGATGATGGCCACGGTACCCCTCTCTAGCTCCAGCCTTCTACCTCTTCTGGAGTCTTTGGAAGATGATGCAGCTGGGACATCAGAGCAGACCGATGCCTATCTTACCATTGCCAAGTGAGTGATCCATTTGTCTGCTAGAGCTATCTTTGATTCTTCTAATATGTAAATAGTTACACTTAACAGAATATCTTCAGTATGCTATTAGAGAATGTTTGTGTTTTTACATTTCAGTCGGCTCAGTGGCGAAGAAGGGAGGCAGTTTTTTCCTATAATACTAAAGCACTTTTCACGTCTAGCTAAAGCTCTTCAGGTAAGAGTGCCCTGGAAATCAGCATGCTCAGTTACTGTCCCATACCACCTTTGTCTTCACGTTGTGTGATCTTTTGTATTACTCTGTGCTTCTGTTTAATATATATTGCACAATTAAATGCATGTCTTCTGAAGGTTTCTGATGCATCTCAATATACTTTGATAGATTTGTTTGTTTATCTATCTGTTTATTTATTTATTCCCCCCCTGTGTTGTCAGACTCACATATCCAGTGAGAATGAGGAGCTAAGTCAAGCCGCACTTCAGGCTTTAGGCTTCTGTGTATTCAACACAAATATCGTCTCAGGCGTCCCACGTAAGCTATAAGCAATATGAATGGGGTGCAGGACACAATGTAAATATCTGGGAAGGGGACATACAGTATATATGCAGGACATAGTGTTCATTTTTTTAAAAAACTTTTTTGCAGCAAATTTTGCAGAGGAGATCTTGTCTGCTCTTTGTGGCCTGGTGTTAAAGTCCACTGACAAGAACACGTGCACTCGAGCATTATGGGTTATCTCAAAGCAGAATTTTCCTGCAGAAGTGGTGTCCAAAAAGGTAAGTAAATAAGGCATTTTGCAGGATTTCTGCTCTTTCATTTTAAAACATGCCAATTATCTAATTATCTTTCGTCTTCACCTTTACAGACATCGGAAATTCTCAAGACTCTAGATGCCTTGCAGACAAAAGACACCCAGTCAATCCTAATGGATCATGAGTCACTTAATGTTGTTATAAAGTAAATTCATATGCACTAAATATTTTTTTCTGTAGTTTGACCTGAACCTTAAATACTCTTAACATTTCTAAGTTTTCTATTTATATGTTTGTGTCTCTATATATAAAACTGAAATTTTATGGATTAACATAACATGTTTACTGTGGATTCAGCTGAATTTAGGTAATGAGTCTTTTTTTTAACATTTCATGTCCATTCTTGATGACTGAATGTTGAAAAATGTTGAACTGAGATAGGAAAAATGATTCAGATAAATACAGTTTAACGTAATGGTACATAGGTAAATGAAATTAGACTGTTAGTGTTTTTTTTTTTTTTTTTTTGTTGTTTTTTTTTTCAAATTATAATTAAATGTCTAATGCAGGTTGCTGGAACAGGCTCCCACTCAGATGGGTGAAGGAGCAGTTTGCTGGTCCAAGCTAGTGATTCCTCTGGTAGTCCATTCATCTTCAAAAGTGCGCTTGCGTGCAGCTGCAGCCCTGGAGATGGGACTGCCCCTTCTTCTGGAGAAGCAACAGGAGGTGGCTGCGATTGTAGAGCCTATGATGTCATCTGTAAGTGTTCCTGTTTACCTTAATGCTTCTAGATGCACTAAGATCAGAATTTAAAATTATGGAAAAGCTCACTGGTGCTAAAGCTCACAGTTGTATCCAACCTAACTGCAAAAGCAAGTAGTGAATTTCCTGAATAAAGCCATAAATATTCTTTTTTACTTTATTACTGCTGCTGTTGATCTAAATGAGCTCCTGATGAGGAGTGTTAATTGTTTTGGTGATTTCATTTAGCCTTGATGTGTTGGCATATCAGTGTGTTGCAATTGCCCTTTCTCATTAATCTGTGATGTATAACTTAATTTTTTCAGAAACTCATTCCTGAAATGCAGAAACTATTCTCCACTAAGAATGAGAGTAACGTACTGAAGCTGTGGCCTTTGTTTGTCAAGCTTCTGGGCAAGGTAAGACGCTCACCAGAGTACGAATACAACCATTTTGTTGCACTGAAGATATCGGTCAGTGGAAAGTGGAGATTAAACTTTGCATACTTGTTTCTGTTCAGTTGCTCCACAAAGGTGGTGCCTTCATAAACTCCCTGCTGTATCTAGAAGAGCTGGGCTTCCGCAGCTCTTCTCCCAGCATTAAGAAAATTGCCTTCATAGCCTGGAAGAGCCTCATTGACAACTTTGCTCTTAATCCTGGTGAGCAGACAGCCTGATTATATAGCCTGATAAGTACTTTTTGTTATTTGATGTAGTATGTTCGTCATTTTAAGTGGATGTGAACCTAAGTTTTAATACCACAAAGCAGCTGGTCTTTTTTTCTTGGTTAAAAAACGTGCCCTTCTCAGGTGTCTTAATTTCTTTGGCAGAAATCCTCTGTAGCGGCAAGAGGTTGAAGCTGCTCATGCAGCCCCTCAGCTCCATTTCTGTGAGGACTGAAGCTCTGTTACTCACCAAATTAGAGGTCTGGTGGTACCTGGTAGTCAAACTGGGGCCCAACTTGGCTGCAAATTTTGATCAGGTAAGCAGAGTAATGTAGCAGGAGGATACCAGTTTATCAACATATTCTATGGCTTCCAAAGATAAAGCCTAGTACAGGATTGCACAGCATTATGGCCTCTGAGCTTATCAGATTGACTTGGACCCCTCTAACTGCCCAAAATTGGACCAAACTCAGACCACTTTTCACGGTGGCCTCAGTCTGGTTCATTCTGTGGTCCAATTGACTCATGTGTTTTGAAAACAAACTATCCTTAGTCAGTATGTTAGGTCCTTTTTTCCAGTTGGAAAACAAATAGAAATTGTGCAGAGAAAAATTAGCAGAAAAAATGCATTTCCTGTAAAGAATGTGTACTTCTTTCTTAGAAAACCATGTAATTTGACTGAATGTAAGCTGCAATATACAGCTTATGAGCGGTATGTACCACAATGTGTAGAAATCCCAGTGGTATGAATTTTAATATGACCCCAAACCCAATGCGTTTTATGGGATGCAACAAAACTAACCCAAAGTGCCACAGCCACCCCAATAACAGTATGGTATACAATACTCTATAGTGCAGCTGTTTCCTTTTTGGGATATTTTAACAACTGAATTCAGTTTATTTACAAATAGCTAACATAAGCTTAATCCTTGTCCAGAAAACTAGCCTTTAATCGAAAGTTTGTTTTTGAACTGCT
Source organism: Alestes dentex (assembly GCA_037576975.1). Lineage (NCBI taxonomy): Eukaryota > Metazoa > Chordata > Actinopteri > Characiformes > Alestidae > Alestes > Alestes dentex. The sequence continues at coordinate 14,161,360 of JBBIGA010000002.1, forward strand.
ATGTATACTAAACTCTCATGTCTCAGGTTGCTGTACCACTCCTGCATAGTGCAATTTCTCCAGATGCTTCATTGCAAGGCCCAGCCACTCCTGCTAGAGGCAGCAACCAGAGCAATAGTATTGCTTTGACTACCCCAAAATCAGGTGCAAAAAAACTTCTTGCATTTGCTCTTTTTAATTATATTTTAGGTGCCAGATCGTTTCTGCTGTTTTCCCTTGTATCCTGTAATTTATTCCCTATTTCTTTTCGTCCCTGAATTCTTCTCAGGTGTTCCCTCATGTAGCAGTCCATGTGCTACCCCTCGTAACCTCAACAGCAGCATGGTTTTGCCTCAGTCTTACTCTTCCATCCAGCTGCTGGGCCTTGAAATGCTGCTGCACTACTTCCTGGGTTCAGATGCCACTTCTGCTGCTACTGAGAACAAACTACAGCTCAATCTTGGTAAGATTGATATGTTGATATGTTGGTGTCCTAATTTCAAAATGAAGAGTAATATAATCTGATCATATAGAAGATGGATTTTTTTATCATTTGTTTTTAATTTTTTTAGAGCCTCTGACACACAACCTACTGAGCAGCCAGTCTTTCTTCAGCAAGCACTCCTCTACTTTCATCTCGGTTGTTAAAAATGGCTTCATTGCCGTGGGAAAGGAGGCTCCAGGTACTGTTCTTGCTCATTCATATTAGAAAAAAATTCAGTAAGCAGAATGCTACATGCCACGTTGTGAATGCTGTGGTTTTATTTATCTAAACATCAAATATTTCCAGATGCTGCTTTGTGTTAAGCATAAAGCTTGTCTTAGGAGGAATAGACATGCCTGAAAAACATATGTACAACAAACCAAATTTACTGCTGACCAAACTATGCTTTTATTTAAAGAAGAGAGGTTCACAGTTCTAGTCCCATCATTAATCTCCAGATGACTTGGAATTAACTATCTGTAAAATCACTCTGCTAAGCATTCGTGTCTCAGTGTGCTGGGGTTAATATTGTCATGCAACACTAACCATGTTTACAGCAACACAAACCATGTATCAAACCATTTGGCTCTTGGTCCTACTGCAATTTTTTGTTGTTTAAGTTTTTTTTTTTTAAGCTTGGAAGAATATTTCTGAGACATTCTGAATTTGTGTTCATTGGGAGAGGATCTATTTTAATAGATGTACTGTTTGCCTAAAACAATGTATGTAACCAAACAATTTCCTTTGTCATGTTGTTTTAGAAGCACTGCTTAGTCTCATTTGGAATAGCCTGGTCAGTCTTGTCAGTGCAACTATAGAAACTGGTAAGTGCGTGGAGTAACGTACGTACCTGCGCATACACACTTGCATGCTTTTTGTTCAGCACTCTTGCGTGTTTTGTTGCTGACTGATCTTGCGTCTCTGTTTTGCGTGGTTCTTTCATTTCCAGCTGGCAATAAGAAGGAGAGACAGGGTTCTGAGGTACTTACACTCCTCCTGCAGGCTCTGCAGTCCATCCTGTCCTCTGAAGCCCTGCCAGCCCCAAGAGCTCTGGTGAGTTACTCCATATATTTAAATATACGGCACACTCCTGCTGTTTGGAGGCTTCTGATAGTTCTGCGCATGATCTACTCCTAGATTGTGATGAATTTGGTTTCTTCCTTTTTCTACTACTTTTGTGCTTGCCATTAAAAAGTACTTTCTCTGTTACACTTATGTACATTTAAAGATGTTACCATTTCACTCACATTGTATCTTTGTTGCAGGCTTTGTTAGAAGCCACAGTGAAGGGCATACCTCAGAAAGTGCTTGGATCAGCTGCTTATCAAGTAGCCAACATGGATGTCTTAAATGTGAGCTTAACACTGGTTAGGGGATGTGGGGAGTTTGTTTGTAAGCAACTGTTTTATGGCAAGCTGTAAAGAAAAAAATAATTGTTTGTCTTCCCTAGGGTACCCCAGCACTTTTCCTGATACTCCTCTTCTATGACAGCAGCTTGCTCTCATCATTTGTGGCTGATGAGAGGTGATTTTTTTAATCCTACCTAAACTTTGAATAAAACAGTGGAACAGTGAAGTTCTCAAAATTGTTAGATATGTTTTTTCTTGTTTTTATCAAGGTGATTCGGTTGTATAGTATTAATAAAATTCCTAATCTCTGTTCAAACAACTTTTGTCATATGGCAGGTTTTTTGTGTGCCTTGAGACCCTTATCAGTTGTGGTCTCTGTGGACCCACATCCCCTCTAGCTTTTGGGGAGGCTGTTTTGGGTGCGATCAGTCGCAGTGTGGAAGCTGTGGAAAAAAAAGAGCACTTGTGGCGAATGTGGAGTTTGATTGTTAATCCTCTGACTGATACCATAACACAGGTTTGTGCCATGATTACTGCAGTTCTCATTTTGAGTCTACAGTGATCACAGTGTAAATTTTTATAATATTTATATTTTATCTTTTATGATTAATGAAAATCTCCTTCCTGTTGCAGACAAATGAGGTCAACCAAGGAGATGCTCTGGAGCATAACTTCAGTGCAATTCACAGTGCCTTGATGTTCCCCATTATCCACCTTTTACACGGTGCAGCTCTTCCACAGGTCAGGGGTCAGGTGTTGTGGGATTGTCAGGATCTTTTAACTGGTGGTTTGGTCAGTTGCACACAGCTGTTATTAATTCTTTATTGCTTTTGTCTGCTGTAGATGACACAGAAGTCTATGCTGAGCACGTGGTCTCGGCTTTACAAGGCTTTTGGTCGTTGTTCAGCTCTGGTGGCCACAGCAGAGGAGAATATATGCTGTGAGGAGTTGTGTGCCAAAATTTCAGCTACCCTGGATACCCATGCCCTGAAGGTGAACAGCCACATGACTGTTGATTCCTTTGTATACTGTACCCTTTAGATTGTAGTTGGCTTTTATATGCATGTCTAAGTTTTTTTGTTTGTTTGGGGTTTTTTTGTTTGTTTTTTTTAATCTTCAGAATTTGTGCACTCTTGATGCAATGGCAAATATGTTGCTCTCCATCATCGAGAGTGTGGACTTCTCTCCATTCACTGCTCAGTTTCAGCAGAAGATGAAATGTAAGTTGCTGTGTGTTATTTTGAGATGTAAAGGCACTGCTCAGTAATGGCTTGTTGATTAACAGTGAACAATTTCTTCCTTAGCCCCACACACTCCACTGGGTTGGGTCAGGAAGAAGAGCAAAGCTTTGGGGAATCTCACAAACCTTCATGTCCTCTTGGTGCAGTCTTTGGAAGCATTTGTGGATTTGTACTCTTCAGAAGAGGACAGTATAGTTTTAAGCGGGCTTGGTGTCGTGCTCTTCTCCATCGTGTCTACTCTTTTCGCAAATCTTGCATTACCTACAGTTATACAAGAGTCCTTGTCTTCCCTCACCAAACCTCTTGCACTTGTTTATGGGCAACTAGGAAGGTAAGTGTAAAATGTTTTGTCTTGCACTGGTCTCTTTAAGGAAAAAAAGTAATAAAAAAAAGGAATAGCTGAGTTAACTTTTACTTTGTTTTTCTATATAGCTCAGAAGGTGAACAGTTGAAGTCCCATTCCATTTTAGGATCCAAGGTAATTACAGCTCATACGTTTATTTCCAACATTAAGTACCCAGTGGAAATCTTAAATTACGTTTTGTTCTCGTCACTTGCTTCCTCAGTTGGAGAAGCTATTGGGGGAAATTCTTGGCTGCCTCCAGACACGGTCTGCGCTGCAATATGATGATGAGCTTTTGACCGTATTGTCCCCTTTGCTCTGCGTCCTTTTCCCACACAAAAGCAAGCAGATCCGTTCAGTTGTCACTCAGTTCTGGAATGCCACTTTTGGAAATGCGCTTGTACTAACTTACCCTGAGGAGCTCAAGTTAGTGTTTGTTTTATTTTTCATATTTTCATAATCATCCATATTTGGTTTTCAAATACAGGGCTTTCCAAAAGAATGCTATTTATTTTAAGTTGTTACATAGATTTATTTACCAAATGAGATCTCTTTTTGCAGGCCTGTTTTAAGTCAAGCTAAACAGAAGGCTCCTTTAATTTTACCTGGTTTTCAAGCGGTTGAAAACTCAGAAGATTTCAGTGGACAGTGTTCGGTAAGTTCTTAAATCTTGCTTGCAATTTAATGTTTTTGAGAGATGGTACATGGCTATTTTAGCTGCATAGTAAATTGTTTTGTTCCCATCAGAGTGAGTGTTCTCAGCTTGACACTGAAATCAGTGGGATGAAGATGACCTCGGTAGTGAAGAGGGAATCCTTGCTGGCCAAAGCAGTAGAACTAAAGGAAAAGGGCCTTGGGACTTCCAAGCCTGTATCTGTAAGTAGATACAGGCATGAAACTCTGTTTTGTGTTCCAGACAGCAGTGTTTGACTGATTGACATTTGCAGGTGAAACTAGATTTTGGATCTCCCAAACCTCCACGAAGACAAGTTCTTGAGGAGGAAGCATCAGTGGATTTTGTTTTCATCCCACCTGAGACGAAGGAGAGAGTCTTGACTGAACATCAGAAAGAGGTGAAAAGGACTAAAAGGTAAGTCTGTAAGCATACCAGACTGAGCAGAGAGATTTTGTTCTACTGCACAGCCAGTCTACATTCATGTATTGTTTGTTTCTCTAGAGATGATATCCCTGCCATGTACAATAACTTGGATGCCTCTTTGGATACTACAGTGTTTACACAGTACACTCAGAGCCAAGAGGAATTAATGTATGTCCTTATCATTTTCACTAGCCAGATATTTCTCTGCCTGTCAGTGCTTTGTTCTTACTAAATATATTTCTATTTAGGGACAAATTGCCTGCCGATAAAAAACTGGAGACTGAAGGAGTGAATGTGGTTGAAACTGCGGTAGGAGTATTTTTGTTTGGGATAAGATACATTTTTCATGAATCTGCCTGAGCGGTGAAAACATTATGCTTCCTATCTCCACAGGATTTAAAAAGTGAGGAAGCGTGTGTTAGTGATGCTAAAGAAAGCCAAGATAAAACTTGTCCAGAGATGGATGTGCCAGAAAATGTAACGCATGATGCTAACCCAGCTACTGAGGTGGCATTACCTGAAGACGTTTCAGTGGCGGATGTGAGTGGGCATGATGAGTCTGCTAAAACAGAACACAGCCCGAATGTTTCAGGTTCTTCTGACATGATCTCTGGTACACCACCAAAACCTAATAGCCGACGTCAGTCCTTTATCACCTTGGAGAAATATGTAGAAGGAAGACCATCCAGTCCCAAGTGTGTTACAAAATTTACTGGTCCACTTTCTAGGACTTCCTGTAGTCAGGAGTTACAACAGTTGTCTCCAGATGCCTCATTTAGCTCTCAGCCAGAAACTGGTCAAGAAGCTGTTCAAGCATCTCCGCAGTCTTCTCATCAGACTGAGGAAAAATTGGAAACGAATCTAAAGGTAGAATCAGCAGAAGAGGTCAAAACAACTAATGGTTCCACTGAACCCACAGAAGATGAGGACGATGTAATTCCAGACACACAGACCCAAGTTCTGAATGAAGTTGATAAGTCTTTGGATAAATCTAATTTAGAGGTGGAAACTGAAATGGCCTCCATTGAGGAGGATTCAGAGACTCTTACTCCTGCACAAGATTCAAGTCAGGTTGAACCACGAAGGTCGGGCAGACGCAGAAGCAAACCTGTCCGACCAGGAGAGGATTTTGTAGATCAAGGCTCAAAAAACAAACAGCAGAAAAAGGATCCAGTAAATGGGTCTCCTTTGGCTGATTCACCAAAACATTCATCCCCTGAGCAAACAGACAATATTTTGCTTGGCAAGAGAAGGAGAAGTAAAATGCTTGAAGAGAACAAGGATGAAAGTGGTAGGTCACATAGGGGTGAGCTTAAAGGACATCATAGCCAGACTGATTTACAAAGATCAGCAGCAGCTACAACTGCAAACTCATCAAAAGGAAGAAGTAGCAGAAGTAAGAGTAAAGAGCTCAGCCAGACAGAAACTTCTGCAGAAAAGCAATCACCATCAAGTCAAACAGATGGGGAGTCTCCTCTTAGTCAGTCAGAGAGCCCATCACACAGGCCTGTAAGGCGGACCAGAATGGCTGTTACCAAGCTTGAAGTTTCAGGCAAAAGACCCATCGAGGAGAGCTCCCAAAATGATTCTCTAGTTGGTGATTTGACGAACAAACATTCAGATTCACAAGTATCTGACAGTGGGACTGAAAGCCAGTCTACTGGCAGACCAAAAAGAACAAGAAGGTCTGAGGCCACTGATGAACAAAAAGATAAGCCAGTCAGTGGAAATGACCAGTCTGATTCTCAGACATTGACGTCTTCGAAGGGGAGAGTGGGAAGACGAAAGAGGTCTGAGGAAGAGATGAATGGCAGCAAAGGCACCTCTCCTTCTGAAAGCCCAAAGACTGAGGAGATTAAGGAGGTGCAAGACACACAAGGACGTGGGAAATACAATACTCGCCGGTCATCTCAAGGCTTGTTGACTGAGAACTCTGAGTCTGATAGTTCTGATGCTAGAGAAAGCCAGAGATCTAAAAAGGCTAGAGGATCTAAGTCATTGGCTTCTGAGGTTGTGCCAAGCACGACACATGAAAGTGTTCCTGAGACTACACTAGACAAGGACAATGCAGAGCCAATTGAAATGTCTAAGAAAGAGCTAACGGCCTGTTTAGAGGTTAGCATGCTGCATGAGGACAAAGTGGAGAACAAAGAAGAGGCCTCTGCAGCTGAAGAACCAGTAATGGAACATGACACAACTGATGCAAAATCACCTGAGGAAAAAAGTGATGAGGAATTACATATGGAAGTAGATTCCAGTAAAGAATCGAGTGCTGTTCCTGAAAGAAGCGTTCCAGAGGAAGAAACACCGGCATCATTACAGAATAGTTTAGTGCTACCTGAAAAAGTGGCTTTAAAAACTCCCGAACTTCACAAATGTCCACATTCTAAAAGAGGTCGTGGGCGAAGGCGCTCTGCCAACTGTAACTGCTTCCAAGCCCATACACACTCTCAAGAAAGTGTTTGTGGTGAATCTCAAGATAAGGCTCCTCCTGAACCCAACAGTTTGTCGTCTGAATTTGAACTGAGCAATGTAAAGCCCACTGTAATTGAGAAAGAGTGTGTGACACCTCCAGAATGTCCTGTGACTACTGAAGTTCAGAGTTTAGCATCCACACCTAACTTGGTAGATAAGGAAGTGCTTGCTGAAAGCCCAGTGAAAGAGAGTGATGTGTCAGAGTCTGAGTTGTCTGACAAAAAGGAAGGTACAGTCCAAGAAGAGGAAGACCAAAACAAGAATGCGGATGCTGCGAAGAGTAATGACCAAGAAGATGACCAAGAACAAGGTAGCAATGCCTCAGACACTTTTGGCCAAGCACAACTTCAGAGTTCAAGTCCTGAAGAGACTTTGAAGACTGAATGTCAAGAACAGCCCGGATCTCCTGACAACCAGAATAATACAGCTGATGTATCTGTAAATGAAACTGGAGGTGAACTAATGCCAGAGAAGGAAGAAATCTTTGAAGGTGATGGTGGTGGTGTTCCCCTAAAAGAGGGAACTGAATTAGATGCTTATCCATTAGATGGTGCTGGAGAAGAAACACAGATAGATGTTCAACCTGAGGTTGATCTGGAAAGTGAGGCATCAGTGCCTGAACAGGTTGCTTCACCAGAAACCTGTTTAGACTCCCCACCTAAGGAGAAATCCTCAGATGTTCATTGTGGAAACCAAGAAGTGGCACAGAGTCCCAGTTGTGCAACTCGCGGTGTTTGGTCACCGTCAGCTTCTCCATCTACAAGCATTCTCAAGAAAGGACAGAAGAGGCAATTCGAAGAAGATACTCCATCACCTCTTCTCAAGGTAGTATTGCCTTTCAGTATCAAAATTCTGTATGCTGTCCATTTTGATGTTAAATGAAATAATGTTTTTTTTTATTTTTTATTTTTACTGCCTCAGTCCAGACGGGTGTCCTTTGCTAACCCAATTTACCAGCAGGAATTGGCTGATGACATCGACCGTCGCAGTCCAGTAATACGGACAAGCTCCCCAAGGTCAAAAACCATTGGACAACCCAAGGTAGAGTAATAAATTCATAAATAAAATAGTTCATTTAAATTCTGTTTGGAAGTTTACTGGTTTGTGTATTTATCAATCAAATGTTCTTGCAGTATATTACAACACCAACCAAAGGCCTTTTAACACTCAGTCCCCGTAACCTTCGCAGTCCAGGATACAAGAGTTCAAAAAAATGCCTGGTATGTATGGGGTGTTTTTTCCAATTTCCTTAAGTCCATCTCTCCCCTCCATTTTTCCCTTCTTTTTGACAGACTGCAGACCTATCGACCGGTACCCATTTTGCGTAGCAGGCATGCATTTTTACACTGAAGTATGCCTGTACAATTTGTTGCTCTAAAGTATGCAGAAAGCAGTTGGTCATGCTGACTCCTCTTTCTGGCTGCTGCTTCAGTCTGCAGCAGGAGGGGCAGAGCTGCATGCACAGCTCAGGGCGCCTTGCAAATGTTTCACACATGCACACCCTCGTGACAAGAAAAGGGATAGTAGAAGGTTAGAGGAGAGGAGAAATGTGCACATTACTTGCAACTGACACGTTACTGTTACCACTTTTCCACTGCACTGGTGCTGGTGTTCTGACCGCAAATCAACAGCAGAGTCTATTGATTCATGCTACCCTATTGAAAAATGCTACCTGTAAGTTTATATATTTCGCACAGTTTAATCAGTTTAACACTGATAATGATACATAGACAAATAATATGCATACTCAGAGAAAAATATATTTTATTTAAATGAGAAGAGCCTAGATGGACAGATCCTTAGAGGTGCATAGAGCCAGTTTATTCATTCAGGTTCTAACACTGAGAAATGCTACCGTGAAGCAGGGCACAGACTACTTCAGATCATTCTTTGCTTACAGCTTGTGGTGATGTCTGGACAGTGCTGATGTTTCCTAGCTTCAGATAGCATTCTGCAAACTGCAGAAAAAAGGCATTTTAGAATCAGAAAACTTTATTGATCATAGAGGAAATTGCTTATGTAATGATTAGGGGTGGGAATCTTTAAGCACCTCACGATTCGATTACGATTCAGAGGGCTGCGATTATAAAACGATGATTGATGCATCTTTCTCCCCCCTCACCTTGGTCCTTTCAAAGCAATGTAATGAACCAAAATGAATTTACTTCCAATTTCTTTTATCAAAACAATCAGCTGTGTAATTCTTCAAACAGAAAAAAACATTTGTACTGAAATCATAGCTTTGACACACAAATAATGCTTGTGGACCTCAGCTTATTTTGAACAACATCTATTGCTCGATGGTCCTCTTGTTAGCGATGGCAGCCACCGGCTGTTTTTCTTGTGCCTCCAGGTGAAAACATTCAGTGTGGTTTCTCATGTTTGTCGTGTTTTCCAAAAATATTTCAGTTTAGTTTTACACAATTTGCAGATAGTGTGACTCTTGTCAGGGTCCTTTTTCCCTTCAGCTTCATTAAAGCCAAAGTACTTCCAAACGCCTGATTTTAATTTTGAGGGTGCTGGTCGTATGTCTCGCTCCTCCATCTCGTGTCTTTATGTGCACCCCAGAGACTGTCCGGGCGCTGCACTTCCGTACATTAGAGTTCCGCATTTTTTTGTTCCTCAACATTGTATTCATAATTAACATTAACAAAATCGATCTTTCATTTCTGCATCGCGATGCATCTAAATATAGGTTTTATTTCCCACCCCTAGTACTGACTGCGAAGACACACACTCCATAGTAGCGACATGCACTCATATGCTCTTGAATTGTGCACTGAAGACAGCGTACATGTACAAGTCGAATGTAACAATTTAAAAAAAAAAAACTTAAAATATTAATTGCCGTAGATCCGTGACCCCAATGCAAGATAGCACAGATAATCCAGTGTCCAACGCAAAATAGCACAGATAAACCAGTGTCCAACGCAAGGTAGCACAGATAAACCAGCTTTCCTAATGCTAGGTAGCACAGATTTATGGGCGTGGCACAGAACCCCAAGACTGTGGAACTGCACATGCGCAGGAGGGCACGGTAGCACATCTCGATGGGTAGCATGTTGGTCAGAACACCGGTGTTGGAGCTGGTGCTCGGACGGGCCTGATGTTGGCTTCTTTCCACAGTCAACAGACCTCAACAAAATATATAATGCCTATGACGTATAACACAGTTAACACTTCTATCTTGTTTAACGGTGACATTTTTTTTCTAGTCTCAGACTTGAGTTAGCTCTGAGTTGGTAATGCGATCTAGGGACGTCACTGCTTGCACACTCGGTCACGCCCACCAAGCGAGTGTGAGTCTGTGAGTGTGCCACCATTGTGTTACTCAAAAAAAAAAACCAAGGTTGGCAGGTCTAAGACTGTAACAGGGAAGTCATTTTGAACTGTCCAGACTCAGCATGAGTAAAGCATTGGTTTTGGTGTAGATAATTCATCATTAAGTCATTGTTTATTTTTGCAACAGATCTCTGAGATGAGTCAGGAGCCCCGGCCCATTCCGAAGGACTGTGTTTACCCTGCTCTGGTCGGTTGCTCAACCCCTGTGGAGGCTGTTCTACCACAAATTTCATCTCATATGTGGTAGGTCATAATGTAAACCAGTCAAGAGTTTAAACGAGAGAGACAAATGTGGCTTAGGTTTCCGCTTCATGTAGTTTCAGTAAGAGCTAGTAATAAATCCCTGCCCATGTCATATTTTATTACTTGTTAATTTTTGTTCATGCATATTGTTATATTAGGTACTTTCGTCATTTTATATTTTTACTGTCCATACTTAGGCCTCGAGCCCTTGGCCAGCTTGTCCGTGCTAGGAATATCAAAACAGTTGGAGATCTAAGTGCTCTTACCCCCAGTGAAATCAAGCTTCTCCCCATTCGCTCACCTACGTTGTCAAATGTGAAGAAGGCCCTCAAATTATACCATGAACAACAGGTACTGTTCAGATTAGTAATTTCTGAGCTGCTAAATTTAAATTCTCAGTTAAACTGACTTTGTGGGGGATTTTTTTTTTCGTTCTCTAAGCGAAAAGGCCGATCTGATGACCTGAAAGGCTTTGATGAAATGGAGAAGATGACATCTGAACCCGAAGAGGTGGATGTAGCTCAAAATCAAGAGGAGGAACAAACTTCTGCAGAAATACAAGGTATTACTTACAGATTGGTGTTTTTTTGTGTGAAATAGGAAACGTGTGTATATGCACTTTGTATTCAACTTGTGACAAGCATATGAATATTAGAAGCTTGATCACAATGAATTTCTGTTCCGCAGAAGTAGTCTCCTCTGAGGAGACTGGTAACACTTCAGCTTTGGAGCAGAAACAAGAAGCCCCGGTGCCTGTGGAGTTGGTGTCAGATGTTGCTGCATTGGGAGCTCGACTAACCCCAGAAGAACTCGGTCGCTGTTCACCAAGAGAACTGGGTCTGATGCATGAACAGCTCAGTGGTATGATGAGAAGTATTGTGGATCATCTTCAGTCACGTTTAGTCAACAGCCTTGAGGACAGTTTACTATGATGGCGACCTGAATCTTCACCCTGAGCCTTCTTAATGGATCATTATGCTTCAGTGTTTTTATTTGTGCTTTGTAGTCATCCTTTTATCAATGTTTTTTAGACTGATTCTAGCTGAATTTCTGAAACACCTTCATGGAACAGCAACTCATGCCACCGTGTGGAGTGATGGCATCACTTATGGTTTTATGGGACTTCAAAACAAACCAGGATGCAGAAGGCACTTTTTTTGTATTAAGTTACTCTGTTCAAATAAAGGAGTAAGTGAACGTAATGTTTATGAGCATGAATGGTGTAATGATACATCTAAACCAGAGTTGTGGGTTCACGTCCGTGTGAAACTGCAAATGTGGCGCAAGGCTGCCATAAAGGAATACACTGACAACTTGGTAATAGTCAAATGGCTTTGGTGTAAAGTAACCCATTTTCTCTTTTTATCCAATCTGATCCCTAAGACATGATCAGTTTCTGAGGTCATGTCTGGTCAGTGATGTTCAACATGGACTTAAACCTACTATTCACAATTTTCATTATTTTGTAAGACACTGCACAAAACCAACATTTTACAGAATGGTAAATTTCATCTATTGTACATAAAGTAAAATGAATAGATAGCACATGCATGCAGTGAAGCTCTGTGAATGTGTAGTTCAGCATTTCTGTGCTTTTTAACACTTGGTTTGTTGTATGGTTCTCAGCCCCCTAGGGACTGGTTTGAGAACCAGAGGTATAGAATATGATGTAGTTTTTTGGGTTTTTTTTCCAAATAAAGACTAAATTGTTAAGCTTGCGTTAGACTGCTTTGCGAAGAAGAGATTTTATTTATATGTGGCAGTTCTGAGCAAATTTACGAACTTCTTAAATCTGTTTGGAACATCAAAAAGGACAGTTCATCTAGTGTTGTATGCCAAATAACTACCAGACTAACATTCATTTTTTGCCGTTGGTAGTCATCGATCCATAGCATTGTTAAAGGCGGTCAGTTATTTATTATATACAGATAAAATATCTGAGAAAGACTTCACAAAGCAGGATTTTTGAGTTAGACATCTGAGCCCAAAGTTGAGAACCCTAAAACAGCAATGCCCCAGAGCTTTTTTCCCCATTAGGTAGGCTTAGACTAAGTAATTCTGTGGTGTGAAACACCCCACCCAGTCCCATGTTTTTCATTTACTGTTTGCTTTGCTACCGCACGATTCATAAATGTTCCATCACCACCTTTATATAAGTCCCACATTCATGACAAGAGACAGCTTTATTGCAGAAGCGTGGTGTGCTTTATTAGCTACTGAGTCATGGTATATGACTCTAACCCTAGACCTAGGGAATCGGAAGAAACAAAACACACATGCAGCTTGTGATCAGCCTTTAGTCAAGGAGGGAAGAGGTTTGTTTCTTAGAACTCTTAAGTACGTCTTTGCATCTGAGGCCTTAGGTGGGATCTCCTCAAAGGTTGTATGTTGGACTATTCCCTTAATTTTCATTTGACCTCTTTGGTATACGTTTTGTTCAGTGTTTATGAAACATTGAATAGTTCCATGTTCTTCGTCTTTTCCTCTACAGAAAAATGAGCCCATCTCTTGTGCAAAAGTTTCAACACTAGAATCTCCAGGGAAGCCTTCCATAAAGTAAACTGAATCTGTCTCATCTGCAATATACAAAAATAATGGGCTTTCGTTTACTCGACTGTTACGCTAGGTTTGGAACATAAAAGTAATACTCTACAATGGTCTATCAAATACTCATGGACTGTATAATGGATGTTGGTTTCTCATGTCACATCCACGGACGAAAGGGCGACACAGGCTGGAGCAAAATTGCACATTTTAATGTGACCAACAGTACTGTAACTATTCTAAGCCTAACCTGTCATTAACTACAATTTAACAAGCTTCTGATCTAAATGCCTGAGATGTTTCAGCCCAGTGGATGTGTCATACTCCCACTTGTCTTTAGATTGCTTCCACATAGTTGGCTGGCAGCATGCCGGTCTTGCCCGTGCGCTGCACAGTGCCATACATCCAGCCCTCATCGATGGACTGCACGTTCACAATAACGTCTCCATCTTTGAAGGACACCTCATCGTTGTCAGCAGCAGCATAGTCATACATAGCACGTACGGTTTTCTGCAAAGAGAAAAAAAAAGCATAAAGGCCTTGAAGGAGACGTTACCGCCTTTTTCCAGTTCAGTATAGTTCTTGTGCTCTTCAAAAGAACAATGTCTTGAACAAGTGACTTCAATTTTAGTCTTTGTGTTCTGAAAAGTGGTCTTTGTGCAGAGCTCCATTGTTGTCATCACAGAGACCATATATGTTAGGCTGTTTTCATTTAAAGACACAGCCATAAAAACATATAAGGGCATATCCTATTAAATTTTTTCCGCCACACATTTCTATGTTCATGTAGTTTTTAACCATTTCCAACCCTTAGAAATAACCAGGCTGGTTTTGTTACTGTGTAAATTTCAGTTTTTCGTGATATGGGTCCTTTAAAAAAATATGTCTTTGGTTCCATCTTCAAAAAAGGCCCAGAAGGCTTTTTGCTCATATGATGTTGGGCAGAACCATGACCTGTAGTTTTGTGTAGAATTCCCGTGAACCCAAATTAAGTGACTACTGAACATGCTAAAACACTGCTAGCTGTTCCAGGCCAGTGGAGAATCCTACTTACTCCAGTTGTGGAGGGGTGGGAGGGCACAGAAGATACAGTGGTCTGCTGGGTGGCCACAGAAGAAGACCTCTGCTGAAGTTCGATGGTCTTAGTCTGCTGGTAGCCTTCAGGACACAGAATGAGCAGTATTTAGATACGTTAACAAAAACTATTGTAAATACATGAAGCATATTAATCGTTTAATAAGCTGTTCCCAAAAATACCTGGCATATTAGACAACAGCTCTATTAAGGTTATTCTTATTGAGCCGCTATTATCTGATATCCGGGAAATATACCTAAGGTAGTAGCAGGAAATCCGTTGCTGTAGAGGGACAGGTGGTGATCCACAGCCTCAGACAGTTCAGATTTCTCATCTCCTACGCCGCTCATGGCGCTGGTGGAGCGAGAGTGCTCCTTACTGCGGCGCTGAGCTTGAACTGAAAGATGTAGAAAGCTCAAAGGTCAACGTGGCATGACATTATTACCCTTAATTATCAGAAATATGCTACATGTATAGTCTGAAACCATGGAGATCATTTTGCTTCAGAGAGGGAGAAACAGGAGAAAACACACAGACAAGCCATTAGATATGGTTTAGCTACCATCTAAACTTATCGTCCACTTTAACAGTTCCACTTACTATATATATAAACAGTTTACAATATACACCATACTTCAGTCTTTGTATGATGTTTTATCTCGTTGACAATATTTCTCCTAATTTCCAAATAAAAATATTGTTCTTTAAAGGAAATGACAAAACATCAAAATAAGATGCCGTGTTTCCAGAACTTGAATAATGCAAAGAAAACAAATCTCTTGTTCACTTTTCAACAAAATGGCAATAATTACCTTTGACCTACTGTAATGTTTTGCCATCCAACTGGTCACATTGCAGGAGGAGAGTGTTGGTCACAGCAGTGTTTTTATACTTTTCCTCATTAAATAAGATGTGAATCAGGTGATCAGTAATCAGTTCCTCATAAAGCAGAATGATGTGCTTGTGTAGGAATTTAACAGACACTGGCATGGAATGGTTGTCATACTCAAGATGGTGATTTAAAAATAAATTCCAGTGGTCTCATTTTTTTCTAGAGTTGAATTGAATTTATATTAGGAGTATTTTTTTACTCAGTTATCAGTAATAGGAATTTCCCAGTATTGTAACACCCTCGTATGATGCACAGAAAAAAACAGCGGCCTACCTGACATCATGTGCAGACTCCTTGATTGGATGTTGTCCTCAGCAGGATCGTAGTCAAAGACTGAGCCAGGGTTGGTGCGCCATACACGTAAGTCTGTGAATTAACAGACAGTTGACATGTTGAGTTCTACCCAAAACATGCTGTGGTTAAAGTGTCTGTTTGCTGTGTGTCTCAAGCTTTACCAGCAATGGTCTCCTGATCGTGTCCTACAGTGCGTCTCCTCTCCATCTCCACCACGCGCCTCTGAATTCCACGGTAATTGATGTCACTGAAGTCTTGCATGTTCCTCTTCACACGCTCAGTCACGAGGTCACTGGTGGTGGGAGTAAAGCTACCCTTGCTCTTCTCAAAGTCCTGGTGGTATCGCACCTGTGGAAGGAAACACACCTGTTGCTCAGAAGCTTGGGATTAACATCCAATGTTGATTGTTTTGAAAAATATAAAACAGAATGTTTTACCAGGTACAATATATATATATATATGTGTGTGTGTGTATATTATATACCTATATATATATACACACACACTGTATTGAAAAAATATTCATACCCTATGAACTTTTCAACAATTTGTCACGTTACAACCACAAATGTAAATGTATTTTACCGGGATTTTATGTGATAAACCAACACAAAGTAGTGCATAGTTGTGAAGTGGAATGAAAATGAAACATGGTGTTCAAAGTTTGTTACAAATAAAAATCTGAAAAGTGGTGTGCAAGTCCACCTCTGAATGGCTCAAAGGAAACTAAATTGAGTGCTCTAGTCAAAATCCTGACTTTGTGCATCAGGATCTAAATGCAGAACAATCAACACTTTTTGTGAGCACTGTAGATATAAATGACTAGTGCTAGTGTGAGATGGTAAATGTGTTACATAACTAGAAGGTGGCGAAAAAGGCTAAAAGTTAAAATAGTGCTCAGAATTCTACATTGACAAAGTTACGCAGCATCTCGACAAGTTTGTATTTTAATTATTCTTGATCCAAAACTACTTAATAAATTGGATAAATCATTTAAGAATCCGGTGTCTAGTTTATAATATTTAAATGTGTCGTGTTTGTGCTATTCAAAAGCTCTCCATATGTTTACATTTTACGTTTACAGCATATCATATTTTGGATGTAACAAACACAAGAGTTTGAATTGAATCTTACCCCAGAGATGATGCGCTGGGTCTCCCTCACACGTCTCATCTCAGGGGTGTCCAGCACAAAGGCTGCCTTGCCCTGCACCTGCCTGCGGAAACTGTCGGAGTACAGCACCTGGAGAAGAGAAGGGACGGGGGACGATAAATTATGTACACAATCTACTGTACCGCCACCTTGTCTCACGTTTACAGGGAACGGATGGGAAACAGACGTCCAGTAAGACAGACACAGAACATAAAAATGGTGTTATTGCGACCTCACACGGATGAATTAGCAGTTCCACACTTTCGGGGGCTGGAGATGTGTGGGTTTGTCCCACTCCAAAGAAGTGCTACGTGTAAAAGTCTACTGAATAAATTGGAGGTTTTAAACTGTTCAGCACTTCACAGCTATAATAAATGCATTAAATTTAGCAGATGGAGGAATCAAGTTAATATTATTAGCCACCTAAGCAAGAAAAGGGAGTTAGACAGGTTATGTTGGACACTAGGCACACGTCCTGTGGCTGAATACCGAGCTAATGTTTTCTTGGTTCCGTTTGACCCGCTCCATCTCTGGAGTGAAAACCACAGGAGTTCCTTTGGCAGAAGTGTCTTTATATAAAACCTGGAGTGAAGAAGAACAGTGGCGAGACAGGCCAGTCAGAGACAAACATTCACATATCTGACAGTCACACTTGCAACATTCCTGCACCACCTGCAGGAGATGTTGCACAGCACTGACACAACAAACACCATTCATAACACATATGGAGATTATGTCGTTTATGCACAAGATGACCAAAAGTATGTGGACACCCATCACATTCACATATGCTTGTTGAACATCTCGTTCCAAAACCAAGGGCTTTGATAGTGAGTTGGTCCCCTCTTTGATGTAGTATCAACTTCCACTTTTCTGGGAATGCTTTCCACTAGATTGTGGAACACGGTTGCAGGAACGCGCTTCCACTCATCCACAAGAGCATTTGTGAGGTCCGATACTGGAGGATAAGGCCTGATTCTAAGGTGATGTCCCATTTTATTTGAAAGTGGGTTGAGGTCAGTACTGCAGGCTTTTAAACACCACACTAATCAAAAGAATTTTTACAGAGCTCAGTTTGTGCCTCACACTGTCATGTTGAAACAGGGCCTTTCCCAAACTGGTGGCATAAAGTTGGAAGAACATGGTTCTCTAGAATGTTATTGTATACTATAGCATTAGAATTTCCTTTCAACCATTAAAAACCAGCCCCAGGCCATTATTCTTCCTCCACCAAACTATACAGCTCGTGTTGTGTATTCGGGCACCAAGCTTCTCTTGGCATTCAGCAAACTTCCGGACAGGTGATGTGATTTTTATGCCTTCTGCGCTTCAGTGCTCAGCAGTCCGGTTCTGTTTGCGTTGCTTACTGCTTTGTGGCTGAATTGTCGTTGCCCCTAGATGTTTTCGCTTCACAACAACGTCACATAACAAAATCCAATAACTGTGCACATTCATTCTACAGCCAGGGTTTGTCCATGGAGATTGCGTGACTGTGTGATTGACTTTAGGCCGCTGTTCTAAATGGGTGTGGCTGATCTAGCCAAACCCACTTTTTAGAAGGAGTGTCAACATACTTTTGTTCGCATAGTGTATGTAGAACCCTGCAGTGAAGGGTTGAGAAAAGCAAACAGAAGAGTCAGCTGATGATGGCTTGTGGATTTACAATTAAAAAAATGAAGAAGGGGGTTACGCTGGATTAGATGCATGGTATGGAGTGTCTACGCATGATTTTACAAGTCAGAATTGGAGTCCTGCTTATCTTTGTGGGTTATAGGGTTGATGGTATGGAAACTACTACTGGCAGAAGGTGATGTTCTATTTGGATGCTGAGTTAAGAAAACTGACAGCTTTAAAGTGGCAGTGATAACCATGACTCCACAGTGATGGAATGGAAGTATAGTTGGTAGTGATTGTGGAGGAGAATGGGTGGGAAGGAGGCAGCGTGAGAGTTCATGCGCTGATGAAAACCCTGTGAAGCTTCCACTACCGAGCTGATGTTCTTCTGAGTCAGTTTGACTCGCTTCACTTCGGGAAGATCTGGGATAGCTGTGCCTCGCCCCAGCATGTCTTTGTACTTTATCTACCGACAGATTCGGTTCCATGCAGACAAGATGGATTGCAGACATACACAGAGCAAAAACGAAGCAAAATCAGAACAAGAACACTCAGAGACAAATCATGAAAATCTGCAAAGATGACCATTACTATACAGTAAGAAGATAAAAGTCGTTAAGAAAAAAAAAACAGAAAAGTACAGATCTTGTGATTAGAAGGACAGACTGAAAGAAAGACATAAAATAAAAATACAATACCAATCTCTAAGATTTGTGGATATTTGTAAAACACTCAAAGACAGACAAAAGTTATGTTTTTTTGTTTGTTTGTTCCATTGAATTCCCAGAAAAACAAACAATTTAAGTTAAGGAGAATTTTTTAGAAACATTAGCAGAGAACTTGATAGGTTTGTCATGAACTACATGGATGTTATTATAGAAGTCAGTGAGGGATTTTATATTCTATGATTATTTAGAAGGAAAACTGCTATTAACCAGGGGAGTCTTATAGGTTGATCTAGGACAGAGGTGGGGAGCTGAGGACCGGGGTCCAGCCCAGTTTGGTGATTTCCCTGTTACCATAGTGATTTTCCCTGAACCCAAAAACACCTTAACCAAGAGTTCCCCACCCCTGATCTAGGAGAAAGATGAATCAATGATGGATGGCTGGGACAGGGTCACACCGCAGTGTACCGTGCTAATATTTTGCTGATTGCGTTTAACTCTCTCCATCTCAGGTGTTTCTGACACAGCTGTTCCTCCGTTTAAATCTTCCTTGTAATGAATCTTCAAGTAAAAAGGTTGTAAAAAGATTATTAAAAAAGTCCATCACTATATATATATATATGTAGTTATTCACTATAT
>JBBIGA010000002.1:14180829-14191572 GCA_037576975.1 Alestes dentex
ACTTACAGGTACAATTTGTTAACCCCCGAAAATGTGATTCTGATAGAAGGTCTACTGGCATACTTTTTGGCAAGCTAAAGAAACTCTACCGAGCTTATCTTCTTCTGAGTCTCCCGCACGCGCTTCACCTCAGGAAGGTCGGGTATAGATATGCCTTGACCTAGCTGGTCCTTGTATTTGATCTACTCCACATTTCAGATCATCAATTTGTAGCAGACAAATAAGAGACATCATGATAAAACCAGAGCATCATAAACAGAGAGATCATCAAAGTAGAGTCTGCCAAACATTGAAACAGAATACACTAAAAGAAAATACACAGCACTCCTCAACATGAAAATGACTGGAGGCTTCAGTATGTTGCATGCCGTGTCACATGTTTATAAGTGAAAAACAAAAGGCAGGTTTTTTGAACAAAGTATTAAATTATGCACAATTTAACATGAATTGAAATATTTGAGTAATTAAGATGAAGACGGTGTCTTGATGAAAGTGATTTTTGAAGGGCAGGGTTCTCTTTCTGACTGGGTATAGACATGTAGTACTGGGTAGGAGGAGGAGATATGAAAGGATGACGGGATGGGATAGGATCACACTTTAGTGTACCGTGCTAATAGCCTCCTGATTGCGTTTAACTCTCTCCATTTCAGGTGTTCCTGCAATAGCTGTTCCTGTTCCCAAATCCTCCTTGTACTGAATCTTCAAAAATGTACAGGTAAAAGCAATATGACAAAGATTTTTTTTTTTGTTGTTGTTTACTTTCGTGTAGGCCCCTGAAAATAAACTTGCAATGATGGAGAAAAAACTGACATACAAACACATAAAACCACACAAACACACGAAGGACAAAACATGCACAGACTGCTATACAAACGCCAACAATGTACAGAAGCCGAAAAGTTTTAGTTCCCAAAGTGGTTAGGGCAGCTATTTCAAACAAATCATTTTAGAAGCAACATTAAATTAAGCTGCAATCTGCTAAAATGTCGTTAATAACTACACCTCTACAGCCTTATAAAACAGGAATTGGGCTGCATTGCAGGGTCTGTTAACTTAAAACTGCAAAAAAAAAAAGAAAAAAATGGGAAAAAGCAAGAATCCAAGAAAAGAAGGACAAATGTATGTTGTTAGAAAAAAATTATATAAAAAGGGAGGGGAAAAATGAGCAGTAGGTACCGAGCTGAAATTCTTTGTATTTTCTTTAACACGCAGTATTTCAGGTGTTTCCGTTACTGCTGAAACTTTGCCCTTAATGTTTTTAAGGTCAATCTTGTAGTGTAGCTACAGAAAAAAAAGAGCAAAATAGTTAAAGTGATACACAGAAAAAATGTGCAAAAAAAGAAAAACAAGGCAAGAAAATCTCTTTATGTTCATTTGAACAGAACCACTGCATTTAACCATAAAGAATTAGATTTTCGAGATTCTTAAGATACTTGTCTGTTAAACCTTTGAACAAGCTCAAGGGAAAGAGTCAAAACCAACACTAAAAAGACTACAGTGGGAATAACGAGGGAACGAACACACAGATGACGGGACAAGACTTACAGTGCTGAAGTTCTTCTGGTTTTCTCGGACTCTCTGCATCTCAGGAGTGTCCAGAACGGGCACATAATGAGACATGGTCTTCTCTGCCTCCTCCTTGTACTTTTTCTGTTAGACATGAAGGAACTGTATTAGACATAGTGAGCAGAAATAGCTTCACAGGAGATTCAAAATGTTCGTAGTAAACTGTGAAATGTGTTAGTTCCTATGAATCATACTTGGATTGGACTGTAAAGTCAATTAAAATTGACTGCAGAGGTAAAAAAAAAAAAAAATTACCTGCCCATCAGATATAAAACAAAACTGTATTTCATAGAGATTGTGGATATTACAAAAAAAGCAAGACATTTAATATATAATACTGTGTATAGCTCAAGACCAGTCTACAACACAAAGCTTTAAAAAACATTAATAAATCACAGAATAAAGTACTTGCTTGCTACTACAGGTTATGTTGTTACCATACATGGCCCATATTCTTGGTTTACCCTGTTATCCTTACCTGGCTTACAATGTTCCTGATCTGCTGAGCGTGGATGATGTCAGGAGTGTCAATCACTGTTGTGTACGTGGCCCTGTCATGCTCAGCATTCTGTTTGTACTTAGCCTGTAAAACATGGAGAGACAGACAGTGACTGACACTGAAAAGACAGTGACATAGGACACTAACAGCATTACCTGTTATTAGATAAAGTTAAAAACCCAAACAAATAAATGAAAGCTACTCGATTCATATTAGACTACTACCTGATACACATATTCTTTATTGACCGTTTTGGTCCACTTAAAGTTTTGTGGATGAGGTATAAGACCTGTCAGTATATCGCCATCACTCCAGTGCAGTCGTTATGTCCCTCTGTCAGCTGAGGAGGCTGACAGAGATCCTTTACTGACCTGGCTCAGGATCTCTGTGGCATTCCTTGCTCTCATGAAGTCTGGGGTGTCAGTAGCCAAAGCCAACATTCCTTTGCCCTTTATCTCTTGCTCCAATGCCTTCTTATACTCTCTCTGTGGAGGGTTAATCAGACATTAGTGGTTGTTTGATCATCCAGTCTTAAAATACACTACATTAGCAAGGCTCTTGTAGTGTACTGTATGTATGACACGGAGGGATTTTAAAGGCTGCAAAATTAATACCAGAGGTTAAACGGCTTCACCAAGGAACCGTAATTTAAAGAACAATTAGAGGACTTCAACAGTGTGCGGGTGAAGTCCTGTTTAAAGAAATAAGGGTGATATTAAAAACACAGGGGAGTTCACTCAGAAAAGGAAGAAAACATCTCAAAGTGGGACGTTCTATGGTAGTACACTTTTATTACCAAACCTGGTTAGATGATTGGGTGGGATGGTCCATTAGAAGAGTGTGTTTTAGTCGTTAGCAAGGCTCAGAAGGACTCAGCACTTTTAGTGCAGCCCTGTTAGTGTAGTAAAGAGGCGAAGAGGAGGAAAGAGATATAAAGAAGATGAAGAGTGAGGGTTGGTTTCCCCTGGCGCCATCCTACCTCGTTCAGGATCTGAGTAGCATTCTTTGCTCTCAGTAATTCAGGAGTTTCCTCCAGCACTGTAAGCCCTTTACCCTTCACCCCTTCCTCTAGATCCCTCCTATACTCTTTCTACAGGGTGGAGAAGAATAGAAAAACTGCAGAGAGAGCACAGAGCAAGGCACAGACACACACACACAGTACTGCTCCCGTACAGCCCAATGTCACCAAGCCTCCGATGTAAACCTGTGTGTTTCTAATGCTAAACTACAATGATGGTGGGTAAAGAGTGCAGTGATAATCTTCCCCATTCAGGGATCAATGATTTTTATCCCTCTCTGGTTTTATTTCATGATGTTTTGAATGTCAGATACGGGTAAATTTGGTCAAGAGTGTGAAGAGAGAAAACTATGAGATCAATAATCAAGTCCATAAAGTCAAACAGGACTGTTGCTGTGCAGAAGTTCTGAAGGTGTTTTTGTTGAGTGTTTTTAATAATGATAATGATGGCCAGAATAAAGGCATTGGTTAATTTGGAAGGAAACTTGATTTGGTGATATACTATCTCAGAAGGTGGCTGATGAGAGCATTAACAAGGGACGAGACAAAACAAACTTGAAAACACTCACAGGAAACTTGGAAGACTCAAAAACAACATGAAACACAAAAACCTGAAACTCTCACAGGAAACCTGGAACACCCAAAGATGACATAAAACACAAAAACTTGAAACACTCACAGAACACCTGGAACAGTCAAACATAACACGAAACACAAAAACTTGCAGCACTCACAGAAAACTTGGAACACTCAAAAACAACATGAAACACAAACTTGAAACACTGTCGGAAAACTTGAAACGCTCACAGAACACTTGGGACAAGGAAGGGATATTAATGAGTGTATTATAAATGGGTGGAGAACCATGCAAAACTAACCACAAGCTGCTCACTACTCGGGTGTGACCAGGAACATCAAACGCACTGGCTGTATTAATATGGGCGTGTGGCTGTGGTCTTAGTATGATTACCAGGATGGGAAAAACAAAATGTAGACAAGTCCATCTGTTACCTCACTAGCAATTTTGGTTGCATGTCTGACATGTAGCATTGCAGGAGTGACCTCCAAGCCTGAGAGGTTCTTGCCTTTCATGTATTCCTCAAAGTCCTTCTTATAGTCTTTCTATCCATTGCAAAAATGAGAGAGTGAAAGACACATGAAGCAACTGTAATACAGACTGGTCACAGGTCTGATCTGTTCTTAACCTCATAACGTTTTTTCACTTATGCTCTACAGGGTGCAGGAAACAAATATTCATGTTCAAAAAAATTCAACACAGTATATGTAGACTCAAAAGACAAGGACATAAAACAGACAACAAACAAAAACATACTTTACCATCTCCTGGGGTCTTGGATGGAAAATTGTGTCTATACTTGTTCTGCATATAATTAATCTTTAAAGTACTTTTAACCCTATCAGACCATCCTCCTAGTGATGCATTCAGAGATGGTGGCAATGTCCCAATTAAAATGTGCAGCCAGAGAATGTATGTCCACAAGATAGTCATTGTGTGATTACTTTTAGAATGGGTAGGCACTAAATAGTGATTTATTATTATTTAATCAGAATTAATAATACATTTGTTCTCTACATATGAAAACTCTACGTATGAGACTTGTTTCAGTAAAAGAAAAAGAAGGAAGTAGGAAATAAATCCTTTTTGTGCATGTATAAAATAGCTTAAAGGTGTATTTTTCTAGATTCTGAAACATGTTTTAAACATAAAAGGTTACTAAATAGGAAAACCTCCAAGGAGGATTTAGGATTTAGATCCGTTTTGCAGGATTTACCTGGCTCTGCATGTGCTGTGCTTCCTTGGCGGTCATGTAAGTTGGAGTTTCGAAGTCCAGCATGGCCTTTCCTTTCTCCTTCTCATATTTCTCCTTGTACTTCACCTGTATTTGGAAAGACCCACAAAGGCCAGACATATTTTAACCAGTGCAATTTTAGTGGTAAAACCAAGAGAATACATAACTGACTGTGCATTAATGGTAAACCGAACAGCATTACTAATGAAGTGTTTGTTCCCAGAGGCACTTGACCTCATACCACACAACCTCTGTATGTTCAGGCAAGAAATAAGATATTTTCCAGCTGTTAACGTTAGAAAAAAATGCTATTATGTTTATGTCAATTCCAATAAATAACCATGTTTGGACTTAACAAACTGGTTTTAATGAAAAGGTTTTATGACTTCCATATAAAGTACTTGCATAATTTATCCAAAAATAGTCACTGTAATATAGATTTATAGGAACAATGAATACAATCAAATGAAACAATATATGCTTCTTCTATATGACAGAAACGGAAGGCCTACATTTATTAAAATGTGAAATGGAAGCAAAAAGAAGGCTTCTTCTCTCTTTTCTAAATGCACACATACATACACACACACACACACACACTCACAGAGCAGGTGATGTCAACTTTAAAGGGCAGGAATATGTGGGACTTACATGGCTCTGCAGCTCTGAGGCCTCTTTGTGATGAAGCTGCTCAGGTGTGTCAGGAATCATATGGTAATGACCTTTACTCTCCTCAAATTTCTTCTTGTACCGGTACTGAGAGGGAATGCCCACCAGAGCAACTCAGTACAACAAATAAACTAATTGTTTGCGCTAAACTAATTGTTTATTTAACAAAAAACACCAAAAGGTCAAAAAAAGTGATTTCAGGTCAAGTGTCTAAAATTCTTAAAGAAACATGTATGTGGAAAAAAAAACTGTAACCTGAAAATGGCAATTCCAATGATCCAAAATAAACGTTTGAAAACGTCTCCATTGAGTGGAGCTTTAGCAGATAAAATGTAAAAAATATTACTGAAAACAAGAAAACATGATGAATGTTATCGGGGTTGAAAAGGAAAATTTGTTTGTTATTCTCAATGGTCACATTAAAAAAAACGTTATAAATGTGTTAGAGTCCCATCACACGTAGGTGAAGTCAGCAAAAATGTAAAAGGTTAAAACTAAGTGCTAGTAGGAGAAGAGGTTTAAGGTCAGAGATGAGGAGGGTAAGGGTCACTACCAAATGATGTCCTTAAAGAATGGGTAAGGAATGAGTTTCAGGGGGGTTCTGGAGAATGAGTATGACATACAGTACTGTGCAAATAAGGTATCTATCTGGGTCTAAATATTTGTGTGTTTGTGTATATGTGTGTGTGTGTGTGTGTGTGTGTGAATGTGTTTAGCTTGATCACTCATAATCTCATAATGACTTATAATCACTTATCATCTAATAACTGGTTTGCCTTACATTTTTAATCAAGCGTGTTAATGCTACACGGTGGCAGGTTTTTCTAACTAAAATTCTTCTAACCAAAAATCTGTACCTGTTTATTTCTTATTAAATAAATAATATACTATAAAAATAAATACTTATTTACTGTATTTGTGTTCATGTATATTTAATCTGATGTATATTGAGGCAAAAACAAAACTGCCACCAAGATTACTTGTGCACAGTACTGCTGTTGGTTCCTGTAACACAGTTACATGGTAAACTGCCGCATGAGGTTATGGTATGCAGGAAACTACATGAAGATGTGGGACGTGATAAAGAGTTTTTTAATCTTACATCACTGGACAGCTTGCTGGTACTCAGGCTGTGCTGCATTGCCAGAGACTCAGCCATGTCAGTCACGGGCTTATGGATCTTTTTCAGGTCACCCTTGTACTTCACCTGCAAGAGAAACCAATAACAAGACAACTCCGCTACACCTCTCAATGTTTACTCCAGATGTTTGCCTTGATGGATGACAGGAGGATACAAATACAATCCAAAGTACGCACCTCACTTGCAAGTGCACTGGCATCCTTCAGAGTCTGATAAATCTTACTGTTCTTCAGGTCATACTGGGGTTTCTTTCCTTTGAACTCCTTGTCAAACTTCTCCTTATATTTCAGCTTTTCCAAAAAGAAAGGAATTATTAGATAATGCTAGAGGTACTGCCAGTTGTGTAACACAAAATGTTGACAAAAATTGAGAGATTCAAGTCAACGGGATCATTTCAACAGTTGCATGCATTCAGCAACACAGAAAACAGACCAAACAGGCTTGCTAATAGGAAATAGAGTTCACAAGAGAGTTGAGCAGTCAGAAATCAGAGCTTGACAACTGGGTGTAGGGTTTTTCAGAGTGTCAACAGTTTTTGAGGTACCTGACCTTCCTTCTTCAGTTTTTTACATTGCAACATCGATGCAGTTAAATATCAAATTCTCGAAGTAGACTCATGGTACAAACCCAGGTGGCAAGCTCAACATACAGGTCAAAACATACAAGAGCATCAGAACAAGGACTTCATATATATATATGCACATAAATATATATGGCATTAAGTGGAAAGGAGGTCTGAATCATGTCTCCAAGAATTTGTAGGATCTGTAGAGGAATGAGCTTGTTTAATCAAGCAAAAACAGAACTACATGAGGACAGTGTAGACCAAATAAACCCACAGTAACTAACCACAGAAAACGTGTGGATATTCCCAATGCTACACAGGTTAACTGGATCTGCACAGTCCTCATTTCAACGGTATGTCTGAGGGATGCAACAACATATTGAAATTCTGACATTCACAGACCGATGCTGACTAAGTTCATAAGATTACACATTCAACACATTGGTCATTAAAAAAATAGCAACAAAAAAACACTAATAAACTACTTGACTATGCTTGGCAACAAGGCAAAAGCTTGCATGACAAACAGAGAAAGGGACAAGAGCAAACTCAGGGTGAGTGGTGACAAAGGAAGGGTCAGAAACAAGGCAAAATGAGTTTGGTGGGAATGAGTCATTTTTAAAACATCCCTAGAAAATAAACTCTTTGAAAATGACAGCCACAGGGCTACCAGAGATCATCCAGTCAACCAGAGAGAGACAAGACAGACAAAGAGGTCACTGGCCCTGTGGTTCAGGGCCCTCCTTACATCACTAGTCAGGGCACTCATTTTCTTAATGTGCCGCATCTGGGGGGTATCATAGGAGGCAGCTCCATGGAGGGAAGGCTTGGCCTCCACCTACAAAGCGCAGTCAAATGGCAGGGTGACAGCAGTGAGCATGGGACAAGACAATGAAAATGGACAGTAAATGGATGAGAGAGGACAGTAAATGAATTTAAAGATGCTTAGGTGAACGTATTAGAAAGAAATCAAAATGGGACAGAAAGCGAATAGTATATGCGGGGACAGTCAAGGGGTCACATGGACAGTTTAGGACACTGGTATTAATGCTGGTGGGCAAGAGAAGCGCTGATGGAGCGTTTAACACTACCACTACCGTTATCATAAGACTTCTGTCCAGTGATAGCATGCATACTAAATCAGCTAAATAGGGACACGAGAACATCAGAATAAACTACATACTACTTCACAATAACTTCACAAAAAAAAAGCATAAAAATGAAACAATGTTTAGCCTTTATCTAAAGGAAACTAAAGGACAGGAGGTGTCACCTGACTGGTCAGTTTGGACACTTCAGTGGCCAAGGTGATGTCAGGACGGTTGATCAGAGACCCTCCACGGCTAGCTTCCTGACGGGCCTTCTCACGGTAACCCACCTATAATCACAACAGAAACATTCATTATATTAAGGATGACTTCCACAATATGGTCTTATAAAATCAAAGACACACTTTGTATGAATTTCTTAAGGTCTATAAAACTTTGATAGGTTCTTACCTCGCTGATGAGCTTGGCAGCTTGGGTGGCCTTCCTGATGTCTGGGCGGTCAGCAACAGGGGTGTAATGAAGTTTGGCCTTTGCTTCTTGTTTGTAGGCAATCTACCAAAGAAAGTGTTTAGAGGTAAATGTACTGAATATTAATAAGCTAACGGGGCCTGCAGTTCTAGACATGGAAAAAAAACCGCACTCTTCAGCTTGCAGTTTTGCTTAAATATACTCACGTTGCTCTGGCTCCTGGCCACGTCCATGGCATGCTTCACATCAGGGGGTATAGTCATATTGTTGTACTCGGATTTGCCCTTCTCCTTCTCAAACTTCTCCTTGTACAGTTTCTGTGGAACATTGACGTGATGAGTTAGACTTGAATTTACTGTCAAATCCACCTAGCTCCCTGAAAAATGAACAAACTTAGCACCAGCGCTTACACTGCTTGTGATTTTGCCGACTTCTTTGCTGTGGGCTGTCTCGCGAGTCTGAGGTAGAGTGGTGAAGGAGCCAGACTGGAGCTCCTTCTTGCTGGCCAGCTTGTATTTACTCTGCAAAGGAGGTGTAAAATATGTGACATTGCACTTTATGAGTGAAAAGGAACTATTTATTCATTTGAAATGCCTTTGTGGAACTAAAGAGCTACCTCAGAAACCAAGCCGGCCACTGATTTAGCATGGAGAATCTGAGGGGTATCAAGGACAGCCCTGTAGTGGCCCTTGGACTCTTGATACTTCTGTTTGTATTTCACCTGGAGAGTGAATAAACATCCCAAACAGACATTGAGTCAAACATCGTTTTTGCATTCCTTAAGTTTCCATCTGAATGAAGCGGTACTCACATCACTGGCAAGCTCCGAGTTTTGCTTGGCTAGAAGAGTGTACTTATCATCTGCAACAGGCATCACACAACCTTTCAGCATCTCCTTGTCGTACTTGTACTCAATCTGTAAAAGATGAGGGGTTTGATACAGTCACTGTGTGTGTGTGTGTGTGTGTGTGTGTGTGTGTGTGTGTGTGTGTGTATGTATTCTCTCAGTGTAATGGCTAAAATAAAGTAATGACAATAAAACAGTACTGACATCACTCTGCTGGTAGTTGATTTTTGCAGCATGGACAAAGTCAGGTCTGTCCACAGTCCAAATCCACTTATTCTTGGTGGCTTCATACTTCTTTTTGTAGTCAAGCTACAGGATAAAAAGATGAGAATTTAAGTAAAAAAAAACAAAAAAACCCACAAAATCAACACATGGCCAAACAATTTCTGAGGGAACTTGTGTCAACTTACATTGCTGATGTTCTTGTAGGCCTCTTTGGCAGCACGGATGTCATAAGCATCAGGAGCCATGTTGATCTGAGCTTTGCTTTTTTCATACACTTCTTTATATTTCAGCTATAAACAGAAATAAATCAAGAATGATTCAGATTTCAAAAGAATCATTTGTAGATGATTAGGATTAATAGATTCTATACATAAAAATGGTCAAGACTTACATTACTAGTGATCTCCTTGACCCTCTTCATGTGCTGATTCAGAGGAGTGTCGTGGCCAAGAGTGTAACCTCTTGCCTTGGTCTTGTTATACTCCATCTTGTAGATGATCTAGAAGGGGAAAAATACATGTCAAAATTAAGCCTCTTAACATGGGTTATTGATCTAACAGAAATGTATAGGTTTATATTATATTAGAGATCAGTATACATGTTCATGAAATAATTACAGACAAATTGTAAGAGGCTTACATCGCTGATTTGCTTGCTGCGCTTGTGGACCTGGTGCTCAGGGGTCTCCAGGACTGCGGTATACTTTGACTTGAGACGCTCATATTGTTCTTTGTACTTCCACTGAGGAAGCAGAATGTAAAGTTAGAGTCTGTCAGTGTTGATTCTAATAGCCTCAACATACTACACACACACACACACACACACACACACATTTATATATATATATATATGTGTGTGTGTGTGTGTGTGTGTGTGTGTGTGTGT
>JBBIGA010000002.1:14191672-14212678 GCA_037576975.1 Alestes dentex
AAATGCACTGTAAACTCTAATGATATACACTAGCATTTACAAATTCAAAAGTCACTTTTTTAGTAAAATACATTTTTTAATAAAATCAATTTTATTACAGACTCATACATAAAATTATACACTTTACTGGAGGATCCCGCTCATAAGGCTTCATAACACATACATAAGCCTTCTGTAACAGCTGATATTAACCTACATAGACATTTATAACTGCTTATTCCACTGGCATTACACCTTCTGTGAAATGGACTAAATTAGTCTTTATGACTTTATGAGGCATGCCAGAATAAGGCTTTATGTACAGCAGTGTAGGTTCATGTCAGATTTATGTCAGTTGTCATAAAACACCTACCCACACTTCAGTCACATTTGATCAGCCGGTTACGATTCCCCTCCAACGACGAGATGCAAGATACTTCCCGGATCAAAAATCAGACATACATGAAGCATAGCACGTAATTTAAATTGCTTTGTTTTAATAAGGTCTGATTACTTTTTTAGTTGTAAATATGTAATCACGTATATTTTATGGTATTTTTAAACTTAATTATAAGCGATTTTTTTTTAATGTATTTATTGCAAATGACCTCTCATGACCTACCTATAGTACCTGTATGGCCCAGCAGGGGGCCGCGGCCCACACTGCCCTAGAGTGCAGTTTAAAGTGCCATTTTAATGCTAATGTAGTGGTAGGAGTGTTTTAGGTGGGGGGGGAAAATGGAGAATGCACACTTCAGTACTTTTTAGAGGTTTTCATGGCACCTTGATGCCTTTTTACAGTTGATATGATGCATCTGTTGCCGTTTTTTTAGTCCATTGAAATGAGATAAATGAAAACTAGCACTAGTAAATATAACTATATATTTAATCACTGTTCCAACAAAACATTTTTTGGTCATTTTCATTGTTTCACACCTTTTAAGAGTACATACACAGTTCTGTGCAAATTATTGTCTGTTCGCTATCGTTACTCAATGAGCTTCCTAGTCTGCCAGCTTCTCTACAGAAGATTAACATTTAGAATGTTAAATAGTAAAGAGGTATCTATATTTCATTCGCTTTTATTGTTTAACAGTGCACCTTTCATAATGAACAGGCTGCTGAAAAATGACTTTTTGATTTAAGTGTTGTAAAGTTAGCACTGTAGGAGATGCGAGGTTTTGTTGCGGCGGTTTCACTAAAACTCCTCCAGTATTAAGCGAAATCCACCAGATCTGAGTGGAGCCCACCCTGCTCTCGGCTGAATGCTGCAGGGATTAATTTGCCGCTTTACAACGCACCTTCCTTGCACCGCCAGCTGTATGCTCTCGTTTCTAAATCAGGTGGAGGACCTTCGAGATTAGCGCTTCTCTCGGCTTGTGTAATCCACATTAATGCGTTGCTGCTCCACTAATAAGGGGACGTGCTCTCGCTCAGTCTGGCCAGAGGCCGGAGATTATGTTACGCAGGGTCCGGCATTCGGCCCGCTTTAATTCACCGGTATATTACATCGTCAACTGTGTTTTCATTTCTTCACTCAGTTAACTTTCTCTGAACAGAACAGACAGGTATACAGACCGATTCATAAATAAACAATGCTCTTCAATGGACTGGTGACCTGTCCATGGCATTTCCGCCTTGAGTTTTGGGACGGGCATCCCCTCAAATAATGGATGGATGGAATGATGAATAAATAAAGGAATGAATAAATATCTGCAATGGACTATTGACCTGTTCAGAGTGTTTTCCTTTCACCTTATGAGTTCTGGGATAGGCTCAAGCCCAACGTTATCTTGATTAGGATAAACAGCTTGGATAATGGGTGAATAGATTAACAAACAGAATTTTATTAGACCTCAGACGGTTTCTGAGTGTTCGGAGGGATTGTTCTTTAATCAGACTCAGTGGCGGACTCCCATCTCAAGCCTTTCTCACTTTCTCACCATGGGTTTAACGTCTCATGGTCATGCGTTACTAAGCTGCATCTGTGACTTAATTATCAGGTTCCCACAACTTACTTACTGAGAGATGCCATGACTTAGAACCCCACCCTCACACGTTACTTTTTATTAGGATGGGACATCACTTAGGTGTGGCTTGATAACACTTTTTCATTTCTGATTCCAATACCTATACCTTGAGCACCAGCCGATACTGACAGTAATCTAACACCATTTTCCCCTCTCGTCAACAGCTAAGCTGCTACTGACACATTTGTCTGAATCCGAAATGGCTCCCTACGTCCCATAGAGGGCGCTTTGTAAGTAAATCAAATTCAGGTTCTACCCCCATTTAATGCATAGTGTGTCCATTATGGGGTCCTGCACACATGGCTGGTTCTCTGTGGCTCCTTGTTAGATATATTATGTACTGGGTGCAGTATATAATATGTATTTTATGTAGGGAGCAGGGAGCCGTTTGGGACGCAGCCCTGCTGCTCGTCTGTGTTACTCATGTCCTCATCTGTGTGTCCCTCTTGATGGTGCGTTTCTGAAAGTTTAGTTCAGCATTTATACGATTCCAGCCAATGATTTCGGTCCATATCGGACCAATATTAGTGTCACCATTATATGTCAGATAGATATAATAGCTCAGAAATATTAAATACAACCCAAAGCCCTTTGACTTGCCAGGTATGGATGAGTATAGAAAGGCTGCCATTCTGTGGTGACATGAGCTCTCCGGAGGCGCAGGGGTGGACGGCGATGTTGGACATGTTGACTTCTCCTCGGGTGTCCGTCTCCGCGCTTTCCGCGGCGTCCACGGCACGAACAGGCAACAGCTGCGGGATTCCCTGTCAATTGCTTTTGTTTCAGACGTGAATCCAGGGCTAAAGGCCAAGCTGGCCGGAGGGGGGTGCGAGGAGAGAGAGGAGGAGAGAGAGAGAGAGAGAGAGAGTGTCAGAATGATGGAGAGGGAGAAATAGATTAAAGGATATGAAGTGAGTGAGAGAGAAAGAGTAGAGTCCTCTCCTCCAGGGGCCTGCTTAGTGCAGGGTTGATTTTGTGTAAATGTAACGTCCCCCACCCAACACCCCCCTCTCCCCGACTGCACTTGACCTTCCAGTGCAGCCTCTGGAGGCCTTATTGATCTAAATAACATTATGATGCTATTAGCATATAGTACAGGACAACAAACCACAGCACGCTGGAGCAGGGAGCCCTGAGCTCACGACCCGCCGGCTTGCCTTACATGTGGGGTTTTAGAGAGAGAGCGCTGACGTGGGGTCAGTTTTGGCACGATGAAGAGGAATAAGTAGTAGAAGTGGTTAAGAGTGAAGACAGGGCTGTACAATATGGGGGGAAACACAGTGTGGTGAACGTATGTCTGTAAATACGTAACAGCGCAAGGCACTCGAGTCAGTAACTCAGATCTCTTGCGTGTCTTTGTCGGTTTGGTCACCGGTGCTATTGATGTAACACCGTTCTCCTTCAACTCACGGCATCAGGTTCAAAACAGCTTTAAATAATGAGCGTTAAATAATTACAGCAAACCTTTCATTTGAATCAAAGTGCACTAGCTAAATTAGATAATCCAGTCAAAATAAGCAATATAACATAGTCCTTTCAAAAATAGTCCTTTCAAATGGCTAAAACTCCAACTGCTTAGCTGTAATGCCAGCATCTACCACACCTTCTATACAGTTTACAGACTGAGCAGCCCTTTCAGTTTTCCTGTAATGTAAAGTCATGTTGAACTTGATACTAATATTCACTCCCAAACACCTGAGACTTGAGACATGAAATGGACTTGCGCCTACAGGCTTGAGGCCGTACCCCGGATATCCTCGTCTTGATTCCGACTCCAGAGACTTAAGACTCGTCTTGGACCCCAAAGACTCAAGGTTCAACTAAGACTCAGAGACTCCAGACTCGGCTCAGACTTTGACCACAGACACGCTAGTTTTGATTCCGACTTGAACATCAGAATCTCTGGACTTGACTCAAACTTGGATTCCAAAGACTCAAGATTCAACTCAGACCTGCCCTCAGAGACTCCAGACTTACTCGGACTTGGACCCCAGAGAGTCAAGATTCAACCCAAACTCGTCCCAAACTCGACTCTAGAACTGAGACTTGCATCCATAGAGATTAAGATCCTACAGATGTGGGACCCGACTAAATTTAAACCTCAGAGACTTGAGAATGACTCCAGAAAACACTGAAACATCAAAAGTGAGTCAAATACAAACCTGTGACCGATGTGTTCAGTTAATTTACAAAAAAATGTAATTTTTAGAGCACATGGCTTTCGTATTAGACGTTCTTATTAATAAAATTCTCAACATCACCCGTGCTGCTCCCACAGTTCCCTGAGTTCGAGTCTGTCAGCGTTAAACTCATCACTGTCTACTAGGAGACTATTTAGTCCAATCAAGCGTAACCATTCAGTGTGTACCATCACATGGTTGCGCCGCCTGATTACTTTCCAATAAAGTGGAAAGCTGATGGACAAACTGACAGACGTAGCGAGCACCAAGCAGGACCCTCAAGCAATGTCAAGCAAAACAATTTTTACATTTTGTGCAACTATTGAGTCACCTGACCTGCGTAATACCGGTAAATCACATTGCCAAGCAGTTGTTTTCATTACACGCTTTTATAATCCATCTTTATGGAGTATTAATATATTTTCCCCTCATTAATTCATAACTGCTGAGGCACTGTAACCATATCAAACACAGCTTGCACTGTTGTACAACAAGCATAACCATACAAGACCAGAGCAAATACAAGAACAACTCACAACAAAAAGTAACGGATTGTTGAATTTTAGTGTGGAACGCCAGCAAAAAAAATCAGCAACATTTAAACCTGTATAAAAAAAAAAATGGGTTAAAAGATCTAATGCTGAAATAACAACAGGGTTATCAGCTTGATTTATCAGTCTTCTCAGGCTCCAGCTGTTCAGTGAGCCTGGCTATTATTGGTTTAAAGCACGAATTAAACAAGCATCGATGTCTCTGTTAAAGAAATCATATTTGGTTGATATAGTTAATTTAGTGGGGGGGGAAATTCTAAACACATTCAACTAATAAAGCAAAAACAATTCTGAAAACAGAGTCAAATGAGGACCTCAGTATATTTATACCAACCTTGAGGAAACTCACACACACACACACACACACACACACACACAGAAACAGATCTCGGTCCCTATTCAGGTGAGTGTACGAGCTCACCTATGCCACCGTGCCGGCGTGGCTGGATCCGTTTATTCGTCTTCCAGTGTTACATAAACCCAGCCTGCTTCCCTTCAGATCCACAGGAAATGAACATTTGCCTTAATTACGTGTAGCTGGAACATTATTACATCAAAGGTACATCATTAACTCCCTCCAGCACGAGGGCTTCAATTTATTATTGCCGCACTGTCCCAGATAATTAATGGAGGCAAGCGAAAGCCGTGGCTGCGGTCCTTCGCTGGATCATCAGTGAGGAGGGAACCCTGGTACCTGGCTGAGAACGGGATGGAAAAGTTTCTGAGTTAATCCTGCAGAAAAAAAAAAAACAGGAGACACCACTATAAGCTCGTCTGTCATGTGGTTTGTCTTTCTCGTCTGTGGCTGCATAATTTACAACATTAGAGTACACTGATTGCATTTTAAGTATTTACCACACACTGGGGATGAAAAAAAACATACAGCTGAAGTGAAGTGAAATAATCAGCACGGTGCAGTTAAACCGTCCTGCACTCTTTTAGAGGCTCAGACTCATTTTAGATTTTCGATATTGCTCCTAAACCGCTTCTTCTGATGGAGGAAATAACACAGGACTCTAACGTTCAGAGGTACAACCTGCTTTCAAGCGTCTTCTAATATCCCCTATCAGTAAAATGAGCCAGAAATGACATATTTCTCCAGATATTCCTGTTTTCGTAAATATAATTATCTTCATCATGAGTTTTCTGGTTGCCAGATTCCCCCTTATTTCCTTCCCTAAATGTAACTGTTTTCATCATAAGCTAGTTTCATCCCTCTTGTTATGTATCCATGCATTACCCATTTTGCAGGTCTATTTGTTTATTAATCTTATTACTCATAAAGTGTTACAAATTATTCAGTATCCACAGTAAAACTTTTGTGTAAGATATGCATTTATAAGGATGAGGAGTTTAAAAACCCTGATTTAACGGTGTAATATATCTACAGTTTATTTAGTGCCATTTTAATTGGTCCATTTGAACACAGTACAATCAGCAGCTGGAATTATCAAGTAAAGATAAAAGACAAATATTTTAAATGGTAAAATTATGATAAAATGACAAATTAGAGGGGACTTTTTCCTGACAAAATTCATATTTTTTCAAGTTAATATTGTGGTCTGGATATGTCATTAGCATAGTCTTTTAATCATGTAGTAATACTTACTTTTTTAATAGGTAGTAATTCGTGCCTGTGTTGGTGTTGTGTACCTGTGTGTGTTCCTGTGCATGTGTACTTGTGTGTGTGTGTGTGTGTTTGTTTGTGTGTTTGAGTGTGTATGTGTGCACTTATGTGTTTCTGTGTATGTGTGTGTGTGTATGTGTGTGTTCTTGTGTATGTGTGTGTGTGTGTGTATGTGTGTGTGTGTGTGTGTGTGTGTGTCAGTGTGTGTGTGTGTGTGTGTGTATGTATGTATGTCTGTATGTATACACACTCACACACACTGAGGAACTAGCTTGGTTAGAATCTATCCATCCATGCTTGCCAGGTATAATCAAACAATATATACCTTTAAATACAGATTTAGCATTAAATACAGTCCACACCAAACATGCACAGAGGAGCATGCAATATTCAGTCAAAAGTCAAAGTCGGAGGTTGAAAGCAACTTCAGGCTACATTACATAGAAAGACGGTGATGACACTGACATTATTACATTATTATTTTGGAGATGGCTACAGTCCCTCTGAGAAAAAACTAAACCAAGGCTTGCATTCCCTTTTGCTGTTTTGTTATTCCATGGTCTTTCACAGTAGTACATTGTAGAAAAACAACTAACACTACACAGTAACAGCTAAAACAGGCTAAAAGTCATTAAATAGCCCATACATAAATCTATGTCATATGACTATTCATATGGAACGTTGCTTTCTTCAACACATTCCTCCATCTCACACGTGACCTGACATTACATATGGATGGTTAAGAAGCAATGATGATGAGAAAGATGAGAAAGTAAGGCCTTAAGTAATGATGGTGATTGCATCAAACCACAAACTGTGGAGTTAGGAGTAGAGAATGGAGGCATTCGATTTCTTGGTGGCCGTGGGATCGCCCGCGGGCAGGTGGTTACCTTACTCCACATGCTAGAGTTGTAAAGGGCGTTCAGAATGTCAGGGCGGAGCAGCTCGTTGCAGCCACTCTTGAGAAGCTCCTTGGCCCTAAACTTATACTTGGCCTGTCCACAGAGGAGACATAAACATACACACAGACAACACAGACACAGAGGTCATGCTACAGAAATAAGGACACGGGGAGAGGGGGGGGGGCGGACAGTGGCTTCTGCAGTCCAGAGAGTGGCTTGCTCTAATTTCAGGCTCTTACATCCAGGTAGGTAGAAACAAATGCTGTTGTTTAAATGAAGGCCTTTAAATGAGCCAGAACCACTTTTTAAGCTATTATGTCTTTTATATCTCAGATAGGAATTGGAACGCGATACTCTTTGGTGTATAAAGACTGATATTGAGCTGCACACTCAAAGAACCCACTGAGAGTCATTGGCATGACACCTGAGAGAGAGAGCGAAACCTGTATTAGTGACATCATAGGCATGCGACGGCACCATCCAGCAGGTCTGAGCTGGCCTCATGCTCGGGCCCCTGAGGTGGGCTGGAGCTGGGGGTTTACCTGGCTCATCTTGTTGACCTCTTTAGCCAGGATGTTTCTAGGGTCATCTACAACTATGGTGTACTTATCCTTAGACTTCTCATAATCAGCACGATAGGCTCTCTGCTCAGAACATTAAAGAAACAGTTAAAGACACCTGCCTCCAGTCCAGTGAGGCTTAACCACTCCCCCAGGAGAAAGATGGCTTACACTCATCCAGGAGAAAGAGAAACAGATAAGTAAAGCAGATATACATCTAAAGGTTTTACACATAAAAAAAAAAATCACTTCATTGTATCCATCTGGTTATTTACCTTGTATCCACTTCAGAGGCAAAGAAAGAAATACATCTTTATCTTTTATACATAATTACACATAATAATAATAAGAATAAAAAGAATACTAGTTGTTGTTGTTGTTGTTGTTGTTAATATTATTATTATAACATAAAACTCAAGGTACTTGTCCAAAAATATCATAATTCTCTTATTATTAATATATTTTGCTGTTTTGGAAACACAGAAATTCTCTCTTTAACTTACGTCATTAATAAGGATAGAAGCATTTTTCGCAGCCTCAAAGAAAGGTGTGTCACATGTGTACTTAAAGTTGCTCCTGTTCTTCTCAAATGATGCTTTGTAGAGCCTCTGTTAACAAAAGGAGTACAAAAGAAGACAAGAGACAAAAATGGCATTAATGTTGTCAGTTTAGAAATGTATTGATTGGATTGTTTCTTTAGGTTCAGAAATAAAGTGTTCTTTACCTCACTGTAGAGTGCCTTGTTTTGCTCAGCTTGTACCATCACTGGTGTGTCCCACACATAGCAGCCAATGCCCTTGAGCCAGTCTAGATCCTCTTTGTATTTAATCTGATATGAACAAGAAGACATCATCAGCAACATTTGTTTAAAATCATCTTGACCAGGACATTTTAATATTTTAAATGTTTATATGGAAGACTTGTTGCGCTCACATCGCTGATGCAGTCTCTCACAACCCTGCTGTGGAAGAACTCTGGACGGTCTGGGATGGACTTCCAGGTGCCCAGTGAGTTGATGTACTTCTCTCTGTATTTAACCTGTGATAGAGGCAGACAGTAAGGGACTAAGCACCATGTACCAATTTCCACTGCATTTTAAATGGAGAAAGAAACTCTGCACTGACCTCGCTGATGTCATCTCTGACCCGCTTAGCGCAAACAATGTCCAGTGCATCCTTAACAGTGTGGTAGTGTCCTTTGGCCATCTCAAAGGTCTCCTTGTAGCGCAGCTAAAAGAAACACAAAAAAAACCCATACATCAGTCTACTTGCGCAGACCAAGTCAAGTCAAGCAGGTGTTTACTGTCATTTCAACCACATACACAATACACAGTGAAATAATGCTCCTCTAGAACCATAGTGCAACACAAAGAACAAAAACAGAACATGACAAGCGCGGTCAGGACAGGACTAAAGAGAGAGTGCCAAAAAAAAAACCCAAAAACACAACAGCACAGTAATTTACAGAAAAAGACAATAAACACGGCTGTCGACAAGAGCAGTCCCAGTACTAGTGTGAGAGAATACAGTATTATGACATAAATAAGGTTGATTAGTTTGATATGTAAGATTGAGGTAGAGAGGTAGACAGCAATAAATAAATAATACCAAGTAGCAACAACAGAATTAGGAAAAAAAAAAACTTCAATAAGACACGCACTTAAAGAAGGCATACACAATGAGCAGATTAGACTTTAAATAAGACATGGACTTACATCACTGGAATTAAGGTAGGCCTTTTTGGCACGGACCAAGATAGGGGTGTCATGGATAGCAGTGTACCTGTGCTTCATCTTCTCATACTGTTGTTTGTACTTGTTCTGAAGGTAGAAAAAAGAAGCATTTATAACATATGAAAGTGTTCTGAAGAAATTACTTACAGATCTTATTAATAATAATAATTACCTCACTGTACACCACTTTCATAGATCTGGCATGGTCCAGCATTGGCGTATGAGACTCTGGGGTGTAGAAGGCTCTCTCTTTGGAAGCCACATCAGTGTACAACCACTATAAAAGGGACAGGCACATCATATAAAAGTAGAAAATCTGCATGGATGCAGTCCCAAAACTATCATTGCTCACAATGTCTGCAAAATTATTTGAAGACAATGAGAAAACTGTTTGCATGTCTGTCATTTTACAAAAGTAAGCCTAAGAGTATATTTTATTATAAAATTGTAAAAAAAATAATAAAAAAAAACCAAAAAAACCTTGTTTGTAAGGGTCTGGGCCCATTTGGCTCTCTTGAATTCTATAGCATCTGCAGAACTGGTGCACTTGGTCTTCTGCACGTTGCCATCGGCTTTATAGACCAGCTGGTAGGAGAAAGACAGACATGGCATAGAAAATTTAGTGGTCACTTGAAAATATGGTTGATTTATTGCAGGGTTATTACCATAAAGTAAAAAATAAACAACTCACATCACTTATGTGGGTCTTCAGCTCGGACACACGTTGGTACTCTGGAGTGTCCAAGACCACAGAGAAGTTGGCAAAGTTCTTCTTTGCCTCAATATCATAGGAAGACTTTGGGGAGAAAGTAAAATACTATTTAGAATGAAGAACATAAAATCATGAGGATGAAACATTTTCAGTGTGTATGGATGGTAGATGTAGACTTAATCATCATCATTTTTACACTTACCCTAAATTTATTGAATTCGCGGATGCGGACCATCTCAGGGGAGTTAAACACAAAGCAGCCGATGCCTCTCAGCCATTGAAGATCCTCTTTGTATTTCAACTTTAAGGAATGAAAACAAAAGAATTTCAATAGTACACTGTCATATTGAGCAAAATAGCACAAAAAAACTAATCATTAAGTATTGTGTTCTCCTGATTATACAATATGTTTCAGTGCGTTGTAATGTAGAACATGTGGGGTACATACGTCACTGTTGAGCTCATTGACGTGGAAGCAGTGCAGTAGCTGTGGAGTGATAGGCATGGGCAAGAGTGTTCCTCTGCTGTTGTAGTATTTCTCCTTGTAACAAACCTATTGAGAATCACAGAAGATGTTCAGTGCCATTTCAATACTTTATAATAAAATGAAATCAATCAAATTTGGGTTACTCACATCACTGATGGCTTCCTGGGTAGCCTTAACCTGCTTGATCTCTGGAGTGTCATACACAGAGTGAATCTTGTCCTTGTCCTTCTCATACTGGGCACGGTAAAGTCGCTAAAAGTACAAGATGTAGACAAGTAAACAATGCTAAATTGTTTTTTTTTCTCTGACCCAAACAAGAATGTATTTCAAAAGTTGAGTGTTTGCGATTATTGCTCTTACTGTGTTGGTGACCGCGTTGGCCTTTCTGATGTTAACAAAACTGACACCATTGGGGTCTAGTTTATAACTCTTGGCTTTCATAAGTTCATAAGCTTCCTTGTACTTCACCTGTGAATATTGGAACAAGACACATGTTGAGATACAATGGTTGGATCAACACAATATTTGTGTTATGAAGCATGTGGTGATGCCTTCTTACATTGCTGGCGATGGTGGTGCCGGACTTGGCGTGTTTGTTAAGTGGCGTGTCATAAGGAAGAGCGTAGCCAGTGGGCATGAAGCTCTTGTTGGCCTCTTTGTAAAAGTTCTAGGCAAAAAGGAATACAATACACACTCGAATATAGAAAAATACAAAATGGTAAATATATCATATTTATATTGTGTATACAATCAAAGAGCAGTCTTACATCACTCTGGATGTAGTTGGCCAAACGAGCCCTTTCTGTGTCAACAGTCACCGCAGGAGCAGTGTTTTTACCTCTCACATTGGTGACATAGTCATGGCGGTAGTTGAGCTGGAGAAGGGAAGGACAGCGGTTAATGAACCCGACAGGCTCAATTGGAATGCTAATTCAAATAGTGGCCAAAATATGCAGTTATCATTATTTTAAAAATATACTGATTAGTAATATCTCATTGGAATATCGAGAAACTTACCTCACTCAAGTTCTGGGCGTTCGACTTGCATGTCTCATACACAGGAGTTTCCATCACAACCGAGTAGTTTTTGAAATGTTCAATTCCTTTAGCTCTGTACAGTGACTGAAATCAAATCAAAAGGGAGAAAACGGAGCGTATGAGGAGAACGTGTAACGTGACATAGGGGCTGATACTACAAACACGGGAGGGTCCACGCATACCTCACTCTGCAGCTTCATAGCTTGCTTACAGCGCAGAATCTCAGGAGTGTCCCAAACATAACATCCAATTCCCTTCAGCCAGTTCATGTCATCCTTGTAGAAGATCTGTCAAGCGACAAGCAGGACACAATCAACGTCAGGGAAACTTTGCTTAATCCCATTTTCATTTACCTTACGCCATTCAATAAACTGCATTTGATCCTAGATGTGAGAACAGAAATGCTGAAGTATGATAAAAATAAGATCAAAAATGTCAAAAAGGTTCCAGTACACTGCATTATATACTGAATTTCTACTGGATCTAGACATTTTAGTGAAATTTATAATAAGAATTTAACAGACACAAAGCAGATCACTTAATTTTCAGGTGCACGTAGCAAACACATGTATCTATGTGGAGAAGGGCAATTCAGAATGGCAAAATATGTTAAAGGGTTCACTCACATCACTCAGCTGCTCATTGACTTTGCGGGCATGGACGTAGACCTGCATGTCAGGCAGGCAGATCCACTGGTGCAGGTATTTACGGTAATCAATTTCACTGATCATTTTTTGGGTATTGCGGGCAGCCACCACATCCAGCATGTCTGGAGGCACGTGGATTTTGGCTTTGGTCTTTTCCCAGTTTTGCTTGTACAAACGCTGTTGAAAAAGATGGAAAAGCAATCATAAGGAGATAACGTGTGATCGGGTAAACCACCACCCACTTTAATGACAGAGACACTTTACTTACATCCAAGTTGAGTTTACCAGCCTTGATGCATCTGGCAGTGGCTGGGTCATCCGCCAGGCACTTGGGTAGGCTGTAGAGGGACTTAAACTTCTCATAATCCTCCTTGTATTTCACCTGCAGAAATCACAGTATGTTCATTCTCTGATCCAAAGTGTCAGTCTGGATTTGGAAAAGGAAAGCTGACAATAGGTTGCACTCACATTGCTCAAGACAACCTTCTGCTTTTTAGCATGGACCAAAGCATGAGAGTCATGAGGGATGCTGTAGCTCTTGGCCTTGATCCTGTCCCAGATAGCGGAGTATGCTTTCTGTGGGTGAAAAGACAATGCATACAGCAGCACGACCCAAAAGCATAGACTGAGGCAAATACATAGAAGACATCTGATTCCGCAGACTTACAGTGCTGTAAAGCTGCTTAAGGTTGAAGCATCTTGCGTAGTCATA
The DNA here is from genome assembly GCA_037576975.1 of Alestes dentex. NCBI lineage: Eukaryota > Metazoa > Chordata > Actinopteri > Characiformes > Alestidae > Alestes > Alestes dentex. Next base: position 14,204,830 of record JBBIGA010000002.1, read on the forward strand.
GGTGTCTAGAACGGTGGTGTACAAATGCTTCTCTTTGTGGTAAGCTTCTCTATAGTTCAGCTGTGGAGAAAATGTAAAAAGTGTCACATGACTCTCCAAAACTGTGCTTTAAGATTTATGAAAATAAAATGAAATTGTCCTTTTATATTTGATTGAGGACATACCTCGCTAGCCCATGTGTGCCCCAGTATAGCCGTCACATACACAGGGGTGTCTGTCACAATGGAGTAGTTGTTGAACTCCTTCTTACTCTCTGCCCTATACTTGATCTGTTTAAAACAAATACAGAAGCACAGAATAAACACACACCAACTGTTACTGTAAAGAGAAAGTTGCTTGGTCCTTGAAATTGCTACTCACCTCACTCTGAAGCTCATAAGACTTCTTGGCACGCACAATTTCAGGCGTGTCCCACGCATAGCAGCCAATGCCCTTCATCCAGTTAAGGTCATCTTTGTAGAACACCTGCCAAAAAATAAAATTAAAATTAAAAATCCATTTAATTCCATCGTACTTGGTTTGACAAAATAGAAAGAGTGTTTGATTATTTTGTACAGAAATTCAGAGATAACCCACATCACTCAGGATCTCGTTGGCCTTGCGGGCACGGATGGCATCATTCTGGTCAGGATGGCATGTCCACTGGTGCAGGTAGGTGCGGTACTGAATGTCACTCAAGATGTCTTGGCATCTCTTGGCAACCACGTGGCTGATCATGTCAGCAGGAATGTGTAACTTTGTCTTGGTCATATTATAGTCCTTGTGGTAGTCTCTCTGTAGGAAAAGGTGAAAAAGTCATGGAATAATATTTAGCATAAAAAGGCATTAAAAGATTTCACCTAAAATCCTATATTATGTGAGTACATGGGCTAGAGTTATTTACAGGTATTAATTGCAGGTATTAATTCAATCACAGCTTACCAGGTTCTTCATCTTTTCGATTTTACCCAAGTGGATCACCTCAGGGAAGTCTTCCAGTGTACCAGCCAAATAGTGACCCTTGGCTTTTTCGTGAGCTTCGTGGTACTTAGCCTATAAAGGTCAAATAAAATATTTGATTAACAGACTAACAGATACAAACAAGTGTCTTAAGTTGTGGTGTTTTTAATTTGATAACACATTCACCTCACATTTTGAAAAAAACTATACAAAATAAAAGGAACTCACATCACTGGCAATGTTTCTGCTTTTCTTGGCTACTATAAGTGGGATATATTCATGGTTCAGCTGATAACCGGTGGCTTTTGTTTCATCCCAGCCAAGTTTGTACAGTTTCTAAAACAACAAAGCATATGTCACACAAAGGGAACATTCGAATGCATTTTGTCTTTTAAGTTGTAAAAGTGAGTGGAAAGGTAATTCTTTACCTCACTGTTGATCTTTGCAAACTCCCTGCTGTGGGCCAACTGTGGTGTGTCCTCAGACCCAATGTAGTGACCCTTCTCCAGGTTGAAGGACTCTTTGTACTTCAGCTGTACAAAACAGGAAATAGAATTACAAGTGGGAAACACATTTAGGAGCTGGAATCATTAACACAGCATATTTTGGCAAATAAAAAAATATAAATATGATAAAACCTGAATGATGCATGAAAGCAAGAACACGAAGTCATAAACGCTGCATTTTTTTTTATCTACAGTGGAATTTCTAATGAAATGAGCTAGCTTCTGTGAGTATAAGAATATGTTTAAACAATATGACCTCCCAAAACAACAAAAATTTAAATCCAGCCAAATTAAATAACCACGTTAAGTAGTAAAAAGTAATTAACATATTCTCAAACCAGTCATTCAGCGCGGATTCCCAGTTACTGTGGGAATCAACCTTTACGCTGCAGAGAACATTTTACATTTCATAATCAGCATTCAGTAAAGTCTAACTGACTACAACAGATACAACAGATAGTAAATAACTTCATGAGATACTTACATCACTGAGGTTGAAAGCATTAACCTTGGCCAAGACAATTTCAGGGCGATCGACAACGAGGGTGAACTTGCCAAAGTTCTCCTGAGCATTTTTCTTGTACATTCTCTGTTTAGAAAAAACAGAAGCAGGCATTGAGGTAAGATGATGAATTCTCACTATGAATAGGACTAAAAAAATATGGAAAAACCATGAGCACTCACATCATTGAGGATTTGCTGGGCTTTTCTGACTTTAACATGATCAACACAATCAGCAGCCACCCATCCACAGCCACGGATCCATTCCAAATCTGCCTTGTAGACATTCTAGAAGAGGAAGAAGGGGGGGGGAGCACTTAACTTCCTAATATCTTGATTACTACTTGCCACCCGGCTCCAAATCTTAAATTATCAAAAAAATACAAAGAAGTCTACTGAAGTGGAACACTTACATCACTGCAAAGATCATAGACTTTGCGGGCCTGAATAACATCATTCTGATCAGGCAGGCAGGTCCAGTTGTGCAGGTAAGTTCTGTAGTTATCATCATTGACCTGCATTTGACACTTCTTGGCTAATTCAAATGCCAACATATCAACAGGCAGGTTGAACTTGGTCTTGGATTTGTTGAAGTCTTTCTTGTACAGGGCATCACTAGCAATCTTAGCGGAGTTCACAGCCAGCATCATCAGCGGGTCATCCTGGATGCTTCGGGCTCCAATATGGTGACCAACTTGCTTACGATAGCCCTCCAAGTACTTGTACTGCACAAAAACAGGCAGAGAGTTTTTTGTGTTCATAAAAACATATAACATGCAACATACAAACACCCAACGTGCTGCTGGAACAAAACCTTGTACCTTCAAAAAAGCAACTAGAACAATAGATAAAAAAGTTTCATTCTGACAGCAGCAGTATATAGAGATGTAGACATTTTAAAGGATAGAAACATTACTGGATTGTTTACTTACATTACTCTGCACTTTGCTGGTGTTGATGCATTGTTTAATGGGAACAGCATCTCCAGGCATGAAGTATGAGGTGGCCTTTATCTTATCCCAGTCCTTGGTGTAGAGTGTCTGTACGTGAAGAGTGAAGTACAGTGTGCATCTTTACTCAAGCATGTTTCGGAAACTATTTCATTTGCACGCCAAAAATTACAGGGAAAAACTCTCTTACTGGGTGAGTATTCTTGGCCACCTGCCTGGCTGTTGCCAGAACTGGGGTGTCCACCATTGTGTATTTGACCTTATCACGGTGCCATGCCTCACGGTAGTTTGCCTGAGACACATGAACAATGAGGAAAGTAAGTTCACCAAAATACAGGTTCAGCACACCGTTCAGTATCACATAACACAAACTGAGCATGTTGTCTTATAATCATGTATTCTTTATCAGATAGCAGCACCCAACATGACAAAGATTTACATACAAATTCTACATTTTAGTTATCATCAACACAATCTGATATTACTGAAATCTTTTTAGAGTTTTAGAAATGTGAATTCTCACCTCATTGAGGACAGTAGCTGCATTCTTGGCACACACAAGATCAACCCTGTCTACTGGAGTTGTGTACTTCTGCTCATCCAGCTTCACACGGTAGCCTCTCTATAAACAACATTCAAGAAAAACAGCGTTTTCGATGACCGCTGAAAAAGTGCAGCTATGTGTAACATTTCAATATCTATAACTTCCAAAGACTTACATCAGCCAGGATCTGCTGGGCATTCTTCACCTTCTTTACTTCTATACTTTCATGGGGGCTCCAACCACAGCCTCTCAGCCACTCCAGATCAGCCTTGTATACAGCCTGTGCATCATAAAAAGAAAAATCATAATATGTACAATTATACTCAATCTATAAGCATATGTAACTCCGGCTCAAAAATACTGAATGATTAAATGTCAGCTCACATCACTACGCAGGTCGTACACCTTCCTGGCCTGGACGACATCGTTGGAGTCTGGCAGGCAGGTCCAGTTGTGCAGGTACGTTCTGTAATTGGCATCATTGACTTGGATTTGACATTTCTTCGCTAGTTCAAGATTCAACATGTCCACGGGGAGGTTGAACTTGGTCTTGGATTTGTTGAAGTCTTTCTTGTACAGAGCATCACTTGCAATCTTAGCGGAGTTCATGGCCAGCATGATCAGCGGGTCATCCTTGACACATCGGGCTCCAATGTGATGACCAACTTGCTTACGATATCCAGTCTTGTATTTGTACTAAACAAAAACGGGAGCATAATTTTCTTTTCAGACATTGTCAGGACGACTGCAAATTCACGTTACTTTGGTTGAAATACATAACCTACGATCGCCTTCCTTGTATTTGTACTGCCCGAGGGAAAAGGATAAAGGTTTTTCTGTGCACTTTTGAGAATCAAAAAAATGACATGTCATGTTGCAGTAAGACTTACATCACTAGCAATGTCTCTAGATGCTCTGGCCTTCAAAACAGAGACAGCATCCTCTTTGATCTGGAATGCTTTTGCCTTCTGGTTGTCCCAGTCTTTAGTGTACAATTTCTGTTAAAAGGACAAGCAGTAAGTGAAAATTCCAATAAACAATTGAGACAATCTGGAAAAAAAAAACTATTGAATATTTGAAGGGTTCACTTACGTTGCTAACAGTAATAGCATTGGCCCTGGACAGCACAATTGCAGGTGTGTCTGGGTTCATGTGGATGGTTGTTTTGTCCTTGTCCCACGCCTCTCTGTACTTCCTCTGCGATCAAAGTTAGAAAAGAACATTAGAAAAGCTCTTAACTAAAAGTAGCCCTTTATTTTACATAACATTTTTTGGTGGCATTATTGTAGTATAAATAATACACATAGTTGTTTACCACAAAACATTAGAATAGTACACAGAAAATATTAGCGTGACTTAGAATATAAACATTGTTTGCTGGAAGAATGAGAGCAGCTCACATCACTGAGGATATCAGCATTCTGCTTGGCTAGAACAATGACAGGCAAGTCCACTGCACTGGTGAATGGGACTGTGCTGGGAGGCTGCCTGTACAGCTTCTCGTTGAGGATTTGCTGGGCATTCTTGGCTTTAAGAACATCAACAGAGCCTTGTGGCATCCAGCCAATTCCACGGAGCCACTCTAAGTCAGACTTGTACACAGCCTAAGAAGACATGTTTGAAACACGGTCAACTGTGAGGTAATAAGCTCTTAAGTTCAAGCTTATTGTTTGAACGTGTCAAAAAGCGAACTGTGCACTAATGACTGTAATACATGTATATAATAGATAGCAATCAGAGCATCTCAGAAGATATATATACTTACATCACTTCTCAGATCATACACTTTCCTAGCCTGGACGACATCGTTGGAGTCTGGCAGGCAGGTCCAGTTGTGCAGGTACGTTCTGTAGTTCGCATCATTGACTTGGATTTGACATTTCTTGGCCAGCTCAAGATTCAACATGTCCACTGGGAGGTTGAACTTGGTCTTGGATTTGTTGAAGTCCTTCTTGTACAGGACATCACTTGCAATCTTACCAGAGTTCAGGGCCAGCATAATCAAGGGGTCATCCTTGACACTTTGGGCTCCAATGTGATGTCCCTGTTGCTTTCTGTAGCCGGTTTTGTACTTGTACTGCAACATTGCAAAAATGTGGCATGAGCTTTGTTTTCCATTGTTAATTATTTATACCTATTTAGAGAACAGAAACTTACGTCACTAACGATGTCCCTGGAGGCCTTGGCCGCTTTAACTGCGACGGCATCGCTTGGAAGGTAGTATCCTTTTTTAAGACTATCTACATAGGCTTGGTGGTAGTATTTCTGTTGTAAGACAACAACATTGTAATAATATATATATATAATAATAATAATAATAATAATAATAATAATACAATGTTTATGGGCTGAAAATTATACCCTTTTTGTATGGATATTTTCCAAAAACCGTAAACAAGTGCCACTTACAATGCTATTGTTGAGTTTGTTCTGCCTGCCCAACGTGATCTCAGGCGTATCTGGCATGATGTGAATATTGATTTTATCTTTATTCCAGGCATCAATATAAGCTCTCTGCAAAGCAAGATTGATTAAGAAAAGAGGTAAAATGTATGCTCCATTTCCAAGCATTGTTTTTTATATGTCCAACTATACAGCCATTTAATAATAACTTGCTAGCAAAACTAGATTAAAAGTACCTGGTCCATAATCTGAGCATTGGCTTTGGCGAGAGCCATTGGAACAGAGTCTGTTTTGCTCGTAAACTTGAAGTTGCTTGGATGCTGACGGTATTTCCTCTCACTCAAGATTTCACCAGCTTTTTTGGCCTTCTCTACATCAACAGAGCCAATAGGAACCCAACCTGTGCCTCTAATCCATTCCATATCAGCTTTGTACACAGCCTGATTTTACACGTGACAAAAATAAGAATAAAGACATGATTATTCTTCCACAATTTTATGAAAATAGAGAATGGTAAAATGGTTTGAAGTAAATGGGCATGCCAAAAAACTTACATCACTACGCAGGTCATACACCTTCCTGGCCTGGACGACATCGTTGGAGTCTGGCAGGCAGGTCCAGTTGTGCAGGTACGTTCTGTAGTTCGCATCATTGACTTGGATTTGACATTTCTTGGCCAGCTCAAGATTCAACATGTCCACTGGGAGATGGAACTTGGTCTTGGATTTGTTGAAGTCTTTCTTGTACAGAGCATCACTTGCAATCTTAGCAGAGTTCAAGGCCAGCATGATCAAGGGGTCATCCTGGACACATCTGGCTCCAATGTGGTGACCAACTTGCTTACGATATCCAGTCTTGTATTTGTACTAAACAAAAACGGGAGCATAATTTTCTTTTCAGACATTGTCAGGACGACTGCAATTTCATGTTTCTTCAATAGGCTAAATTACAACATTATTAGTACTTGAAAAACAAATTGATATACTCACATCACTAATGATGTCTCTGGACAGTTTGGCAGCTTTAATGGAGACAGCGTCGGATTTAATGTCATAACCTTTCCTAAAGCTGTCCTCGACTCCTTGTCTGTATAGTTTCTGTATTCAGATTGTAAAACTTAAAAATTAGGGTCTATAAACAGTCATGTGAAGTAATATTATTAAACTATAAATATTATAAAAATAACTGCTGACACTTGAAACCTACCCTGCTGTTGACAATGGCATTGGCCCTAGAGAGCAGAATTTCTGGGGTGTCAGGGTTAATATGGATCTTGACCTTATCAGCCTCCCAGGCTGCAATGTACTGGCGCTAAAATATAACAGCAAGAGAAAAACAACAACAACAATATATCAATATATCACTATTAATTTTGTGGAACCAATGGTCAGACACAGAAAATGGGCAGTCAGAACAAAGTACGATAAACAGTAATACTCAAGGGCATTTACATGTTTCAAACTTTTGTATTGCACTCATTTGTCAAAAGTACATTTTCCTCTAATTAGCTGGTAATCAGTTTGCTTTCTTGATTTTTTAGTTCATTTTTAGTCAGGTTGATCCAACCGTGAGGAAACAATGAAAATAACATTAGTCAGTATGTTACCTGGTTTCGGTTGTCAGCGTTTGTCTTTGCCAGAACGAAAGGGACGGACTGTGTGTCTTGTGTGAATTTAAACGTGTCTGGTTTCTGCCTGTAGAGGCGGTCACTGAGGATCTCGCCTGCTTTCTTTGCTTTTATGACATCCACTGAACCAATTGGAACCCACCCAATGCCTTTCAGGTCCTCCAGGTCAGTTTTGTATACAGCCTAAAAAGGAAAGATTGTTTATAAGGCTGAAATCTGCTTACTTATTGACAAATACATACATTTACATACATTTAAGGACAAAACTTTTCATGAAAAAAAAACTTACGTCACTGCGTAGATCATACACCTTCCTGGCCTGGACGACATCGTTGGAGTCTGGCAGGCAGGTCCAGTTGTGCAGGTAAGTTCTGTAATT
>JBBIGA010000002.1:14225662-14248126 GCA_037576975.1 Alestes dentex
GCCTTGTGATAGTCCTTCTTGTAGTTCTTGTCACTCTGCATCTTGGCCACATGCATGTAGTGAACCAGCAGTGGGTCATCCTGGAGACTGCGGAAGCCAACATGGTGGCCTCTAGCCTTCTCATAAGCTTTCTTGTACTGGAACTGTGAACAAAGCAGAAATTAACTGAACATTATATTCATATGCAAAAGTTTGAACCCACCTGGTCAAACTATGGTTTCCTGATTTTTTTTTTCCTCTGCAGGGAATAAACTTAAATGTGTCATTCTCCAAATTTTAATGCAGAATTTCTATTCATTTAAATAATGGAGTTTGAATAATGGAAAAGGTCCTCTTTTATTTTAAGCTCAGCAAATAAACAGTAACTGTGAACTTAAATAAAGTGTTTTTGTGCTTAGTATGTGTATCAACAGCATATCTATTGACCAGGGGTGCCCAAACTTAAAAGTGCCCAAACTGGGGCAGTTTTGGGTGTCCAAAAGTCAGAAATTAAGTGATTATACTTTATTATGTAATTACTAAAATGTAAATGCGGATCATTCTTTTTGAAAAGAACACACAACTGAAATAACGTTGGAGCTACAAAGACAGGTTCCTTTACCTGATAAAAATTAGGGAACAAAAATGAGAATGACTTTGAAAACACTTACATTGCTGGCAATATGTCTTCCTTGTTTGGCAGCAAGTATAGGAATAGCATCAGCTTTCATGTCATATCCTTTAGCAATGTCTGCCCGCCACTGAGATTTGTAGTGTGTCTGTAAAAAGGAAGAATGATTTGTGAACGTTCTAACGCTATTACTGCAAATCAGGGTTTTTTTTTGTATTAATTACAGCCAGGATTAACAAATTTTTCAAAAAGGCAAGTTTTTATAGTATGTCTTTTGTACATTTCCAGAGCATGCAAAGCATGATTTACCTCACTTATGGACTGGGCATTAAATTTGGCTTGTTGAAACTGTGGACTGTCAGCTGGCAAGTGGTAAGTGTGCATGAATTTCTCTCCAGAAGCTTTATAAGCAGCCTGTATTCAAGAAAATAAACAAGACATGAGATTCCAGAACTGTGGCTTTGAGTTTAAAATGACTACCACGTTATATCAGCACAGTTTACTTACAGGATTGATCTGCTTGGAATTATTCATGGCTAAGACCATGTTCATCTGGTCTGTCAGACTGGTGTACTTCAATGTGCTGGGGTGGGTTCTGTAAGACTTTTCATCCAGAGCAGCTTTGGCAGTCTTGGCTTTCTCCACATCAATAGAACCGATGGGAACCCAGCCTGCTCCCTTATAGACGTTGTTGTATTCAGACTTGTAGTTATTCTGAAAAGATCAGAAGCAAATAAAATAAAGCTTTTAGATCTGTCATAACAATTGAAGGCGTTACACAAAATGACAGGTAAATTTGACTTACATCACTCTGAATCTCCATCATCGTGCGAGCCAGCTCAATATGCATGGCATCAGGGAGCAAGGTGTAGTGATGGAGAGGCTTCTTGTAGCCTACATATGTCTGAACTGCAGATTGTTGCTTGGCCTGCACAACACTCAGCATGTCCACAGGAGTGTGGTACTTCAGCTTGGCCTTGTGATAGTCCTTCTTGTAGTTCTTGTCACTCTGCATCTTGGCCACATGCATGTAGTGAACCAGCAGTGGGTCGTCCTGGAGACTGCGGAAGCCAACATGGTGGCCTCTAGCCTTCTGGTACGCAAGCTTATACCTGTACTGTAAAGTGAACAAAAGAACACCATTTAAAATAACAAAATTGGAAAAGGCCATAATCTTAACATGCGCACAAAAAGAAACATAGCAGCTACTAACGTCACTGGCAATATCCCTCGAAGACCTGGCAGCGAGGATGGGAATTGCATCCTGCTTCATTTGGTGTCCTTTCAGAATATCCTGCTTGTGTGCGTATGTGTAGTATGTCTGCAAAAAAAGGTTCAGTAATTAATTTGGCACCTGAGGTAAATTATGTTCATTTTGTCAATTTTTCCCATGTTTAGTTGTCAGTGTTCCTACCTTGCTGACACTAGAGGCGTTAAATTTGGCTTGCAGAAGCTCTGGTGTGTCAGCGGGCAGATGGTAGGTGTGCATGAACTTTTCTCCGCTGGCTTTGTACAGTCTCTGGAAAACAAGGACCAAATAATGTTTCTTTCACTTTCTCCTTCAAAAGATATCTTAGGATTCCACAGTCCTTCATTTTCTTGTTCCATGATCACTCTTAAATACACCATAAATGAAACATCTGTTACATACATCACTGAGCTGCTGTGCGTTCAGTTTCGCTTGCTCCATAACAGGGGTGTCCGTGACGCTGGTGAACTTGATAGTATCTGGGTGCTGCCTGTACTTTTTCTCATCCAGAGCACGGGCAGCAGCCTTAGCTTTCTCTACATCCAATGAGCCAATGGGCACCCAGCCCATCCCTTTCACAGAGGTTTCGTAGTCAGACTTGTAGTTGTACTAGTAAAGAAGAATATGACACAACAAGTGTGAGTTACTTTAATAGCTAATTAGTACAGTATAATATTTAAGTTTGAATAACAGGTCCATGCTGTAAGGATTGTCTTACATCACTAGCGATGGTGTTCATGGTACGGGCCAGCTCCAGGTGCATGGCATCTGGAAGAAGTGTGTAATGATGGATAAGCTTCTTGTAGCCGGCAAATGTCTGAACTGTAGACGCATGCTTGGCTTGCGCAACACTCAGCATGTCCACAGGAGTGTGGTACTTCAGCTTGGCCTTGTGATAGTCCTTCTTGTAGTTCTTGTCACTCTGCATCTTGGCCACATGCATGTAGTGAACCAGCAGTGGGTCGTCCTGGAGACTGCGGAAGCCAACGTGGTGGCCCCTCGCCTTGATATACTCTTTTTTGTACTGGACCTAAAAAAAACAATAAATCAATGTTTTATTGTTTGATTCATGGTTTCCGATGCTGACAGTGTTCTGTCTGATTGTCCAGTGCGTGGAAGAAGGACACTTACATCACTGGCTGCATGCCTTGCTGCCTTGGCTGCACGGACGGAGATGGCATCAGGCTTCATGTCATAGCCCTTTGAAATAATTTCTTCCCATCCCATCTTGTAATATTTCTGAAAATTGAATTCAAAAACAAGATATCTATATAAATTGACAGACTCTTATGTTGTCATATGCATAAAAATGAAGTCAGATTTCCCCCATGTTACAGCTGCTTGCATACGTTGCTGCTGTTGTAGGCATTGCACTTGGCCTGCAGGAACTGTGGGACATCAGGTGGCAGGGAGTACTTTTGATGGACCGCCTCAAGCCCTTTCTTGTAATGCAACTACAAAGGCAAAAAACACGTCTACTAAATATAGAGTACATATCTAACAAAAATATTTTAAAATTAGTTTAAAATTTCCATGCATTATCCAGTAAAATGACATGCCATACTATGGAATTAAGGGTATAATGTTCACTGTATATTAAGGAGCATGAAGCTTGGAGAAAGGCCACAGGCACTTACATCACTCCTGATGAGCTGGTTGACTTTAGCCTGCAGCATGACTGGGTGGTCATCAATAGCAGTGAAAGGCACTGTGTCTGGGTGCTGCCTGTATTTTTTCTAGGTTGAAACAGTGAACAAGAACAAACCATGCCTTAAAAATGTATTTGCAAGATGTGGTATTTCATTTAATGTTTTAATGAATGTCACTTTAATATTGCAGTCTCCAAATTTACAAAGTATACAGGCACTCAGTATATAGTATATACATGCTTTATGTGTCCACTAATTGCAACAGATGTGAGAAGTAGAAGTCCCTATGGAGAAAATGCAGTAGGGTGTACAAAGAATCCACCTTCAGATTTTATCACCTACATGCAAATATGAGGTGTTCTGAAATTGTATTTTATTGTTATTTTGCTTGCAGTTATTTACAGCTTTCTATATAATCGGTCAGTCCACAGCACTGTGCGTCATTCTGCACGCATCTAAAATTTTTACAGAGGTTTTTAAAGAGTAGTTCATGGTACACAAATGGTCTGCAACAAAACCATGTTTTTAAACATTGATTCCAAACTTTTGTAAAATAATGTAATGTTGCCCCCCTGTGACTTGTTTCTGACCTCTCTTTTCAGGAGTGTTATCTGTGTAGACCTTAATTCTCTCTAAGTTGTCTCAAACACCACCATCAAAACTGTAATGATCATGGACTTGACAATTATACCTCACTTAGGATCTCTCCAGCCTTCTTGGCTTTCTCGACATCCAGTGATCCGTAAGGTACCCAAGGAGATCCTTTAGTGTAGGCGTTGTAATCTGACTTATACTCATTCTGTAGGCAACAGGCATAATAAAATATTAAAATAGCAATATATCAATGAATCATTAGTGATAAATAAGTGTAATAAATGCACATGTCCCATATTTTTCATGTACATATCTGCAGATGCTAATACAAATGTAAATAACAAATATTTATAATATGTACAAATTGGGACTGAACCTACAGGGATTTAGGTATGACGTATGACATTTATATTCTATAGGCTTGCACATGCCAGCTTAACTATTACTAATGGTGAATAAAATGTAACATTTTTAGGGCAGCAGCCCTGAGTCATCTAAACATTCTGTTCTTGTACAATGACTACATGATCAAATATCGGGCAAATTTAAAAATCTATCAAAATAGTTTTTAAGCAACTACCTGCCAATTCCAATGTGTCCAACATCGTTGTGCAGCCCTACTAAATAACCTCAGTGTAGCTACAGTGAGAAATGATGGGCACTTACATCACTCTGGATGATGTTGGCTTTCTTTGCCAGGTCTAGTGGCAGGCTGTCATATGGTAGGAGGTACCGGTTGGGGATGTTTTTGTAGCCAGCCATGCTGGCGATGGCCTGAGACTTCTTTGCTAATGTGACAAGCATCATGTCCAGTGGGGCGTGGTACTTGGTCTTCATCTTTTCATAATCTTTCTTATACTCGCGCTGTGCAGACGTTTCACTGGGTTAAATACTTTTATCCATAGACCAAGTGTAAAACACAGTAAGAGATAAAACAAAACTTGTTGAAAGCTCAGGCTGTCCTTTTACCTCACTCTGGATCTTAGCGACATGGACTGAGTGCATGATTTTCGGGTCGTCGTTTATACTGAGAGCGCCAACCATGTGTCCTTTGGCCTTCTCGTAGTCCTTCTTATATTTCACCTAACAAATGTGGACAGCAACATTAAAGAGAGAACCTACAAACTCGCCAAAACACTGGCCAAATCATTCGTCTCTTATTGCTGAATTCACACCAGGCACATAAAGAGGAGAGACATGTTCACTTACGTCACTGGCAATGTTAGTATGGGCACGGGCTGCAAGGATGGAGATAGCATCACCCTTCACCTCAAACTTTTTCGCTTTTGCCTTTTCCCATTCAAACTTGTAACACGTCTGCAAAGAAAGAATATATGTTTAGAACATATAATGAGAATAGCTCAGCTTGCGAATTTCCATTTAAACTCAGAACAGTGAATACTCACATCACTGAGGTTATAAGCGTTGACTCTAGACTGAATAAAGAAGGGGTAGTCGGGGGGCAGGTAACACTTGAACTTCTCCTTTTCATACTGTGCCTTGTAGTTCAGCTGAAAAACAAATTTAAGGTTCGATTTTAGACTGAAGATAAACAACACTGCACCTATAGTAGATACAGAGCTGATGTATCCACAGTCATTTACAGCTCCTGCAGTATTCAGTATATTCTAAAAAGCTTATGCATATTCCTACAGAGCTCCCAGTCTTTCCATGCATTAAACATACCTAAAATAAATAGCATTAGTTTATACTAAATTTAGTTCTAGAATAACTTTACATTTTCTTTATTATTTATGATATATATTGATTTCTTAGAATGAAAACATTCCATTTTGTTATTTTTTTATTAACATTTGTTATTAACATTCAAATCATTTTTTTAACCTCCAAATGATCCCATCATCTGTGTTATACAGAAACAAGACACAGAAGATCCAGTAGATGGCTCCATACTAGAGGCTACCTGCCCTAAACTAGGTGTTAACTGGATAGCTCTCCGGTCACGAGAGGAATTTTAAGCATGCTGAATGTAAAGCCCTAATAATATCTTTTGACATTCAATGCATAATCACTAATGGACTGTGGAACAGAAGTAAATTTGGGACTGGTGTCACTTTACATATGAATGTCACACAACTTTAAAAGAAAAAAAAAATACCATGTCTTCATTAAAAAACAAAATCAAATATTTGATCCTTATAAAAACGATTATTGTGAGAGATGTAGAGGATACGTACATCACTCAGTTGTTTAGCATTGATGGTGGCTTGTACTTGGACAGGCGAGTCTGTCACTTGTGTGAACTTTACTGTGCCCGGATGCTGCCGATAAACTTTCTACAAAGACATAAAATGAGATGCAAAAATGCAGTTAGATAACTAATGAAATGCAGAAAGACTCTGATGTTCAGTATCAGGAATACATCACACTGGAACAACAGATGTTGTAAACAAGTAAACTCACATCTTTACAGTGTCCCACTTTTTTACTAGCTTCATATTCAGGTGTGATTGTTTGAGGAAAGTAGCATCTCGTCTTCATTTCATCATAATCGGCTTTATACATTTTCTAGAAGAAATGATATGCAAAGTAGGGAACAAAATGAGAGAATACACATAATATATAGATAGACAGATAGATAGATAGATAGATAGATAGATAGATAGATAGATAGATAGATAGACAGACAGACAGACAGACAGATAGATTTAGATGTATAGATATACATACATACATACATACATACATACATACATACATACATATATAACTTACCTCACTCTTTAACTCCTCCACTTTCTGGCAGTGAAGCATGAATATATCTTCATAACTACCAACGTAATGGCCCTTCACCTCATTATCATACTTCTCTTTATAATGGGTCTATGGAAAAGGAGAAAAGTCAGGCCTTTGATCTTTGCATCATTAAAGATGATTAAGTTGATACTGCATGCCTTTTGACAGCACTGCATAGAGCAATATCCCACTCACATCACTGAACTGTTTGAGGACACTGTCCATCTTGAATTTCGGTGTGTCGCAGTAGTTAATGCTGGATCCTCTTGATTTTTCATAGTTAGCTTTGTACACTTTCTAAAATATAACACAAAAACACAGATGTGAGCAATGAAGTACTAAAGAACATCAATTAAAAAGGACTGCAGCTTCATGGGGAAAAAGTTTTACTGAATACAAATAACAGTTCCTCAGCCCATTTATGGCAGAGAGGCAGTTGCATCAGCCAAGCAGTTCAGTTAGACCCAGTTCGGTTTGATTATTGACTTTTACATGCAAATCCGTCATAAGGGGGTGCAAATAACACAAGGCTTTGAGCCAAACCCAAGGTCATTAACACTGTGCTCAGGTTGCAAACAGGTCACCAATCTTCTTAGGCCAACAGAATTTCATCTCACTTTCGAATTTAATTTCCCAGGATTGGCTCTTTGACCATCATGAAAAAAGATACTTATGAGCAACAAATCACCCCTTGTGTATTAACGTTTCAACTGCATAATTGAATTTACTACATCATCACAAAAAGGATGCAATCCGGATCTAACCAGTCATAGAAACGTGAGACTCAGCAGCTCTGGCTGACATTTACTGATTAGCCCCACCTGCTGGACAAAATCTCTGCTGTGTGCATGTGGAATAAAACATAACATGGATTTATAACAAAAAAAGACTCAGATATGATACCACAGGTGAATGAACAACTCTGTGAAAAACAGAACATATTCATCACTTTGAACAGCAAGTTCATTACATAAAGAAATAAATCTAGTAGGTTTCCAAAAGACCTTACATCACTCAAGATGGTGCCAGCGTATCTCAGCTGTCTGAGGAGGGGGTTTTCTGTCGCTGGGAGAACGTTGTAATCTGATGACGCTTTTGTCTTTTCGTAGCTCTTCTTGTACTTAACCTTAAAAGTGTAGAGATAACATTCAAAATTTAATGTTTGAATAAATGCAGGTCTTTTTGACAAGATTTAGCAAAGCAGCATGTTTTGTGCTTCACACACACACACACACACACACACGCACACACACACACACACACACACACACACACACACACATATAAGCAGAATGTTTTTTGCTTCACACACATACACACACACACACTATTAAGCCTAGTTGTATACTAAAGCAATTTTCACTGATTAAGCCTAGCCCTAGACTAAAAGCATTTGATTGCTTAAACCTAGCCCTGTACTAAAGCATTTCACTGATTAAGCCTAGTCTTGGACTAAAACCATTTTTACTGATTAAGCCTAGTCTTGGACTAAAACCATTTTTACTTTAATTCGTTGCTTTGTTAAAATATTAGGCATGTGATGTATCAGGCTCTTCGATATTATCACAGTATCTCTAGTAAGACAATTAATATTTTGAGGAGAACTGAGAAGATGACTTAAGGCTACACCATCTTAATTTCTACACTGCAGTGACGTAGTTGTCTCATGATCTGTTTTGAGTGAATGTGAAAAAAAAAAAACATAACAAAACAATGGAATGAATCAAGTTTAAAACTCACCGAGCTTGCAGATTCACCAGCCTTTTTGTTTGTTGCATATGTCGGAGTGTCCGTTTGCATGAAATAAATTTGGTCTTTCATGTCTTCGTAAGCAGCAGTGTATTTTTTCTGGGGACACAGTCGGTAGGTGGAAAGAGAAGGTTAGTTAAATAATTCAATTCATAACATTTCTTAAACTATTTGAATGGATGGTGAGGATTATGGACTATTAAGCTAGTAGGTCCTTCAGCTGATTTCCTCCAGATTTATTTTGTATGCCCACCACTTACATCGCTTATGTTATTCATAACCATCCTGCCAACTGCAACGTCGAAGTAAGGGGTTTCACACCATTTGCCCTTGACATTCTTGTTGTAGTCCTCATGATACTTCAGCTGCAAAACAAGACAATTGTTTCCTGTTGATTTGCAGTTTTCAAACTCAGTCGGTCTGTGGTTGAGGCCAGTTTTCTATACTCAGAATGAATCCCTTCTAATAATATCAGATAGCAGGTGGTGGTTATCTCTGTCTGTCTCTGGGGAGACAGGCAGACTCACATGTTAAAGCTTGTTCTGGTTAGTCCCTCTCTGGAACAGTATGATATAGCTGATTATAAACTTGGTACAAGAAAAAAACAGGCAGTGTAACCCTTTGCAATTTTAAAAGCTATTTAAAAATAGCAGGTTTTCATTTGTGTGGCTAGATCCACAAAGGTTTTGTTTGACTAATATTAGCTTGTGTACTTACATTACTACGAATAGTGAAATTTTTCTTGGCCTGTTCCACTTCTGGGGGCTCAGCCAGGGATGTGTACTTTGCTTTGCGCTCATCGTGACCCTTCTTGTATTTGATCTGGAAAGAGGAAAGAGCACGAGAGTAACCAATGAATTTAAAAAACTATTGAGCAGATCCAGCTTGATTCATAGCTCAAAGCCTAAAGCTACACCAAAGATTTTTAAAGACTTTTGTTATATAGTTGAGTCTGACGATTCAGGGACATCCCTTGACTTGCTCGAGCTCATCTTAGTTTAATAATCCGTCACTTAAATGAATACCTGAAAGAACATTTGTGTGAATTCTAAAGCTAAAATGTTAATAGAAATATAAAACTGAAATGACGTTATATTTTACAGTCCTTGAAGAATCAAATAGGGGTAACTAGTATCTTATTTCTAGTTGTTAAAACTGTCCATGATAGATTTACTGATGCTTGAATAATATGAGTTTTAAATATTTGAAATCCGATGTCATATCACATCATACCGGCTGGAAGATGGAAAATTGATGAAAATCAGCTCTGGGATATATATATATATATATATGTTATCTTCACTTCAGAGGTTTGGTGTAGATGCATTTCATTTTACTAGTTTCTATTATATTAACCATGGTAGTGTTTGGTGTTTACCAGTCCCGCCTGTATCACCTATATAAAAGAAAGCATTTGGTTTTGGCCTCTGATCAGCTTGTGACTGGCAAAAGATCCCAAAACCAGGGGGATCCATTGAAATGTGTGATCCTAGTTGTCCTAGATCCTGGTGCCATATTTATGAATAATATTTATGTAACTTAAATATCTTCATCATATGTCCATTTATAGCATGTATCTTTAGAGTCAGTAGTACTCAGCTCATTTCAAACAGTAAGTCACTCAAAAATACATTGATATAATTATATGGACTACTATAAAAGCACTGATAGTATTATACTGCTCAGTACTGAAAGAGTAATCATACATCACTGAGGATTTCCTGGGCCTTGGCCACTCTGCGGAGCTCTGGGCTGTCACTGTATGGGTAGTACATGGTCTTGTCCTCATCCCATGCCTCTGTGTATAGTTTCTAGTAGAGATAAATGTTTAATCAGAATGAATAATAAGCTAATAACAGCATGTCAGTCACAAATACAGCCATGGACCTTTCAACATAAGAGTTTTCTTGGGCAGTGCCTTACCTTGCTGTAATTAGCAGCATTCTTCACAGCCAAAACCAACTCGGGGGCATCAGGAGGCAGCAGATACCTGTCCTTGGTCTCATCCCATTTCTGTCTGTACAAAACCTTAGGAGACACATAAAAACTATGTGTATCTGATACAGGAGATTGTCTAATAATACTGTTAATAAATGTAATCGGTGCAGATAAAAGAAAAGTAGTCAAATGAAAACAATCAATGCATATTTAAGAGTCTGTTTGATACAAATTAGACGTACTTTGCTGACAAGATCAGAAACGTGCTTCACATGTCCAATCTCACGGGCTTCACCATCGTAAAGGCTAGTGGTCTTCGCCTTCAGCCCCTCCATACGATATTTCACCTGTCATTTCATGTTTAAACGAGAGCAGAAATGATTTATTGAAACTTTCACACAGTGTGCACTGACTAAATTGGAAATGTCCTGGAATCTACGATTCATAAGCACTGTAATCCCCACCTCACTGAGCTGCTCCTGGGCCTTCTTGATGCGAATCATCTCAGGCGTGTCTGCTGAAATCAAATAGGGCTGCCCCTTGGATTGTTCATATGCCTCCCTGTACTTGTTCTGCAAAGAGATATAAACATGCTTGAATTCACATATTCAACAAAATAATACTCAGCACCACACATAAACACACACACAGGGTACTGTTTCATGTTTTAGTAAGTGGTCATGTAACATAGGATATGTTAATGATTTAATACAGATTAGAGCTGCCACAATTACTTGATAAAAAAAATTAGATTTTATTTTCTTGGTGAGTACTTGGCAGGTTGCAAGATTTTTGTAATTCAACTAATGGTCTCATCGGACTGGATACACTGGACCATTCACATGCATTCTTTTTCAAGTATTTCCATTTTTTGGCATCTTTTACTGGACTACCCAGCAGGCCAGCCTGTCAAAGCTGGATGTTTCTTACTGAGTCTCGAATTTACTGACTTACTGACTGATGACCACTGTTGAAACAGGCATGCGCAACCATTACCCAAGACAAGCAGTAGGTGGGGCTATGTACTACAAACATCTGCCTTATCCCTTGTTTATACTGCTCATTTAAAGCTAGCAAATAATACCAACCAAATCGTTCCAATAATAGAACAAAGCAGAAACACATGAATTGAAACACATCACAGATCTAACAATAATGTCCAGTTATGGATTAAATAATGCAGCACTGAGCAATGTGAATTATCTTGTTGCATAAGCAATTTTATTTAGCTATTTTAACTGTTCCAGTATACAGTGAGGATACAGTCAAGGAGCACTAGCTCATGAGCAAACTGGAAAAATATTTTGATGTTTTCACTGTTTTTAGATTTATCACTTTGTAAACTGACATCTATTCACTAATACAGAATTAGCTGTCTTGGAAGCTATAATGCCAGGCGCTATTAACTCATATTTTTACACAATCATCTTGCCGCAATCTGCACATGATTCTGGATAGTTGTAAGTGTTTATGTGAGTGTCTGTTTGTGTGTGAGCAGAAACGCTAATAATACAATGTTATAATTTATAATTCACTTAGCAGCTGACGACTTGATTAACTGGCAGAATCTATAATATAGTCAACAGTGTCAGTTCCAAAATTTACGAAGAGAATTTTAGATTGGGTGTTTCCTTACATGACTGTACTGGTCAAGCATCTTCTGACTGTGCGCCAGGTAAGGGGTCATGAATTTGGACGTGTCCACTTTCCCCTTCTTCCTGACCTTACGTACAGGAAGGCCCGTAGCTCCAACCTATAGAAGAAAAAGGAGCCAGTAAGCAATTAAACACAGTAGAGAAAGAGAGTCTGTTGTAACTTATGCAATGATAGAGGTTCTAAACAACTTGAATTGACCTAAGCGCAACACCTTATGTGTATTTTTAAACACACACACACACACACACAAACACACACACACACAAACACATATATACACATCACTCATACTACTCCAAATTTCAAATACCTGTCATTTTCATAGGTTAAACACAAGGCTAACAATTTACTCAAAAACAACTCAGTCAAGAAAGGTTTAAAATAATCTACTTTGAAAAAACTTACCTGAAACAATCAGTATAAGTTTTTTCAGAACAATCAGGACAATCAGGTGTTCATCGACAGTGCTACACTGTGCAAATGGTCATAAACGCTTTTTTTCTTTTCACTATGACCAGTCAAAGTGGTTATTTGCTGTAAGAGACTTACAGCACCTAAGGACTGGCAGCATAATGAGCTCAATGAAGTAAGGAAAAGGATGAACAATAAAAATGGACGAGGCTCTATACAAGCTCACATGCTTTACTTCACTCAGACTAAAGCAACAAAAAATTAGACAGAACATGCAAAAACCACAGAAAAAAAAATTGGCTTTCTTTTACAGTCCTTAACATTCTAGGTATTACAAGGGTAAGTTTCAAACTTCAAAATACAAGGCATTTAGTTAATAAACATCAGGGTAGTTAATAAATTACACTGAAATGCTACAAAATACTGTGTAATTATTTTCATTAAAATTAAGCCAAGAACATAGACAGTCTTCAGCTAAATTACACTGAAATATTTTATGGGATGTAGCCATTTAGCTGAAAAAGAGACAGTACAATAATGGAAGTAAAAAAAAAAAAAAGAAAAGGAAATAATCATTTATTTATAGGCCAGAATTATTTTCATTCCAGTTCTTCCTGATTCATTTTCCTCCTTCAAAAGTTGCAGAGAAATATAGTGTGTTTGCCACCTATTGTATTGTTTGGTACTGTAATACTCTTAAAAAACCTTGTCCAAAATATACCAGAATAATGGCTAGAACATGTTAGATCCTTTAGTGTCATTTAGATTCAGTTTCTCAGTACTCACCCCCATTTTACCCAAATTAATTTTGGATATGGATATTTTTATGGTGGCACGGAGGGGTGGGGGTGAGAGGGTTGGTGTTTGATTAACGCCCAATCAACACCAACCCCCAAAGCCTTTCCCAAAAACACACAGGTCAAGAAACCAGAAACGCAACTGGTTGGACATTTCAGTGTAATTTTGTTTTTACTGCCTAAGAATTTACCCTCATGTTAAATTCATGTGAAATAGCCCCCATTAGCAAGTACTTTCGAGTTTGTACTTCTTACATAGAATTCAAGGGACTGTGAAAGAAATCACTTCTGAAGAGTTGCTTTATCAGCTTCTACAGTAGCTGCATAGAGACATGCCCTTAATACTACTCAGATACTAGGTTTGTTGGAAGAGTGTGCATGGCTGGATATGGGGGAGCATGGGGGCTATTCCATCAGATTCAGGACCGTGGGTCACATATTACATTATTAGATACAAAACGTTCTAAATAAAAAAAGGTTTCATTGATCTGTGGATTGTTAAACAAGGATGTTTGTTTAATAATCCACCGTTTCTTAGTGAGCAGATATTTATTGGCTTTGTTTCCCGAGTTTGGAACTGATAAAAGTGGAATAACCCCCATGACATGCAGGGAAAGTCAATATGGAATTAGCTGTGTCTCTTTCACCAGCGCATCCTGGAAGGAGCCCATTTACCTCTCCGACCTGAGACTGATGTGAGGTGAAGGAAGTGCTGGTGGTAGTGATGATCTCCTCCTCCTCCTCATAATACTACAAATACAGGACAAACTCTGGGCTCTCAAAGTGAAGCTCACAGACACCAGGGACAAGGTAGAACATAAGCGTGTGATATTTTTTCCAGCTCTGAAGGTCTTAAAATTGACCTACAAAGTAATGGACTTACAAAACCTAACATGTTTTCTGAAAATCCATATTTAAATTACTTTTATTTAGACCATATAATGACCATATGAACTTCCGTTTTATAAAACGTTTGACCCATACAGCTTGTGACAACATATATCTGGACATAAAATAGTTTTGTATCTCCAAAATGGAAAGAAAGCAAAACCATTTTTTTTACTTTTAACATACATTATTATACTGTGATGTTTTTCCAAGTATAATTTGACTATTGTTACTTTGTTACTGGTCCAATTTGTCTGAGACAGCTGCCATTTTCATTTGATGTTAAAAAAAAAATGCAGACAAAAATGGAGAATGTTTTGTTCCAGTCTGTACTCCGGTTTACTTGTGAATTACAGGCATTAAGGAGCCCCCTTAGTACATTCTAATTATAATTACAATAACATTGTCAGTCTATTGTCTCCTGCAGGAACAGATTTGGAAAGAATAAATTAACATCAATCAACTGAGTTGTGCTGAAAAAAGGACGCCATCCTATAATAGCCTGTCTGCTTTGACTGACTGAACCTTCTGTCTGTCAAATGCAGAGAACATCTAAGCACCTAGATGAACTCATGTCTATTATTGTTTGTGGCTAAAGTTATAGCCATGGTGACAAAACCGAAACACTGGGTCAGAGAACAGATTCCAATATACCCTAAACACGCAACTGAACTTGGCACGCCACTAGTGGACAACATTGTTTACCGGTACATTTGGCTTCGGCTATAATATACTTTTCTCTGTCCAGTTTGTGAACAATTCAAAAGCTGCTTATTAAAATAACCATCTCAGTGACTTCAGGGTGTCCTCACTTGTCCATAACTGCTACTCAAACCATTGTTTGTTTAAAGTACAACTTTTTTGTTAAGTGATTCGACAGCAATCAATATCCAGATGGGAACATATCCTCACGACTACTTACACACTATCCATATTCTAAAATAGCTTCATATTCACAGTTCATAACCAGAGCTGGAAAAAGCACACACACAGGAGGAAGAGGCTTCTTCATTCAGACCTATGGGATTGTAGAGAAACATAAAGCAGCTTTGACAACCCTTCAAACTCCCACCTCACCACTCTGATCTGGTCTTTGCCACAGATTTGTCCTTCTCCGTCCCTTGCAGGTGTCTTTTTCCATAAGAACTCGCGCCCAATGCATTCTCTCAGTGTGACGTTAATGGCGAGAAGACTACATGACTGTGATTTACAGTGCGGCTCGTCTCATTTGCCTTCCTGTGAGTCTACTGCAGATGCACACTTCTATATTTGTATCTCCTGCTAGAACGACCCTTTGCAAAGCTGATGACTACAATTTCCCCAAATGGAGAAACTTGTTCACACCTTTAACAGTAATTATCTACTAATCTGCAAGTTCACCTACCCAAACATTTACCTGAACAGAAGGCCCGACATTTTAAATGACTAACTACAAAAAAGGAATCGAGAAACAAAAAGGACCACTACAGCTCATACATTCCATACATCTGATGAGAGAAGCCATTTTACATATTTATGTTTAATAACTGTATGTCATTTGATGTCTTTGTGAAACCAGAGTGTATATAATTTTGTCTTCAGATCCAATATCAAAAAAGGTGATCTGAAAAATTTCTGGTTGATATGTTAAAGGGGAATCATATCTAACTGATTTATTAAAACAAAAGCTAAAAATAAAATACAAGTTAATACATAAAGTTGTCATCCCCTATAAGATATCCACAGCAGAAACTGGGCAAAATATACTAGGCCAACTTTAAATTTATTTCACGAGGAAATAAAGAATTAAAGTGTCCACCTTCTGCTTTCACTTTTGCAGAATACTCTTCTAATACCACAAATAGGCTACAGTAAGACAAAAATACAGCAGCACAAGGATACATGTACTTGAGCAAGAGTCCCTGGAAGCTTCAAGAAGAGCTGCAGTAGATAAGAGAGCTACATCATGAGACTGTAGGAAGAACTACAGCAGATCCAAGAGGCTTTTCATGAGAATGTACATAAAACAGCAAGCACCAGTGGGAAATCTTCTATTACTAAAGTATGGTTTTCAGAAAGTAGATATAATTTGCATGTCTCCTTTGCAGCTGTAGCTCTAAATGAAGCTTGCAGGGGGTCTTACCGTGCCGAACAGAATGTAATCCCACTGTTAGTATAAAGGTTCCACAGCAAGCGTGAGAATATCATATCTAACAATGGTTACTTCCATTCAGGCATCCATTCATTTCCACACTTCATCAGCAATAACCATCAATAACCATCACAAATACAATCATATATCATTTTCTGCATGTTTTACACATAATCAGCACGCTGATGTTTTGTAAGGGCTTCAGAAACTGGACTGAATGTGATGGATACCAAGTACAGGACTAGGCAAAAACATAGAACTTAAATGTTCACTTTTAAGGGGCGAAATCTACTACTATGGATGTAAAAGGAAGATACTTTATACATGGGTTATTTACTGCACTACTGGGTGGTGCTGAGACCCCCATCTTGCTGGGAGGAGGTCGTCTGAAATGAGACCCATTGCTAGTCATAGATGCCGGGGGAAGCTGAGACTGGACTGCTGACTGTGGGGGTATTGGAATTCCCTATTCATAGGGCTTGCCAGTGTACATGCAGAAGGGTGAAGACATGGACTAAGGGGCACTAAGATAATCTGAAGTCTAAACTTGAGGTGAGCAAAAAGAATCACCTGGGGGTAAAACAGGAAGCTATTGAAATGAAGTATAGCTGACCAGTAACACAGGAATAGCAGATAACTGTGCTAACGATCTCATGAGAGGGTGTATCTTACCTCTTCCTCATACTCCTCCTCAAATTCGTCTGCATCCATCATGAAACACTTTTAGCGGGTCTATGCAAGCAAATAAGCAACTTTTAAGCACAGCTTCATTTTTATTATATCCTAAACACGTCTACAGGGATGAACATTTGTTTTCTGAAGGAAAAGAACACACTGAACCAATAAAACACTGTGGACAGGTGGCAGTTATCAGCTGAAAGACTCACTACTCATGTATACTTTTATCCAACCCAAGACAAGGATTGTGCTATTCAGATGATAATAATGAATAAATAATGAAGTACATGTGGAAAAACAAATGCAGTCATACCTGACCAAAGAAGGTTCTAGTAGTACTTCCAGGGGCCTTGCAGAACAAAAGGCTCCCACTTTCCATGTACTAGGATCCCAAACTGATATTCCACTTAGCGTGCTCCTGTAAACCTGGACACAGACAGAGACGTGTCACAATTGACTTTTCCCTGAACTACACAACAAGCCTAGGAGAACAGGGACAAAAGAATAAGTCTAGATTGTCTGTGTAAAGGTTTCTGCAGGCCTCAGTTGGTTAAAGGGTTTGACACCCAAGACCCCCAAAAGACCCTTGACTCCTGGATGAAGCTTTGCGACAGCTGCTCCTAGACGCTCCAGCTATTTGTCATGTAAGTTAATGCCGCAACCTGATTGGCTGGCTTTGTTTAGCTAGCAGAGCTGCAATGCCTTCTGAGGTTGCAGGTTAAATATAGGACTGCCTACTAACTAGCCTTTTTTAGCACCTAACTAAAAGAACTTAATGTTTAAAAAACTATTTGTTCCCATTCATTTCACTGAATGGATAAAGATGTTAAGAGGATGGAAGGAAACTTTTGTCCAAAGTGGAGAGGTGCATCAGATTGAGCTCCAAGATGCAGATGTACAGATTCCAGAGAGAAGTTCCAGCATCAAGATATTCACACTTTTGGAAGTTCTTGTAATGGTGCTCGGTCAGACCAGACGCAGCAGTGTTTCTTGGTTCATACTGTGGTTCAAGGACAGGCCCTCAGCATCACTTCCATCCATTGGCAAGAGAGTATAGAAAATCCAAGCAAGGACAGCATGCAAAGCACACTGGAGAGGGAAAACTGAATTGCTGTTTGGTTGGTTGACTTTCTTTGCTTACCAGTGACTTTAAAGTTATAGCGTTTCCCAAGCTGCCAGAGCCTCCCCAACTCTTCCCTCCCGAGAAACGCTGGGCGACAGCTCTCGGCCACAGCCGCACTCCAGTTATCATGTGCCCCTGCCAGCCAATCAGAGGGCAGCTTTCTCGGGTTTCAACAGCTAAATATACTTTAGTGATGCCTTCAGAAAAGAGCACCTGTTCAGCAAATCCAGTACCACACATCTATGCAGGAAGAGCCAAGAAAATGGGGGGAAAAAATGAAAACATAGACGACTTGTGGAGTGTAACACAAGTACAGACGTTATCTGTCATGGAGATTAAAGTCATGGACCTGTCAGTTTTAGAAAAGATGGAGTAAGGCCACACAGAGTCTGTCCTATCAAGATGGCCAGCAAAAACATCTGAGATCACTGGTTAATGGCCAAGAATATTGGTCTACTAAACTCGGGTCAAAGTCATGTGGGTGACAAGAGGGGGTTCAAGTACCGACCCCTAAACCATAAACAATTACACATTCACATAACTGTGACTCATAAGAATGAGTGAATAGACATAACTGGACCACAGAAGCAACATGCAAAGCATTTAATGTATTGTCTAAAATATCACCACATTTTTGCTTAAAGTTTTATTAAGGAATTTCAGAATAACAAACCTGAAAGTGTGAGGGAATGTTATTGACAGAGCAACTAAAAGAACCACATTTCAAAGGTATGAATAGAACATTCACAGCAAAGACATTGTCACCCTCGGAATCAAATATTCCACTACTTTGAATAATAGCAATGTAGAATAGATACATTTGGAAAATCTCTGCCTTTCGAATGGTGAGTGCTAACCTGTTTATGGAACAAATGTTTATGGAGCAAAAATAACCACAGATCCCTGGTTATAGCTTTGGCTTTGGCTTTTTAGCTCACACAGTCTCACCAAATTCACACAGCAGATGCCAGGACAGAGGAGTCAGTCTTGTTTGGCTTGCGACATTTGTTAAGGATGCCCCAAGCCTGTCTCATACTCCTTAATGACCTCAGAGTAACCGCGATATTCCAATCTCCTCCTCTAGTACAGTATTCAGGGTAAATAAAAAATATCACAGACATTATTTTTAAATGCTTACTCAGAAATTGTTGGGAGGGGGGGGTGGTAACACTACTTGGTGATGGTATCTCTTACGGATTAGACAGTTTAGCTCCTAACATTCAGATAGGGAGCAGTCCTGACCTACATCAGCACACCTCAGGTAACATTATGAAATGAGTCTTGACATTTTTTCTTCTTGCTGGAAGTGTTTCCACTCAGGGGTCTGCAGATCCCTCACGTCCTAGCACCTCAGCAGCAGAGCAGGTTGAATGACAGAAACAGCTGTGAGGATCTGGCCTCTCCTCTGGAGATCTGTCTTTCCCATTGACTCGCTCTCTTCCAGAATGCTGTAACATCAGCAAGCTGAAAGGAGGCAGATTAGGACCAAGGGTTTCACTTCTTATTCATCATGAGCCCTAAAGATCTGGCTCAAAGCAAGTTTTCAAATGAAGACTTCCTATTAGTTGGGGATCATCTAGAACGCAGCGCCCTTAGCTCCTATTAACAGAACAAAATAAATTGCCACTCTTATTTCTCTACTCACCTTGCGGAGTCAAATGTATATTTGTATTTTTTCAGTTTATGTATGACTTTGACAAAGCAAAGTGCAAACATGACTAACATTTCAAAAATAGAGTAATGACAGAAGCAAGGGACAGAGGTACACAAACATCTAAATGTTTAGTCACCAGAAAAAGCAGTAACTAAGGAGGATTATGCCTAACAGCTGCGAATGCATATTGAGTGCCTTGGGTAATGTTTATTGATGACACTGAAATGGGCATCCGCAACATCGGAAAACAACTACTTGCCAAAGCACTGAGGTAAGTGGGCTAAATAGAGCCAGACAGAGGAACAGAAACAAGGCATGTTCGCCAACAACCTCAAAGCATGACACAAGAAGCAGGGTCATTTTACTGTGCGTATATGAGTCTGATGATCAGTTCAGAGAAAACAGACAGCACTTTGTTTCATACAGCTCTCAAATTTCAAATCTAGTGAGGAAGGATCGTAAAATGACAACCAAGCTTGAAACAAGCTGGAAACAAAATAAATCTAAGTCAACAGTTCCTGTAACTCAAGTATTCTCTCTATACACTAGCCGGAAACTTAATGAGGGAATGACCATCTAAAGGTGCCAAAAAGGTTTCTTTGGAGCCATGTCATGGACCAGTGGACCCATTATTTCAACGCCCCCAGTCTCAACACATCAGACCAAGCTTCTATTGAGAGTCATATCCCTAGAGCAATTTGTTCAAACCATGGAACCTTTAGGAACTTCTAAGACTGTGACTGAAATGGATCTCGACTCCCTTGTTAGCACTGTGCTCTTTTCAGAGTGGTAATCTACAAAATTTACTAAACAGTGACAAAATGCCCAATCATTAAATGGAGTCAGACACTTTCTTATAATCTTATAACTTAACACATTTTGGTTTTCGAACTAAAAATAATAAAGAAATCTACATCAATTTACCAGCCGTTCAGCAACTGGCCCCTCAGTCTGTTATGGTCTATCCTCCCCATTTGCACTTGGCAGAACTGTTCCCAAACAGTAGCAACAGTAGCAACAAAAATACATTTTGTACAAATTTATACATAATACATTTGAGGTGGGTATACATCCATCAGCCATAACACTAAAACCACCTGCCTTACATTGTGTAGGTTCCACTCAGTATATCAGAACATCTCTGACCCATCAAAGCATGGACTCCAAAAGACCTCTGAGGGTGTGCTGTTGTATCTGGAAGCAAGATACTATAGAAGGTAGGGCCTCCATGGATTAGTTACATTAGTTTGTAGAGCACATCCCACAGTTTGATTATCTTGAGATCTGGGAAATCCAGAAGTCACCACCTTAAACTCTTTGTCATTTTCTTCAAACCATTCCTGAACAGGTTTTGCTGAGGGGCATGGTGCATTACCAAACTTTAGGCAGGTGATATGTGTCAAAATGACACCCACTAGAATGCCAGGACTTGCTTTCTTCCCACAGTGCATCCTGGTGCCGTCTCTTTTCCAGGTACGTGACGCACGCACTCCATGGTCCAGTTATGACTGTAGGCACTTTCAGCAGCTGACATGGGTCAACATGTAAGTGTAAAGTTACCATACCTTCTCTGCATTTAACCCATTCACCTAAGGCAGGGCTGGACTGGGACAAAAAATCTTATGCTAATGGGGGAGGTACTAATGGGAATACGCGCCGGTGTCCCTCTCGATAGCGTGCTCTCGGAGGCAGGGGAGTGGTGCTGACGGTATCCCGCACGTACCCTCTCGCTGGCATTTCTGGGATAGGGTGGGGGGTTTGGGGCTGGGTGCTGACGGGATTCCACACCGGCCCAAATTTACCATCGGCCCACCGGGCTAACCGGTATGCCCGATGGCCAGTCCAGCACTGACCTAAGGGCAGCCAGGAACACGGCACCTGGGAAATCCAGTGTGTGGGAATGGTGCATTGCTCCAAGGTACCTCAGAGGTGCCACTAGCAGTCCTGGGATTCAAACCCACAACCTTCTGATCACAGAGCCAACTCCCTAACCTCTAGGCCACCTGCTGCCCCCATGTGCCCACTCTGACTTGTCTGCAACTACACACAGCCCCATATGCAGCAAGGTTATATGCACTGTGTGTTCAAACACCTTTCTGTCATAACCAGCATGAACTGTTTTCAGCGATTTGTGCTACAGTAGCTCTTCTGTGGAATTGGACCAGACAAGCTAGTCTTTTACCAGCTAACCTTTTTCCCCCACGTGTGCCAACAACCCTTGGGTGCCCACGACTCTGTGGCCAGTCCAACAGTTGTCCTTTCTTGGACCTTGGACCACTTTTGAAAGGTAGTAACCACTGCATACCAGGAACATCCCAAAAGATTACCTGTTTTGTTCTGACCCAGTCATTTAGCCATCATCATTTGGTCATTGTCAAAGTTGCTCAGGTCCTCATGTTTGCCCATTTTGCCAGCTTCCAGTGCATCAACTTCAATTACTGACTATTCACTTGCTGTCCAACATGTCCTGTAATGTCTGCAGACCAGTCAGAGTGGTTTTAAATGGCTGATTGGTGTATATGAATCACTTCTTTCTTACATATGTTTTGTTGTCCATCTTTCTATCTACGCTAATTGCAG
>JBBIGA010000002.1:14251950-14262813 GCA_037576975.1 Alestes dentex
CATTAGAGTCCATTGAAACCTCGAAAATCCACGAGCCGCCGGGGTCTGAGCAGATTTACATTGAAATGAATGGGGACGCTAGTGAAACATGTTTCACTGAAATTCTCTGTTTCACCGCGGTTAGGGGTGGCGCTGTTTCACGTTTTTGACCAGAGCCGTATACAACTGTAACGCTATGGAGGAGCTAAAATTAGAAGAGCAACCTTATTTTTATGAGCCTTTTTTTCACACCAATAAAAAGGTGATAGTTATGAAGATTTTTTTTTTCTTAGTGAAACATTGTTTCACCTGCAGTCTTACAGAAGCCTCCTCTGCTGAGCATAAAAAGACATTTTGGACAACATCTTACTTCCAACTTTGTGAACAGACTTTGGGAAGAACTGTTTCTATTCCTGCATGACTGTGCCCCAGTGCACAAAGCAAGCTCCCTAAAGACATGTTACATGAGTTCGGTGAGTAAGAACTCGACTGGCCACACAGAGTCCTGATCCCAATCCCATCCAACACCTTTGGGATGAACTGGAACGGAGCCTGTGAGCCAGACCTTCTCGTCCAACATCAGTGACTGACCTCATAAATTCTCTACAGAATCAACAGGCACAAATTCCTTCAAAAAACTCCAAAATCTTGTGGAAAGCCTTCCAAGAGTGGAAGCTGTTATAGCTGCAAAGGGAGACCATGTTAAACCATGTTAAAGTCTATGTGTTTTAATGTAATGTCATTAAAGTTGGTGTAATGGTCAGGCATCCCAGTACTTTTGTTCACATAGTGTACATGTGCATAAAGCAAACACCTGTTTAACAGACAGACCGTCCATGACACTGGCCAGTTAAGACGTAGCAGTAGTGAACAAGTCATGTTGGTCAGTTATCTTCTGGAGATGAAATCGAGGCAGTACGCCTGCTTGTGCAAAACATATGAACATATTTGGTAGCAGGTGTACTACGTACTTAGAACAACAGAAGTGATTACACCTATGCATGTTTCTTTTTCACTTCTTTACCAAATAGTCTGCTTAACTGAACCTGCACCATATAAAGTGCAAAAGTGTTGCATTCACATTTTAGAAATTAGATCAAAAACAAATAATAATAATGGAAATTACAAATACTAATCCTGGTAATTGAAAATGACAAACTGGACCCTCCTTTGTTTTGTCACAGGAACTACATTGTACAGCTTGTATTGACGAGAGATACCCCCTAGAGGTCAGAAATGGAAGTGTCAGGACAGTTGTCTCCTCAACAAGTGTTGCCACCAAAAGGCACCTACCAGAAATGGATATCTCATGGGATTAAACTGCAGTCATGATGGATAAAAACCACTTTATTTAGGTTTTACATAAAGTGTAAAGTCTCTCCTTGCATGATGACTTTTGTCTGTTTTATGCCCTGGGAACTGAGAGGTTCAGACGCAGGCACAAGGTTAATGTAAATGCTGGACGGTACACACAGGGCAATACTACGTCAGGCAGTCAGGCGATACTGCAAGGCAACTCCAGGCAGAGCCCCACTTAACAACGCATCCTCTTAATCCAAGCTATCCTCTGCCTCTCTTCTTTTAGACTCTACAGGGCAACCGTGCAACAAAACACTGAGTTTGAGTCCATGTGGTTTTACAAATCCTGACACACTTGAAAAGTTAGTTGAAAAGTTATTTGTTCACAGTTCTCAGGGAGCTGCAATAAATTAATCACACAAGTCCTGGTGACCTCGCTGGGTCACCTTCACAGTGAGCGACAGTCAGCCTCCGTGCATGAAGGCGAAAGAGTGTGCACTCCTCGGGTCTGCTAGGGTCTGAGGTCATCTCACTCGCAGTCGTGACATCATCCACTCTAGTCCCTGACAGAGCCTGCCGGAGAGAACAAACACGTTTATTTACACTCTTCCATTACCATATGAGCCATAATGTCTGAAGGTGTAGCAGGTTTCATACAACGGAAATGTGGACATGAATTAATTCAAAGCTAATTTGTTTATTTATTGTGAATTTTCCGTCAAGAATTATGTAGTGTTAATATTAAGACAGATTCAATCAACAAACTGCCATGATATTGTAGATTTCATCGACAAATATATTATTAGACAAACTGTTTTGCCGAATTGTTTGTATCGATACTCCCATAGCATCAAGAGTTTAACTGCGTTTATGGAAGTCTACTAAAATGCAACAAAACTTTACATAGTTCTGACCACTCCATTTGTCTGAGTGAAGAGTACATCTTACGTTATTCTGATGGTACTGTTTCCTAAAAGCAGACCTGAGGTGAGATGTGTGAGGTGAGGTGATTTGAGACTGAGGGGTAGGGTAAATCAGCCTCAAAAGCACCAGATCCTAAAGCTCCAAGCCATGTCAGATTGGCTTTATACTTTCAGGAAACAGGCATCTATTGTCATTAGTTTCTGAGATAGAGAGACTTGGAAAGAAAGTGGAAACTTTCCCTCAATAGGTGCTAGAGAAAAGATGCAAAGTTTAATCAATTTAATCACCCAGACAAATCCTGGGGGGGTGCAAAGATCAACTTCACTGGGCCTGTATTACTCTAAATGGAATCTATCAAATTTTAGGATTTATTACTCATTTTAAAGTAAAAAAAAAAAAAATACATGTGTCTTATAGTAAAAGTTCCATTAAAAAGAACCATTCAAAAATTAAAAAAAAAAAACCCTCAAAAATATATTTGTCAAATTTCAATTTTACACAAGAATTGATAAATACACTCTACACATAAAATCTTAGTTAACAATTATGTAGTTTATATCTAAAATTCAATTTATGTACTTTATAAAGTTCATTTCCTAGATTATTTCCTAGATTTCCAGCCACCGAATGACAAACATGTATCTCTAGCAAATTTTCTTTTGTTTTGGGATGATCTTCAAAATGCATTCAAATCTATAGTTAAAAAGTAATGACTCAAAGTTTACATTCTTCCTAACCTCAAATAACAATTTTAAGGCAAGAAGGCAATGCCCACTTATCTTAGAAAAAAATGAAGAGACCTATCCATTCAACACAATATTTCCTGAAAGCAGGTAAATCTGGTAATAGACAGGAGTTGAGTTGTATATTCTCTTCAATAGTCTCATTTTTAGTGATATACTGGTTAATAATTTCAATTCAGAAGAAGGGTTTGGAAGTGTAGCTGATGAATGAAAGACATGATCCTTTTCACCTAAATCATTAAATGCTTCTAACTGTCATTTAGGAGTTTTTCTGTCTATACTCTTACCCTTCTCCCGTCAGTGCACAACAAGCCTGGATGTGCCATTGGTGGTCCTTTACAGAAGTGAGTTGAAGGCTCTGTGAGATTTCAGCCACTGTCATACAACCCTTCACATCTTGCTTGTTGGCAAAGACCAACAAACCAGCCTTTTTAAGGTCCTAGAAAATCAGAATCAGAAAACTTTATTGATCTGGGAGGAAACTGCTTATGTGGCGACTGCCACAACACACAAAGACACAGAGACACAAGAATAGTGTAAAATAAAACAAAATGAATAATAAATAAAATTTAAATAAAAATCCAAATAAAAATCCAAATAAAAATCTGTAGAGAGAAAACCACCACAATATGAATAGACTATGCTACATACAAAAATGCTTGGTATAATATCTATCTATAAGTAAGTAACGCAGCTGAGTGGAAAAACTATTGACGCAAATAGTAGTTTGGATTAAGTTATTGCACTATTAGAAAATCAGTAGCAATTAAGCACTATTAAGTAATGTTAAGTAATGAACATATTGACCAAGCAGTAATACTGCACATGAAGACTATCGCACATAAGATGTTGTAAGTAAAACTGAACAAAGAGATTTTCAAAACAAAACCAAACAAAAAGATCATTTCTAAAAAATGTTTCTAGAAATTTGGTGCAAAAAGCAAACAGCAGTTAACACCAGACACCAGTTACCAAATTCTAATTTCTTTAGGAGCATTTTTGAATGTGAACAGTTGATTTGCAGACAACATTCCATAAAGACACTCACTTCATGAGCTAGCATCCTGTAGAGCTCCT
This sequence comes from Alestes dentex, assembly GCA_037576975.1. NCBI lineage: Eukaryota > Metazoa > Chordata > Actinopteri > Characiformes > Alestidae > Alestes > Alestes dentex. The sequence continues at coordinate 14,255,973 of JBBIGA010000002.1, forward strand.
CTCGTGTCACTGAGATCCTCTCCCTGTCTGTACTGTCCACCACAACTATCACAAACTGTAAACACATGAGGACCACATTAGAGACAGAAAACAATCTGTATCTGCTGCCCAGTAAACAACAGAAACAAAAAAAAAACAAACCAGAAACGCACTTGTACTGAAAGTGAACAACCACCCTACCTCTGTGTTTGTGTAGTAGGTGTTCCAGGAGGAACGCAGAGATTCCTGTCCTCCAATGTCCCACATGAGGAAGTGGGTGTTGTTCACCACAATCTCCTCTACATTGCTGCCAATTGTGGGTGAGGTGTGTACCACTTCGTTCATAGAGCTGAGAACGACAAACAGCCGAAACAAATAATACAAACCAAATTATTTTTTGTTTTATTACACAAAATAGTCATATATCCTGCCAAGTGTGAAGCGTCTCCTTTGTATAAAAACTTGAGCTCATCTGAATATCAATTACTTTAACAGCTGCGTTTAAAGAAGAAAATAAATGCCAAGGCTTCTGTTCATTCATAGCACAATACATTTACATCTTTCAACGTACACTGTAAATTTACATTTACATTTCCTGCATAAAAATGCATTTAATATCTTATTTTTGTGTCATAGTCATTTCATTTTAAATGACACTAAAGAGTATGAGAATCCTGGCACTGCCCAGTCCAGGTGTTTTGACAGTTTTTGTATTTTTTTTTTTTTATATTCATCTTACAGCTGAAGCCAATCTTTGCAAGAATATTTTTGATAAATGTAGTACTCACAACTGATAGAGTATTGTTGTCTTCCCTGCATTGTCCAGGCCAACAATGATTACTTTATGCTCTAAACAACACAAAATGAAAAATGAGAGGAAATATTCAATTGTATGTTTCATTACAACTACAAAACACAAACATTTAAGTCACTGCAAGTATATAACCACGCATAATAAACAATAATAAACAAGAACAAATAACTACTCAAGAACACATCAACTGCAAGTTCAGAGCAGCAAAAATATAAAAAATAAACAGGGTCTTTTCCCATACAAGGATTAAGTTCAGTCCTGAAGAATTTAGAATGTGGAGTCAACAACTAGGCTGAGAAAATGACCCACGGTGTCACAAATGTACATTTGGGCCATTACAAGTACAGCTAACACAGTAGTAGTTTATTTCTCAGGCACACAAGGCTATGTAACAGCTGTGAATGTGGAACAAAACCAAACCACATTTCTAGGTTAAACGGTGAAAATGTCAACCTGCTTTCTTGAAAAGAAAAAAAAACAAAAACCCAAAGCCATCTGTTTACAACATTGTTGATGCTGCTTCCAGGCACAGGCAGATGAAAAGTAAACTGACAGTACCCGTGGGTGTTATGGCAAAAACGTACATAAAAGTACACTTAAAATTCAGTTTTGATTTCAGTACACACCGCATGCACAATTATAAGGGAAATGAGTAATCTGACTTCCTCATTTCTATGCACATTTTCCAACTCCAGACCATATGAACTTGTTGACTAGATTCAATCATTATGCAATTTCCACCAGGATCAATAATGTTTTCTGATTTTCAAATAATATGTATTTGTCTATAGAGGGAGAGTATGGCCTAAAGAAATGAGCACCCTACATTAAGATGTGTATAGGTCTCAGGCAGGTTTATTACCTTTTAATGTTTTAACATTAAAACAACATAAAACCGTAACTGACATTGAAAAGTCAAAAATCTTTAAGTGCCTGAGATGGATGCAACATTTCTGAAACAGCTGAACTGTTGAGGCGTGACAACGGGACAATAAAACACTTTGTTGCAAATAGTCAACAAGAGTGCAAAACTGCATACAAACGACACAAATTAACCACAAAAGACTTCAGAATACAGGGGGTCCTCGAGTATACAACACAAATCCGTTCCTACGACAGTGATGTAATTTTGTGTTAGTTGAAGTCACTTACCAATCCTAACACAGTTGTAAAATCATAATCTAGAACATAAAACACAACTAAGCCACAGAAAAAAGAGAATGACATAAATATACTGTACTTGTACAGTATGACAAAAAAAAAACAACAACAACAAAAAAACACTTGTGCTTTTAACAGTCAAAAATGGCATAGGCAAGCATACTGGGGGGACACCAACTCCCTCACTGATACGCCGCGTTACAGCGTAAACGGTGTATTCTTCCGCCACGCAAAACCAAACTAGTTCACTCACGTAGTCCATTAAGTACGACGCTAATGGCGTTTATGAAACACTAATGTCTCAATTTTTTACCGTCTTTATGGGAGTGAACGCTGTAAACTCGAAACGTCGTATGTCTAGACTGTCGTAACCCGAGGACCCCCCGTAATTAAATGTGAAGATCCCAAGAAGCCATCAGGCTCCAGTGTATTCCAGAAAAGAAGCTTGTCTGGAGTGTACAGAAGTATAAGGTGTCAAGTGCTCAAAAGACATGGCCGCAGTAAAGGAGGATACAACATGACCACCACTGAATAAGATTCAAAAGTTCAAGTGTCAAAATCAGGCCAAGACATATTTGAAATTATCCAAAGGTTTTATTGACAGATGAAGTGAGAGTGACTCTTGTTGGACCAGGTGGATGAGCCCGTCTCTAGATCACCAATTTATACAGGTTACCACTTTGAGTCAGGTGTCAGGTGGAGGAGGGGTACTGGTATGGGCTACTATCATTAAGGATGGGCTAGTTGGACCTTTTAGGGTTTGTGGTGGCCTGAAGATTATGATCTTTCTGTAGGACAGTGCTCCCTCACATGTATCTAAGTATTCCACTGCTTAGCTAGGTAGCAGCAAAGGCCTCAGAGATGATCTAATAATGACCCAGCCCCTCTCCTCACCTAACATAAATCATATTGAGAACTTGTGGATCCTTCTCAAACATGAGATTTACAGTGGGAGCAGACAATACATCTGTCTAAAGAACATTTGGGAGGCTGCAGTTGCTGCTTCAGCAAAACCTGATTCTGAACAGATCAGGAAACTGAGACACTTCATGGTTAGAAGGCTCATAGCAGTTACAGAAAAGAAGGGTGGCTGTATTTTTTACTGAATACTTCTAAAAGGCCTAAATTGCATTTAATTGTAATGTTGTGTTACTTATTTGTTTTACTTGCTCTAAAACATTGGGAATAAACATGAGTTGGGAAAAGGGTACTTTTTTGTAATTTAGTAGCCTAAGAATTGTCCGTAACCTTTCCTTTGTTGAATATTCAAGTTTGCACTTCAGTAACATCTGGATTGACCAAAAACATTGTATTTGTATAACTACAAAAAATAATCCAGAGGACATACAGTTAGCCCAATACTTGTGTATGCAGGGTATGTCATGGCGGATTTTAAGGTTAACCTGTACACTGGTGTGCCATGACATTCTAAAAATAATTAGTTACAATGACAAAACTTATACCTTAACAAGAATTTCAACCAATAACCTGGATTAACCCACTACTGAAAGTCTAGTACTTTAGATTAGGGGTGGGTGACATATTACTATACTATTTTTATGATACACAATATGTTAAAATATTTACCTTTTCTGTTATCTCATAGGTCGGAATGAATCAAAAAGAATGAAAAACCTTTCGCATTTCACACACTGCACTAAACCTGCAAAATCACTGAAAGGACTACCATATCTGAGAACAGAGTGAAGGGTATAACATCTGTAATATCAGCTATTCTTGACTAAACACCCTTAACAGGCCTTTAGATGCATCACTTGTCAAAAAGACAACACAAACAGGATGTATTTACATGAATAAGAAAGTAAGTGCTCCATCTACAGAATGATGGTTGGTCAGTTGGAAAGAAATGTAAGTGTGCAGCCTGGCTTAATAAGCCTGACCTCCAGTACAACAGAAAACCGCTTACATACAGCAAGAGTTTAACTCAGACTTTCAGTATCAGTAAATCAAAGCCCTGGACAGATGTAGCTGAATGCCCCAGCAACATTTATCACATGAGTTACATTTGTTTTGTCTAAAAAAACCTGTGTGGGTATCTTCCTTGCAAAACAAAAACAAACACTAGACTAATGGAGAGCAAAAGAAAAATGTACTAAAAAAGACTGGGCCCACCCTTGGACTTTTCTAAATATGAACAATACGCTGCTATGTCAGAACATTATTACAAGGAAATATGTAACTGAATGACTGGTAACAATATACACTGTTTAATTTAATGGATGTGAAAGCTTACGTACAAGTTTCATCAAAATAACGACCCCCTTGACTTTATCACAGCAGTACAGATTGGTGGCATCCCTTCAAGGAATTTTCAGGAAAAAAAAACCATGTCCAAACCCTTCCAGCACTTTTTTAGAGAAAGCAAAGAGTTATGTCTCATTTGCTGGATGCTCAATTCAAACTTGTCAGTCTAGCTCATCCTACACATCTTAATGGGAACAAGACTGGGAAAATGGGAAAAATTCTGCTTTTCTTTGGACTGGAGAAATTTTTAAGTAAAGTAAACTAAAGTGGACCCTTATAGTAACACATGAACACACCACAGCACACAGTGTGAATAATGTGAAACTGTTTCTCTGCATTTAACCCATTCACCAAGTGAAGCAGTGGGCTGCCACCAACGAGGGGCGCCCGGGGAGCAGAGTACGTTGCTAAAGGTTACCTCAGTGGTGCCACTAGAGCTGGAATTCGAACCCACCAACTTCTGATTGTAGGGGCAACTCCCTAACCGCTCGGCCACCAGCTGCGCCAAACCAATTTTGAAGAATAACTGGGATTATTATCCTGCTGAAGAATTACATTTTGTCTGATGAGACATAAACCAGAATGAATTGTGTGATGTTGAATACTTATTTTTCTTTTTTCATGATCCAACACAAAATGAATATCAATACACTACAGACCTGATAAGGCTTCTTGAAAACCAATAGTTTGAGCTTGAAAACCAGTTCGAGCTTGTGTGGCTCAATAATGTGTTACTATAGACTATAAAATATTGGAAACCAGTCAGTTACATTTGTTTTAAGTATTATTAATGAAAAAAGCAGCATTTTTATCTTTTTTATTTTTACCCAAGGCCTGTAGTAAAGGGTGGGTATTTAAGTACCATACATAACATCATTTGATATTTTAAAATTACTGATAAATAAGGAGTAATTTGGAATGAAGAAATTGGACACGAGAAAGGAATGAAGGCATGACAAGTGCTCCACTTCTTAGGCTTAAACGACAAATACCTAAATACTTATTGCTTTAGGTATGCTCACAAGCAGGGGACTGTCTCTTAAAAAATTGTTTGATCTAATCCTGGCTTTTCAGATTCATGACAATGGGTCACTTTTCACAGAATTAGAGGAGCTCACAGTGAATCTAAGAGATTCTTAAATAACAGGTTTCCAGTTTGATTTCAAAGTAACTTCTGAACCATTTGACTCACTATAGCAATTTGACTCAAGTCTCTTTAAAAGATACTGTAATACATTAAAGTGTCAAAAATATCTGATCAATATGATTTGGCTAAAGAACACTTGATCACTTAAGTCCGTGGTTATCAGCCTCGCTAACATATTTCTGAGAATGATGTTTCATGAAACCTCTCCAGTCGTTTACAGTAATATTGTGGCAGCACCTCCTAAGCTGCCCAGTGTACTGAGACCAGTCTCTGTTTAGAACTAGCTGCTGGGGTGCTGCAGTCCTCAGGGCAGTTGTTGTGTCAGCTAGTGGTGAAAAGAGCCAAAACAAAACATGGTGAAATGGTGTTTAGGCACTTTGCTGCTTGCTGCTGAAACAAACTGCTCATCAGTATCAGATCTGCATCAACTGTAGCTTTAAAAAGCTGCTAAAACTGCACTATTCTCCTCTGCACTTCTATTGCACAGGCAGTTTTCTTTTACTGATTTTTTTTAATGTATTCTTTTATTTCTTACATTATTTTATGCTATTTTCCCAAATTCCCAAGTGCTATATTGGGTTCTCTGCAGTGTCTTCTACAGTCATCTTAGAACATGGCAATATAATATCACCACTCTTTACAAAACTCACAACACAGTATATAAGGAAATGAAATAAATTGGAACATACACAGTCATTATATGCCATATAAAAAAACCCTCAAAAATTGAGTAAATGATTCTTACACTGTGTTGCACCAAATCCAACCAAACGGGACTAACTCCTCTCTTTGCATAATGAAACAAGAAGTTAGCAAGTCCTCTAGAAGTACTGATCAGAAAATCATTGTGTGACATGATTATCACAACGATGAATATCAAACTGCCCACCCCTAATATGCACACAATTTCAACTTCTTGTCCTCTTTGCACTCATTGTCAGTGACTCTAATCCTTTAACTGATTAAAAACTGTCCCACATTTTGCCTTAGCTGCAAGTATACAAAACTGAAGTAATGATAATGGGTATTTCAAAACCTGATGTATATTTCCAGTCAAGGTGACTCTCTAGGGAAAGTGAAGCCATTGTCAGCTTTACACTTAAGTCAGCGCTAGGCCTCATCATTTATAATAAATGAGAGACCATGTACTGTAGGCTATCACATAGAAGTCTGCCTTGGTGTTGGCCCAGCTCTTGTTACATTTAGTAAGCGAACATTCAGGAACCTACAGCAGCTTGAAGAAAACAATGGTTTCCTAATAATAACGGCCAAATGAACAGTGACCACTGCACCACGCACTAGACGGCTTAAAACTGACACATATAGCAGTAAGTCATGAGTGAAGATTTTCCATTCCCATCAGTTCGGCTCCACTTGGTTGTGAAACCGTCTTTCGCAGAACCTTTTCTATTCCAGCATGACTGTGCCCCAGTGCACAAAGCAATGTCCATAAAGACATGGTTGGATGAGTTTGG
>JBBIGA010000002.1:14270997-14289127 GCA_037576975.1 Alestes dentex
AATCAAATTCCAGTCCAACTGGATCCAGGTGTAGCAAGAAACTGACGGTAGCTGGAATTGAGACTACAGAAAAGAGGTAAGAACCCACCTCTCAGTCTTCTTCAATGGGAATGGATGCTACAGTAATTTTGCACGCTACCACGAAGAGAGGAAGAGGGCAGTGACTTACCTTCATGAGAAAACAAACAAACAAGCAAAAACAACATTAACCGAGTTCTGGCCCTTCACACAACACACTTGTTTTCACTTTTGTGCATCATTATTAAAAAGACATTTCACTTGAGTCCATTCATCACCATTTTCACTCATGCTTTTTTTTTTTTACCAAAAACCATGTAATTGCTGAAAACATTAACTTCGTTAGGAAATATTATACAATCAGTGGCCAGTGATGGTACTGGCCACGTCCTCATTTTGGTCTGCCAAATAGCTGAAAGTTCACATGAAAAGTTCTTTCTTTTTCTGTCTTTTTTGCAAAGGTCAGTGTTCAATTATAGAAAGTGCACTCTTGTCCCCATTTTTCAGTTCACAGTAAAACCCAACAATTTAGGTCCATTCTTTCTCTTTGGGAAAGAGAAATAGAAGATCTGTTCTCCCTCACTTAATACTGCCAAGTGGATATCTTTTGATTATTTACAGCAGAATTAGACTGATTAGGGAAGTGTTAGCTTGGGGGCCAGTCTCAGGAGCGGCTCTGGGTTGTGTTGATCATAATATTAGGGAGTGCGTTGCGTCTTTTTCTCCAGAGTCCCAGATCACAGGCATACCTCTTGATCTGACGAAACCACTGCTGCGTGCGTGATTTGTCAGAGGCACGGAAAACGAAGGCCTCGCGGCGGATGTCCAGCACCTCAAAAGTGTCGTCACAGTCAGGGTCGGCTGATACCACACAGTTGGCCAGACGGATGGGTTCTCGCAACACAGTAAATTTCCCACTACTTTTATCTTTTATTAACACTAGCACACCGTCCCGCACCGTCTCAAAGGCCTCTGGCTGCTCTCCTCTTACGCCATCTGGTGGAGGTGCTCCCTCCACGCTGCGCTGCGTGTACACCATGAGCAAACTCTGAACATTCTGGAATTTGAGAGACTTGCTCCCTTTTTTCATCCACTGTCCGTCTGCAGGCTGGGAGAGCTGCAGCGGACCCTCCATGATGAAACGGGTACTCTCCCGAGCCCAGCCCACCGTCTTCATGGACATCTCTCTCATCTCGATGTTGATGACCTCACGGTTCTTGCGGCTGTCGCGGCGGAAGGAGCGCAGGGACCATGTGGCTGTGCCCTCCTGCTTGGTTTTCATGTTGATGTGCTCTAGGTGGGATTCCACCCGGCTCTTGGCCTCCCTCAGACGAGCGTGGTCGGGGTGGCTCTCATTAGTGGCCTTACTGATGCGACTCAGCAGCAGTGGATACTTGGTCACACGCTGAAGCGGAGCCATGAGGAACGATCGCAGGTTCATGCGCCGCAAGGCCGTGTTGTCATTCTGCGACACGTCAAGGAATATTCTGAAAGATAGCAGGAGAAAGAATGTCTCCACAGTTAAGTTAGAAAATACTGCAACCCCTGGTTTTTGTCACCATCACTAAAAATACAATGAGTCACTATGTTTCTCTACAGTGAATCATTTCACAATAAACCACTCAGTGATTAATGCCAGCAATTCTAATGATCAGGGGCCCTAATTTTTCAGCCAACAGTCCAAAACAGCACATTTGATCATAAACCCTCCACCTCCCTGTCTGTAGTAACAGCACTCCTGATGACTTCAGGATGAATGGGTCCCCCAAACTGCTTTAGGCTGTTTGGCCAGTCATGTGTAAATAATGTTCATAGTTGTTCATAGACATGCAGCTCAGTGTTTATACTGATGGACCTCAGAGTGAATAGTCCTTTTTGAAACTTCATGTTTATGTAGCACATCAAAACTGTATTTCAACAAATTAAGAATTAAGAAAGTTTCCATTATATAGAAAAGTTGGGGCTACAGAGATTTCAGGAACGTATTAAGAAAAATTAATGAGTAGTTTCATGCTTTTTCTTCTGTAGGAAGTTTTGCCTTGTACCTTAGCAGCTCTTTTTCCTTCTCCAGAGTGTTAAGCATGTTTACAGATGCAGATTGCTGCAAGCAGTAGGTCTGAAAGGCCGGTAGCATGTTGACAAACTCCAAGAAGATTTCTCCAATGCACACAGTTAGCAGATCCTCATCTCCCTGCATGTTGAAAACAAACATCACTCCATTTGTTTGATCAGCTTTCTATAAATATTAAAGTGCTCGGTGGAAGACCTGTCTGCAGTTTGTTCAACATGTTTACCTACAGAGAGATCTGTGCCAGTTTAGTTCTGCATGAACAGATCATAACATATTACATAACAGACAAACAAAATGTTGATTAAAAAAAGCAAATGTACAAAATTTTTGTAGGTCATAAGACAAGCTATGCACTAGTGGTCTGCAGTGAAGGTGTGAGGCGAATGGAAAAGGTAATGGAGGCATATCATCCACCGATATAATGTCAAATAAACTGAAAAAAATTGTGCTTTAAATGATTCAAATGTCAGCCGGATGTACATTAACGAAATGTGTGACATCGGCATAGTTACTGCCAGAAGAAGCAACTGAAAGAAATCAACGTAACATACATGCAACCATCCAACACATTAAAATGATGTACCATTTTCAGCATGAAAAGTTGTTTTCTGACACTGTGTGACATACTTTGTTCTCCATAAAACTGGACAAAAGCACACCACATAGCTAAAAATGTTATTAACTGCCTGAATTCGTTTGTAATTTTTTGTAAGTGCCCAAACTGTGCTCTATGGGACTTCTGGTCATGGATGGCTGTGGCACCGCTGGGGACTGAACTCAACAGCTTATCTCTTAACAGGCAAGCATGTGATGACCCAGGCATGCAGTTCTGGCTGTGCAAACTACTCCTTTCATCTTAACAAGGTGGAAAAGCTGTTGTAGTGAGGCAGCAAATACCTTCCTCCTCACCTGATCAAAGGCTTGGTCAATGCTGTCCTGCAGGTGCTCTGTGAACCTGTCGTTCACGTCAATGAGCTCCTGCACGTTGCTGAAAACCACAAGCAGCTGTTCAGCCGTGAGCAGCCCTGCATTCTGCATGGGGCAGTAGAACTCTTCCTTGATGATGCGCAGGTCCTCCCCATAGCTGGACTCGGTGTTAAGGAACTCCAGAATGGCCTCTTTGCGCTCAGTCCGTAACTTCGAGCAGCGCTCACACATTCCCTCTCCTCGCGCGCCCTCTCTGTCGCCGCAGTCCGGGCATGGTCGGTGGGCCTCCCAAGCCTTCAGAGATGCAGAGGGTCTCTTCCAGCCTCGGGCCAGCCCGTGACCGATGCCACTGTCCACACGCTCTACCTCCGCCCCAGCACTGTGGCGGGCCCGGCGAGGCTCCTCTTCATCCTCGCGCTCGTCGCTCAGCCCCACCACGCCGCTGTCCGCACTGAGGCTGCTGACCGTGCTCCAGCGGTGCTGACCTGCGCGGTTCACACCCAGGCCTCCGCTCCGGCCCTCTCCTCTGGGCTCCGAGCGGCCCCTGACTGTGCACGCCCCTGACAAACACAAAACGTACAGAGACGAAGAGACGGGAGGCACAATCATCACAGTGTGTTGAACACAGTGCAGCAGGCGGCAGCATGGTTTAGCATGTCTGGCATCAGGAGGGAATGAATGGCCAACGTGGCCCACCATGGGTACTTCACAAAGCAGGATTTCTCAGTTAGCCAGACAACTTGAAGGAAGGTTTTGGCAAAAATCAGATTTAGGAAATCATACCTATACTATAGTCGGCTGTTACATCTCTGTGGTCTAGTTGACATTTATTACTTGGCTACTTGTATTACAACATTTCTCAGCCATGTCTCAGCTACACTGGGGTAATAAAATTATGTACATTTCATCATAAATCGTTTCTTTAAGGCCAAAGGTTCATTGAAAAGGATGATAGATCAGGGACATTCCTAATGGTCATACATTAACATACATATGTTTATGTTATTTCTGCTTTCATCAGTTTCATCAGATAACTAGGCCAAAATGTCATGAATAGATTATTACAGTATATAATTCGCCACATAAGGTTTTGTTCCCAAAATAAGAGAAATGTTTTAAATATTAGAAATAAACAATTAAAACAAAGCACCTTTTAGTAGCCAGTTTAGAGCGTTTAAAACTACATCACATCACAATTTTCACATTACTTTAATTGTGCAAAATTGGCCCCTAACACCTCAGTATTTTGACTGGCTTTGGTATGCCAGGGCACCATTAACTTTGCAACACAATTTACTCTCATATTTTACACTCAAATCTAAAACTAACAGCACACAGTCTCAAAAGTACTGACAGTACTAAGGACAAAAGGCTATCTTTAGATGCAGGGAAGTAACGGCATTCTTAAGAGCAAGTACAAAATGGTACACTGAGTATAGATGCAGTGTTTTGTAAAGTTAAAAGCTATCCTTAAGGCACTGACCGCAGTGGCAGCACCATCACACTGATGGAGACAATGTTAAAGCTAAGGGCAAGTCTTTGGAGTAACAGTGCTGGGAATGACTAAAGTGATAGCCTTTGGCTGTGAAAAATGCTCACTGGTGACTAAAGGCTGAGAAATGCGTTTTGCACACGTGACCACCTAAACTGGACATGTGCAAAGAACAAATGGGCAGTTTTATAAAAAAAACTCGTAATAGTTGCTGTACTTTAGAATCGGTTCAAGCATCTACTTGCATCCGCTACGTCTATTTCAATGCATGTTCAAAAATATCTTTCTGCCGGGACCAAACCTACAAATAAAGAAATGTTTAAAGAGCTTATTAACACGTGTTAGTAGTTAAGGAAGTCACTCTGGAGTCTTTGCAAGGTGTCATAAACGTTAAATTTCTTGGAACTTTCTGAGTTGAAGTGAGTAACTGATAATGGACTAAACTGTTTAAGGTCTTACCGTTTTCTCTGTCCCTGCGCTGACTGTGGAGCCGTGCAGCCACAGCTATCTTCATCTCTAGCTGTTTGCGCTTGGCAGCATCAGCAGGCATGGGGTCACTGTAGTGGGGCCGCAGGCGACACTCGCGCTGGGCCCTCACCGATTCAGCCGGCTCATAGGCAGCGTCCGAGCTGGAGCGCCGGCATCCTGACCCAGAGATCTGCTGATTGGACACAGATCAATCAGCTTTCACCACACAGCAATGGCCAGAGGACCAATCAGTGAACGAGTTACAGTGAAGGCTGGAGATTTATAGGCAAAGTAAAAAGATGAAGAGCAGCTACAGTGAAATCACTGAGTGTTTCAAGTATTGATCAGAGAAACCCCCTTTGGACCACAAGTGGTGTCCCATTACCAAGGCTTTTAATATGCCTTACACAAGATGTAAGTAGTCTGCTGTGGTGACGGCTTGGAAACCCTACAGGAGTCCAAGAGAGGCCAAGGAGCAGTTTCAGTTTAGGAACAAAGTGAATTTTTATGAATATAAAAACAGTGCCTGATATTTTGCTATAATCAATACGCTGATAGAGATGCTCCCTTGACCAAAAAGAAGGTTAAAAGGTCCTATGACTTGTGGGTAGGCAGGGTTTTGAAACTATAGACGACCTCTCACTTCTCAGAAACGGTTCAGAATTCACTGTTGTTGACCTCTGCAAGATATGCATCAGCACTTTAGGGGCATCTGACACAGTAAACCCTCGATACATCTAATAGAACAGCTCCTGAGTAAGCTAGCCGGACAGGGATCCGTTTTCAACAGCTATCAGTGCATCAGTAACCAGACACCTCAGGTTCAGGTATCGTGCAGAATAACAAACCATGCAGCTGCTTTTCTAATTAATTACAGCCAGAACTGGAAAGGCACAACAGCCCTCCACATCAAGCCTGGTGCCGGTAATCCACAGCTGAGCTCTGCATAATGACAGGTGAACACACACAGATAACATACGCCACATCTCAGTTCCTACAGTCTAATGCAAAATGCGTGACCTCAAACTACTGAGGGATGCGATCAATAGTGCCTTCAACCTTCGAGCTAGCAGACACCGGAGGCAAAACGCATGTGGCGCAATGAAGGACTGGCAAGCATTCCAAACAGAAGAAGCAGGAGACAGACCTGCAACCTCTACACACACACACACTCACAATCTTGCATACAAATGGATAAAGGAAACACAGTTACCACGGTGAAACCTGTCTCTAATCCTGCGCGGGAGTCATTCTGAGCCTCGGCTCTGCGCGCACCGCTGCATGCCTGCAGTTGTGTGCGCCGTGCAGCTGCCTTATCTAGTGCATGCGTGACAGAGCTCTCTGCTGTCCGTGGCTACAGGCGGAGAGAGAGAGGGTCAGGCTGAAAATGTAGAGAGATAAGGAGGTGTATGTGTGTATGTGTGTCTGTGAGTGTGCATGTGTGCGTCTGTGAGGGAAGGGGGATTGCCTTACGCATTCTGCTGGCTCCTCTCCCTCTCGTCCTGTGGCTTCGGTGCAAGCCTCTTCTCTGCAGGCCGGCGTTGTCATGGCAACGCAGGCAGATTGACGGCCGGACTGGGGAGTTATGATGTCAGTGCCGTCGCCTGGGTCACGTGACAGCCTGACGGGGGCTTCGGCGCTGATGTCTGCACTGCAGCTGTAGGAGGACGAGGAGGAGGAGGAAAGAGGAAGAGAGAGGTCTGTTAATGTGGAATTATAATTCTTGCCTCCCTCTCTGATGTGTGTGGTTAAACACCCCCCATGTTCTCCAGGGATGCTTGGCGGCCCGCTGAAGAGGGGCTGGGGGAGGGTGGGGGCAGCATAATCAGATGCTTCAGATCACATTAACACCTGAACTCACAGCATGTGTGGATCTGTTACTGAACCAGCAAAACAGATCACTTAAATTCCTTTGTGTACGTGTCTGCTTGTGTGTTAATCTCTTAATATGTGTGTGTGAGTGTTTGTGTTCGTGTGTATGTGTGAGAAAGAGAGAGAGAGAGAGAGAGAGAGAGAGAGAGAGAGAGAGTGTCTGGATGCACTCCGAGCCAATGACTATGCTTTTTTTATCTTTAGGAGTCGAATTTATTATGAAATCTCATATCTCTTACAAATTAAAAGAAACTAAGTGAAATAGTGGATTCTAAACAAAGTAAAATCTTCAGTTAATTACATTTTGTACATGTAATTTTTTTTTCTTGATTGTTTTGGAATGCAATTGTCGTTTTTACCCAGAATTATCCCAGAAATATGTAGAAAATCATTTAAACTGTTTTAGCAATAGCATCAGCACCAGTGTATTGGAACACTCCTTTTGGAACAGCAGTACGGCCTTTTCTGTGTTTGTACTATTCTCCTGTCAATCATTTTATAAGACACTTTCAAATGCTACTTTACTCTGGCCCCCTCTGCACCTACTCAGCTGAGAAAACAGAACTAAATCTGGTGAGCGCCCTGCGCTTTCAGGTCTCAGGACAGTGTGTAAAGGGGGTGAAGTTGAGTGCAGAATTCACAATGTTCTTCCAAGACAAGTATGGAAATACAAAGCATTAAGACTGTTTCGCTGAAAAACTTCTAGGAGCTCTATCCAAAGAAACCTTGGACAGACTTTCTTATTCAAAGTGTAATGAATACCCAGTGTCTATAGTGAAGTGAAGCTATGACAATCCATAGTAATGCTAGCAAACTCTAAATGATCTCCAGTGGGCTCCAACAATTCTGGGGGCGAGCTTTGTTTTCACGGGAAGGAATGGGAGGTGAGTAGAGAATAGATTAGAATAAATCGTTCCAAAATTGTTAGTTAATCTACTTAACGTCTAGAAGGTGCATATCTTAAACCTTGCACCTTTACCAAAAAACCCTAGAAATGCAGATTCAAAAATGTAAATTTAATTTAAATGCAACTATGTAATACATCATATCATTGTGTAATCGTATTTAAATTGTACTTCAAAACAATAACAGTTACTCAACTCCTATTGGTTAAAGAAGCATATTAATTCACAATGAGCCAAATCATAAGCACCAGGCATGATATAAACATGCATGTTATTCGTGTTACTCTTGTTTGTGAGATGAAGAGGCAGAGCTGCCCTCATTTGCCCCAGGACTGAGTACAGGGCTCCCTTGATGATGGACAGACAAAGGGTATCAAGGAAACTCTTTAAACACAGGCTCTCCAAGAGAGGACTGGGAAAGGGCAGAGAGAGAGACAGTAGGAGAAAGAGAGAGGAGCGAGAGACTGGAGAGAGCCTGTGACTTTGTTTCAGCCCAAAGTGCTGGTGTCTGTGCGTCCCCGGGTGTGTGTTAAGGCTTCCCAGCCCGTGGGCGTCGGCCATTCCTCTGGCCGCGTTCGCAAGATAATTAAAAAGGGTATAAACTTTCATTTTTAAATACCATGCTCTTACTCCTGACATCTTCTCATGTTAGTCTCTTTAGTAAAAGATATGACTTTTGATTAATTTGTTATGAGCTTCTCTTGAATTCTCTTTCACCTATTTTTCCTCCCACCTGATGCCTCAGGGTCTTTCTTGTTAATGCAGAAAATGTCACGAAGAAGCATTTGCATAGAAATCATGATGACAGCACAACCCTGTATGCTACTGAACCACTACTGAGCATTGTATGGAAGTAAATACACTGTGAATGAAGCTGGAATCTGTTGAAACTGAAAATATGGGGAAATATCTTTCTATGTGTGTTTGTCTCTAGTTTTATGAAAAATAGAGCATCTTCCAGCATACATAGGAAAATGGCTGTGGGGCTTACGGATAATGCACACATTCTCCTCTCTCCTGTCAGAGGAACAGTAAATGTCCCTGCAGCTGCCTTGCAAAAGAAACTGATTTGGTTAGTTCTGTACATAGTGAACATCTCTATTGTCCACAGTGCTCGATTTGTGTTATGGGGGCTCTTCTGTTATATCAGACCGGACAGACTAGCCCTTGTTCCTCAGGTGCATCAGTGAGTCTTGGGTGCCCTGACCTGTCAATGGTTCACTTGATTGTCCTTCCTTGGTACGTACTAACCACAGCAAACCAGAAACACCTGTAAGCAGGAGGACCGGCCGTTTTGTAGAAGCTCTGATCCAGTTGTTTAGCCGTCACTGTTTGGCCCTTGTCAAAGCTGCTTCGATCCTTATGTTTGTAATTTTTCTACTTCCAACACGTCAACTTCAAAAGCTGGCTCTTCACTTGCTGGCTAATTTATTCGACATCTTGACAGGTGCCTTTGTAACAAGATACTGTTATTCACTTCACCTGTCAGCCGTTGTAATGTTGTGGCTGATTGGTTTAAATGCAGCGTGGAGAACATTTGCCATGCGAAAATTATATGCTGTAACATTAATCTAATTTGTTTCAATTTCAGATGCTTCATGCACTGGCGCAAGTTCATCAAATGTATTCCTAATATGACACAGAAAAGAGCTTCACAGCAATTCTTGCCAGTGAGTGAACGTGAATCAGCCTCCAGCGCAGTGAATGTCATCATTCCTCACATTCCCTCTCTGACTTCACAACTCGCTTTAATCCCTGCCTCTGGGAATAACAGCAGAAAAGACCACATAGCTTAGATTCATTACTCTGGCGCACAGTCTATTACCTCTAATGTCTGCGGCAAATCGGAGTCTAGCACGCTGCCGGACAGCCAAACAGTCATATCCGAATGGACTCCTAGTCTCTGGTTTTACCTTTGTCCTGGACTGAACTCTAAGGCTGCTAATCACCAGACAATATGCCTGTGACAGCTGCTACTGCGTGCCAGAATGCTTTAGGGGCAAATCCAGACGCTCCTGCCATCTGCAGAGACGTGTTACCCTGGCACTGGAGAAGGTGATAGGGAACAAGTGTTCACACTCCCTTATGCTCTGTCTGGACCACACCAAGGTGCCAAAATAAATCAATAGAAACAAGAGCGTTAATGCCGCACATGCTGAATAATGTCTCAGAGCTCACTATGGAATCCAATTTCATGGCTGATCAAAAAACACTATTTTAGCTCACTTGCTAAGAATAATGTTTTACTGATAACAAAAGGGCATTTTGTTCGAATTAGCAAAACATTAGCTAAAATGTCCGAAAACTGTGAAATTGACTCTTTTTTTTTTTTAACCCAAACTGGTTTACTATAAAAACCTTACACCTATTGCTGTTTCAGTTTGAAGACTTTTGATGAAAACGCTCTCACTAGTTTGCCTTGTAATTCACATAGTTATTGTACAAGCCTGAGGGTGTAATTTATGTTAAACTACAACATTTACCATGTGTAAATTATATGCAGCAACATTAAATCAATTCATTTCAATTTCAAATGATTCATGCGTTGGAGCAAGTTCAATAAATGTGTTTCTAACTTGACCAACAAATAGCTGCACAAGGAATTCCTGACAGTGACAGAGTGTGAACCAGCCTCTAGCACTGTGAAGGTCTTCATTCCTCACATTCTGTATTTGACTCGACAACTCCCTTTAACCCTCATCTCAGGGAATCAAAACTGAAAAGACAATCCAGCTAAGATGTATTACTCTCCTCTTTTTAAGCCTTGGTTATGACTTAATCTGCCAAAAGTGCTTTCACATTTCAAGTCTAAAAATGTCTTACACCTGTTACCATGGAGCTTTTGAAGGTGATGTCCATAGCACAATGCTTAAGTTTTGGTTAGTTTGCACTTTAGTCCATGTAGTTACTGATTTGTAAGTCATAGGATGTAACAAACCATGGAGTTTAAGGGGTTAATTATTTCTTTTTATTTATTTAATCATTGAAACAAATAGAAAATTCCGTTGGGTGTGAGGGCTGTAAATATTACATCAGTGGGTAAGTAGAAGGGCAAGACCACAGTGGATGAAACATGGCAATAACAAACATGAGAGCTTTGTTGTAATAGTGTGACATTTATCTTTTTGAGTAGAAGAGATTTCCCACATTTTTGCCCATTTCTGCTATAAGAAGTGGAGGCAATTGTCAATGTTAACTGAATAACTTATAAAAACAACTATACGTGATCATGTTATTAAATGTCATTACATTTAAATAGTACAGCAAAACCAGTAATAAAGTAAGTAAGTATCTCTAAGGGTAAAACTAGTGAGTTCTAAAGCACAGGAATGGTGAATGAGATGCTACAAACATACTTTAGTCTAAATGTAACATAATGATGTGCACTTGGTTTATGTACTCACCTCTTCTTTATAAGGTCCAGGGCTGATCCAAGGAGATCCTCCTTCATCTTGTAGATTTTGGCTCCATAGTTAGACAGCTCGGTCCCATCCAAGAGTATAGCAGGGCAACAGCTGGATGCCCCCCCAGCTGTCTCCCTGTGGGGAGGGAAGGGGAGAAGAGCTGCATCTGCAGCCCCGGTGCCTGCTGCCTCCTCAACCTGTGCTGCTCCTGTGGTGGCAGCAGTCTGAGAGTGCAGAGGCGAGCGCGGCGCCGGGCCTGTACAGATGGGTCCATCTGTGCCTTCTGCAGACGAACTGCCCTCCGTCAGCTCCAGGCCACTGCAACCACATGGCGGGACTGAAGCTTCAGTGGTGATGCAGCTATGGCTGATTTCTGAGACCATTTTAGCTCCTGTCTGTCCTATGTCTTTCACTGGCTCTGCTTTCTCCTCTTTGTTTCCTTCTCTCCACTGGCCCTCAGACCCGTTTCCTCCACCAGGTGGCGCTGTGGAAGAGCCAAGGCCCTGACTGCTCTCTCTTTGCCTCATCCTTTTGAACTCCTCAAAGGTTGGGATATGCAGCCGGCTCATGGGAGGTCTTTTCCTCTCCGGCGTGGACTGGGCAGTGTTGCTGATGGGCTCGGAGGTGTGAGATTTGCTGAGGCCGGACTCCTGACCTGAGCCGAGGGCCAGGTTAGGAGTGCTTCTCTGCCTGCGCAGCTGCAGACGTCGCAGAACCTCTAGCTTGATCTCCTCTGGGCTGGTGATGCGACGGAGTTCTCTCTGGCTGTTCGGCAGCCCTGGGGAAGAGGGCCGACCGTGGCGCAAAGCTCCCTCTGGATCACAGAAGGAGTGTGAGAAACTGTTGGCCAAAGGCTGAGGTCGAAGGGGCTTGTGAGGCTCAGTGACTCGATTGCTCTGAAGGCGGAGCTTGTCTCTCAAGCCTTTCCGGCCATTTCCGTTCACACTCCAGTCCTCTACAGCAGGGAACAGCCACTGAGGGAACAGAGGCAGGTCCTTTCTCCCCAGACTCCGGCGAGGGTAGAAAGCCATGCTCTCAGGGGAGTGCATCATACTGTAGACCTGCGATCCATGAGGAGGCCCGCCATACCACTGACTGCTGGAGGTGCAGTGTAGAATGAACTCACTTTCTACACTCCTGTAAGAGTAAACACCAGGGTCAGGCACTGAACTCCAGTGCAGGTTCTCCAGGCTGCGGTACATTCGGTTGTTTCCCGAGTTCCCGCAGCCCTGAGAGACGAGCCCCATGCGAGATTCGGGCTGTCTGAGTGGTTGCACACTGCTGCTGGAGCAATATCTGAGCCCCAGGTTGCCAAGAAGGCTGTTGTTGTTGCATCCTGGAGGACAGCGGCCTGCCGACGAGTCCAGGTTGGGGAAGGGAGGTGTGCTGTGATGGGGGAACCCAGATAGCGGGGTGCCAAGGACAGAGAGAGGGTCTGGCAGCTCGCTGAGGCAGGGCTCCAGGTCCATGCTGCAGCCAGCAGGGGAGCCTGCTGGGGAGTACTCACATGGCAGAGCCTTCACGTCCGGCATGACCACAGCATGAACCGCCATCCGCTAGAAAAAGGCGCCGGGATCACAGCCCTGCAGAAATCAGAACACACAGCCGGGGCATTGGCATGACGACAACCAACTGTGCTCATGCACTGACATCCACAGCCCATCTAAACATCAATTATTCACTGTTGCCAAATGCTCAAGAGGCATTGCTATGAAAAAACCCAAGGAGACAGCATGAAGGACTTTCAGTTTTCAGTCTGACTTGTTCTAGGGGAATTCCAGAATTTGTTTTATTACTGAGCGATTCAGATCTACACACAGTGGTTTGATGTAAAACGCGTTCAAGAGAAACTTACAGTCCGAGGCAGAACTGATCATAGTGGTAGTGTGGAGGTTTGTTTAAAAGCTGTCTCACAAAAAACTGCCTGACTCTGTTTTATAATCTTTTGAGAGGCTAAAATGTATTTCTTAATCCATTCTTGGTGAGTGAGGTAATAAATGACATTGTGTGGCAAAATAGATCATCATACATTTTTTAAATGTACCACTATTTTATCATTATATCCATTACGTGTAAAGACACAGAAGACACACTGGTCATTCTGGATTATGAATAACGTGGCTATATTTGCATTGTAGCGAACCTTGGTTCCTATTTTTCCACAAAGTACCACTTCACATCAAATCACTTTGAAGAACTTGAATTATGCAGGTATTCTAAAAAAAATAACTTGCAGTAAAAAACCACGAGGGATCTATAAAATGGCAGAATTAGGGACACACAATGTCAAACAAATGCTGCAGTGGGCACAGTGGTCCTGCTGCTTGATTCAAACGTAGAATTAATACATTAACTTTCCAAAAATGGCTTGATCTGCCGTATAAGCTTAAAAGGGAAACAATTTCCTCTAGTCACTAAGAAAAAAGCAGATAAAAAGGGGTTCTGATGTGAAGGGACAGTAATGAAGAGAGCCACTTTGCACTCAGTGCTGGCAGTCATTTCACTAATGGGAGTAATGGATTAACCAGAGGAGCACTGCTTACTTCTTCTTTCAGTAATTAGTACAAATCGCCTGGCTTCAGGCCAGCCTAATATCCATCCATAGTCTTAAGCAGATATAAGGGTCAAAGGTAGGAGTTATGAAATACCACAGCTGAATCACTGTGGTACATATAGCAGTGAGATAAGGTCAGATCTGATTTGGTAAAAAAAAGATTCTTGTCAGAGAATGACAACCGTTTCAGATTGTAGATTGCAGAGAGAACATCAGTTCCATTTTAAACGATAACACACGGGAAAGCCTGACATGTTCAGGTGTTCAATTAAAATTTGAAGGCGGTTTAATTAAACTGGATCCACTGAAGCGCCTTTGGCTAAACCAGACTAATTTAAATACATTTGAAAGATAAAGACTCAAAAATATTCCACGTTTATCTTTGAATCTTAATGTGCTGCATAAAAAAAGCAAGATTTATCTCAGTGGAAGACTAGACTGCCATTCACTCAGAAGCGGTGCCAATGTTTTCTTTAGCTGTGCGCAAAAACTGCTGACGTGTGAATGAACCCCCTTGATTAGCATAAGGAGCTCGGGTTAATGAGCATGTGGAGCGCAGCTCAGTTCGCACAGGGCTCACCTCGCTGTCTCTGCTTGTGACAGACAGGCAGATGCTCTTTTTCCCGTTTGAACTGAATTACTGTGGACACACAGGAACACACTGAGGAAGCCACTCGCTGAGTTATAATAGGCTTTTACAAGAGCTGCTACGATCACTCAGACCTGGAGTGACGGAAAGAGAGATTCCGGGAGCAGCCTGACCGGGAGAGAAAGACTACATGTCAAACAACAACAATGAATTAATTCAACGTTGTCTTCTTCTGCTTTGGTTTCTCATGTATGCCAAGGTCCAGGGCAGAAATGGGTCATTTTGATTGAAACAGAACACCTGTGACTGAAAGCTGAATGCAGTACTCTTTTGTTGTGTAGTTAATGTAGTTGTACCACAGGGCTGGTATATGTATGTGCATGCTGAGCATGGAAAGAATCCCCAGAGCATCGCCGTTGGCCAGCCATACGAACTTACCCCATTTTAATCAAGTCTCTGTGTGCACCTTTACTTGGCTTGCTTCAGGCTAAACTTCACTTGTTGCCCCCAAGTGCCTCTTTGTCTGTTGGTTTGTCCTTTGAGGTAAACTCACCACCCGCAAAGTCAGACAGCTGAAGCCTTGAGCGTAAACGTCTGCAAAAGAGGAGACAGGTCCATCAATATACGCCTCTAAAAATAATACAGTCAATTTCTAGACCTGTCTATGGCATGCTTTCAGAAATGTCTGTTGCTTTCTCACACGAAGAGCACACCTTCAATCGATGGTTCTTAAAGGAACCATTTCTGTACAAACGTGAGTGAGAAGAACCTTTGTAAAGTCTAAAGAGCCTCCACATTGACATAGCGCCGACACTATATAATTATATCACATTACTTTTACATTATTGTATCTATTCATTATTTATTTTATTTTTTTATTAAATAAGGAATTTCCTCCAGGATAAGTAAAGTTTTCTGATTCTGACTGCACCCTGGTCCACGGAGACTTGTTGTCAAATCACTCTATGTCTACACAGCTGCTGATGACAATGAAGTAACCTTGAACCTTGAACATCATATAAAGGTTCTTGGAAGAACCCTTAAACTGCTATAGATTTTTTTTTCTAAAATGTTTCTGCCATGAATAACCCAAATAACTCAACTGCAAGAAAATACTGGTAATGAGGATGAACAGCACATCACTGTGATTCATCTGCATGCTAACAACATGCACATGAATACAGACACTTTTAATGAGTATTACGGTTACGCTCTAATGACCAATTACATGAATAATAATATTGATCATTCCGATTTATGATAAGTAACCGGCCTGTATAATGCAGGAGGCAAGGCCCTCATAAACGTCAATAAGAGAAGAGCGCACACTACATTTGAATACAGAAATTCCAAACAGCTAAACACTAAGGCAATAAATGCCATGAAGCAACAACCCAAAGCTGCTGCCCTCAGTCTGGAGTATGCGTGGCATGGCCTATCTCTCATTTTATTCCCTGTGTACTTGATGTCTGCCACATTCTGTCTGCAGAGCAGATTGTAAAAAATGTGATGGAGGCTTCTGAATCCATGTCATTTTTCTCATTCCTTAGGGGGGAGCAGCTCCTGACCTCAGCCAGATGGCTTTAGCCGACCAAGTAATTTAGTTTCTTTTTACATTATTTTCTCTTTCTCTCAGGCAGGCAGGACAGGCACTGATTTGGCAGAGTCAATGCCTGATGTTTAATAAGCGTGTGGCTGCAACAAATGGCATTGTTGTTTGATGAGACAGATTTGACTGACAGGGCCCCTGATCACCGATACCTTGAGCGAGGGAGACATTTTATGTCAGGAACTCTGAAACTGGCAGCTTCCTGACACCTTTGCATACATTATGCAAGACCAAATTACGAGAGATGGTGTCAATCCAGTATCCAATACTGTTATCGGGCCGATACCGACAGAAAATGCTAGATCGTATCTCTAAGCAACAAACAGCAAATCTAAACAAATGTAGCCTGGAATAAAAAGGACTGTTCATAGTACAACCTATCAGTAAACAAAATAAAATGACTCACACACTGCCACTTGTAGCCACATGTAACATTAACACGCAATGAATAGCTAATAGCAGAATTAGTTATTTTAAACAATGTAATTAACAAAATTCTAATAAAAAACAGAAGAAAGAACGGGATTGTCAATCAAGCTGGGCATGTCTTCCTGTAGGGCAGTGTTTGTTGGAGGATTTTGAGCAGAATATCTTAAACAGCCATATCAAGAGAAGTGCTTGAAATAAAAATAGCTCATTTCACAGCGTAGCAATTAAAAAGTTAATGATGTTAGGCTGCTGGTGCCATTTGGATGGCTCTGTAAATGCTGAACAAGGATTAAATCTCCCTATAATCTTCTCCCTGCACCCTCTCGGGCTTATGAAATATGAACAGTATCTAAAGCTTTTTTCCACCTGCAGAGGGAACCTGCGGACGTGTCGCTAGCCTTCAGAGTCTGCCCTATATCCACAAACAGGTCAGCCTCATGTTGTTGCCAGAGTCTGACTGCTTGTGTGTTTACACCTCAGTCAACATACTGAGGGTGTGTGGTAGTGTGTAAGAGACACGTAGTCAAACAGCAACAGAAACAAAAGCAGAGAGGCAGTAAAACACACCTTCTGAGCACTTTCCACACAGACAGTAATGATGTGATAATGATAGGGCACCTCATTATAACACCTCTGCTAGTGCCTTTAAAGGCTCCCAAGGCATGATGATTAAATGAGAAAAACATTCGCACTCTGCATGTTCGCACACACAGCAAACAACCACACACAAACTAACGTGTATCCCTCTCTTCTTGTGCACTCCAGTCAAGTCAAGTAAAGCTCACAGCCATATACATATAGCACACAGTGAGACGAAATATCATCCTCCTGGTGCAATATACAACACAACACACTTGTGACACAGACCAACCTGAGGGTAAAAAAGGGGGAATTCATTAAAAAATAAAATAAAATAAAATATATATATATATATATACACACACACACACACACACACACACACACACACACACACATAAATATATATATATATATATATATATATATATATATATACATTTTGAGAAAAACCAGACCTACACATTTTGCAAATGTTTAATTTATCCTGTTAAAATAGTTTGTTGGCTTAGTGAGTTATGCTCCACAATAACTGTCAAAATGTTGTTGATTATAAATCCAAAGTTTTTTTCAACGCGCCATAAATCCATCTGTTCTTTTTCCAAAATGCTACAAATCCATTATTTTTTTGTCTGTGGCTAAAAGGCTGTAATACAAACACAGTACTGGATTTCTGGACAAATCTCAGAGGCTTAACTGCAAGAGTGTGGCCTCGACCCCCTTAATCCTGAGAGAGACCTCTGACTGGACAGCGTGTCCGCTTTTCTCCGTCTGAACCAGGAGACTGACATTACATACAGTTTCCATAAACTAATAGGACAATATTACATTTTAATCAAGGGAGGAAATACAGTGGGTTTTTGGTAGAAATGATATTTCTACATGGCAAATTATTTACTAGTAGGTGTAGTAGAGTAACAGAAAACCGACAGACTCAACAGTCATGAAATGCATGCTGCTGATTCTGTGTAATTGAATAATTAAAAGGGGCGTGTTCAAAATAATAGCAGTGTGGAGTTAATTAAGGAGGTCATTCATTCTTTGAAAAAACAGGTGCCAATCATTATTTCAGGAAGGAAGGCAACAGATGTTGTACATGTTGGTTATAGTGCATTTCTCTCTGAAATTCTGAGTAAAACGGGTCGTTCCAGACATTGTTCAGAAGAACAGCGTACCTTCATTAAAAAGTTGACAGGAGAGGGGAAAACATATA
>JBBIGA010000002.1:14335713-14350893 GCA_037576975.1 Alestes dentex
CCCCCCCCCCTCCCTCCCTCTCTCTCTCCCGCTCTCCCTCTCTCTCTCTCCCGCTATCTCTCTCTCCCTCCCTCCCTCTCTCTCCCTCCCTCTCTCTCTCTCCCTCTCTCTCTCTCCCTCTCTCCCTCTCTCTCTGAGTGTGCAGGTTAATATGCACCGGCTTTGTGTGCTAGTTCAATATTCTGTCTGACAGTGAACACCGGCAAAAGTCCAACGTGAATACTGAATACGAATATGAATTAATCTATGGTGAATTATGTACGCAGAATTAAAAAAACAAAAAACAACTCAACAAACAATTAAACCAATACTAAATAGTCTGCAGGTGTATTACTATTTTTAACCACTACACAATGTAAACTATTAAGAAAAGAGAGATGATGGCAGTATAAGGAATTACTACAATAACACTGAAGTGTTTCTAGAGCAAAGGGCAGACCTGCTTTATTAAAAATAGGCTAGAACGTAAATCTTTCTCCGAATACCCCCAGTAAAGGTGAGACGCCTGTGTGCGCATGTACTGTGGCGTGACCACAAGCACACACAAACACACGGCCCTTACAGCACGAGTTCCATCACATCAGTGTGCCATAGATAGTCTCCTACCACCCACACACCCCTCAGCAGGCAAACACACAGACGCACCACACACAAAAGAGCTGGAGGATTGCTATTTTTCCTCAACATGGCAAGTGAACAGTGAGGAAGAGGGGAGAGGAGACAAATAAAAGAACAAGGGATAAAGTGAGGGGGGGGGAGCAAGACGGCTCCGGACTCAGTATTAAGTAGGCATGAAGGCAGTGTGAAAATCCTGCCTTCAGCCTTTTATGGCATTTTACACACCAATACCCATCACTACCCGGCTGCACAGCCTATTCGGCCGTTCTGTAAGTGCTTGTTAGGCTGCATATTTGCAGCAAATGATCAGTCTCACCCATTCTGCAGTGCCTGCTGCCCTCTGGCCAAATGCTGATTACATATGTCTTCATTCAAAATTAGTGACCGAATGAAACAGCCTTTAACATTTGATCCACTCGGTTCTAGGGCTGGGTGAAGTGAGACACTGTGTAATCTTAAACGATATGTTGCAAAATAACAACACCCACCTGTGTGTTGCCTGGAAAATAGCAGTTTGTTTTTTATTCTTTTGATTGTCTTTTGTAGTCTTTACACATGATATCCAGGATGTAGTCCTTTGATTTAATGTATGCCATTCACTGGGTGTTTCAGACTGTCCTGAAAGAACAGTGTACAATCAAAAATTAACAAATAGTCTGTTCCCTTTCTGGAAAAGTGAGCTCTTATTGGCTAACAGGCTTGTCACGATACTGAAATTTCAAACTCGATACCGATACAAAGGATGGTACTCGATAGTCAATACTATTTTCGATTCTACAGGGGGAGAAAAAACAAACACGGGAACTAAATAATTTGAAGTGTGCTCAGGGGCCGTCGCACCGGTTCTCTGTGGAGGAGAGCTGAGGGTCCCTGTAAAATTTTGCGGCACTAGGTTTGAGTAGACAAACTAAATGCTCAGTTTTGTTTGTCGACTCAAAATTGTACAGCATCTTTGGTTATTTCGAAAAGCGCTTTATAAATTAAATGTATTATTATTATTATTATTAGCCAACTCAAGACCTGGCAGCACACTTAAAGGCGCACAACACTTTTTTCCCTGCCCTCCGTAGAGAACAAGGGTGGAAGGTTTTGGGCTAATAATCTGGAAAGTCCGTGCTCACGGGACCGATGAGTCTGCGCTGGTTCTGCGGGGAGGACAGCTTAGTCACCGGCCACGTTCGATACTTGATAAAAGTTGTTATAAGAAACTCTAGACATGGAGATCTTTATTCAAACATGTCCCATACCTGAGCTGCACTAAATTCAATTAAACGGGACTAATTATGTGCTCGTTGTAATGAAACATGCAGGTGGTCAGTATTTGCCAAGTACTGACAGTATCCAGTATATGCTCAGTGTATTATGATAATATTTATCACATGAACACTAAAATGTCATCACATTGCCCACCTTTATGTGGCAGGCTAGTAAAAGAGCACTATATTACATTTTATCAGCTATACCTAGCCTTACCCGAAGCCTGGATGTCTGCTGTCACTCAGGTTTTGTAAGGTTATGTAAAGGATTGAATCCAGCAATAGGCAAGAAGGTTCAGAAATTGCTATTCTGTTTTTCTGCTGCACTGAGAAAAGCGGTCAGTGCATGATGATCACATCAGAGCACACTTGCTATCTCAGAAGCAGCTTTTCCACCAAGTCCGCACCGACTGCAAGGCTCCGAATTAGCCGAGCGTATTCAGTGTCACTCTGGGGGGAAAGGCGGCAGTGTGGTCTTACGTTAATGTCTCAGCCCTCTGCTTAAAGAGCGCTGCATTCATCATCACAAACTTTCAAATCAGCATGACAGTCACATAAGCACCAGGCTTTTCTGCTGATGCTGTCGGAGCTTTTCAAACATACTGTATTTGCTGACTAAACTCAGGTCCCCAAAAATAAACGTTTCCTCTCGGAGCTGTGAAAGCGGAGTGAATGTGGCAGAGCTGAGGTGTTATAAATCCCTCTAGACAAGAGGAGCTGCTGACTAAATTTGTCAAGCACGAGTTTACAAAATATTTAAAACCAAAAGGTAGCAGCTTGGCTGTTTGTTCATAATGCATGAAGCTCATTTTTGAACTCTGATGGAGAGACACAAAGCATGGAAACTGCATGATGCACGAACGTCATA
This sequence comes from Alestes dentex, assembly GCA_037576975.1. NCBI lineage: Eukaryota > Metazoa > Chordata > Actinopteri > Characiformes > Alestidae > Alestes > Alestes dentex. Next base: position 14,338,456 of record JBBIGA010000002.1, read on the forward strand.
ACTACTGAAGCCCTCTACAGTTCCCGTTGGGGATACACCAATCCCACTTTACTCTAGCTATTCTGACTTGTAAATTCTTTTCCAGCTTAAAATATATATGCTTCACCAAGTGCAACTACCTGGGATCAGAATTCTTGTATAATGTGTGAAGTACAGTAACCCCCCGTTCCTCGCAGGAGTTACATTCCAAGAGCACCCGCGTGTAGTGAAAAACTGTGGTGTTGTATTGTGGTAAAAAAAAAAAAAAGCCTAAAAATGCCTATTTTAATAGTGTAAACCCTAACTATGCCTCCAAATATGCTCCCGAAACACTTCAATTTAATTTTAAACTCAGTTTAATACATCACCCTTAATGAAAATGTAAAGGTAAGCCCGTATGCGTACTGTACAGTTTACACTGAACTCCTGCAGTGCTAGAATGTAAATACCAATGTTACCCCTGTACAGACTGTACTGCAATTCATGCACGGGCCTTTTCTTTGGTATGCGCTGTTGTTTTCTTTGGTATAAGCGGGTAAATACAGTAATAATTTAATGTAATTTTTTAGTTATAAAAATACAATAAAATGTATGGGTATATATTTTTTTTACAGTTCAGTAATTTACTGTTCATCCAGCGCGTCTTATTCAGGGTTCTTCAGGAGTCATATTATAGTGACCCGCTGGTTAAAGGAGACATTGGACAGCGACTGAGCTCAAAAGTCTCTTTTAATTTACCTCTGCGTACAGCATATTTAACCATCCCAAAAGTGTTTTCTTTGTGTTCTCTTTTCAATACCTAAACATTTATACAGTTATATTTTATATGGAAATGTAGCTGAATTTACGTTAATATTCATGTTACTCTAATAGTAAATTACCTTTTTCTTAATAGTTTAACACTAAAATGCATGAAAAATTATACATTGCCACAAAAAAAGCAAAAAAAAATGTGGAAGATATTTGTGGTTTCCACGAATTTGCTGGAGATTTCGGCAACAATTATTAGTTCGGTTCTAACAAAAATTGACTGAACCCGAAACACATTAATTTCATTTTAAACTCTTAATACATTACCCTTAAAATGTAAAGGTAAACCTGTCTATGCACTGGACAGTGTACACTGAACTGCCGTCTCCCACAATTAATACATGCAAGCATGTTTTCTTTGGTATAAGCAGGATAAATACAGTAATATTTCAATTTAATTTTTTAGTAATAAAAAACAGTAAAATGTATGGGTAATCACCAACAATTTTTACAGTTCAATAATTTACTGTTCATAATGGCGTGCTACAGCAGCATAACTTTTTCCTTCCTGGAGCATATCCAGTAGTTCAGCCTTCTCCTGGAAGTTCTTACACTTTCTTTTGCGCTTAGGTGCATTGCCAGGAGGCGCAGGGCGTTCGGGCGCATCTGAGGGCTTTTAGAAGAACGAAACGAAAACATTAGAACAGGAGGGCCGCAGCCAATAACTGGAAAGTTAGCTGAATTTATATTTGGATTACTATTTATGTTACAAAATTTGTAAATTATATTTTTCTTAATAATTTAGAACTAAAATGCATGAAAAAACATATTGCCATGAAAAAAGGAAAAAAAAAAGCGGAGAATATTTGCAGTTCCCACGTTATGGTGGGGATTTCTGTGTACAATTATAAATTAGGTTCTCAGAAAAAAAATCTGCGTTAGTCTGATTCCGCGACTCCTGATCCACGTTAAAGTGGGGGGTTACTGCACTTCTGTATTTTCTACATTAATGTGCTGTATTTTACTAGGGCTACACAGAATAATCAATGAGTTCAAATATGGCCTGTAAATGTGGAGAGCTGTAACAAAATTGAATTTCAATTTTAATTTTTAAAATTAAACTAAAAATGTGTCACTGAGGAACTCTCCATGAAGAGTTCAGTTACTAACACAGAAAAAGCACATGTCACCTTGTTTCATGCGTCTGTCAAGCCTCGCCATAAATTGTTAAGACAGTTACAATAATCTTGGAATAACCCAGAATCTCAGAATAATCCAGACGCCCTACTAACGTGACACAGTGAGCTTTAGTGATTCCGTAATAGTAAGGTTGGCTCATTCTGGTAAATCAGTGCGAACTGTGCAACCTCAGGGAGTAATCATGAAGGCAAAACACCAGCATGAAGGTAAAACTCTCATTTAGTGATCTGCTGCTTCAGAATCAACACAAGGTGTTTTCTTTACAGGAGACCGAAGGCATTGTTGACCCAGACTTTACTTCTTTTAGAGCTTTTGGCCACGATTATTCTTTTTCTTTCACTACCTGCTTGCAAAGATATGACCCAACAGAACTGCTACCCTCTTCAGATTAAGCTACTGCAGTTTTTAAAACTGACACCTGCAAATTCCATCAACAGTTTTTTTTTAATAGTTGACACTATTGATTATGTAAATCAGTAAATGATTGCTTAATCTCTCATTGCTTATTTTGAATGACTGCTTCATTCATTTTACAACGACCATAAAAAGAATTTGGTCGCAAGTACGTCACCTGATCAGTGACCTGATTTGGTAAATAATATCAGTAATGATCCAGATGCAGATCCAGTGCATCAGATCAACACTAGTTGCTGTTTGGGTAATGTGAAGACAAAAGACAAAATGAATACCACCTCAGTACAGTGATTCAACGTTACTTTGCATGTTTTTGCTACTGACAATGTTTAATCCACTGAACGTCCAGTTTACTGATTCACTTTCAACACCTTCACCACTGCCACTGCCTAAATATATTCCTCCCTGCCAAGCATATAAGCTGACAGACAGCAGAATTATACGGCTCAAGTACATGAAGAAATATTAACTAATGCAGGCGACTCTTTCATCTACGTATATGACGTGTTCATGCATAATGTATAGGAGGGGGTAGGGAAGACCACTGTACTCTGTACTGGCTTGGTGCGACATGGCTAAACTACCTCAGGACAGCAGTGCTTGCTATCAGGTACAGCTGGTGTTTCAAATGTGACCCTGAGGTCTGCAGGCTTCAAAACCTCAGAGCCACATGCTGCAAAGCAGACTGTCAATTACTGCCTCTGAGGCAAAAAATAACACACACACAAGGCTCCACGGGAAAACCTATCCTGCACTGGAACAAAGGCAAGGACTAGTCATCTGTTGTAGAGCAAAGAATATGATCCATTCACGATGTATTACACCGATCGGTCGGCGCTTCATCCTAGACAGTCAGTCCTGATTAGGAATTGATTTATGGATAAAACAGCAGCTACTCTTGTTGATCAAATGAAAATGACACCATAATCCTTTTGATTTGTTGATTTGTTATCCATGCAACACAAAAACAGAACGCTTCTCCTGTTCCTTTCAAAGGCCCGGCGCAAGCTGAAGAGTCAGCAGCTCTTGCGCACTGTCAGTTTATTTTTAAAACCAGCACATACTCTTTCACAGTTTCTCTCGCTGTGCTGCAGCGTGTGTCCAGAGGCACAGCAAGACGAAGTGCTCTGCGTACACTTTTCAGGGTTTTAAAAATAATCAGAAGTTCAGTGGCTGTGCAAAACCTTTAGAGTACACAGGGGGAGGTGGGGGGGTGGTGGGGGGGTAAGAGGAGGTTACCATGGAAACAGAGTTACAGTGACCAGAAAACCAGAGCGTCTTGGGATCGGGGAGTTTCACTGTACATCCATTTTTAATGAAACATTGTTTTTAAGCCACAAGTCGTCGTCCCTCCATTCCTGACTGTTAACCAGTGAGAAGAGACTCAGTTCACACTACTGAATACCTGTTCCATCAGAGTTGTTCAAGATTAATGTTCCACTCCAATCAAGCCTCTGAATCTGAAACTGATGAGCGACATATTTTGCTCTCTTTAGTGAAACATTTTCAAATGATATGAATGCCGAGCCTAACATTGGGTCTCATTAACTGTTTTAAATGCCACGCTTCAGGATTTTGTTGGCCTTATCTCACGCTCGCTTTAACCACAAGCCACAGACTACAGGAGCTTCAGAGGCAGCATTAAAGGCAGCGTCAAACTCTCTACACAGCACTGCCACGCAGGCTTCCCTCTACGCTCCAATTAAAATCCTATCTCACCATTTACGCTGACTACCTTGACACCAAAAACAGACCACCATCTGACCACTGGGAACTTCAGTGAAGCAGATATGGGTATATACGTTTGACATTTAAATCTTGTTTACTGACTTTTTATGATCTTCAGTCGGTGGTAAACACCCTGATTAAATTACCTTGTCTGTAGTCACACGTATGGATAATTTAGCATCGCCAGTTCACCAAACATTCATGTATTTGGACTGGTTGAAGAGACCAGATCTCCCTGCAGAAACCCATGCGGATGCAGGGAGAACATGCAAAATCCACACAGAGAGGACCCTGGCACCCCTGTCAGAAATGAAACCCGGGACCTTCTCACTGCCAGCACTGACAACAACCACTGTGCCACTGAGCTGCTTTGACACTTCAAAAACGCCTTTTCAAAAGTCCTGTTCTCATGTCAGTTTAATGATTTTTTTTCTCCAGAAATGCCATTCTGAATATTTTACTGTCTGCTCTCAGCAGCAATGGCAGACTCCATATTCAAAAGCTCACTGAATCTTGCATGTAAGCATCAGACTGTAACAAAGCACCGAACATGCTCACTGCCCCCCCCACACATGTTTATTTAATACCCAGTTACTGCTGACCTGCATGTTCCTAATTTTACCATGACAGAATGAAAGCACTAATAAATACGCTTCTATGGTCTGACACACCAAATTTCATCGATATGTTAAAAGCCATGTCACTACTGGGAGAAAAGTCCTCTGGTGAAGAAGAGGCACAATTCATGTGTGGTTACTTCAGTAAAGAGAGCAATTAGCCTGCTTTCGGCTTCCACAGAAATTTCAAGAGCAGCTGTTTTCAGACCAAATGCCACCTTGAAAATGCAAGATACCACTTTTCCTTTTCCAAACTTGATACCAATGACAATACCTATACGGTCTAATATGTTTTTCTTTAAACACTCGAACCTTTAAACTCGAGCCACTTTGTCTTGTAGATCTAACAACAGCTTAAATCACTTAAAACTACTAAAATATGTTTTAAAAAATAAACAAACTCAATTATTTCCTATGAAAATCCACATCTTCTGTTAGGTGTTTCTGACATATGGATGTCAAATGCATGTTGGTTAGATGACATCCAAGGGTTGTGTTCGAAGATAAAGGTTACCAGTAAGTTCATTTAGGAAAGCTTACAATAGGGGGCAAATAATTCTATACCTCTGAGAGTAAATTTTATTGGGAAAGCAATAAAGAAATTGAACAGGTTTCCTAGGGGTAAGAGGAGGGGAGCAGAGCTGAGAAAACACTTGCGGACAAACAAAGCTAAAATCAAGCCTAAACACCTGAATCAAACTTCCTATCCTTCATTTTCCCTGCTCTGGTAACCACGTGGATCTGTTCATATATTTAGTGAGGCCATGGGTTGCAGATCAAGTGATGTCAAGATTCCAGATCTGTGTCCCTGCGTTCGAGTTACTGAACACGCATTCAGTCTGCCACACTCACTCCACCAATACCTGGTTCATTATGTTTATTCATCAGACGAAATCTATTTGCCGGCAACCAATATGGCTGACATCAGTGTTTTTCATGTTTCAGTGGTTTACGTGTCTCACACGGAAAAAAGGCTGAACTGCAGATTTTAGTGAACCAGCATTCAGTCATTGCTCAACAGTGAAGGAATCTGATTCCAGTGCATGAATCTGATGTCATGACCCAGAAAACAACAAAAATGATGACCTATGAGTAGCAGGGCTTTTTCATATTCATAGCAAAAATTGCTTGTGTGTGTTTGTTTTTTTTTTTTACAATATATTTGAATCATTTAAGGTCTTTTCAACATTTTAAGGCCAAAACACCCTACCAGTTGAGACTGCTTTTAAAAATGAATTATTTTTAACATGAACGCCTAAGAGCAGACTATCTTCTGCCCCACAGGAAGAAATACACAGCTAACAACATGAAATTGCACAGTGTGAGTGTGGGCTGAATATTTCACAGGTCTGGATTGGATTAGTTCGGTTTTTTCCCCTATAGTTTCTGAACTGATCGATGCTACTTTCTGCTGATAGTGGCCCAGTGCCCCCCAATATCAATACGCCTCCAGTTAACCCAATAAACCTACACACTTTGAGGAAGCTAGTGTGTACATGTTTTTAAGGCATTTTTTTCAAAGGGGTGGGTATATACTGGCGTATAAATGAACTTATAAGATAAACATATTTCTGAACTCTTTTATTGAAATGCAGAGCTGTTTTATCCTGTGTTAAATAGGCCAGTACAGCTGTCAGGCTGATTGTGTTTACCACTAGTCTTGAATAACATGTTTACACCAGCATTTTATCACACTGATCAATAACGTGCAATCAATCAGATCCAGTTAGGGGTCAAATGAGGCCTGCTTGGTCTGCCTACAGTTACTCACACCTGCCAATCAGACTGTATCAGTTTACAAAAACTAAAAACGAAATAAATAAATTACAGCTGGGATGGAGGAGTGAATTGCTTACCTGTCGTTTCCACAATTCCCTCTAAAATCACCACTATTTCAAACTGCTCCGTGTGCATGGAGCGCTGGGAGAGCTCGTAGAAGGGGCTCTTGCTGTCGATCACGTGGCAGATAGTGAGCGGAGAGACGAGGAAGAGCTGATCAGCTCCAGTACTGAAACCCACATCCAGCTCGAGCTGATCCAGAGGCAGGAACTCACCCTCGGGCGTCTGCCGAGACTAGGGGTGCATATGGGGGGGTGCAGAGATAGAGAGAAAGAGAGACAGACAGTGAGAGAGCGAGAGAAAGACACTTAACACTGCCAGTCATGGAGCTATGTCATTAGGCATCAGCGAACATGCACAGAAGGAAATGTGGACTAAAGATACATCTTCCTGCTACAGTTCTGCCCTTCTCTAACTTTTTAATCAGAGCCTGATAGCAAAAAAATGAAAAGACTGTCAAGCGAGAATAAATGATGTCGGCTATGACACAAATGCACAGCTGGACAAATATCAAAGCGTCAAACTGATATGACAGATTGGTACATCACTATTCTTGTGAATGTAGCTCCTGTCTGGGCTAAAATAATCCAGTAAATATCCAGCAAACAGATTTATTTTAGGGAATAATTCAAAGCCGAATAATGGACTGCTTCTGACAGGTAGGTTAAGTAATATAGTTGTTGTGTTGATTAGAAAATTAATATGAGTGACTCACAGTCATGACAAAGCAAAGCCTTGTACATGGGTCTGTGTGTGTGTGTGTATAAATTTAGGTGACTTGGCTGTCACAAATTTATAGTTTACCTTCTTTTTCTTCTAAATATATGTTTATCTATCCATTCATTCATCCAATATCTCAGCTGCTGATCCTAACCAGGGCTGCGGGGTGCTGGAGCCTGTCCCAGAGCTCATAGGGTGAAAGGTGGAGAGATACTCTTGACAAGTCACCAGTCCATCAATAGGCATGCATATTTATTTTTTTTTATGGATTTTGAATGGCTCCTACAATATCAGACATGCAACAAATGATCTATATTGCAGTTATCTGTCAGGTCCTAGATACCAAGAGCAAAATGCCCTGACCCACAGGGCCCCCAAGAGCTTTAAATTATTCTTTTTTTTTGTGATCTATTACATTATTATATTATGTCAGTGGTAATCATACAAAAAAAGCATTAATACTACTGGTTTAGTCAATTCCTGCATCTGTCAGAGCTGGAATCACACGCTGTATTTTAATGCAAGCACAGTGAGTCAGACTAACACCATCCCCCGTATGGCCAACAGAATCTTCAAGGAAAACAAATCAACAAATAAGCTGCAAACGATGCAGGGAGCTATAGTGTTGTACAAGGCACCATCATGGTCTCCTCATTAAAATGTGAATAAAAATGTTGGAAATCCATTTGTTTGTCAGCGGGGGCCTACGCTAACTAATGTTCATGGGACAATCAGAACTGGCTCCACAATCCAAAATTATGACCTTTGCACCCCAAATAATGTACTATTCATTGTTCAGAGAGCGTTTGTAAATGTTTAACATTACTTTTATAGAAGACTAAGAGATGCAGTTTAGTCTAGCATGTGAATTAGATGCGTCAATATACAGTGTAACAACATCAAGCTATCTAGCAACTTTTGGAATTGTGACTTTTGTGAGATCTCTCTGTCAGCACTGCTTCAACCAGTAGTCAGTCACTGACATGCCAATATGACTTCAGGTAAAAACTGCAAACGCAAACTTCTGTGAATGCTGATATTTATCAACTTCAGAGAAACAGCAGCTCTCTGGGGAACATGTAGGAGACGCAGGTGGGGGAAGTGTGCCGAAGTGAAGAAGTGAAGGTGTGACAGTGTGGATTCCGAACTGAGCTCCAGTCAGTTTATCTGGCAAATCTCTCTACCTTGGCCAGGAAAACAGACGAGCTTCTTCTGATCAACGGAACAAACAAGGACTTTGCAGGTTATGCTGCCCTTTGCTTCACTGAAACCTGGCTCAGTTAAACAAACCAAAAGTGGATTACATCTGCCAAGCTTCCATCTACACTGAGCTACCAGGGAAAGCAAGAGGCAGTGGAATTTGCTTCTCCGTCAACAAAGGTTGGCGTACTGATCAGTACATTCACTCTCATTACTGTTTGCACACAGATCACTGCAAATTGCACTCTGATTACTGTTCGGTTCACCTTATTCCAACCAACATGAAGAAACCACTACCTGCAAAACCTGTGGTTAAAACAGTGAAGAAATGGACCACCAAGGCAGAGTAGGAATTGCAAGACTTTCTGACTGCACCAATTGGAGTGTTTTTGAAGCTGCGGCTGACACTGTGACTTCTTACGTGAGCACGTGGAAAGACGTGTGTGTGCCACCCAAGACCTGTTGCTATGGTTCACAGCCAGACTAAGACAGCTTCGCCAGGCCAAGGCAGATACCTACTGAAGTCGGGCTCTGTACAAGCAGGCCAGAAAGGCATTGGCTGCACCTACACACTCTAGCCTGATAATAACAACTACCTCTGGCAACCCCCCTTACCTCCCCACGATACTCAAGCTGCACAACTGTTAAGAGGATGTGAGCTAGCTCTACCAGAGAGGAAAGCATCACATGGTGTCTCCCCCTCCTGTCCAAATCCTCTAACACTGTCCTGGGCACCAAGAAACCCTCCCTCACAGGACTGATTCATCACACACCAGTCAATCTGACAACTGTAGACATGAAGTCCTTTGAAGGTTGGCCCACCTGACGAACATCATGGGACTCCTGTAGTTTGCTTACAGGGCTGACAGATCAGTGGATGATGCAGTCAACATGGGACTGCGCCACATCCTGCAGCACCTTGACTGCCAAGGGACACGAATACTGGTTGTGGACTTAGCGTTCAACACCATTAACCCAAAAACGTCCTCCTCCAAACCAGCTAACTGACAGGCAGGAAACCGCAGGTGAGGCTGTGGGAAGTCACTTCTGGTAGGTGAACACTGGCGCTCCCCAGGGTGCAGGGTGCTGACTGCACCTCCACGCACCCAGCTGTTCAACTTCTGGAGACTGCAGATGATGTCATGATTGTCAGTCTTATCCAAGATAGTGACATGTCTGCACATTGGTGAGGGGTTCAATGTCTGGTGCAGTCAGAACACCTCGGAACTCAAGACTGTGGAGAAGACAGACTGCAGGAGACACCCCTCAGTACTGCTCCGCCTCACAATATCTCTGCCCTGTGTCCGCCGTGGAGGCTTTTTGCTTTCTGGCAGCTACCCTTTCCCAAGACCTGAAGTGGAAGATCGACATCAACACCAGCCTCAAAAAGCCCCAGCGGAGGATAGAATTTCTGTGAAAAATTAGGAAGTTTGATCTGTTACAGGACCTGCTCAGCCAGTACACAGCAGCGGTTCTGTCCACATGTAGTCACCCTCGTAAAGAGCTGACCAGTAGCATCATGGGCTTTGCCATGGCTACTCCTGTTTCACCAGATACTTTTACAGCTTAATTTCATCCCCAGTAATGATGCACAGTACTGTGGTTTGCCAACCATATGCACTTTGTACTGGTTATATTTTGTGTATTGTCAGTACTCATAGCATTTATAGTGTTTTCATTCACAAATAACTGGACAAAAGTCCTGGGTACTTCTATATACTGCATTATATATAATTACACTATAAAAACTAACTAAATTCTTTATCAATATTATTAACAGTGTGTATCAATGTGTAGCAATGCTGGTGAGGCCAAAACCTGGGCCACATCTGAAATTTACTTCTGCCTCTTATGCCGGATGGAATGACAGTCAAGAAGCAAGCCAGAACCCATACATGTATGACTATTGTCCCAAATAGTATTGTCATACATAAAAACAACAACAACAATTGTACATTTTACTATCATTATTATTCATTTTTTTACATGCCTTTTAACAATACAGCATCAGAACTGACCCACTGACCAATCACTAGTTTACCTTCAAGACCTAGTTAAAATGTCCCACATGCCATTCATTACAGAGGCAGCAGGTAAATGCCAGGTTTTGGTCCATATCAGTTCTACTAATCTGTGAAATGGTTTATTAAGAAATTACTGACTGAGTTTCTTTACAGTGTTGGTGATAGTTTCCAAGGGTTACCATGTCTACAATACAAATTACCTTTTGTTTTACTATAATATTACACAAATATTTTATATGTAATATTGTTATTGACCTCTCCATCCAAAATCAAATTTTGGCCAAAATCTTGACTCAGACCTAACACTGGCCAAAGTTTCTGGCTTCAGGCTGTGATAATTTATCCCAATAATAACAAGTAATCACTTTCTGTGAGACATCTGGGTCCTATCACCACTGCTGTGAACAATCCTGACTTCACATTCGGACTTGGTTTCAATTAAATTAAGTAATTAAATTAAATAATTAAACTTAAGAAGAACAAAGTATTGGAGAAGTCTCTGCTGTGTTTGACGCAATCAGTAATAATTTCATGATGTGGTTTTTAGATTATTATTGACGGAATTTCTCTCTTTAGGGGAAAACTGCGAGGTGTTTGACGCAGTGGTCTGTGGGGGTCACTTACTTTGAGCAGCTTGCAGCGGATCTGTGCTGAGACCATGTGGCTGTTCCTCAGGTTGCCCACCCGGAACATAAGGGTGAGTTTTCCGTCCCGCATGGAGATGGCCGCGTGCTCGCTGAACATGAGGGTCTCGGCGCGCTTCTTGGGCTGCGACATCTTGATGAACATGCAGCCGATGAGGAAGGCGTCCACGATGGAGCCCAGGATGGACTGGAAGAGGAAGAGGATGATGCCCTCGGGACACTTGTCCGTGATGTAGCGGTAGCCGTACCCGATGGTGGCCTCGGTCTCGATGAAGAAGAGGAAGGCCGAGGGGAAGTTGTAGACGTTGGCCACGCAGGGGGTGTACTTGTCGTCGTGCGCGCGGTTCAGGTCCCCCCTGATGTAGGCGATCACCCACCACATGGAGGCCATGAAGAGCCACGCCACCGTGTAGGTGAGGATGAAGATGAACAGGTTCCAGCGCCATTTCAGGTCCACCAGCGTGGTGAAGAGGTCGGACAGGTAGCGGCTGGTCTCTCCGCCCAGGTTTCCGTGCTGCACGTTGCAGCGGCCGTTCTTATCAACGAAGCGCTGCCGCTTCCTCCTCTTCTCCGGGCCGGGCTGCTGGAACCCGGAGCCGCCCGAGGACGACGTGGTCACTATCTGGTAGTCGTCCCCGAATTTCTTCCGAAGTGCGGACATAATAATCTGAGAGGCAGGTGGGACACAAACAAGTGGAGGACATTTGAAATGAGAACTGTGAACAAAAGCGCAGGACGCGTGTGTCAATTCAGTTCTCTTGTGCGTGTGTGTGTGTGTGTGTGTGTGTTGGGAGCTCTGTTTGGAGTGTTCTGCCACTAAGAGCGAGTTGCATGTGTGCAAAAAGAAAGAAAACAACACGAATCACAAATAGAGGATATTTAAAACGCGAGCTCCAAACAAAAGCGCAGGACGCGTGTGTCAGTTCAATTCTGGTACAATTTTTGTTTGAGTGTGTTAGTGCGTGTGTGTGTGTGTGTGTGTGTGTGTGTGTGTGTGCGTTTTCGGGGGGTCTGTTTGGGTAGCGAGTTGGATGTTTGCAAAAAGAAAGAAAGAAAAAAGAAAGCAGAACAAGTCTTACCTGTGTTTTACCATACGGATGGTCTCCTCCTTTCACGGTTCGGCTAAAGGGGGGTGGATGCGGGCCGGGCGGGTAGAACAGGACCGCGGTTCATGTCTGCTCTTCAGAAACGGCATGAACGTCCTGAGAGCAGCAACTCTCCTCCAGACTGCTGCTCGCTTATCTGCGCCTCTCTCTCTTTCTCTCTCTCTCTCTCTGTCTCTCTCTCTGTCTCTCTCTCTCTCTCTGTCTCCCCCTCTCACAC
>JBBIGA010000002.1:14350993-14363966 GCA_037576975.1 Alestes dentex
CCCCTTTCCTTCTCTCTCTTACCCCCTTTTCTTCTCTTTAACCCCCCTCTTTCCTTCTCTCCCTCTCTCTCCTTCACCATCTCTCTGCTTCCCTTCCTCTCTCCCCTCTCTCCTTCTCTGCCTCTCTCTCACACTCCTTCTCTCTCTCTGTCTTTCAAAATGTCTTGCCACTTTCAACACCTACCAGTTGTGTCCTGGCCATTGGGGGTCCCAGTGAGTCGCAGCATCATTGGGCTGGTGGACTGTCAAAAAATTCATGAAGATTTCATTGGATTTTGGGTTGGTTTTTTTTTTACCTCCCCCTCTGTGCTCCTCTCTGTTCAGAGAGGTGCTGTGTGTGTCTCTGCACTGAACTCAGTCACTGCTCAGTCACAGCCAGGTCAATGCCTGTTAACACTCCGGACTGATACAGCAGCGCAGTACTGAGGTGTCCAAGGAAAACTATGGACCAGAAAACATCAGAGAGTAAAGGAGGGCCGAAAAAAGATAGGGCTTTAGAGGTGCAGGCATCCAGATGTTGAAAAACCGACATAGTGTTTGGACATCAGCACCATCAAGTGATCAGCAGGGCTGTTTTCAAGGCGCTATGTGAAGCGGATTGTGAATTGTAGGCTAGAAAACATGTTCAGTTAAAAGTGCCGTAGCCTGCGGTCAGAAAGCGACCCTACTGATCGACTGGTTATAACTTTTAACCCGGGCTGATGGCATGTTACTATAGAAATATGTCCTGGAACAGACTGATGCTACTTTCCATTGCAAAAGACTCAGAATGAGTGGGCTCAGAATCAAGTCAGCACTTTATCCACAACAACTATATCAATACCAATTGCAAAAACTCAATAATAATACATTACATTATTTAAATATGATATGACATATTATTGTTAGCATTATAATACATCACATATAAGCTTTGTAATAATTAGATGGTATAATTATTTAAATTGTATTGTACATAACATTTAATATTTCTAATAATAGTACTACACAGGCTATGTGGTTCTTCTTTTATATGCTGTGTATTGAGTACCACAGTAGTCTGCCCGTGAAGAGAAGTGGAATGACGTGAGCACAGGAGGCATGATGGTGGAGAGGAGCAAGAAGTGGAGAAAAGAGCAGACATGAGGGTACAGCTGAGAGACAAGAGGAAAGTGGAGAAAAGAGGTTTTGAGACAGATGAGATGGAAGCAGGAGAGGAAGAGACTGGAGTACCAACTGATTATTACATTCAACCCAATCATGATTTTGTGAAACCACCCCCCCCTTAACAAAATGCAAATAACCAAGTGGTACAGAAAGTCTTGGTGTACAGACAGCACGAACAGAAGATGACTAACCTACTCCTAACCTACTGTCACACACTGCATTGCTCTGTCTACGTGGCATTTGGCAAGTCTACTGGTAAGTGGCATGGCGGGCTGAAGACGTGCTCAGAAGAACACGCACAGAGTGTGGCTCACAGAACATGTGCTGAGGCCTACCTTCTGACTGCTTCTGAAAATTAAATTAGAAGCATTCAGAGTGGTAATCAGTTGTCTTCAAAGAGAGAGCATGTGGTGGACGTAGCGAAAGTCATTGGCAAAAATGGCCGTAGTTACAGGTCAAGGAATGATGCTGCATACATGCTTGAAGGCAGCAGTGTTGAACATGGCAATTTCTTGGAGATCATACTCCTATTAAGTAAATGTGATCTGTGTATAAAATGCATGTGCTTCACTCCATTGAAAATCAAAGAAAATGCATCACTCTGGGCCAAAGGAGAGAAGTTCCCTGGTGATGTAGCTGTCTGCAAAAACCATCAACTCCATCACAGCCACAATTCAGCAGCTTATTCAGGACAGCACTGTGGAAGACATCACAAAGGCTGGGATGTTCTCTGTACAAATTGGCACCCCACAGGACATCACCTCCCAGGACCAGTGCTCTGTTATTCCGAGATATGTCACAAACACAATTCCCGAGAAGCTTGTCACCATTGTGAAGTGCAGTGAATCAACAGGTCCGTATTTTGTCAATATGCTTTCCAAGGTTGCTGACAACCCGAAATTGGATTTGAGCAAATGAACTGAGCATGCCAAAGATAATGCATTCAATATGCGGCCACTGCAAAGCCTTTCCCACTCTCATGTCAAAAGAGTCCTCAAATCAAGAGCACATATGGTGTAATGTCCATGCGCCTAACCATGTCCTTGTTGACACAACACAATCAGTCAGTGAAAGTGGATCACTACTAAATGATATTGCTGTTTTTATTTGCAAGTCATACTTGTGATGAGAGGGTGTTAGAGTGAGAGTCAGGACAAGCAAAACAGGCAGCTCTCCAATTGGAAAGACGTGGTGGTGGACTAAGGGTGCTGCTTTGAGGAAGGTGTTTGGATCTTTTTCTGCATCCAGATATTAGTCTCCATGTGGATTTCATTCTATACAAGACTAGGTGACAATAAAGCAACCACTCGGGTTAGTGCACATGGATTTATTGAGGCTCTGATGAAATGGAAAATGGTTTTAACAGCACAGATCCTCAGGATATTTGAACAGACCTCACCACTGGCCGAAAATTTGCAAACAGAAGGGACTGACATTTTGTCTGCCCACAGAATGGCAAGAATGGTAAGAACTACACATGAATGTCAGGAGACTTAGTCTCTATCAAGACAGCAGCAGGCAGATGGGGGCAGATGAGAAACTGCAGCAGCAGGATGGAGAAATGGAATGGAATTGGAAGTGGAAGCCACGTTGCCATGACAGAAGAAAAAGAAGGAGCCGATCAGGCCTGGAGAGATGGCTCATTTTGAGACTGCTGAAAGTTCAGAGAAGACTTTTGGGACTACTGTGCAAAAACCTGCGATGGAGTCAAGGCACACTCTATTCCGACATGAGTCTTTTGGACCCTAGAAACTTCCAGAGTGTTGGTAAGTGTTCCCAAGTGCTTCCAAGTGAAGTCTTCCCCACTTCCACAATCAAGAGCTCAGCAAATGTCTGTTGAAGTTTAACACAAATGCTACCGCCGAAATTTGTCAGTGGAAAAGACTGAAAATATCACCATTACAAGAGCATGAGACAAAAAGAGTGGCGGAAGAGAATGAAGAAGGAGAGACTGAAATCCTTCTGCAGTGAGTGCCCACAGTGTTGCTACCAAATTCTTAGGTGGTAATAATGTGCTGATGGACGTCTACCACCTCCTTGGTCTAGCATACAAATTGCTACTTACTCTATTACTCAGGTCATCTGTCATCATACATTTTCAATGTTCAGTAAAAACTCAGAAGGCTCGGAAGCAAACTCTCACAAGTTTGGACTTACGGACTACGTGGGCGAATTAGTTTGGTTGTGTGCGGCGTAAGAATATGCAGCGTATGAGTGAGAGTGTTTTCCATTTCCTTTTCTTTTGGCTAAAGTGATTTAGGCTAGGGTGTGTTGTGACTTACACCAAAATTCAGGTTACGTCACTGTTGAAGGAATGGATCTGTGTCGTAACTCGAGGACCAAATAGTACGAATACGGGTTTACCTACAATTTCTTTAAACTGAATTGTGTTTTGGGAGCATTTTTGGGGGCATATTTAGGGTTTACACTATAAAAATTGCATTTTTAGGCATTTTTTTAACCATATCACAACATCGTTGTTTTTTCACTATACGCGGGTGCTCTTGGAACATAACCCCCGTGATAAGCAGGGGTTTACTGTATAAATATATACATGAGCTCATATAGTTAAATAAATAAACATACAAATAAATGTTTATACTACAACATTTTTTAAACAATATTTTCCTAATGAACTCTTTAGATGGTGTACAATAGTGCACATCATACCTATGAGTACAGCTGCATGTAAAAAAAAAAAAGCCCTATTCAGTCTCATTAAAACATACTTAAAATCAACCCTGGATGATGACAGATTGGGCCTGGGTGTTCGGAGTATGGAGGAGTTCAGATTTTGTGAAATCAGTTTGCCTTAAACCACAGGAACCTCTGAAAATGACTTCTGTAAGTTTGTTTGACACCGTGCTTTTTAAGTGTAATTCTTATCTCATGTAATTATGTAGAATTTATAATTTTTTTCTTGCACTTATTCCCCCCACAATTTTTGCTTGGTTATTTTTTTTAAATGCTTAAACAAGTCCGCATGAAACTTGGGCTCTAAAACTCTCTTATTTCTTTGTCTCAACACTAACATCCTGTGCAGTTCCATAGTCACTAAGGGCGAATCAGAATTCAGCAGCCAATACACTTGCTGTGTGAGTGGCCAAACTTAATGAAATTTTGTTGGTTCGTTCATAATGGCATATTGATGCTATTTACCAAATTTCAAATAAATCAGCCATAAGATGCCACTACAACAAGCTATAATGTTTTCCTCTGTTTCTTTTGTTGTGGTTTGGTCTATCTTCAACATTCATTTTCTCTTTAAATCCATGTGCAAAATTAACAATGATTCAACCTCTCATTACACAACATATGTCTACTTTTAACAGTAATTATCTTATTAGCTTTGTCATAAATAATTTAAAAAAAACATTAACAATCATTCCAGATTTTGTAAATCAATGCAGGGTTACATAAAAAAGCTTATTATAAATGAGTCCTCATGATGAATCTCTACACCGCAGTCACTGTTGCCTGCGTAAGCAGTGATGAGAGTGAATGAATACATTCTGAGGCAGCTGAACTGTTTCTAATAGATTGTTTAAAAGTTTTAAACAGAATTAGTTATTAATCATTCTGTCAAGCAGACCTGACTGTGTTCACCGTAAAGGCAGAGATATTGACATGCCTTTTAAATGATGTTTACTCTGATTGGTTATTTCTTTCTGAAATGTACAGAGTAGATAAAGTATAAATAATAGAAGTATTAATGTAGGCGTAAAT
This sequence comes from Alestes dentex, assembly GCA_037576975.1. Classification (NCBI taxonomy): domain Eukaryota; kingdom Metazoa; phylum Chordata; class Actinopteri; order Characiformes; family Alestidae; genus Alestes; species Alestes dentex. The sequence continues at coordinate 14,355,866 of JBBIGA010000002.1, forward strand.
CTAAATAAAGAAGAAAAACATTTGTTTTTTTCCGTACTTCTCAGTTGATTCTGGATCATAATGTAAGAGTAATGAGAGTAATGATGTACTGAGATTACATTTTCCATGAAGTAATCAATAAAGTAATCCCATTACAGTCATAAAACATCTCTCACCACTAGACTCATACTTTGTTGGCAGGGTTTGTACACTTTAAATGATTGTAGTTGTGTTCTCTAGGACTTGAAGTTGGAGAGGTGAGGTCTCTTTGGTAAGGTGGACTCATTGTGATCTGATATTTGCAGTCTTTGCTTTGCCTAGAATTTCATGTTGTAACTAACCTATGAACATTTCTGTCTCTGACCATTAATCGTAATTGTGATTGTACATATTGTTATGTGTTCAGATTTCACTGTCATGGCTGTCTTGGTCACTGGAGTACCCGGCCGGGCTCGACCCTGAAACAGCATCCGTTCTCCGTCGTACCGACCAGCTGGTATTGTTTTTCTCTGTTTGTCTGTCTTCATGATTCAGCAGTGATCCTGCTTTAAAAAGTACGCCAGGCTCTGTAGCCTGACACTCTCCAGCAGCCCACATTGGCGTGTCCTCCTCGTGCATTGGACTGGAACTATAGACTTTGAGAAGTTTGCCTTTTCCCTTAAGACTTATTCTTGCGAGGGCTTTGAGTTGTTACGGACTCTGCCTTGGAAACTGAGATATTTGTTCAATCATCACGCCCCTGTGCATAAAATAAGCTATTATCGGCGCTCCTGCAAGTGCGTGCTCATGTCTTTGGCCAGCCAAGAATGACATTCACCCAGAAAACGGATTATCTAATGACAAATTCAGACATTGTTAGATCTGAGTGGAGATAAAAAAAATGACAAGTGTTATGGACATTTTGGTTTGTCCCTTGTACTCATACTCAACCCTGGCCGCATATGTTGAACCCGTTGACACTTGTGAGGAAACACCAGTTTTTTTTCCTCCCCTTCATCATTTATGGTCTATTTATAGCCTGGGTGGACGTCAAATGTAATTTTCTCATCAAAGGAGAAGAATGGCCAGCCACCTATATTGCCGAACCTTCCTAATTTGATTTGTGTTGACAGTCTGATTTACCAAGGCCTTGGGAGGATAGATGCACTCTGAAGAATCTCGACTCTTTCTGTAAACGGATAAGCCCCGTGGCTGTTATCTAAAGCAAACAGATAGGCAATAAAACATATTGATGGACTAAAGGGATTATTTCTAAGTTTGTCCTCCCAATGCATAAACAAGAGTACAAATCAAGCATATTATTCATTGCAGTATATTTATAACCTAGCTGCCCGTTCCATAGGTAATACTTAGTGTATGTATGTATGTAGGTGCGTTTTCCATAAGTTTTAAATAAGTCTGCCTTATTTAAATGCTTAAGAGGTCCTCATGTTATCTTTGAGATGGGCAACACTTTCTTGACAAATAGATGAATAATTTAGGCATGTTAAAGGGAAGCAGAAAAAGAACTAGAATCAGCAGACAGTGCCGAGACCTGCTCCTGTTGACTGGAGCAGCTAATAAGAGAGCTGTCTTTGTGTGTAAGTGCTCAGAGAGACAAAGACTGATTCCTCCACTTTCTTCTCTTTCTCACTCTCTTCCTCCCATGGCCACCCTGCCTCACTTCTCTATTCTCCTTTCAGAAGGAGATTGCTTTGGTTATGCCTAGACACTATTGTCTAGCATCTGTGTAGGAGAAAGAAATGCCTCTGAGGATTTTACAGTGCAAGAAATATATTTTTTCAACATTATTTGTTTTACTAAACAATATAATTAGATGAATACATTTAGCATAGATATATGGTATACATACAAATACACAAATAAACACAGCTTGGAGATGGTTCACTGCTGCACCAGTTTGGGTTAGTTGGGTCAGTTTCTGGCCACAGGACACAGTTGGCGGGATATTTTTGGATAGTGGACTGTTCCCAGCACAGCAGTGATCCTGAGGTGTTGTGACTCAGCACACACACCACACACTAACATACCATGTCATTGTCACTACCCACATATTGCCTGCTCACTGGTGGTTCTGACCAATGACCCTTCATTAATGGGGTGAAGGATACTAACAAATGATGCAGAAACTGATGGACTACAGTCTGTAATTTTAAACTGCAAAGTGCTCCTGTATGGTGAGTGGAGCTGACGGAATGAACCAGAGTGGATTCAAGGTAGGTGTGCCTAATAAAATGGTACACAGAGCTGTTTTATTACAGTTCCTATGGACCACCGCTGCAACAACACTCTGGCGATTTATAGTGTTGTATGTTTTTATTGCATATTTAACACACTCAGCTAAAGACTGTAATGCACTGCAAATGGTATTTATTGATTTGTGAAACCACTGGGTCTGTGGGTACAAATGTTTTATTCAACAGCTCGCAAGGCTCGTAGAGCTAACAGCAGTAAATATTAATGATTATCATGGCACAAATTACGATCAGTGGTTTATTTGCTGTTAATAATGGGTCAATTATGTACAGAGTGATGCTCTTAATAAACAAAGCTCGGTGTGTTAGAGCAATTAATTAAGCCACAGAGTGTGTATATACAATCCAAAACAAACTGAAAAGGAGCTCTCAGTATTCAACATATGCTGGAAGAAACAACCTGCAAACAAAGCCCAATTTGCAAAAAATACGGCTTGACATAGATATTTTCCACCCAATTTGGCAAATGTTTTCTCAGTCTGGCCTTGGGCAGATCAATATGAGTCCAGCAGGCAGTAGGCAGCTTTACAGTGCTCTCCATTTCAGCTGCTGCTGTGAGCACTCCCCACCGAAGGTCCCAGTCATTACGGATCTGCGTGCTCACCACAGACCTGCTCTCCATCACGCCCTGAGAGCCGTGCACCAGCATAAAGCATGAGGCCATGACTACAGAGTTCACCAGTTCAAAACTGGTTTACTATACATCGTGTTTAGGTGCTTTTGTGTCATAAAAATGCAGATCAGTCAGTCACTGGCATTCAGGCACATAACCGAGATTGAGACTTTTGATAGGCTACAATGTGGACGTGTGGACCAGACACATTTATATACACTCTATGACCTCCATTTTCTCCCACTGCTGACCCAGGCGTTCAGCTGCTTTCAAACAACTTATATCATCTCTGTAGAAAAGCACTGACAAAAAAGTGAGATTTTGGAGCAGCCGCACTTGAGCCTAAGGTCACCATGCCCAGTGCCAAGTATTGGCTAGACTGGTATAAAGCCCCTCCAGCATTTGGCAGTGAAGCAGTGGAAATGCACTCTCTGTTGTGATGAAGCTCCATCCAACACTTTAGGGATGTTTGCAATCCAGACTTAATCATCCAGCATCAGTACCTGACATGCCCTTGTGTCTGAATGCAATCAAATCCACACAGCAACGGTCCAACATTTCCTGTAAAGCCTTGGTAGGAAGAACAGAGGCTGTTGCAGCAGTAAACTGGAGACAGACAGCCCATTAACACCCTTTCAGATTTCAGAAGAAATGTTGGATAATGTTGCATATGTCCCACACATTCAGGACAGAAATCCAGGTCTAGCTTTCAGTTAGTAAAAAGCATGTCTTTTTTTGTTTGAATGTGACTGAAGAATTGTGTGTGCGGCAGAAGTATATTTGATTGTTGTTTGTTTCCTAGCTATTCCTTTATCCACAGTAACTGTTTTGCTCTCTGAGCCTCATGACTGAGCCGTAAACACTTATCTCAGTCCTTCTTCTGTTTCCCTTCTGATTTCCATTCGTGTTACATGCTAATGTAAGTCATAGATGATGCGCGTTCAGTCAGCCGGTCATGAAGTCAGTCTTCTTATACCAGCAACATGGCACTGTAAGCGAGGCCCTATACAAAGGCATCCAATTAAGAACTATTCTAATTCAAAACTCTTTGTCAGTTCCGGTGGAAGGCATAAAGCTCCCATCAGATGGCCGGGTCTTGAGGAACCCTCGTTGCCAGATAAAGAACAGCAACAGATCGGGCAATAGGACCAGTCAAAAGTTATTTAATGAGTTTAGGGTGAGACAGGGTCAGTTTTACTGGTGCTCTTGTGCTCATTAGCGAAGAGAAGAGGCTCTGATGTTTGCTTCAGAGTCTCTGCTAATGACCAGCCCTAAACAACAGACTCTCGCCTGCTGCAGTCTCAGCTGAATGCTTTTAGATGAATACCGGCTCATTGTCCGAGACACCGAATACATCACATCTCACAGCTTTAATGCAGACAGTATAAATAATAGGCAGATGTGACAATGCTGTTACACTACTGCATTTTAAGCATGTTCTTTTTTTGCTTGAAATGATACAGGTTAAAATCCCACTCTGGCCTTTTGGTCCCGCAAAGGGCAGACATATGACTCCTTAACAGCGGTTAAACTGTGGAGATTTTAAGACCAATTAAGGTTCAAACCTTTTAGAACACTGCATCGACCCCGAGAGAGGGAAATGTGGTCTTATCTCCCAGCATCGTTCCAAGGTAGCACATGAGGACAGGCAGCAGCAGCGCCGGTCTCTGTGTGAGCAGTGGCATATGGTGCAGAACACCTCGCTATTTATGACCAGCCTCCGGCGAGAGCTGTGACAAGGGACGCTTCCTCCATAGCTCCAACAGAACAGTGCTTTTAATTGTGAGGATCCCCACTCCCTTTTGGAAAAAAATAAATCAATGAATGAATTTAAAACTGTTACAGTTATGTCTCAGGCAAAATGCTTATGGGATGGCTAGAGGTTTAAACTAGGATTTCTACTCAGACTGGGGAGGAAGATGCTTCGTAGATTGATACTCTTAGTGAAAGAAATTGAGAAATTCTCTACCAGTAGATAAAGATAGAACACTGCTGCTGGCATTCAGCTGAGAGCAGTTGATTACTCTGAGTTGAGCGAGAAATGCAAGGTAAATAGTCACTGCTCACACAGATCAGCCTACTTTTATTATTTCTGCATCATATCACATCTATTCAGCTGGTAATTTTTCAGAGATGACCCCAAATACCTCTGCTCTCAGCCTGACACAGCGCCGCCGTTCAGGCACTGATGAAAGAGATTTCGGTGTTGGTGTCCAACCTATTTCGCAAAAATGGCCTGGGGCATCTGATAGGGAAGCTTGAATTGATTTATTAATCTAATCAGAGAGACATAAAGGAAATGCAATCATCGAGCTCCAATTCTCCAACAGGAATGTCACAGAGGGTCACTTAGCCTATCACTCGAGAGCATCGTCTCTTATTTCCCATTGCGCGCTATAATCACTCTCATCAGAGTTATTGCATGGTCTCAAGCGCCTTCGTAGCAGGCTTTAAAAAAGGTCCATTACTTCTCCTTGTGTTGTCTCTCTGAAGCTGATTAGGTTGTTCTCAGCTGGCTGTTGGACAGGTGCCGAGATTCACTGTTTTGTTACCAGTGTATCGATTACCAATAACAGCTTACACAGGACACTGACATCCCTCATCATCCAGATGAGGACATCTTTCATCTTCAGAGGACAAATGCAACAGGAACCTTCTTTCAGCCACTTTTCAGGCATGCCCAAACGTTCTTGGTTTCACTGCAGAGCGAGCGGTTTTCCCTCGTGAGTACGGCAGAGGAGAAAGCCCATCTGTTCAGTAACGTAACAGAGTGAGAGCAGGATAATGATCAGCCTTTGACAAGTGAATCCATCAAATATCACCCCAAAGCCAGCTGGACAGGCAGAATGCACTCATATTCAGAACGGCTGTAGCTCTGTCAGTTTATTCTAGGTTTGTTTACTGCTGTGGTAAAATTTCATTTCACTGGTCATGAATATTTTCTCTTCGCCGTTCTTGTGCATGACAGACATTTGAAAATGCAGTGTTAACCAGTCTTGATATGAATGGGAGTTACAGCATATTAGATATGTCTACTACAGCCTAGGCATGTCCTCAGTCTGCCCTACACTCGTCAGCCTGTATACCTGCATATTCCTTCAAGACGGGAGCTAGATGAAGAACAGGACACTGCAGTTCATTTAAAGACATCATACAGCAAGGGCAAACAAGCATTCCTACACTTTGCTTCTGTTAATTAATGTACGTCCAATGTACAGTATGTATACTTACAGATTTACCCACCTATTATCCTGAATATTAAAAAGTATGTTTTCATATAGACATTTAAATGATACATTGCAAAGGAAAAATGCCACAAAAATGATTGACACTGTTAACAATGACATCTTTGAGACATCTCTTTCTTGCCCAAAAAGATTTAACTCTCCTCTGAAATGTCCCAGAACATCACTTAATTCGTTTCTTTTTTACAGCCACAGTTCTTTTTTCATAAAGCATTTATTAGTGGTTCATGCTTGCAGATTATAAAACCAGTTGTACTGGCATGAATATAAAGTCTTTGCTACTGTGATTTACAGCTGTTATCTCAACACAGTAAACATGCACTAATCACATCTTCCAAGTTTTAATGGTAATGATTTCCTCTCTGAGCAACAATTCGTAACACAGAGATATCTTTGTATTTTAACTCACTAGTGTGATTTTATTTCTATCCGAAGACAGTGTGGCTGCTTCATTGTGCATGTGCAGAATGCAATTTGCAGTTAGAAGGCACTTCTCAGACTGTGTCAGTCAGGTGGCAGGAGGAAGAGTCACGCTGGTAATGGCCTCTAATTAAAGCTGCTTTTCATTTCGGGGACAATCGAACCTCCAGCCCCCTCCACAATTACGAACAGGACTTCCTCCGAGAGTGGGGAAGAGAGGGAGAGGGTGAGAAAGAAAGTGGGGGAAGGGTAGGGTGAAAAAAAGGGGGGGGAGAGAAAGAGAGAGAGAGATGCAAGGCCTTAATTATCCGTACCTCTCTTTCCATTATTGCATTCCTTCCAACTCAACGGAGGCATGAACACAGAGGCGAAGGAGACACATCCTCTGTAGGGATGGAAATCTTCAGGCTGACAGTGATACAGTACAGCAGTTATGGCTAAAGCTGTTTAACCCTCAATCCTGCGGAGACTGTTATCTGTCAGAAAGTACTGTTTTTAAAACATTTTTTTCTGAAACATTATAAGCTGATGCCATGAAAACACTCTCAGATCAGTCTTGCACTAATAAAACAGTTCTGCAATGCTGATTAACTTACTTAAGCAACAGTAATTACATCATATCATCCATAATTTCAGAATTATTGACAGCGTGCTAATTATAGTACAGTTTTAGCACACTTTTTAACATTGCTGTTGTAGAAATCAAGATGCTTTAGTTATTACATTCACACGCACGCACACACACACACACACACACACACAAGCCGGAGAGCGAGTTCCTGTTGTTTGCTGTCTGCTTTCTCATTCTCTGTCTCAGGAGAGCTAAAATAATTCGGCAGTTATTTAGAGCTGATATTTAAAGAAGCTCTGATCAAGTCTAAACATGAAGAACATCTTATTAATTGCTGCCACCAAGTGGAGCAATGCTGGCAGGCCTGGATTCCTTCCTCCTTTTCTCTTTGTTTTAATCTTTGCTCTGACCAGATCTGTGAGGGCATTTTTGAGTTAGCGCTCATTAGAATTTCAGCAAAAAAAAAAAAAAAAGAGTCAAATTCCCTGATTCCCTTCCTCCTTCATAATCCTATCACTTGAGCTCCTCACTCATTATTATGTGGTAGAGCTACAGCATGGCTCAGAAATGCTCTGTTCTAGCTGTGCAGGAGAGAAAAAAAAGGTTTTGAAAAGTAATAGTAATGTCTGGGGAGTACGGAGTTATTTTACAGACATTTCTGAAGAGGAAAATAACTTTTCTTAACTGTTTCTCTGCTACGACTGAGTGCCATTATATAATTTTTGAACATATAACCATCTAACAGTGCTAGTTAGGTAAAACTACAACCTACACGCGGTGGAGTTAGTTTTAAGGAAGTACTACACTAAAGCCATACAAAGCAAATAAAGGGGGAAGTTCATATCTCCCCATATACAAGTTTTCATTCAGATTGATCAAAATGTACAATAGATGGTATAAAACAGTATTTGTTGTTACAACTAGACTGTCTGGTACAATTAAAACACATATGGGGTAAGCGTTAATATTTCCACTGACTGACCTGTTTACAAATGGTGGATATGCAAAATAAAGTTTA
>JBBIGA010000002.1:14366463-14384434 GCA_037576975.1 Alestes dentex
TATATATATACACACACACACACACATCTCCTTGGGAATCAAATTTATTTTCAACAAATTTTCAAAAACATATCAGCACACACAATTGATTTTATGCGAATAAATACTCAGTGCACTGATTTTTTTGCTGGCTGGGTTGCAGGGTGAGGTCTGATGGAGCCCACAGGGTTAAGCTGGTCTCCATAGTGAGGGCAGAGCACATCAAGCTGCTCCTGTGTGTGTGTGTGCACACACCATTAGGGTGTAACTCTAAAAACCATCACCCCTCCAGTGACCTTTACAAAGTTTTTGTAAGCACTGTGGTTTTAGTGGGAGGGGGAGGGGTAAGGTTTTCCTGTAAGTATTGTGTGGATGTTGTACATGTGTGTGTGTGTGTGAGTAGAGGGGGAGTTTTAATGTGGAGGCTATAATAGATGTGTGTGTGCATGGGTGGGTGCAATTATTCAGAAACCTTGTTTTCACATACACTGAGGCATAAACAAGTCAAGAGGAGTTGCACACTAGCAGCTACATTATGTTAATAATAAAAAAAACATTTTTATTTTATTATTAAAACATTTTTTACATATTATTTATGAAGCACCTTTCAAGGAATGACTCAACTTAGAAAAATAAATAAATACATAAATACATAAAACCAAACTTACTAAATGAGTTTGTCCCAAACAATATAATTTAGCAGGCCATTCCTGTCCAGTCCTTGTCATTGTCGGGTGACGTACATCAAGATAAACTTGACAGCATGTGTAACTGGTTGTTCTAAAATATGTACAAAGTGAACTTTTTAGTGTCTGTGGAGCTCAAGATTCACCTGCATTACACCAAAAGCACAGCTGTGATAGACGAACGATAATTTATACCTGTTGGCTGGTCTATTTTGCATGTAATGATATACATAATGAGCACACAGATAAATGCACGAAAGGGTAATTCGGTGTTCAGTGCATGTTTAGACCACTTGAAGGAAGCTATACTTAAGAGGTCCAAAAATGTAGTTAGCAAAAAGCAATGTGTACAGACCTGTGGGCAAAAATATTAGACATTTTGCAAGATGTTTCAAACACAATGATTTTCTTTAGAGGCTTGTGCTCAAGCAATTGAAGAAAAACTCCAATATTCACCCAATCTTGAGGTCCCTTATAATTCCTTTAGAGTATGCCTTACTGAAGGAAGCAGCTGGGCTGAAATAAAACCATTCTGGATGCTGCAAAAACAAACAAATACAAATTCGGTTCCCTTGGGGGTAAGGCTTTCTGCTGAAAATATATGGTTAAGTAATTACAAATAGACTGATTCAGTCATGCCCTGAATATGGACCGAGTCCTTTATTCAGGCCTGGGAGGCTTCTGAGAAGCATTAATCTCGTTATCATCATGCAATGCCCCTTAGGTAACCGACAGAGGACAACTGGAAAGAGTCAAAACCACCAGCTCGAGTTGATCTGTTGAAGTCTGATCACCCTGTGAATAATCCATCTCGTTTGAGGAACTGAAGCCTGGCAAGCCCTTTCGTCTTTGACCATAATGGAGCTGCAACTGCTACCACTTATAAACTTAGAAGACTGGACATCTCAAGATCAGTAATAACATGATACCATAAAAAAAAAAATAGTATGTCGTTTTCATACACTGACAGGATTGGTAAGGAAGGGAATAAATGGCCAGGTTTGTTCAAAGGGGCATGTCTGCACTTCGAAAATAAGGAAATTACGCTTTTCTGTCGCCATTATGAAATAAGGAAATGGAGCAGAAACATTCAACAACAGTGGTTTATTAGGTTCACAGTTTCTGATTGATATTCATCTATTAAATATGCATGGTAAATTCAGAGTCTGCCAATACTTGTTACTTACAAAAAATGAACAAACATTATCACTCAAGAGCAATACAAAGTCACACATTTTAGAGTTGTTGAAAGTTGAAAGGCAATCTACATTGCATTGGTACCATGCGCTTGATAAAACCCCCACTGGTGAGTTTAGCATTTGAAGAAAACAGCACATGATTGGGAGTTACAGTTTCTGTTTCCTTTAGGTTAATGTGCCATTAGGAATTTCCTCCAGTGATGTCTAAGCATAAGCAAGTCTAACATTGTTTTTATCTATGACAAATGGAACTGAATTTAATTAATACTTAGTATGCCAAACACATCTCCATTACTCAGTATAGACTGAATGCAGTAAATTGGTAAACTATAGGAAATACTGAATTAGAAGCGTCAAAGTAGTAAAGAGGTCTTGGACTGAGAACAGCCAATACGTTTCTGCTTAAAGACACTGGATGTCTAAAAACAACAAAACACACCAATGCACTTCGATAAGGAATTCTACTTCATATACTTCAATAGGGCTCTCATGTGTTGTCTTAAAAAAATAATCCATTTTATATATACAACAATGCTCAAAAAGACTGAATTATTATTTACAACTGCACAGCTGCTCCATTACATGAAAGGAGAGGACAGTGGGGTGAATAACAACAAAAGGGTCAAGATATTCAAATTAATACTCGATATAGTGATATTTATGTGAGAGTATTTCAAAGTTGCATGAATAATCTCAGTATGCTACATTGAGGAATTTGTAGCATAGTGTACTTAAGACTCAATACACAAATAACAGCCAAAACAGAGTGATAAAACAGAAAATCCTTGGTAAACATGTCATAATCAGAGCATTTCTGTGAAATACACAGGCTACAACTAGCTGTCAATCTTTCCACATTTCAAACCACAAGTTAAAATCTATGAGACACATCTGTTCTGGTTTCTAACCAATTTTTGTGAATACTTTGTGAATCTAATATGATTAAAAACTGATCTTTATTAGATTGGTCAAAGTCGGTAAAATACTGTAGGCCTGATTAGGCAACGTTTTTCTTGCACTTACAAAAGGACCCATCAGAATATTGTACCTCCAGGACAGTTGTCACCAAACCTCCTGCTGGAGATCCACCTTCCTGCCAGCTTCACATCCGACACAAATCATTCGGCTGATGAAGGAAACTCTGAAGGAAATAATTAGATGGAGTAGGTGGAGTCGATCAGTGCTGGAGATCTGCAGAAGGGTAGATCTTCAGGAGCAGGGCTGACCACTGCTCTAGGACATCCCGAGTATGGGATCTGATATTTGTATCTAATAAAGGAACAGCAATTAACAGCAATATAATAATAGCAATATTCTGTTATCCTTACTCTTACATGATATGTATCACAATTTGATCACAATTCCATAAGATCTTAACTCTACATACCCCAATGCTTCCATTCATGCTTCTTTAAGGCATATCAGTATATTGCAGTCCCTCAGCAAGACATGTCAGTGTTGAAGTACATTTTACATGTACAGTGCAGTGCCCTCTACAAAAGATTCAAACAGAAAACCTCCTATGGCAGAGGGACCTGATAAACGATAGCAGGGCCTGATAAAACTATTTAGAGGTGCAGATTCTACATTTATCACTTCTGCATTTTAGACAACACTCGGGATTTCAAGTGTTTGGAGGTGCAAACACTGCTATAGATATGCGGTAGGAAAGACGGTGTTTAGACTCCTGACCTGCAACACTCTGACCTGCAATTATGGACAGTATAATACAGAACACAATGATAGCAAGCGAACTGACAACAGTGGCACATCCATTTGCCAATCACTGGCAAAAGTCTGTCTAGTGGAAGTTCAAAGGATTGTGGGTAGTGTAGTACACAGTTGACAGAAAGGTATAATAGTCACCAATGTTTTCAGGCCCAGCAAGCATCTGTAGAAAGCTCAGTCTCCAGAACAGCCCCGAATGGAGGCCACTTTGAGTGTAGCAAGAGAGGCCCGAGCAGACGTCAATGGATTATGGCTTCTAGCTTTAGTTCCTTCACATCCGAGGCTATGCTATGTGACACGTGGAAAATAGGGTACCATTAGCCAGTCATTCATGGTGACCTGATCCCAATGCAGAAGTTCCAGCAGCACTTGAGCTGACAGCTGGGGGAAAATTCATGACGACAGACCTAGAGAAGATGACCGGAGATGTAGGCTTAGTTCCAAACACTCTGCATCTAAATCTGTACTGGACTGTAAGTTCTGGGACACATGCTCTTTATGGGTCAGGTCAAAGCAGATTCAGTTCTAGAGCAAACAACACTTCAGATCCGAGGTGCAGGTTAAGGACCACGTCCTTCAGAGTGTCCTGTACCCTTAGCTTGGTTGAGAGCATGTCCAGTTCAGATACTTAAGGTCATGTTTCTCAGGAGCCACTGTTGGGACCGGCTGCCACTGCAGTCTCTCAGAGTGGGAACCATCTTGTCCTCCTCAGAGGGCATGTCCAAACACTGGTTACTGTTCACATGCAGCAAGGTCAGGCGCTGGAGAGGATGACAATAACACAACAACAATGACAACAACAACAAAGTGGTTCTGGAGCACAGCTTGGCATGTTACTAAGGTTGTGTGCGGATATCACTGAATGAAACTTTTTTGGTAATGGAAAAGCAGGCTGGCTTTGAGAAGTGTTGGATCCACAGTCAGGTGGGACGTCCTGTAACTTAGTGAAGTATTCCTGCTATTGTTTAATGCTGCAAAAGTAAAAAAATCAGGGCCTAGTACAAAGTTGTGACTCTCGACCAGTTAAAAAAAAGTTTACTATTTATGAATATTGTATGCAGTGGCAGATGGAGTTATATAAAATATTTCTTGTCAGAAAGAGGCAGTCAATCAAAACAGTGCATTTAGAGAGTGGATGTGAGAATGGGAGAGAGGGAGAGAGATGGAGGCACGGAGTCTTAAGGGCTTCTGAGTAAGCACTCATGGCCACTTTGTGAGAGTCGATGCACTTCAGCCACCCTGCACCTGCCTTACTCAGCCTTCAGCACACATCAAACACTTCTCGAGAACAGGCTGCGTGGGGAAAAATCCAATAGCGAGTCAGAGATGATCTTTTCCTCCTGAACAAAACTGCAGCGAGTCATTTTTTCGCAAATATTTAGCAGTCTGAGAGCAATTTAAGCAACGTTCAATGACCAATAACCAGCTGTAACAAAACGGGGATCCGTTTCAAAATGTGTGTGTATAATGTTTACCTTAAAAAAGGGGCACTGGAACAGTTTTTAAAATCACAAATATTTGGCTGTGATCCCATACCAAGACATATATCAGAACTATGTGCAACAAAATAGAGATATATTTCTTTCACGATATATAGAGAGAGATATTTAAACTTTTTTTTTTCCTGGAGGGATTTCAGTCTAACTCTAAGCTTAAAGCGGCTATTCTCCTCAGACTACTTGCCATGCAGTACCAAACCATTCATCAGCCATGGCAGACACTGTACTGCAGAAAAAGAATTTAAAAAAAGCCAAGCTGAGGGAGGGCACCCTTCCAAAATCGTGGCCTCCAAGCGCCCGGCCTGAACGGGTGTCATCAGTCAGTGTCTGTGCGCGGGCAGGTGACGAGAACGTGTTGGACTTGGGGTTCGGCTCCATTTGCACTATTCAAGCAGCAGCACGCAAAACTAATGAGTGTGACTGGCCTCTGGTTTCAGGCTCAGCGCTAATCACAAACAGCTCAGTGGGCTTCATAATTAAACACTGTCCTATCAAACAGCTGCTAGCTAATGGATGAACAAAATGAGCATGTGAAAAAGCATATTACAGCTTTGTTCGAGTGGAGTGTAACGATAGAGCCCAGAAGCGGTCGCATTACAGAAACCTCACTTAAGTACTCTCTACAGTGAGAAATTGAATGAAAAGTAATTGGGCAAGTGGTGCTGATTGAATGCTGTTGCTTTGGGGCTGAATGGAGACCTTTCCTTGTATTAACTGATGTACCGAAGTTATTCAGAGTTTTTTTTTTTAATGTGGGAGAGCGAGGTCAGATCTGATCTCCGGGGGTACAATAATATACGGAGTGAAAAGATTTCACTTACATAAAGTGCTGAGTATAGACATAATGCAAGTACACACACACACACACACACACACACACACACACACACACACACACACACACACACACACACACACACACACACAATCAACCTGAAAGCTGTGACAAGCTTCTAACCATGTCCATCCTGTGTAAATCATGCCTCACAGTAATGTAAAATGAGGAACTTACAACACAATAAACTTCTCTTTACTCCTCATAAATAAAATAAACACAGCTGATACAAAACTCTGAAACATACATTCAGTATAAAGGCTTCATTCCGAATGTTCCAATTAGAGCATTAACCGAGGCATCTGTTCGGCCAAACAGGGCACAGGCAAAACACGGCTATTTAGATTAGTGCCAGTGTCAGAATACTGTAGAGAGAAATCAATTCTCATTAAGCAAAACTGCTACGTGCGTGGGACCAATAAAGTGGCAATTACATCTTCCATTCACAGTAAGAGGATCTAAAGGTCAGTGCTTGGTGTGTAGTGTGTGTTTCCTCACACACAGCTTGGAGATTGGATAATTAAATGAGAGCTGTGGTTTTGTCAGTGTGTGGTGGCACAAGCAGTGCACAGGGAGTTAGAACACACATGCCCCGCTCCTCTAATGACTGTGTGTTTTTGGCCACATTGCTCCTGCACACCGTATCATCAACAACCATCATATCTGTGCTTACACCACCTGAGGGAATGTCTAGATACACAACACACACCGGCTCAAACCCCGCTCGGCCAGAACAGCACGATTTTGTTTGTTCCATTCTGACGTATAGTCATGGTTTGCTGGCCATTCATTGATTACAAGCATGTTGTGGCCAATCTTAGTCCTCCAATTACCGTTCAATGCAATTTTTTCAAATTTTAATCTTCAAAAATGGCAAGGGACCACAGTGTAGAGCGTGGTGGTGTTTTTTTTCTTACCCATTTCCAAAGATGAAAATGGTTATCTTAAAAACAAGCCAAAAAACACTGCTGCCTCATTGGAGCAGTGTTTATGATATATGGTTAGGGATGCACGATACGCACACACACAATTTGACAATAAATGGCAAAAATATTGATATATAATTTTCTATTTGAGCTCATGCATACGATGAAGCCTGTTCAGAGGCACAAATGGCAGGAAGGTAGTCATTTACGAATGTGGAACACGACAGTAATTACAATGAATTTCATCACAAACCATGTTTTAGTTAGATAAATTATGTTTTAATGAACACAGCGCAGTACCAATGGTGCTACTCATTTGCATACCCCTTTTTACAATTACTGCTCCGAACTGGATGACTAGCCAGGATTGGTCAAACGCAGTGAGGTTTCCTAGTGTGTATTATGAAGTAAATTCGTAACACTTATAGTAACACTTACATCAGTGTTCGTGCTTTTCCACAGAAAATGAATGAAGAATGAACTCGGCATCCTTTTTAAAAACTAGAGCCAAACAGATGTCCTTTGGTGTAAACGTTTTCTGTTTTTTTGATATTTTATCTTCAGTCTTTTAAAATACAGAATGATCTGCGGAGTCATAGCTTGGGGAGTTCTTCTAGTGGGTAGCTTTTAGCTAAAGCCATCTTTTTAAATCTAGTATCAGGTTCCACACTGGGTTATGATGACTGGTTAGTTGGATAGATGAACATTGCCAGTTGTTTTAGTCCTTTAATTACATCTCCCTGTTGTTCATTAGGAATATGTGTTCACTCCGTCACTTATGAGTGTCTGCCTAATAATGTAATGTAAAATCATGAATCAAACTCAAATAACTGAAATGTTCAGTTTATGATACCGATCCGATATCTTTGAGGATAAGGTGATATACTGTGTATCAGAATGATCATGACTCTTAATAGGTTTTCAAGCATGCTGGTGTCGTTTTCGCGTGACTGTGTACAATTCAGCTGACACCAAGATGAAAGTTGTGCTTGCTGGGACCTGGTTCAAGCTTTTTGTTTTTTTTTAAAAAATCTTTTTTAGAAATGTTCTTAAATCTTTTTTGATCTTATTAATTAAAAGCTTCTCATATGTAGTTCCTTCCTATCGTAACTAGCCAGACCAAATAAATCAGGACTTGTTCTGTGTAGTGCACAAGTTAAACTACGAGCCTATTGTTTATGTCCACAAACTCCTGAATGCTTATGGATCAACTATAAGGACACTTTCAAAACATGATCCTTACTATGTGAAACTATGCATTAGACATAGGATAAGGCCTGTTTGCCATCATAACACCCAGTGATGAATACCTATGGGCTATTTGCTAGAATTTGGAGCAACAGAAAAATATCACAGCCTTTGTCTGTGTCAAACACGCCAAATAAAACTTCCACGACTAATTTCCTGTACCGCTTTTAACTACTGGGTCACCCCTTGGCCTACATGTAAAAAGAACAAAATTAACGGGTTTAAAATGAACTGGTTCTGCTTTGAGCAAACTTGAGCACATTTAAAAAAAAAAACTATTTTTGTTTCTGCGTCCTTGTGATGATCCTACATTACATCACTGAATGTAATCCTCTACAGTACATGACTGAAGTGAGAGTCTGCAATATCTTGTGAGACCTACACAGGTACTAAGCGACCACTTACATCACTTACAGCAAGAAAAAGGTACCGGCAATATATTTTATTATTATTCTCGTAAATGTGGTTGTGATATGCTTTTGTGATGTGATAAGCATCAGCAATACTTTTAGAACACTAAACTTGCATGTATCAAAGTTTACATACATTTATGCCAATTGTAGCTGCAAACTGTGCAAACAGAGCAGTTGCATGAACTGCATTATGGAGTAAAACTTTATGCATTTAAAACATTGTGTAATTATCATATTTTAATAATTCAGTTGTATTGTCTTCCTAACTGGATTCTTTTTTTAAACATGGTACAGTTTCTCATAGCTTTATTTGTATTTTAAGGCACTGCTGTTTTTCAGGTGCATTTTCAAATCATTTTCAGAACCTCAGAAAAAATAAAATATTGTAATACATTTCGTGTATGGTGGAAAAACATCATGAAAAAAAAAAAAAAGTATTGCAATGATTTTGTTACATCGCCCAACCTTACTCTCTCAAGTCTTCATGTTCCTTGTTCACGGAACATCAAAGTCACAAACCGCTTCTTCAGGTTTAATAATCACTCCAAGATCGCATATGTTCAAAGCTTGAGTGATGAGAATGAATGCATGAACAAACAAAATAATAAAGAGTGCAGATGACTAATGGTCTGAAATGCAACACAGCATTTTCCACAAAAAAAGCATGAAGCAGTAAAAATAAAAAAGGCAGAGAGGCCATTAAAATTCTGGGTTTTGACAATAAATATATAAAAAAATCCCTCTGTTTGTGCGGTGCACAGATGTTGCGTCGCGGTGTGAGAGGATGTTCAGATGCAGCCTTTCTCTCAGAGAGGCCTCGGCCATGAAAGAGGCCTTTCACAATGAGAGATCACTTCAAAAGAGCTCGTAAACAAAGACAAACCCATTTCAGTGCTCAGTGCATAGATAATCAGCTCAGAATAAAGCTGCCTCCTCTGCTCTCACTCGGAGAGAGCTGGCATGTGAGGGACGAACCAGCAGCTACAAAATTTTCATGCCAAAATGAATATTTATGTAAGAAAAATAAATGTCAAATGAGACAGAAAGGTTCCGGTACAGAGCAGCCTGTAATGTCTGTTACAACTTTCACACCAAACCTTTGTAACCACTCCAGTCCACTATAACAGACATCAATAATGGTCATCGGATACGGCCACCCATTCTGAATAAAGATGATAGTGGTGAGGACTCCAGAAACAACAGACAAGCCACAGCACACAGGAACACCAACTAGAACTACAAAACACATCCACAGTTTGGCCTATATGACCCTACTACAACATCAAACTGTTCTACTTTAACACATCAAGTCAAATGGCCCCAGTCCTCGTTCTGCCCCTTAGCCTTTCTCCTTCATCGCTCAGAAAACTGATCCAAACATGGCAGCTACTGTGCATCCGCAGTCAAGATCCTATTTATATCCAGGTATGGGAGCATGCAGCTCTTCTCATGAAGAACTGCATTTCAGCTGGGGGTCTAATTGAGTCCACAGTAATACACTCAATAACACTAAACTCTATTTCAAGTCATTTTAAGTTAGCCAAACTCTAGCAGCCGATGTTCTTTTCGGTAATATTGCTTCTTCATGTAAATCAGTCATCCCCACTGAGTTCACCCTATTTACAGAAGAGAGCCCAGCAGGATGCAGAAAACAAAAATAGTGGTGCAAAATAGTAAACTTTCAAAAAAATAAACACAGAGATAAATATTTGCATCCCGTAGACTGAGTAGACAACTGACCAAGCTACATTCCGTCCGCAGAAATCAACTCACGAGTATAAAATTAAGAACAACTATGGTGCACAATAAAGAGACATTTTCAATCAGTCTTTCAGACATAGTCTGAATAGAGAATCCATGGTGGAGAAAGAGAATCAGGCTAGGGGCTGATTCTGCACTGGGCCACTAACCTCCCCGGCACTAACCTGCGGCGAACTTGGACCAGCAGCTACAGGAAATAATCGGTGGGGCTGTAGTAGAGCTTCCTAAAGACCTCCAGTCTGGTGTAGTTCTTGAGGACCCACATCTGAAGTGGACTATCATCACAGTACTCCACTGTAGGCCCATACGTTCCATCCTCCAGGCGACTGATGGTAAGGCATGACTGCGTGATAATGTGCAGGAACGTGCCCTTCTGATGGCCACCATGAGATACCAACACAAAGCAGGGTGGATGAAGATGTCAAGGTGGAACACAGACACGCCATCTACTCTACGACACAATCACAGCACTACTGGAACACTTACAGACAATGGAACAGACAATGGTGCAGTTTAACAACCCCTCGGACTGACGCGGATTAAGTGGTACTGGCCAGTTTATTTGACCAAATATTTCAGTAGAAAAAAAAAAAAACGTTTATTGAAGTGCAAAAATCTCTTTGAAAGGTGCATCCTGGCCAAGTGGCACATAATACATTTCCATGCATAAGACTAACAGCAAATAGCACAAAGTCTGTAATTAAAAGCAGGCAACACAGATTAATAATGAAATAAATGAGAAAAAAAAAAGTTTTTAAAACATGTTGACAAAGACCTGCGTCTACTTTTTAAAGAAGAGTTAAAGAAAGCCAACAGTTCCAGTTACTGAAGTTTTACTGGAACAGGTATTAATAGCCAAAACAGATGATGAAATGAGCAGAAAGATGGATATGAGATAAGAGGTGAGAATGAGTATATGTGATAAGAGGTGAGAGTGATATGCGGATATCAGGGAGGCAAACTGGAGGCCTAGGCTGTTCCATCCTGAAAATAACTGCTAGTGATATTTGCAGCAGTGTCGGTGTCTGAGCATTCACGCTATTTTTAAACGTGGTCTCTAATCCTTTGGTTGTCAAGAAGAATAAGTAAAGAACTTACTCCTGTGAGATGTTTCACAAGAAACCAATAAAACTTTAATGGAATGAAATCCTGGAGTCAGCGACAGTGTTATAAGCTTTTAAAAGTGGTTTAAAAGATTGATAGCAGTGACAGCCTGACATTTCTGAAAACCCAAACCAGTTAATATTTTATGCTGCATAAATTACTCATCAAAAAAGGCCTGAAACTTTGGCTCTCTCGACCAATATATAAATAAACCAATCTGCAGGGGCTTTCAGTAGCCTGGCACAAGAGGCCTTAATCATTTGGAGGTGAAAACACAGTTTTCACACAAGGAAATGTCCCAATGGCACGGCCCAATCCTCAAAAGGCAGGGAGGTCTGTGTCTAAAATTAGTCTTTTCTCAACTTTCTATCTTTAAGTCTCTAATGGCAATGTCCCCTTTCATGCTGCTTTGCCAGTTTATCCAAAAATATGTTTCCCAAGTAGGCCACCCAATGAATGGGGTTATCTCACAGATATTGAAAAATTATTGATATGGAGGATACTCTGTCTCCACCACTTTGATCCATTTTTGGTGAGTGTTGCTATGTAGCCTAAGACCGTGAACACTTAAAAAGAGGACAGCTGAGACATCAAACCATCTGAATGGAACATGGGTATAATTTGTGCTACAGTAACAAAAAAAATCAATAGGAAACTAGACTGAGAAATGCTAGACGACTGCAGGAACCCCACGGTAAACGGACAAATATTTTAAACTACGAGCATCGGCCGTTTGTTAAAGTTAACACTCTCACAAGGGATTCCAGGGAGCAAAGTCTATTCTACCCAAAACCAAACACTACTAACACACATTAAATATATAAACTCACCAGCCACTATTTTTCCTTTTGATTAGAAATGGCTTATAGACACACCTTGGTGGCAACGAGGTTACAGACTGTAGCCATTTTCATATTATGTACAATTTGTATCGGCTGTCCTCGAGCCCTCAGCAGTCAGGTTCCGACAGAAGTGCTCTTGGCTGGATAATTTTGGTTGGCGAGCCATTTAAAAAGCACAGCAACATGGCTGGGCCTCGCATACGCACCAGCATCACACATGCTACAATGCCATTTTAGTTTCACTTCTGTTTTCAGCCTCTAAACCGTATCTGTTCGGCAGCGCCCTGTGGTCAGATACAGAACGATGATAAATAAGGTAGAGGACAGCTTACAAATTGTCCAGCCACGGATGGGCTATGCCCTGTAATTGTGTAGCTATATAGTGGACCTATATAATAAGTGAACCTGAAAAAGAGGGCAGAGAATATAAGTACGAAGTAGGAGCTTTTAGTGAAGAAGATGGTGAGTGTATATTGCAGTAATGCCAGATAACTACCATAACATCCAGCTACAAACATCTAGGCTTATCTTACCTTAAAATCGTATTCCCACTTGCCAACATACTAAGCAAGGGGAAGAACAATGTTATAAACAACTCTTAAAAAGTGTTCAAACGGCAACACAGTGCAGCAAATCCAGAGTAGAATGAATGATGTATAGCACCATCTGGTGGTTTAAAACCTCTGAAAAACAGGACTTTCAATATTCAAGTCGCATCTGCATGTAGTTTATTAGTGAAATAGCCTTAGTGACAGATTAAGTACGATACATACCTCAGCATCGTATTCAAACATCTGGTTGCCCTTCATGTGGTGGCACTTAAGCATGACCACAGGTCCATTCAGGCGGGATACGTCTAGACACAGGTCATCAGTCCGAATCTCTTTATCTGCTGTGTATGAAAACACCTGTGTAGAAGATCCACAAAGTTAGCTTCTCCCACATAGGATAACCCCATTGGCAAGAAAGGAGGCACCTCAGATCTGCATGAAAGTTTCCTAAGACTCTTGTCCAGGCCAGTGTGTTCTCACCTGGTTCCCACCCATGCCATGACAGTTGAAGAAGCCAACTTTCTCATTCTCTTTCCTCCCCATGTTGTCTACACACTGGTTGGTCTCCACATTTCTGATCTGTAAATGAGACAAGACAAAGAATGTTTGCTGACCATGCTAAAATCTATGAGCAAGGAGATCATTTCTTAGTTGGTAAGGAAAACAGAACCTTGTGAACTGTGGAACAGCTCTTGAATGATATTAGAAAGCTGTTCGGCATAAAGTTGGTCAGCGCTTTCTCTCAAAAAACGGCGAGTTGTGCTCAAGCAAAAATAGGCGTGGCTTTCTAAACTCTCCTGTTTTGTTGTTGTCCCGGCTGCGGTCAGTCACTAGCACTAGCTCTGTTAGCACGAAGAAAGAACAGGCGGTGGGTGCATGAGATTTTCAAGAGCCACTTACTTACTCATATAAAGGCTGGTCAAGAAGACTATCTTTTGCATTCATAGTTAAAGGAAGTTCATCCCTACTGTTCGTAATCTCATTTTGATCTCAACTAAGTTGGTAAAAATCACTTCACAAGAAGAACGCAACATGGATTGTTTGCTACATCACATTTTAATAATAACAATAATAATAAATGTTGTTGCTGATGCACATTACATCTCTATACCCACTTTGTGTGTGTGTGTGTGTGTATGTGTGTTCGAAGGGGCAGACCAAACACTAGCCCGCTTCGATGCTTTGATTCTATTGGTCATGCGAAAATGCGTCACGGCGCGCAGTGGTCAACGTTCAACAAATGTCAACTTTGACCGCGGTGCGCGCACAAGGCCACCGAGTGGCACGCCGAGCCGCTTTTGCACCGCGCAAGCCATAGAAAATAATGGGTTTCAGAGCAAAGCGCAGCGCATGCCGCATTCGGTCTGAAAACGGCTTTAGTCATCACATGCATTGTATCCAGACACTCCAGATACTGTTCTTAAAGGTGACAGGTTGCTAACAGGTATAAGGTTGTGCGAACGCAGCATGTATAATGTCCACAGAGATGCTGATTCAGTATAATTTAATGGTGGGACCCTCTGAAGTACGTGAGCCTAAGGTTTCCATGATCAAAGGTCAATATGGCTGCACAACTTGGACTGTGGGTGGAAAAAGTGGAAGTGCGAGCAGCACCTAAATATGAAATTAGCTGGCTAGCGCAACTAGCGGGGCAGTTGGTGGCCTAGTGGTTAGGGAATTGGCCCTGTGATCTGAAGGTCATGAGTTTGAATCCCAGGGCTGCCAGTGGCACCACTGTGGTACCCTTGAGCAAGGTACCGTCCCCACACACTGCTCCCTGGACACTGTGTTCCTGGCTCCCCGCTGCTTCACTTGGTGAGTGTATTAAATGCAGATGAAGAATTTTGTGCTATTCTCACTGTGTGCTGTGGTGTGTTCACATATAACAAATGGTCACTTCACTACACTTTATTAAAATATGTCCTGAGTAGAATTTAGTTGCTTATTGTTAGAAATAATACCTAGTTGCAATTTCGCTAGTAATTAATTTACTAATAACATCCTACAAAAACAGTGGCTGCTGGTTTCATGATTCAGAAGCTTAAAGCCAAAAGACAAAAAGCTGTGCTGAAGCGCCACCTTGAGGATGCATTCTGCCCAGTATCACAGCCTGGCATAGAACAAATGTGTGGTGATGGTATTCAAATTTCACAACAAGTGGCCAGTACTAAACTTGTCAAATGCCTGCTGACAGCTGATTGGCTATAAATGTTTTGCCACCAATACCTTGATGATCAGGCAAGAAAACAAGGACTAGTTGGATAAAGTAATTTTTAAGTATCAGTTAAGCATTACTTTATATGGATAAAGTAATGCTTAACTGAGTCATTCCTGTGGGAGAAGCTTAACGGTCAAAACTGCTTGGTTTGGTTTCCAAACCAATGAGCAAAATGCACAAAGACTTCCTCAGGAATTACGGACACACACAGCTTCACCGCAGCCCCATCATCAAGCATACGTTGGTCACTTTGTGCCTGAGTAGTGGTGGGCATACTGCACCTTTCCTCCAAATGTAACGCTTCTGTGAATATACAGTCTCAGCTTCCCATGCCGTTTTAGTGAAGAATCAAAATAAAAATAATAAGTAGAAAAAGAAGGAAAATGTTTATGATGTCTTTTTTTATTGTAACAAACGCAATGCATCCATAGAACTAAACGCTGCTGGAAAATAGATCTTCAGCAAGAGGCCTGGTGAAATATGATGTCACATTAATATTTGTGTGTAACAGAAATACATGCAGAGTCTTTTAAATGACTGTATTGTCAGTTACACACAAGTGTTTGCAACAGCTGAGTGCAATCACTGTAAAAATGCGATTTATATAAATTGTATTATTTATTTGTTTTAAAGCCTTAAAGGTCAGCACAAATACTAGTTGCCCAAGCCTCTGCCATGTCCCTGCATTAGTAATAACTGCCTGTTGGAACTGCTCACACATTTATCCTTTCTACACCATGCCTGCCTTCTCATCTTATTTTTCTTTTATTAGAGATTCCAGAATATCTACATTAGGTTATACATTTAAAAGGCATTGAGGATACGTTTGCAAGCAACTTATAAAGTACTCTGTTGCCTATAAAGAAAAGAACCCTTTTAAATACACATGTTGGAAGATTACTTGTGGCCAGAGAAAGCTTGGATGTGGCTCACAGGTCAATAAATGATGATGCAGATCTTTCTGTTGCTTTTCTCCAATGACTGACTACGTGCCTACGGAACACAGCCGAAAAAGGCACTCCTGTCCTCTCATCAACCACAAAAGAGCATCTTTTTTTATTCAGGCTTAAAACAGTGAGCGCCTTTGCGCTTTACAAACAACCGGGCCTGAACAATAAATGTTACACAAGAAAAAGAGAAGAAAGGGCTCATTCTTGGCTAAATTATCATCACTGCATGTGATGAAGTCATTCACTCTCCAGGTGGCTTAAGTCTGGAGCAATCACTTTTTCTCCATGTAATTAATAATACAAGGCCTTGATTAGCCTGCCCCTGTGTTCCAACATAATTAGAGCAACACTGAAACAAGTCATTCCAGCTCATTAATTAGGACCCTGGCTGGGTAGCACAAATTGAACAGCACAGATTGTTTGAAGCTCTCCTCAGATTCCTTCTTCAACGACTACTTTAGGAAATCAGTCACTGTATTATACACCGTGAAATCAGCACCTGAGTTAATATAGTCAAAGAATCAGGACAGGGTCTATATTTAAAGCCTGTCCTATTATCAGTCTTCAGTGAGGTTTATAATTAAATAACGTAAAAGCTAATGGAGGCTGTAGTGAAAGGAGCGGTGTGGTGGAGAGCCATCAGAAGGCAAAGGCAGCAGGGCAGAGAGAAGTGCCAGAGCAGCAGCAGCAGCAGAGGAGAAACAGATGAGCTTTACAGCAGAGTTATAAAATATGAGGCACTGGCATAATGTGCCCCCCACTTCCACACACACACACACACACACACACACACACACACACACACAGAGAAGACAATTACTACTAGCACATAATACACAGTTAACTGTAATGCACTGTTCCTTCCCCTGAATTTTATTATCCTAGACGAGCTGAACTTTCTTTAAACTGCCTTTGTTTAAAATACTGAAGTATGCAGGCATTACATCAGTCTTTGGGACAATGTGAGGCAGTACCAGCAGCCATTTCAGGTGCTGATATTTACAAAGCGGCCGTAAGGAGGACTGACCTTGGATCAGATTTCTCCATATTTATGATGGTCATGTCACAAAAACTGATTCCAGATCAACACTCCTATTCCTGAGGTGGTTTGTGAAATCAGACCCTGTTGTCTAATATGTCAGCCCACAGCGGGGGTTAGGACATTAAATATGCCTTATGGTCCTTCCTCATAAACACAATTACTCAGAACCAGTTTCATGAAAAAAAGTGAAAGACTCAAAGGAGGAAGCTAGCTGGGAACTTCAACATTATTGCCAACTTCATCATCCATCATTCACTATCCATCAAAGTAAGCCCAAATGAGCTCACACATGAGAGAAGTAAGTGCGGTGACTCAAAAAAAAAAAAAAAAAAAAAAAAAGAAAACCTCCACCAAAAAAAGAATTAAACTCAACAAGAAACACATGAACAGGCATGAACAACAATGTCACATCAATTACAGTTTCTGATCTGATATGCCCCACTGAATGAGAATTTGTTTCAAGAACAAAACACGGCCTGTGCGCACCTCTCCAAGTGAGTAGTATCTGCGTGGTATCTGAGAGTCCGGGTAGATGTTCTCCAGATACCAGGAGAAAGGTTTACACTTCAGAGCTTCTCTCAGAGCCTTGCGGGCAGACACGTCTCCATAGTCCACTCGCACCACACCTGCACACACACACAATACATACTGAATAGAACAGAACAGCTTTGTTGTCACTGCATAATGATATTAGTGACACTCTACTGATTAGCAAAAAAGGCAAAAACAAAACAAAGGCGCAAATATCATTAAATCATCTGTTATAGCAGAATGATCATGCATGCATATCCAAATTCAGCAATAAAAGCATGTAATGCACACATGTACAGTAAGGAACATAAGTATTTGAACACCCTGTGATTTTGCATGTTCTCCCACTTAGAAATGATGGAGGGGTCTGAAATTCACATTGTAGGTGCATTCCCACTGTGAGAGACAGAATGTAAAAAATAATTCAGGAAATCACATTGTATGATTTGTAAAGAATTT
>JBBIGA010000002.1:14404983-14415017 GCA_037576975.1 Alestes dentex
ACACACACACACACACACACACACACACACACACACACACACAAATATATATACACACACAAATATATATACACACACACAAAATAAGTAGACCATTATATAACCATAACAGCAATACAACAATTCCATCTTCACACAGTGAGAAATCCTTTCTGGGGTCAGTCAGTAGCTTGTTTTGTATCAGAAAACAACATGGAGAAAAGGAGACAGTAATGGACTGAGACTCCACTGTGCTATAGCTGTTATTAGGGCTATTCGTGTAATTCTGTGTTTGTCAGCCAGTCGTGTACTCTACCACTCAAATATAGATTCAGTCTGTAAATTTGTGGAAACAATACTTTCAATCATAAAAAGCCCATGTGGCTGCTGATAATATATCTAATGCTTTTACAATCCTGGTCCTGTGCAGCTCCACAGGTCTCGAGTAAACAGTGGAAAGCAGGAATCTGTAAAAACACTTCAGGAACTGTCCCAACTGATAAAGAGAAACCCAAATTATTCTATAAAGACCAAGGCAGCAGTATTGCATTAATAAAGGTAGAACAAAATGATCCCGAACGGCTGATATTTTTGAAGCGGTGATACAATCAGTCAACGTGACAAAACAATTATCATAAATAAACCATTACGGAATAGCATTTATTGTTTAACTTCTTAAAATATTGAATAATGTGTATTATTAACCATAAAAATCCCATTTTGAAAATTGACACTGCATATGAAAACATTAATACAAATCATTTGACATAAGACGTTTAACATAAACACCACTATACATGTATACAGAGATCTACACTCGGCCATCCTCACCCCAGCCCCACGTTCTTACCCGTCCAATCTGACATCAGGCAGAGTTCGGTTGAGTGCAATCATGTCACTAGCCATCAGGTTGAACTGGTTGATTTTAAAGAGTTCCTTCATCTTCTCCTGGTCCTCTTTAGGGATAACCACAGCTTTCCCCATCTCTCCTGGACCCTCGTGAGTTCGGGACATCACCGCTGGATAACAAGAAAAGTCAAAGAATTTAAGATGCTAAAGAATGTGTAAAGAATGTGTCCAGTTGTTCTGACTCAATGATCCATGTTTTAGAACCAGTGAAGCTGTCCTTGGACTATAACTTAACACTTGGCTATACAGCAACTTTTCCAGGAGCATTATTCAAGGATCCTCACCAAATACTTGATGAACACAGTCAGGATGTACTTCTGGGGGGAAATGTGGTCAACATCTGTCAGCAGCAGCAACCTTAAGTGTGTTAAGGCAGGCCTGCATTAACAGTAAATGTGAGAGAGCCTATACAAAATGATTCACATCATTCACATCATTTTGTCCTTAACATGATACTGTTAAACATGAAACATTTTTAAATGTAAGTTCTGACTTTAAATGCAATTTTTGTAATAAATGGGTTCAACATTTGGGCAGCTCTCCATTACAATCAGAATCAGAAAACTTTATTGGTCCCAAAAGGAAACTGCTTAAATTCCTTAGGGAGTTTCACCTGTGTTCAGAAGGTCGTAGGTTCAAATCCCAGGACCACCAGTGGCACCACTGAGGTACCCTTGAGCAAGGTACCATCCCCACACACCATTGTCGGCTGCGCACTGCTTCACTTGGTGAATAGGTTAAATGCAGAGGACCGATTTCACACGGTTTACACGTTAGCACGTCACAAAATGAATTGATAATAAAACGATAATATTATAAGTTGTGTTTTCCAGCATGGAGAACACTACTATTACCTGTACTGTTTAAACACAATATATTCATTATGAACACTCCCGACATTCACTGAAGAACTGGGCTCAACGTGGAAACCTTGACTTCATTAGAAGGTATTATTAATTAAAAACTCTTAACAAATGATACTTTTAACTTGTGCTATGAATATGAGCAACTATTTCAACTTAACGCATAACTCTGAGCATGAATGTTTGTTAGCCCATTAGCAGCTGTATCACATGTTCGGAGTGTGATAGCATCGCAGCAGCTTGTAAAAAAGAGCTGACCTGCCTCTCTAAAAATACTCTCTCGAATATCACAATCATTTACATTAGTAATATTACACAAATGACTGTTCCATCTTCTAAAACCAAAGAACACAATTACACTTCTTTGTTCCTTTACTGAAAAGTATGAGAACCTACAGAATGACTGGTTTGTTATGGAGAGGTTCAGGCAATTAAGTGTGAGTGAAGGTGACTCTCCCCCCATTTTAAAAACATATTAACCACCAAAGTCTGGTCTTGACCACACAGTTGAGAGTATGCCATACCTTGGGCAATGGATTCTAAAGATCTTTAATCAATCAGCTATCAAACCTCAACAGTCAGGAAGAGGTTACAAAAATTATTTATGAAGAGTTTGCACCAGTTCTCTGACAGGCTGACAGAGGAACGACAGAAAGTTCAACACCAGTCTCACCTCCCCAGGAGTGAATGTCCAACAAAATTAACCCAAAGAGCAACGTTTATAATATTCTAGGAGATCACCGCCGCTCTAGAGCAGCCAGCCTAAGGTCACTGCACCAAAAAGCTAGTGTCGGGTGGAGGGGCTTATTAGAATTACGGTCTCTGGAGTGACAGAGCTAGACTGAATACCTTTGAAATGTACTGGAGCAACATTTGTGATCCACAGCTAATCATTAAACGTCAGAACCTTATCCCATTAATGGCTGAATGTAATCAAATCCTCACATCAATGCATGACATCAAGACACAAATGAGACACGCACTTCCCTAACAAGTTCAATATTCACAATCCAGGACCGGAAAGGTCACAACTGAAATGTGAGTAGACTGGATTAATCAGTGTTTCATCACTCCATCTCTGACGGAGAGCGTCCCACCCCATGCAGGACTCTCTGACAGCACTGCGCAGCTCCAACAGTGACAGGCTGCTTCACCCGCGATGTGTGAAGGAGAGATGCCGCAGGTCCTTTCTTCCCGATGCAGTCAGACTCTCAATCAATGCTACTCGCAGTAGATCAAGCACCAAAACTAAAAAGCCAAAAAATACTCATGGGTAATATCTTTATATAATGTTTACTAGCTGTGCACTGTTTGTTTTTATGTATCTATTATTTATTATATTTTGCTATCTGCCTTTTTGCTTCTAGATATCATTTTCCCCTTTTCTGCTGCAACACTGTGAGCTTTCCTGTTGCGGGAATAATAAAGGGCTGTAGAACTCGAGTCCGAACTCAAGCCGTTTTCACACTAGTCTTAGACGCACTGGTATCTGGACTTGTCTTACTCTCACCCAGGTCTTGACAGATATTTTCATTGGTCTCAGAGTTCAGCTGCCTTTAAAAAACGGTAGTTCTGCTTGTAACATCTGTCCATGGTGTCAGACCATGGCAAAAATCAAATCAGCTGAATGAAAACACCTGTAATCATTGATAAAAAGAACCGTCCAACTGCACCCACCCCAAACAAAAAGAAATCAGCTGCAATGGTCGACCAAATCAAGCCAGCGTGTGCGGAAAACACACACTGGTTAAGTTATTTCTAAATCCATCTAGAACAGGCATTGACATTGGCTGCCGGGTAAAACTCACTTCTGCACACTCTGCACGTGATGCATTCGTGTTCATGATTTTCTTCTTGGCATTTTCTCACCTATGTCAGCGAGCCAAGTAAATCAAGTTAAATGGGTCTACTAAGTAAATAATATGGCCCAGTTTGATCCTACAGTGTTGTTACACTGTGCTTGCTTTTTGATAATTACAAAAAAATAAAAGATTTACTCTAGAATCACTATAGGGACAAACATTATAATGTGTTATAATAAGGATTCTTATTTTTTCTGTCTTGGTCTTAACTCTCTCTCCCTCATCTGGACTCGGTCTTGACTTGGACTTAAACATGTCTTGGACTCAAAAAAGGTGGTCTTGACTACAGCTCTAGGATTATCTTACTCTACACAGATCAGTCACAACATTAAGGCCATCTGCCTAATATTGTTTAGGTCCCTATCGTGCCACCAAAGCAGCTCCGAACCATCAGGGCATGGACTCCCCAAGACCTCTGTAGGTGTGCAATCTGGCACCAAGACTTCAGAAGCAGGGCTTTAAGTCCTGTAAGGTGCAAAGTGGGGTGTCCATGAATTTGACTAGTTTGTCCACATGTTCGATCAAACTGAGATCTGGGGAATACGGAGGTCAAGTCAACAGGGTGAACTCTTTGTCATGCTCTTCAAACTATTCCTGAACATTTTTTGCAGTGTGACAGGGCACATTATCCTGCTGAAAGAAGCCACTACCATAAATAAAAAACTGTATGCATAAAGAGGCTGTACTTGGTCAGCAGCAATGTTTAGGCAGGTGGTACATGTCAAAGTAACATCCACATGAAAGGTTTTCCGTCATCACACTGGGAGAAATCAGCCTCCAAGTCAGCCCAAATATCCCACACTGCGGGCTGGCCAAGAGACAAGAAACAGATCAGCACCGAAAAAAGCCAAACATGGGACTTGAACACATAAAAGAAGATACAGAGATGAGTTGAGGACAGCCTACTTCAATGTCTAAGTGCTACTAATCTCTAGTGTTTTCAGTCCTCTACAGAAAACCCTGTGTCTAATTAGTGAAAATCATAGCAAGAGCAGCCACGGAACCACCAAACCATTACAGTTTAACATATGATCCTCAAAGTGTGAAGTTATTTTGATCAGTGTCAAATCCCCACAAGTCCTTCGATTTCCATTAAAATAAATGTGTCGTTGGAAGCACCCCCAAGGCTAAAGTGCACCACCCCACAGGCTTATCACTCCATCTCTCTAATAACCTCCTGTAGTGAAGCTGGAGGTCTGCAGGGACAAGCAAGCCCATCCGCACCAGGTCTGTTAAGAGGATTCAACAGGAAACCTGCATAGATGAGCAGAATGTTCTGGGGGCTTGACTGATTTGATGGCTCTCTCTTTTAAAAGGCTGAGCTGAACCTGCTGGCGGACAGGGCAAAGTTGGGCATTACTACTCCACAAAAACCGCAGAGCAAACACAGGCTCAGGTGGCCTCACTCTGATCTTCATTGCATATGGCAGACATATCAAGAGAAAATATTATATGCATGTGTGATCAATAAGTAAGACACACTATATCCGCAATGCTAAATATAAACATCTAGAGTAGTGGCATGCCTTGCAGTCACATCCAAATATGAAGAAAAAAGAAAATGAGAAACAAACAAATCTGTAAAGAATGTAATGCAACAGAAAACACAGATCAGCTAAATAAAAACCATCAGACACTTCTGCATGGCGTGCTTCACTAGTCTGTGTCCTTTATTTCTCATTTCAGGCTAACTGAGTGTCAAGTCATTTCAGTGCGGGACATGGAGGGATCTGATATCCCTTTACACACACACACACACACACACACACACACACACACACACACACACACACACACACACACACACACACACACACGCATATACACACACTGCTGTCTTGTCATCCAAAAATAGCACATATTTGAGAACAAAGAGAGGGCCCAGTTTGTCACGTTATTGGAATAATCTTTCTCTAGCATGCTTATAAATTTCATGCTTGTCCCAAGATTCTCTGGCTACCTTTACTAAGAATATGCCATGTGATTACAGATAGTACTGGTCTTTAGCAAATTCAGAGTCTAAAATGTAAAGAGCAGTCATAAAATTTACTGTAAACAAGACTTTCAAGACGAGTGATCTTATAGATGAGTCATAATGTCAAAGGAAGAATAAGTGTGTTAGAGGAAGACTGAGCAGCTGAGAAATAACTGTAGTATGCCAGTCAATTATATATTGAAAACAGCAACGAGAACAAACAAGACCATCGGCTGAGCTGCTTTGAGGATGTTGATCTCTCAGCTGAAAGCTGGAGTTGAATTTAGGGTGGTGCATCTGCAAAAATGACTCATAGATAAGCCCTGGCTCCAACAGAAAACAAGTCGATGAGGGCTCGGACATTTGATCGGATATTCAAGTATCACTACAGATGCACCCTGCATCTCAATGGTCACCATGAAATTCAAAACTTCCCTGGGCAGAACTATGAAAACACAGTATCGCCATGTTCTGGATTTCAGTTCAGTTCACTGATTTATGAACTGGCCATATCATTATGATGTATGAACTACATCGCCTTTTTATATCATTACATTTATATCATGTCAAAATGTATGTGTTAGAGTATAAACAATAGAGCGTTCAATCTGAAACCTAAAAGCTAGTAATCATATCAGAGCTCCTCCTAATAAACATTATATCCCAGTGCTATTGCTATTAAAAGGGCAAGTCTCTTCATCATATCTAAAACAACAATGCCTCCCAGTTATCTTTTATAGCAAAAACAACAAATAGAAACTTTTTTATTGCGCTTTAGGCACATCATTTATCTCGAGCTTTGCTGCTGGAAGGCTACCTTGCTGCAGAGTTTATTTCCTCACCCCACTATAACACACCTTACACCACAAGACCAAGGCTGGTGGATTTAGTGTCTAGGATTGGATTTTGTTGGGGGACAAAAGGGAGACAGCTCTCCACAAACAGAAGTACACTGTGTGTCCCAAAGCCTGCGGGCATCTCTTCCAATGTTTCTTCTGAAATTAAAGGTACTCACAGAGAGGTAGCACCCCCTTTTGCTGCAGTAACAGCCTCCTACGATGGATAATTAGGTCTGGATCACAGACAGCACACCAGCTCATTTGGAATGTACTGGACGGGGGTCCATCACAGTACGCAGTTCTGCTTTTCCTCGAAGACAGTCTGTACAAGTCCGCAGCAGTGACTGATGTATCTGAAAGCTGATTTCTCTTCTTTGAAGGGGCAAGTGGATTCCGTTCAACATTCTGTGCTCCAAGAGTATATTTGCCTCAGTTGGTTTATGACTGGTAACTGATAAACATGTACATTTCAATTTAACTCTAAATGCATGTAAATTTCAATTTAATTCTAGTGCATGTAAATTGATCTCTAAATTTGACATGAAACGCTGAAATAAAAGGTGTGCCATTAATAAAAACACGAAAAACCGAATTTCTCTTCACATTCTGTATATCAGAACATACAGAGCCAGTTATATTGCAAATGCAGGTCTAGGTATCTGGTCTTAATGAGCAGTATATCACACAACTAAAGTCAGAAACGGAAAGACAGTTTGACAAACGTATTGGTTTTTCTTGACTGTCTTCTCAGTCCAGTGTGTTAACACTGTACACGGCCTCAGAAATCTTAGACTGTTTGTCTGATCAAGCTAAAGCAAATTTGAGATGAAGGAATATGCAGTCCATTACACATAAAAAAAAGAGCTTTGCCTCTCCTTCCACCTCATCAGTAAATGCACCCAAAATGATGACCTAAACTGCACAGAATCTTCCACCTGGCACAATCTTGCAACAAAGGAAAACTGTGAATGGCTAACAGACTGTCACCGCTCTAAGCCCTGCTTTTCTTGGCACAATGACTGCTTAGACCTCATTTGCCTACTTAATTCCTTAATAGCTTTCCAGATCATTTCAAATCTTGCAACCGACTAACACAAGCATTTCTGGCAACTTCACTCTGTGGACACTCAACTATCATAATGCTGCAAGCCCAGTTAACAAAACTGACCTTCACTAATCCTGTACCTAGATGAACAAAAACGCTCTTTCATTTAAGCAGCTGTGACCCTCCCTCGTCTGAAACCGAAAAGCCGCTTATCATGCGGGTTGTAAACCTATTTACTAGGGAGAGCATCTAAGTAAAGTGAAGGAACCAGTTATGTTGGGGATTACAGGGCATGGCACTGGCAGCAGGCAGGCAGTCATTCATCACAACAAAGTGCATTAGCAAAAACATCAAGCTACGTCACCAGGGAAGTGCTGAAATAGATTTTTCCATCATGAGAGGAAGACAACTTGTTTAAAACTTAAAAGAAAACAGAGGGAGAGGCAGACAGCACTGTTCGTAAAAGTCTTTTTGACACTTAGAGAATTTCTTGGTAGCATACAGTTGTCTGCTCAAAATAAATTGTACAGAAGGTCTAGTCAATGTGCGAATGAGTAAAACTAGAGAAAGTTAGAGAGAAATCTACAGTCATTCGATAACCTGCTTTTGCCGATTCATCATTTACAGCCATGGTATTATACACATATGTTAGTGAATTCTGCTACTTGAAGATGCACCTCTTCATAGGGGACGATTTTCACACAGGGGGTGCTGAAAATTGAGACATAATTTTGTCGATGAGTGTGGAGGAGTGGGGTTTGGGGGTGGAGACAGAATAAGTGAGTAAACCGTAGAGGGGGCCCGAGTTTTGATTTAGATTTAATGATCACTAAGCCTCATATCTGGGGTGCTGCAGTGCAAAGAGAGGGTGCTTCAGTGCCAATAGGAGTGCTGCAGTGCCGGCACTACTTCCCTTGATTGTGCACCTATTGCTCACACACTCGTCCAATTGCACACACAGCTTTTCTAATCTCCACAGAGTCATATGGCCAATAAGGAGCCTCTGGTCAGCACTGGCTATAGGAGTATAAAGCTGTGAAACAGTGGAACTGCTCCCTCTGGAGTGATGGAGCACCATCCAATAGCTTACGGATGAAGTGAAGTGGTGTTTGTGATCCAGAACTAATCACCCAACATCAGTACCTGACCTCATTAATGCTCTTATGCCTGAATGCAATCAAATCCTCACATTCTAACATCTAGTATTAATAGATACTGAAAAGATTAGTATAGGCAGTTGCTGCAGCAGAAGGGGAACAAACTCCTTGTTAATACCCTTTATTTCAGAAGAAACGCTGGATGACCAGCAGCCTAAGAACTGGAGATCTAGTGTAGTTTGGTGAGATGCTACACACACCAGTCGCAAGATCAGATTGCAATCTCTCTATATTATGAGATCCTCTGTAATGTTGGATCTGTTCTTAAAGAGTTAGGGAGGATTGCTCATTTTGTTTGTGTTGCTCGTCACTTCCACCTGTCACATTTCTCGATTAATTAAAAAAAAAAAAAAAAGAAAAGAAAACGTGTAGGAGGAAACGTGTAGGAGGAAATAGCTGCTATTAACTGTTTTCTACACCCACACCCCAAATTAATTTTGAGACAAATTGCTGTCATCAACACAGCTCTAATTGATCTACTCACCTCTCTGAAAACACCTCTTTGCTAAGCCAAAGGGGGCCGTTTGTGCTACGCTACTGTTTTCTTTCAGACTTTAGAAGATTTGGTTCTTTAATCACTTCTCACACTGTTTAGTCATACATTTTTTTTGCTGTCCACAAAACAAAAACTAAAACCCTACAGAAAGGAGAATGAAATTTGACAGACCTCTGAGAGCGGGCAGGAGGGAGCGGTCCTTCCGGTCATCGCATTTGTTACATTCGCTGAAGTAGAGCAGCAGAAAGACGTCCACCAGCACCCAGACCAGGGAGGTGGTCAGGACCACCTTACAGTAGATGAAGCGCCGCATGAGCCCTGAGAGACGTCAGGAGCCCAGAGTGAGAGCCGAGAGGGGGAGAGCGGAGAGGCCAGGCAGCGCAGGGGCAATACAGCAGCACACAGAGGAGGCCCTCATCCCACTAACGAAGGGAAGCACAACAACCCAAGCATTAGCCTTGACACGGTCGAGTGGTGAAGTGTTATACTAAATGAAGCAAAACACATTCTAGATTCTAGCTCATATTCTGCTTTGTTGGTTCAAACAGTGGACATTATGTTCAGCAGTAATCATTGCATTAAAGCATATACGAACAGTGACAATTATCCATAACCCGATTAGCAGAAAATGCCTGATTTTTGGGGAAAAAAATGTTCATATTCAATAAGAAACTAAAACAATATCAGATTAGTATCAGTAGTGGTGCTTTGGGCTTTAGTGTAAGTATGAGCAAAGAAAAGGTGGTATCATGCCACACTATAGCTACACTATATGGACAAAACTATTGGGACACACCTGTTTTTCAGGGGATAGGCCCCTTACTTCCAATTAAAGGCAATCTTAATGCTTCAGCAGACCAAGACATTTTGGACAACACCATGCTTCCAACTTTGTGGACACAGTTTGGG
>JBBIGA010000002.1:14415117-14427617 GCA_037576975.1 Alestes dentex
TGGGTTAGACTAGGGTTACACTACAGCAGAGAGTCTGCACTTCCACACACAGGACAGTGACAGACTAGAGGAGAGAGCCTGCATTTCCACACACAGGACTGGGTTAGACTACAAGTTCAGTGTGGAAGAACTTGACGGGCCCACACAGAGCCCTGACCTCAACCCCATCCCACACCTTTGGGATGAACTGAAACAGAGATTGCGAGCCAGACCTTCTTGTTCAACATTAGTGTCTGAGAAACAGAAACACTCCAAAATCTTGTAGAAAGCCTGTTATAGATGCAAATGGGGACCATGTCCATATTAAAGTCTGCATTTGCATATTTTTGCAACTCCATGATATTCACAAACGTTGAACGAAATTTGAACGAAGAAAAATAGTGAATCCCTTTGTTGTTCAAAAAAGCTGCATTAGACTTCATAATGAATTCTTATTTTCCACAATGCATTGTCACATCTTCACGATGCTCGCTGTCATGCTTCTGCAATGCGATATCACAATGTTTTGATGCATCGCAAAACAATTACATGAAACATGGAGCATAAAAATTGTACTAATAAAGAATGATATGCAGTAAAGACGCGTATCCCCACAGGTACGGAGATGGATGTGTGATACTGAGGGATTTTCAAAGATCTGAGGTTTCATGTGGCGTCATGGACCATGTCATATACAAATCATTAGACAGTAGAACCAAATCGGTCTCTAATTGCCTTCTTTATCTGACTCAACAAGCTTCCACAAGCTGACATAGCCATTACAAAAACTAGATTCTGTGCCATTATACCAGCAGGGACTTTAAGGACACTACATTCAAATACATAGACTTTAATATGGAGCTGGTCCCCCTTTTGCTGCTATAACAGCTTCCACTCTTCTTGGAAGGCTTTCCACAAGATTTTGGAGTTTCTGTGGGAATTTGTGTCCATTCATTCTGTGGAGCGTTCATGAAGTCAGGCACAGATGTTGGATGAGAGGGTCTGGCTCGCAATCTGCTCCAGTTCATCCCAAATGTGTTGGATGGGGTTGAGGTCAGGGCTCTGTGGGGGCATTCAAATTAAGCCCTTTACTGGAAGCAAGGGGCCTAGCCCAAACCCTGAAAAATAGGTGTGTCCCAATACTTTTGTCTATATAGTGTACATCTAGTATAAAATTCTGCTGAGGCAATTTTCTTTCAGGCTCTTATTGGTCTCTGTGCCACTGATTATTAATGAAACTGCTGCTAAATGACTGGGTGTGTCGTGTTGCCTGCATAGACTAATCTCCAGGTTTGGGTGTCTGCCTGTCTAAAATCTACAGCCTGGTCATGTGGCCCTGCAGCGCCACCTCCTGGTGATCTGTTTTCAGACACATTTTCGTTCAAAAGCACCACCTGCTGGTCGCTGGTGATTTACCATCGCTACATTTTTAATGTCAAGAAATGACATGCTGAATTGCCCGCAACCAACTCGTAAAATAACTCAAGCTAAGTAGAAAGATTCACCACTACTAATTCAGTAAAAATGCATGGGAGAGAGAGAGAAAAAGAAAAAGTTTTAATAAGCGGAAGGCACAAACTCATAAATGTGTTGTGAGTCATGTTCAGTAATTTCCCCGACTGGTACAGTAAGAAATAGCTTTTAATGTAATTAGTGGTTATTACAGTCAAGAAGAGGAAATGGAATCAAAATGTTAGTAACGTTCATGTGTGAACAGATGCTTTGTGAGCTCAGCAATCAACAAGCAGTTCTATGAGTAAGTGCGAAATAACCACTGAATAGGTGGGTTTGACGCCATCTATAGTGCAAAATGAACAATAGCATTTCTTCATTTTCCAAATATACTGAAAAAGAAGTGCCAGATGTGTTTAGAGAAGGCTATGAAATGACCAGGGATGTTCTAGTTCAGGATAATATACTTTTGTATATGGTGGCAGATTTGTAGACCTACAGCTTGAATTGGACCTTTTGAGGGAAAAGTCAGAGAGACGAGATTGTGCTGGTTTGGACATGTGCTGAGGAGAGATTCTGAGTATGTTGGGAGAAGGGTGCGGAGGATGCAGGGAAGAGGAGAAGAGGAAGGTCTAGTAGGTGGGTTTTGGATGTGGTGAGGGCGGACATGCAGGCAGTAGGTGTGAGAGAGGAAGATGCAGAGGACAGAAGGAAATGGAGACGGTTGATCCACTGTGGAGACCCCTAATCACGAGCAGCCGAGAGTTGAAGAAGGACAAGACAAGGTGGGTACCAACATGCTGGTACCCACCTGAGAACAGAGATGTCTCCAGGTGGCGCCGTTGTCACCTCAGTCCAGTTTGCGTCTCACCATGTTTCCCTCCGTGAACTCTTTTACTCACCAGGTACATGAGGCGGGGTTTTCTTGATAGGCAACGACTCCTCCGCGCTCGGATCGGCTGATAGCCTTCCAGAGTTTGTGAGTGCGACATAGTAACCAGTCGGAGCAGGATGCGAGGGGCTCCTGGCCAATCACAGCTCAGAGGGCGTGAGTTTGTAGAAATCGGGTGGGTAATAACCAAACTCAGATAATATCTCAGAGCAACTGTCCTTACTACTCACACCTGGCTCGGGCTACTACGGGAACAGAGAAGATTCTTTCCTGCTGAACATACTGACTCTTTGCTTTACTTCGACACTTTTTTCCACCTGAGGATTGAGTGAAGGCAACTAGACCCTCAGCCCGTGCACTTCCACATCTGTGCGTTTTTCAGTTTTTGGTGCTGATCATGAACGCCACGGCTCTGAACCAGACGGACGGTGGGGCGTTCTCCAACCGGAGTTCGGACGTGTTCTCCTGCTGTAATTTCTCCTCGGTGGTGACGGACGAGGGGTTCTCGGCCGCAGCCCCCGACGAGCGGACCCTCTTTATCATGCGCGTGGTGCAGATCGCCGTCATGTGCGTGCTCTCGCTCACCGTGGTCTTCGGCATCTTCTTCCTGGGCTGCAACCTCCTCATCAAGTCCGAGGGCATGATCAACTTTCTGGTGACGGACCGCAGGCCGTCCAAGGAGGTGGAGGCGGTTATAGTGGGCGCCTACTAGCTCCGCGGGTCCTCCACCATGGGGCTTTTACGCACGGGCACGGGGGGCAGGGCGGCACCTCGATGCGCCCCTCCGGCCCCGGAGGCGAAGGAGGTCCGGGGTTCTCCGTCTGTCCGCAGTCAGAGCGGCGCAAACTGACCGTGCCGCTGTTCTGCGCCCACCAATTGCGCGCGGACTTCAGCCACCAACACCCCCCTAAGGGTTAAAGTCTCCTCACCTACAGAGGAGAGGACATTGTGCGCCATAAAGAATCCTAAATATTGTAGTTTCCAGAGAAGATGGAAACTTTTTTTGATGTTGTTTTTGTAGCACTTTACTGATTTCTCAGATCAACAATTTTAGAAAACCTCTCATGGTTGTGTCAGAGATCTGTGAGCTCACTTTCAGCTCCTGAATAAGCTCAGAGCTCCCGTTTTACTGGTCTGATCCCACACTGTACATGTCATCCTCACCAGTGCCTGTCTGATCTGAGCGCCTGCAGCCGGAGAGCTTTAAAGAAAAGAGTTTGAGAGGTCTGTTTTGAGTAGACTGAGGCGGGTTTGTGTTTCAGGACCCGTGTGGTGTGAGGTTTTTTCCACACACACTGAAGCGGAGCTGAAGGAAAGGTGCGGGAGACGCGGTGTCTGGTGTCCATGCAGGGTCGCGCCTCTGGACTCTTCATCACTGCTCGGCCGAGTGTGGTCTGGTTCCTGTCTGTAAAATGTGATGTTTGATGTAATAAATTGAATATTGAACATTAAAAAAGTTTTAACTATTTGTATGTGTCATGGATGTATGTGGAAAGGGAATTATCTTACCATCGGTACACCATACTACAAGATAAACAATATACAGGCTACTGATGTCTCATGTCATATGTCTAATGATTATTATTGTTATTATTATTATTATTATTATTATTATTATTATTATTTGAGGCTTATTTTAACTGTTGATGGCTGGGCTGAATTTATAAGCCAATACATTAGAAACCAAAGTCTGTGTGTGTGTGTATATATATATATACACTGTTCATTTCACTGAATGCCAGTTGTTAAGGTTTTCATGTGTGCTTTAAAATTTAATCCCAAAGGTTAATTAAATACTATTGTTCTTGATCAGAAACTACAGCTGAAAGCATGAATCATGGCAGATGATTAGTGATAAATTTTTGCTCATATATTTGCTCAAATCCACCCAGACAGTTCGTGTCAATTTTCCGTAAGCGGTGCCATAAGCTGTTCACAGATATTTTCCATTCACCTCATGATGGAACAGTGTTACACCTGTCTGCAGATCACTTTGTACCTTGTGTGAGCTCCATCAGAACATTTGGCGTTTACATGTACTATACAGAATATTAACCCTAATATAAGGACCTGCTCCTGTACCTTTACAGCCAGTCCTGTAACTGTACTACAACTGCTTCCAGCCTTTAATGAAGATTGATTCAACAAATAAATGCTGTATAGTTCCAAAGGCATATCATGATAAGGTTTAGCCCTCACATGCGGTGGTGACTGTGTTTATCTAAAGCTCTGGCACCTGCACCACACGGCTGCCAGGAAAAAAAAAAATCATATTTCACATCCACAGGGTGCATATAGACACTAATATCATCATTAGCTTACAACGTACATTTTAACATTGGGTTAATTAATTCATGATACATCCTTAAGATGAACCTGATGTCTCTATTAGTTTACACATCCAGTTCACTCATGAAACTGGACATTCTAAAGAGTGGTCATGCACAAGTAACTCTCTTGTTGTCTAGATCTGCATGACTGAATTACTATGAATAAGTCAGTAGTTTGAGCCCAAGTGTAAACGACCCCAATTTACTTAGTTCAGTTTGTCAACAAATCGTAGTTTTTGTGGTGGATTAACAGACGACGTTTTACTCTTAGTCATCATAATGTGTTCTTAAACTGGGCGAGATGAATCATTTGACTATGATTCCAAAGCTGAGTGAAACTCCTGTAAAACTCTCATAAAAGTGTTTACGAGACTAGGCAGAATGGCAGTGATTAAAGGGGCATGCCAGTTGTGAGGCAGACCTATTTATAAGAGTGTGAGAGAGCTGTGAGCTTGTTAACTTCACAGTGAATAATTATGGTTCAGGCACATTTATATAGATCTGGCTGCAGCACAGTGACATCATGTCTATTCCTCTGAGGATCTGTGCAAGAATGGCATAAGCATAGTAGGAGTAATTTACACACTATTAAGTGAGTAGACTCTATACTCGATTTTACGGTTCTCTGAACATTTTTCCAAATTTTGCAAACTGTTAATGGATGAATTTACAAGATAGTCCGTCAGAAACACCAAAGCAATTTCTTCATGTATCAATATGTCTCTTTTCCTAACTACACATGTATGTCCCTGATGAAAAGAACAACAGAAATGGTTCCAAAATGAACCAAAATAAATTCTTGTTACGTTCATTAACGCTGAAAACATGGAATGTTTTTTTTTTTTTTCTAAAATGTTATTCTGAAAGTTTTGCTTCTTATGGGGAAAATACAGAAATGAAAGAGATAAATAAGTAAATGTAAGAAGTATTTATGTAATTTTGGTCCATTTATGTTCACACAATGTAAAAGGCAGCTGGTGTTCAGTCATTACTGTCAGAACAAAATCTCCTATCTCCAAAATACTACCTTTTCAGGTGGAGGGAAGAAATTGCATTTAATGTTTGATGGAGGAATTTTAGAGCATTCCTATTGTTCTGTTCATCTTCAAATTTTCAAACAATTTACAGGTCAGCTGGCATTTTCAAATTCCACAAAAATAAAAACTACAAGTAGTTTAGAGATACAAGTTTATAGAGATACAATGTTTTGTTCTAACAGTGACAATGTCAACATACATTGGGATGTATTAGGCAGTAAGTGAACAGTAATTTTGTGAAAGTCATGTATTAAAGCAGATGCGATGGGCAGGTGTCAGGATCTGAGCAATGCTGAAAGGGGCCAAATTGCAATGGCTAGACGACTGGACATCTTGTGGGGTGTTCCTGGTATGCAATGGTTAATACCTACCAAAAGTGGTCCAAGGAAGGACGGTGTCAGTGACAGGGTCATTGATACTCTAAATCAGCGGCCCCCATTTCTTTTCGCGCCACGAACGAGTTTAATGTAAAACAATGTTTTCACAGACCGGTATAGATACAATAAAAAACAAAGTGCGTTTGTTTTTTACTAATTTTTGCCAGCTTGTGGGTTAAATTTTGATGTACTGTATCATGTGACAGAGACACAGAGACAAGCCTTTTTTTTTTTTTTTTTCAAAATGAAAGATCTTTCAGACTCTGATAATCAATAAAATACCTTCAGAGGTCTTGCGGAGTCCATGCCTCGATGAGTCAGAGCTGCTTTGTTGAGGGTACGAAGGGGACCTACACAATTTTAGACAGGTGGTTTTAATGTAATGGGTGATTAGTGTACATACGTTCTCAGTACCCTAATAGTCCTATATGCTTTGTACATTATTCTGACTCAGAAATAGTTTTCTGTGGCAGATGTTAAACTAA
This sequence comes from Alestes dentex, assembly GCA_037576975.1. Lineage (NCBI taxonomy): Eukaryota > Metazoa > Chordata > Actinopteri > Characiformes > Alestidae > Alestes > Alestes dentex. The sequence continues at coordinate 14,421,670 of JBBIGA010000002.1, forward strand.
AATCCATATCATTTAAATGCATAATACAAGTTCTGAGGCTTAACACAGGCACTAGTTGCTGAAATTTCAATTCATGCAACATAAACTTAGATTCACTATTTATTTACACATTAAGCAAAGTGCCAGTACAGTTCAAATTGAGAAACACATCACATTAAGCACCTTTGGTGGGCTATTCACAGCCACAGTGTTGACAGAGTGCTTAGAAATAGCTTGTACAGCTCAAAATGAGTGTGTGGACACTTTATTTAACACAGTAAAATGCACTCAGCACCTCAAATGGGCTGTTCATATCCATACCTAATGCAGTCTCTATTCTTATTTGAAGAGCTAATGCATGCTCTACAGATCCAGATTAGGCTTCACAGAGGGAGAGAGAGAGAGGGAGAGAGAGAGAGAGAGAGGGAGAGAGAGAGAGAGGGAGAGAGATCTGTCAGCTGTAATCAGAAATCCTTGTGCTATTGGCCATAAAGGTCCATGTTCTCTACAGTCGGTAGATGCATTACTATCTTTATTTGTTCACAACAAACATGCAGCTGATTGTGCTTGTGCCTCTGCATAGTTAAGAAGTACAAAAGTTACAAGGTGTGTCGGAAAAGCAGACATCTTCCAAAGACTGGAATTAAAGGGACACTTTCTGAGCATAATCTAATGAAACACCAACCTCTTGATGCCAAAGTTTCCTTAAACTACTTACAGTCAAATAACGTAAAAGGGGAAATTGAGTCTTTTCAAATATTTCTAATCTTAGACTGTGATTAGATCACCCAGACGTTAGACCTTTACCTTGACATTAGAACCCATTTTGGATCTGGGCGTTTTTCATGGACAGTGGTCTATTTCATACATCAAAGCAGTGGCACAGCTGGGCTCGCAGGCTATGCGCCTCCGTACAGACCTGCATTTTGGGGGCTTGTGAGTCACCTTTGGTTTTTATGTAACCACTGCATAATCACCTCTGCTTCTTATCGGTGCACAGCTGACAAATTCCAAGACCCAACTCTTAGAGAAACTCTCCAATCAGTGCTTAGCAGCCTCTAGTATCCAACAATTTCTTTCAGCTTTTTCGATGAATATGTTTTCATTTTGAAGCTACACACAAGGGAGACAGCCTGGGGAGACACCAAATTTAAGGATGTTGTTTTCCAGGCCAAAAATGAATTATTTATGAATATTGAGGTGAACAGAAAATAGAAAATTCCCTAAAGGAATCTGACCCAGTCTCACTATCCCTTTGGATGAGATGATGATGAAACTGAGCTTCATTAAAACAGACAACTAAACTGAACAGTTTGTGTGGATGTTGATTCGCAGAGAATCTTCTCAGCACTGTTTTGAGCACAGTGAACTTCTGTGTAAATGAGTTATCTGCTTTTTTAAGATGAGGTACATAAAAATGGAAACTTCCACGGATATGTAACTGAAACACTCCCATCAATGCATGTTGCTTTTTTTTATCACAATGCCTAAAAGGCTCTGGCTCTGTAAGGAATTTGCTTTGCTAATAGCTCTTCATGAACTTGCTCTGTGATTGTCTGCGTTTTTCCGAAGGGAATCCCAGGCCAGCAGATCTGGATACAGGTCAGAGAGTGATGTATTGCACCACTGCATCAAAGACAAGTTGTTTAAACCTTAAATGAGAGCTCAGTATTAGACATATTTGGTCCTATAATGACTTTAATCAAAGGGGCTACAAAGAGTTGGATGGCAGTTTTAAAAGTGGGATATATTTTTCATACTTTTTCTAATGGGGAGGATGACCCTCCCTTGTGTTCCCCCACAACTCAAGTCCTACTTATAGCTGTTACACATCAGGCCTAATATGCATCTCCCATCACTGCAGTTCCATTTTGGAGTAATTATAAAAAGTGTCAGTTCCCTGGTGTTAGTGTGTAGTGTTGCTGCGCAGGACGAGGCGTGTGTATCCAGGACAGCTGCAGCTCTCCTCCTGGGTGTCGATTATAGTTGAAAAGACCCCTCAGGCTCAGGCCCATCTCACACATGATTGGCCAGACAGCTTGGCAGCTGAGTGATGGTGGTCAATGAGTAGGATCATGACTGACAGTCCTAGATTGCATCATGATAGAGCCGATCATTGCTACTTCTCTCGGTTTCATGTTCTTTGGGGCCTGTGAGTGAAAACAGGAATTTTCACTCCGAAATATTGGCTGCGGGTCATTTTCTGTCAATATAAGAACCACAGCAGTGATTCCTCAACAGTGTCAGTCCTGTTTTAAGACGGCCCTTCTGTGGGCTGGAGCACTGATGATACACAACGTTCTCCGGCTTTTTGTCGCTTTAATGTGACTTGCTTTCATTTGCACCTTTTGGGAAAGAGTCTACACAAACTTTAATGAAAACAAAACGACAAATAGTCTGGCCATTATGCAACCACCTACATCAGTTGGTCCACGGAGGTTCCCGCAGAGATGAGAAATGAAAGCATTGTGCATAGTTGATGATGCAGGATCAATGCGAGCAGTGCTTTGCGAGTTTGATTCAGCTGAAACAAACGCTAAGTGGTTCCCTAATTACACAGTGATTCAAGAAAGTTCCATTTCCATTTGTTTTCAGTTTCATTACTGTCAATACATCAGTTAAAGTTCATTCATCTTACAGAGTGTTTTCAGAGCGGCGGCCGCGCTCATGTTGTCCTGATTAATCGTGCAGAAATGGAAGTGGCACTGCAGTATTGATCATGAAATCTATTTCAGTCTGGCTGGAGAATATGGAGGGCTAGGCTGACTGACTGGCTGTGTATCATGCTAATGCCATTTCTGAAGATATATTACTGTTTTGCATTGAAAAAATACATTTCTTTTTTTTTCTTTACAGCATGTTCTCAGGATTTTCTAAGGACATAGTGTTAAAGAGAAGGAGCCACTTCTACTGTAATGTGGGAAAGGTTTTCTTGCTCTTGATTTTGCTAAATTGATCGTGAGTGTGATTGGAATGTCGTAGTGGCTGTGAAATGGCTTAATTATTAATAAATAAATAAATAATAAGGCAATTATGTCACATTGCATGTAATCTTTTGTCCGTTTTCCCTAAAGAGAGGGTATATTACACACAGACACAAACGACTAAAAGCGTTACATTGCTTATGCCCTGTAGACATTCATGCTATTCATTTACAGTGCTGTTTCCTGCTGTTTCATATTGGCAGATCAAAGCCGTGTCTCATATAAAACTCATATCAGGTCATGTCCTCAGAGCAAGACTACTGAACTTTAAAATTGCAATTTTCCAATAGCAGCTGATCCTATAAACGTTAGCTTTACTGAAAACACGTTGCTGAATTATATATAAAAACAATAAAATCTCTTATTCACTTTCTCAGGAGCCACGGCTTGAATTATGGATGATGTATCTGAAAAGAGCCTGCATCATACAGTAAGGTGTTTAATGGAAGTATGCATTATTTAGTCATTACTTGTCTCAGTGTCCAGGGCCTTTGTTTGGGCCTGTTTATGCCCTAGTTCATTTATATTTCACAGTGCCCGTGTAGCATGGCACCTTTCCTGGCCAGCAGGCCTGATTCAGACATAATAGCCCTGTTGAATTTGTCACGCGTGGGCCCATAGGGACTGAGACAGCTGAAGGCTTTGGAGATTAAAGGTGTTCCCAAGAGAATCTGGGCTATTAGACAAACACAGGAAGGTGTGTGTGTGTGTCTGGTGTGTGCTCAGTAAGTGACCTGATGCATCGTTATGGCAACCCGACAGTTATGAAACTGGTAAACATCATCCAATGACTGTGCCTCTGGTCCAAATGGTATTGGATGCTGGGCTTGGGTTTAGGTTTTCCTAGCCTAATATAAATATAAATAAATAGTATCGTTCTCCAATAGGCCTCCAAGGCGAAAAAAAAACAAAGGAACCCTCACTGGCCAAAAGCTATAAACATACAGAATGTTTCACATGTGTAAAGTGTTCATATATGGCACAGGGAAATCCATATCCTAAACATTATTCATACTAATTGATTTTTTAAGGATTTCACTGATGTTTCCATCAGGATCAATGTTCTGGAAAACCGTAGTGATAAAAACATTTTATGGGAGCTGATAACACTGAGGAGGCGAGAGTTTAACTGGGTCTCCAGAGATTTGATTAATCCATTTCAGAGTTGTGTACCAACACAGGACCAAAAATACGATGGCAATAGCCCTCAAAGTTTAGGTCAACAAGGTTCACGCTGCTCACTGCTGACACTTTATCACCTCATGGCGTTTATAGGCCAATCTTTCCTACTGAGTCAAGCTGGGCCAAAAAGAAACAGATTGCTCTCATTTTATTATCTCATACTTGGGGAGAGGCCGAATTGTATCTTATGCCTCCAGAGTGAGCCTAGAGAGTGTTGTCATAGCAGATAAAGACATTTTCCCAGCTCTATTCTCTTGTATTTCACAGCAGGCGGAATTAAAGCAATATTTTCACCCAGTCGGTGAGCGCGTTTCCCGACCATTAGTTTGAGACAGCTTTTTAAAGCTCAGCAGCTTTTTTTCCCTCTCTAAAGTGCCGTTTCAGCTCAAAGTCCTAGCTCACCCCTCCACTCGAGAGCATCAGACATGCATTTTTCATACGTTCAAACCTTTGAGAGGTTCTATCTCTCCAGCCTGTTTGCCTGAGGCACTCACTTCTTTTTCTCACTCTGTTTTGCCTGCCCAGGTTCTCTCGGGTTACTCCAGCCGTCTACGCGCTACATAAAGCCTTTTACCAGTCATGACTTTAGACAGTGTGTAATATTTCTCGCACAACATTCAGCACAGCTTCCCAAACCTCTGCTCCCCCATGGGTGAAATCTTCTCCGACCATGTTGCTGCAGCACGCTCGCCAGAGCTTGAATGTAGTTTTCCGTGGGATAGTGATAAGAGGGCAAACAGGGTCAGTGTCTGTTCCCATATTGTTTCACCTCCATCCCTCAGGTCCCTGATGACAATTTAGAACTGCATGCTTTTACCTGCTGAGCCACTGCCCCGTCAAGTCATAAAAAAACAGGTCACTACTTTTTCATCTGAAGACACGTCAAGCAGACGTGTCACCAAGTAGAAAGGACCTTCACTGGGCACATCAAGGTTAAAGAATGGAAGTTCTGAACTGTTCCTGACTTAAGTAGGGATCCTCTTACAGACATGTACTTACAGAAATGTATGAAGAGGCTGTGCACAAAATGTACCCAAGACAAAAGATGAAACTTTTAATGAGCTTCAGTAGTAGAAGAAAACATCAGTTCTAAATTTTTACATTTCTGTAATGTTTTAACATCTTTGATCATTTCCAAATGAGTTTTGTGTGTGTGTTGTTTTTTTTAATTATATTGCTCAGTCTGTGATTTTGTTTGCAGTGAAACAACGATGTGTGTGGACCTGCCAGTGTCCAGCACTGAGGACAATAGATAGAATGTGCTACAAGAATAAACAATGAATTAATTAATTAATAGAAAATATATGTGAAATCAGGTTCTAGAAACGAAATTATTTAAGTGTATAAAGGCTATGCTGATCAAAACTTTAAAAACTGTAAATATATATGAAGAATGTGTTAAAACTACCTGAGTTTAGTGACTGAGTAGATGCATTCCTCTATAACCCACCACTGAATAAGAAAAAACTACATGTGATTCAGAGTGAGCCTCCCCTCCGAGGACGTGTGAGTATATCCTTAGTCTGTCATTAGAGAATATTTGCAATGAGACAAAAGAACCTTTCAATCAAAAAAAAACTTGGACATGCAGTTTTGTTAGGGCTGGTTGCTGTTTTACTTGCTGCATGTACATTTGTGTCGTTATGCTGATCATTCGGTTTCGCAGAGACGCCTGCTAGAGATTGTGCTTATAAACTGTCCATTTGTAGCTCAGTCTGTGTTTCCTTTTCCTACCTCCAATCTCTCTGACTGGTGTTTATTTTCAACCCTGCAACTGTCATCTACTTTAAATTAAACGGCAAC
>JBBIGA010000002.1:14464332-14474448 GCA_037576975.1 Alestes dentex
TACACACTATTTACCCAATGTAGGTTGCACGGCTGTGTGGTTGATTTTATACACCTGTTAACAATGGGTGTCTGAAATACTTTTGGCTATATAGTATATACATACATTTATAATTTAGACATTTTTTAAAATTATAAATAAATATATACATCCAGGACAGCATGGTACCTCTGAGATCAATTAAATGTTTTACTAAGTAATTCCCATCATTATTGTCATGTATAGTAAGGTAATGTAGGTATAAATGTTTAACATGTTACATTTCCTATTTGCTTTCAATCATAGATTATTTGTACAAATTCATTTAAATTTGAAATGGGGGAAACATCTGATTTAGTCTCAGGGTTCTATAGGGGTTATTAGGTGTGGGTGCTCTTTTCCTAATTTTCATGCTAATTATTGTTACATCCGCCAATAAAGCATCAGAGATTTAGGAATAGCTCTTTTCTGTGGCAGCACGTTGGTCATTTTGTGTTCAGTATATGTGCTTCCAACATCACTCTTTGTTGCAAAAGTTCAAAGCAACTAACAACAATGGCGCAGCGATAGACCTCCCAAGACCACCATGTTCCTGTGTACAATTCAGACAATTTTTGGAATGCTTTGAACCCCGCATTAGGCCTAGTCCAGAACCTCGGGGATGATGGCCAATTACACAAAAATTGCTCCCTCTCTTCCTCAGATAATCCTAGTGTCATGTCATCCTGCTATGTCTCCTTTTCAGATGTGAAAGAGCACCTCATTTTCGCCCATTAAAGCTTGTGATGGCTGATGATTTGAAAGTGAAGAAAAGGCTATTTTTCATAATGATCTGCTGTTGTTCAACATCAAACAACATTAAACACTACAAACCAAGTATAATATTAAAAATGATGTTCGGTTTTATTTTTGGAATACAGCAACATTTTCCAATACATTAAATGTGCCTGTTTTAGCTGCTGCACCCAACCCAGAGATGAAAAATCCCGCACCAGCTTGCTGAGAAGACAAAAAGAGCTGGACGGCATTGTCAGGGCACAGTGTTTCGGGCACAAAATACTATCTCCCTCCTCACGGGGTGAAGGAAATAAATTTTATGGGTAAACGGGAACATGTGGCCAATTAAAACTGCATGACGGATGACCATGACCACACAGAGACAGACAGATTTTCCCAGCTACCTGCGGGGTGTTTATAAATAGATCCTGTGTCAGACGCAATATTGTTTTCACCCGCTCAGAGTCAATTGTGTGTGCTGCATCATGGGAGGCTGCTCTGATTGATTTCCCCTGTGTTAGAAATGTCAGAAGTTTGGCTTGTGAATTATTTCTCTTTTCATGATTTAGTCCAACAATTATTTATTATGCAAACTGCAGCCTACTAATAACCACTTGGCTGCTGGAGTCTTTAACCCACTACTGTTTCACTGACTTCCAATCAGGGAAATATGATCCAAATTTAAAACATCATCATAAAAGTGTTGACGCACAAACTGTATTATCGAACCAAGGATCACTACAAAGGAAACATACACAGGATCAGAATACAGCTGATATAACTTTGTCTTTTCAAACACAACTGTTCATGATACACTCACTGAATGGATTCATAACTAAAAGTATTGCAATATTATTCACATGTGTTGATAAATATACAGAATAAAGATGCTCAGCTTGTCTTTATTTAATGTTCTAAATATCTGCAACATGTAACTGAACCTTATAGAAATAAAAGATTCGATTAAATTTAACCGCAAGCCTAACCTCATTCTTAACCCAAAAATTAGATCGAATTGTAATCCTAAACCTAAACATCATTCTGTCGATAAATCCACTGATATTCACCAGAATGTTTGTTAGCAATTAAAGTATCTCTAGATAATTTATATGAAACCACAAAACAAAGTGTCTGATCTTTGATTTGTTAGTAGAACACTTTCAAAAATTCTAAGTAGTTGTAGCCTAAGCAAGAAAAGCCAGAACGACATATATTCACAACCATAAAGGTTCCTTCAAACACAACATAGAACACAGCTCAACCATTCTTCCATTATCTGGATCACTACTCCTTAACCAGGGTCACGGGGGTGATGGAGCCTGTCCCAGTGGACAGAGGGCGAAAAGGAGACCCTCGACAGGCAGCCAGTCCATCACAGCACAGACACACATTCACTCAAACACACTCACATCTAGGAGCAATTTAGCATCTCTAACTTGCCTGTATGTCTTTGGACTGTGGGAGGAAACTGGAGTACCTACCTACACAGACAACATGCAAACTCCTCACAGAACGGAGCCTCACCCACTCAGCCAGGAGTTGAACCCAGGACCTTCTTGGTGTGAGGCAACAGCGCTACCCACTGCACAGAAATGAAAGTGTGCGTTTCGGTGAAGTAATTACAAAACACATACAAAAATAAAGAAAGGTTACAAGTACAGTTATACTGGTTGTATCTTGGTGTTATCTCAGCTCTAAAACCACTATAAGAACACAACATTATTTAGCATGGCCTGCCACTCTTGCAGAGGAACAAACGAGCTGTCTGCTCTTCAATTAGCAACAAAAGAGCAACATTTCTTGGCCATGGAGATCTATCCCGTAATCTCCGTTCCAGTTCACCGTAAAGGTGTCGGATGGGGTTGAGGTCAGGGCATTGTGTGGGCCAGTCAAATTTTTCCACACTGACCTCATTCAAGCATGTCTTTATGGAGCACTGAAACACAGTCATGCTGGAATAGAAAATGTTCTTCCCCAAACTGTGTCCACAAAGTTGGAGGCATGCTGTGGTCCAAAATGTATTGGTTTGCTAAAGCATTAAGATTGCCCTTCACTGGAACTAGCCCAAACCCTGAAAAACAGGCGTGTCCCAATACTTTTGTCCATATACGGTATATATCATATACAGAGTATCATACATACTGTACATTTGTGGTGATATCTGATGGTCCTAAGCGGAGCATCTGTTGCGCTGTGAGTGGTCATGAGGGCCATCAAAATAATTAAGATCATGAAGTGATGCATAGAGAAACAAAAACAATTCAAGATGTTTGATAGAAAATAAAAGTAATCTTAGTTCCCTGAACTTGTGCCCTCCTTTCAGTGTTTCAGCCAAAGCCTCACCACCAAGACGCAGGCACCGACTCTGCTGAGACTAGAACGCCTGAATGCTGGTGCTAACTTTGCTGTTATTGAATGTCACGAACCAGCAGTGATGCCAAGAGTAGATACTGACACAGGTAATAGCTAGCTATGATTACTTAACATATGTAGCACGCTACTAATAGTATCGTTGCTGTTGTTGGGTCCCTTAAAGGCCAGGACACACTTTGTTAGCTGTAGCAATGTTGTTTATTAACGTAGGATGCCTAGGAGTATTTAAAATAATTTCAAAACAAGAAATATCAAGGACATATCTTGATAGCTTCCACCTTTGACAAATGTGTTTTGTGTTAAAAAACTTATTTCAGACTGATTTGTATCCAAAACCATTACACAAATCATACAGCATTTTGGAATTAAACTTTAAAAATGCTATGTATATGTATATATAACAGGTATAACTTTGGTGCAACGAATGCAAATTCCTCTCTTAGCAAGTAAGACAGCAGTCTTAGGTAAGACCCGCTATTGCAGCTGGCCCCAGATGTTCTGTGCAAATTATTTGGAATAAATGAAAATCGCAAGTGACTGAGTGGCCCAAAAAAGTTTTGCAACAATTTATTGAACCATTCAGGTCACGTGAAATCAACCTTTTAACATTTGTAAACCTTACCCTTAAATCCTTCATTAAATGTTTAACAAATTGATATTTGGTTCAGAGAAAATATTTTTAGCACACCATCAAGTAATCACAACATCAGGTAATACATCAAAAAGTCACCTTCAATCAGGATCACTGTCTGCGACCTCTTCAGTCTCTGGAGATTATCTCTTGCCCAGTGCTGGCGCACATCCCCTAAATATGTTAGATATTTAGCAAGTGGTCTGATCCAGAATGTAGGTTTGGTTTTGCCCAAGGACAGAGCAGTGGTGGTCATTTTAAGATGAATAATCAAACCTTCAGACCCATGTGCTAAACCATAGTGTTACCTACTACTCTTTCCAACCACTACAACACTACAACATAAATCTAGGATCAATTTGTCATACGTGAACACAGCACAGCACACAGTGTGAACAGAAACAAAATTCTTCCTCTGTATTAAACCCATTCAACAAGTGAAGCAGCGGGCAGCCAGGAACACAGCTCCCAGGGAGCAGTGTGGGGGACGGTACCTCGCTCAAGGGTACCTCAGTGGTGCCACTAGCAGTCCTGGGATGCAAACCCATGACCTTCTTATTGCAGTGGCAACTCCCTAACCACTAGGACATCAGTTAAACAGGACAATTCATCATCAAAGCATGTGGTAATTCATGCTTTGTATTGGGTCTCATTATACATGCATCTTATTATACACAGATTATAGAGGTAGAGGATGTTTGATAAGGGGTTTTGGTCTGACTCTGGACCAACTGAAGAGCTGGATTTGGATCCAATTCTGCACTTAGGACTTTTCCTTTGGAAGAAGAGTGGTGTGGTGGTCAGTATGTTTACAGCACTGGGATCCAAACATCATTTGGGTTTCCATGTGTATTTCTTCCAGGTGCTCTTATTTCCAGGCCATGGAAAGACACAAATACACGTCCCAGCCTGTGTTCCCTCAGTAATCCTCTCTGACATCACATCAGTTTAACATACCACCTAACCATGTCTTCTTCATTCATATTTAACATGTTTTAAACCATTCACTGTGGTGAACACCAACAAATTAATTAATTAAATTAATTCATTCAAGCCCTTAATCTAAAATGTATTCACATTTTTCTGTCAGACATGAAACAATTTTACTATTTAATGAAAACCTTTTCTTTTGGATATGTACTTTATGTACCTTTTGTGTTAAAATGTTTAAGTATTTTTAAGCCATTAAATAAAAGTTTTTAGGAATACCCCAGTGGAAATATATATTTTTACAGCTTAAGGCAAGTTAGATTTAATGACTTTTGTAATGTTCTGCAGTTACCATGATTGTAGAAAAGATGAATTACCTAGGGTTAGGGACAATTTTGCTCAAATGTTCATTGCAACATAAAACATGCCTTTTTGGTCCCCAGTGGAAAATGTATTGTATAGATGTCAACAAGTATTTGTACTCTATGTGGTGACAAGGTTTAATCTAATCGTATGATGTATTTTTCATCATTTATTAGCTTTAAGAGGTTATAGACCTCAGTTGTCTGGCTCCATTTATCACTGCTGGGAATTCTCACTCTTGTTACTCACACCACTTTGTTTACATTTCAACGTTTAAATTACGCAGACATTTTGAAAAAAAAATGGTGGCAAATACCTTAGTCGGTCCGAAGGTCTGCGCAACATATGCGCAACGTGGTGGAACTAAACACTCCACTTCTTGTCCCCTGAACTTTCGAATTGAGGCAAATCTCCAATCAGAACAGGGCTTATTACTGTGTCTGTAGGAGTTGGGCTGCTGATGTGAAGTCAACATGGTGAGTGAGGAGACGAGCTGTGTATAAAGAACTCACGGTAGAAACGAGTTGAGCTGGAAAACAGCACAGGAGGGTCTTAAAGATCCTGTTAGTGGTCTGCTTGTACTGAATTGTGGAGTTATGGTTTGGCGCGGGGGGGTTAACACCGAGCCTGGTGTTGAGAGTGTGTGTGTGTCCGTTACGTATAATTCTAGTTAAAAAAAAAAAAAACTTACCGGTTTGGCGTATAAATTATTTTACTGAGACTTGTGCGGGTGATAGACAGATGTGTGTGTATTCCAAGTGTGTGTGTGTGTATGTATGTATGTATGTATGTATGTGTGTGTGTGTGTGTGTGTGTGTGTGTGTGTATACACAAGTGTATGTATGTCCTGCTTCATTCAATCATCCATGCTGGTTTTCCACACATTTCTATAACTTACAGTGATCACCTCGAAGCTGCAGAGCTGGGGTTTATGTATGTCCAGTTAACACACACACACACCGACACACACACCAGTTCACACACCGGTACACAAAAGGAAGGGATGACAGAGTACCACTATTGTTGCCATAATTATGAACGTATCTAATATTTTCTCATTATTTCCCGTACTAATATTTCCTTTGTTAATGTCCAATCCTGTAGTTTCCACGGTAACGGTGCCCTTTAGCAGTTTATACTGAATCTAAAACCAAGTAACATTCAAATTAGCCGTTAGCTAGCATGCTAGCTACGTTAGCCCGCAGCTATATTCACACTGGAGTCTCCAGCAGACACTGAGGAGTTGGAGATGAAAAAGTAGTAAAACTGGTTAACTTTACCGCTTTCTTGACCCAACTATGAGTGCGGTTATAGTGGAATAGTGATCTTTAATGGACAGTGGTTTTGGCTAGCAGTAGTTAGCTTAGCCAGGTTAGTTCAGGTACAGAAATGTCAGTCTGATTTTGGGTTTGTCATGCTTTTGGCCACTTTCTGGGCCTTGATCTACTGGTATTCACTGTTGAAATAGAAAAATCTTTCTGTGCTACTAAAGCTCATAAGACCACATACGTCTGAATAAGGGCTGTTCCTACCCACTGTGAAGGAATAACAAATTAATAAGCAGATGTTTTTTGAACTGTGGAACATTTGAACTTTGGATGTAGAAATGTTTGAGAAATGAGTAGTCAGTTATGCTGGTTTGTGTCGTCCAGTTGGATCAATAATTTGAAAGAAATTAAAAACATTTAACTGTGGATTTAAAATTTTTAAAGCTGATTTTGTAATGTGCAACTAAGAAGTCTGAAACAAATTATTGCTTCACGTGGACAAACAGCAATTAAAGGAATGGCATGGGAGGGAATCTCATTCACACAATTGTACACTGACAAATTTAGTCAGATCGTTTTCATACCTCACAGAATGAAAAGCACATCCTCAGTTCTGCAGGTTTTCAGTTCGTTGAGCTGATTTTGTAATATGCTAGCAAAAAGTCCATGCAAAAAATACTTAATTTAAAACAAACATGATATAATGGTATGGCATGGAGGAAATCTCATTCACACAATTTTCCACCACAAACTCAAAAAGCCCAAGTTGGAAGATACTAGACATGAACCCTCTGATTTCACCAACCTTGGCTATTTACTGTCTTAAAGTCTCTGTTATACTAAGGGACAGCAGTAACATACTCACAATAAGTGTAGAGCACCTGTTACTCAGAGCTGCAGTGGTAATTGTATGGGCTCTCTTGTTCATGACAGTCCTCTGCTGATGGTAATAATGGCCCAAGCCAAGCACCACCTTTTCCTGGTGTCCCACCCTCAGGGATGCCCCCGCCTTTTGTAAGTTGGTGTTGGAATGTGTTTTGTTTTTGTATTGCAATCACAATTTGAGGTTTTTATAGATGCAAAAACACACATTTATATAGTTCTCTTTTTCTCTCCAAGATGGGACCGCCGGGAATGCCGCCTCATTTCCCACCAATGGGAATGCCGCCTATGAGCCAAAGGCCACCCAACATGGCTCCCATGCCACCAGGGATGATGCCACCCATGATGCCCCCAATGGGAGCCCCTCCAATGGGCCAGGTAAAATATCATTTTTGCAAATCCATGCATTTCTGCCAGTGGAAATTTACTGGCATAAGCAACATCTCTGGATGCAGTCCTCTGGCCTTCTTTCATATACTCTTTCTGAGTTCATGCAATCTATGCTGTACTTGTCTTCTACTCACTAGCCTACTCATTTGACCATTCCCTTCAAAAGCAGACTTGGTGTTCCTCTCATGGATGTAATGTAACATATGTATTAGTAGACATTAGATTTTAGAGTAGCTGCTCTTTTTTTACACCTTTGTCTGCCAGTGTATTTTTGGTAGAAAAGGCTTCTCTACTGCAAATGGGGGACATTTGTTCAATCATAAGGTGTTATGGTGGAAGTGTTGAGCACAGGAGGTGCTGGAGAGCTGCAGATTGAGAGTTCTGTGGCTTCTTCCCTGGGCATGAGCTGTGGCTTCACACTTCAAAAAAGGGGTCTAAAAACACACAGACACGCTTGCACACACACTCGTCTCACACTGTGTATTAATACCCTGTGCTACACTAGAGAGAAATTAGCAGCCCAGATGAATTTTTCATGAATCTCTTTTATTAGATGCCAGGCATGATGCCGCCTATGATTCCTGGGATGATGATGCCACCACGCATGCCAGCTGCGACGATGCAACCAACAGGACCGGTAAAGTAGCCCCCATCACATTCCCTACCAGCCAGTAGCCTGGTTAAAAATAGCTCCAAACAACTGTCCGTGCTATTAGATTTAGTGTAAAGTGTGCAGTGCAAAGAAAGAAAATGTACTCATTTACATCTGACAATCTATTTTTACTTTATGTTCTGCTGCCAAAATACGAAAGATACAATATTGTTCACATCTATTGTCTTCCATCTGATTTATTCAGTTGATTCGTTTTTCATTAATGGCGTCCTTATTGTATTGATCTGAGACACAATTTTATAAGAATCTCTGGATGTAGAAATTTTGGAAATGATTAATTAATTATGCCAATTTTTTATCATCCTGTTGGATCAATAATTGTAAAGACATGAATGTTAAATTGTAGGTTTTCACCTTTTAAGCTGATTTTGTAATATGCAAGTAAGAGGTCTAGGGAGAAAAGATGAATGGGAGCAAATCTCATGTTCACACAATTTTCCACTGACAAATGTAGTCACCACAGTCTCAGACTGGTATTTAAATCAGGTTAGAAGGTACTAGACACTAACATTTTGATTTCATCAAGCTTGGCTATTTACTGTCCTAAAATCTCTTTTATGCTATTTTCCACTGACAAATGTAATCAAATTATTTTTATAGCTCACAATGTCATACTACTAAAAAACATACCAAAAACATGCTAAAGTCTTCACTACTTCAGTGAAGAGTTGGATTCAGTTCGTAATGGGTTGAGAGAAATGTTGGGGTTGTGTTTGTGGAAAGATTCCTCTACAAGCTGGAAAGGTCAAAATGCACCAGTAAAAACGTAAAAAGGTTATGAAACAGTGGTTTTTATTCAATTAACCTTTGGTTGGAAAATAAATGAATGACAAAATAGTATTTGCATAATGGATGCCACTCAAGCTGCTTGTCACTGCAGTTTATGCAGTTACCGTAGACTGGCTGTTCTTTGTGGAGTCTGTATAATTTTTCTGTGTTTGTCTTTTTGGCCCACCACAGCTCCAGGACCAGGAGTATTGTTTTTAGCATTTGCTTGCATCTGTTCAATTGTGATTCAACAGAAGAGGCCACAATGTTGTGATAATCACTTTGATCTTGTAGCCCTAAACTGAATGTCATTAAAGTCATATGCACTTTGTTCATCTATACTGTATTACCACTTTTTTAATGAGCCACAGTGGTTTTAGAAATGAGAATGAGCCACTTTTTTGAACTGACAGAAGCAGAGATAGACACTGTCCTCTTTTTGGGGCTTTAGAAGCCGACATGGGACTGCAGACAGAAGGCAACTACTAAAATCAGTGCTGTCACAGTGCTTGCCCGTTCCCTTATACTCGTGAAATACTTGCTGCTGCGTCTCAGAGCAGTGTCTTGGGCTGAAACCTTTGAAGGTCATTGGCTATGTTAAACTATACTAACATGTATGTCTGTTTATCTTACATTTAATGTGCTAGATCTTTGGGGATATGAATGATCTGAATCAGTTTTCTTATTTGCTTTCTTATAGCCTGGTGTAAGCCCTGTGGATAATGGTAAGACAACATGATTTATTTTGGACGTAAAAGATAAATGTTATTGATACAGTTTGTAATTATCAGTTATTCATATGTTATTTGTTAATTTGTATTTTTCATAGCTGCACCTGGAACTAATGTGAGTACAACCAAGTGTTTTGGTATTTTTGTTTTTGCTATTTAAATATGCGTGTACAGTACCTTGCAAAAGTATTCACCCCCCTTCTCTCTATTTCGCTACTTTACAACCTGGAATTTAAATATATTTTCAATTTGATTTTAAGTGATGAACCTAGAAAACAAGCTACAGATTAATTAAGGTAAAAGGGGAAAAAGCCTTTTAAATAATTGTAAAAAATGTAAAACTGAAAAGTG
>JBBIGA010000002.1:14474548-14502413 GCA_037576975.1 Alestes dentex
AACAAGCTACAGATTAATTAAGGTAAAAGGGGAAAAAGCCTTTTAAATAATTGTAAAAAATGTAAAACTGAAAAGTGATGCGTACATATGTTTTCACCCCCTTTGCTTTGAACCCCAGCCACTTCCTTTAAAAGCCACTTCATTAGTAAAATAAGATCCACCTGTGAGCAAGCTAAGTGTCTAATTATCTCAGTGTATATATACACTTGTTCTGATAGCCCCCAGAGTCATCAAGCAAGTGACAGCATAAAGACAGAGGAACTCTCCCCACAGGTCAGAGACAAAGTTGTGAAGTACAGATCAGGGTTGGGTTATAAAAAAAAAATATCACAAACCCTGAGCATCCCAAGGAGCACCATTAAATCCATTATAAGAAAATGGAAAGATTATGGCACCATAGCAAATCTGCCAAGAGAGGGTCGTCCACCAAAACTCACAGACCGGGAAAGGAGGGCATTCATCAGAGCAGCAACCAAGAGGCCAAAGATGACCCTGAAGGTGCCGGCGCCTCTACTGCAAAGATGGGAGTGTCTGTCCACAGGACCACTATAAGCCCCACACTGCACAGAGCTGGGCTTCATGGACGAGTGGCCAAAAAAAAGGCAGATCATTTGAAATTTGCCAGAATGTGTACTGGAGACTCACCAAACATGTGGAAGAAGATGCTGTGGTCAGATGAGACTAAAATAGAACTTTTTGGCCATCAAGGACAACACTATGTCTGGCACAAACCTAACACCTTTAATCATGCTGAGAACACCATCCCCACAGTGAAGCATCGTAGGAGCGGCATCATGCGGTGAGGATGCTTTTCATCGTCAGGGACTGGGAAACTGGTCAGAACTGAAGGAAAGATGGATGGTGCAAAATATAGAGAAATTCTTGAGGGAGATCTGTTTGAGTCTTCCAGAGATTTGAGACCAGGACGGAGGTTCACCTTCCAGAAGGACAACGACCCTAAACACACTGCTAAAGTAACACTCCAGCGGTTTAAAGAGAAACCGGTCCTGGAATGGCCCAGTCAAAGTCCAGACCTCAATCCAATTGAAAATCTCTGTGATGATTTAAAGATTGCTGTACACAAGTGGCGTCCATCCAACTTGACGGAGCTGGAGCAGTTTTCCCACGAAGAATGGGCAAATATACCAGTATCTAGATGTGCCAAGCTTGTGGAGACTTGTTGCTGTAATCGCTGCAAAAGGTGGCTGTACACAGTATTGATTCTGGGAGGGGGTGAATAGTTATGCATGCTCAGGTTTTCTTTTTTTTGTCTTATTTTGTGTTTTTCACTTAAAAAAAAAAATTAATTTGCATCTGCAAAGTGGTTGCTGTGTTGTGTAAATTAAAAGATACAACCCCCCAAAATTCCTTTTAAATTCCAGGTTATAGGAGAATGCCGAGGTGGGGGTGAATACTTATGAAAGGCACTGTATATAGATTGCAGTATTTTGAGTCAACTAGTTTGGTGTTTGCCCTCCTACCCCCCAAAAATGTTTGTTATTGTTCTTGTAGAGCACAACAACAAATGACTCTCCACCAGATGATCAGCCGAAAAAGGTCAGTTTTACTGTGTTTATTGAAACACAATTAAAAGTGAATAAGCAAGTGAATAAACATGAAGCAAGACATTTCATTGATTGCATATCAACTTTTGCAGAAATCAGTGTGGACAGAGCATAAGTCTCTGGATGGGAAGACCTATTACTACAACACTGAGACCAAGCAGTCCACCTGGGAAAAACCAGATGAACTCAAGTCCCCTGCAGAGGTAAAGATAACCTTTTTCGGTTTCCTTCTGCTTCTGGCCTCGCATGGAATCTCCTATGAGATCTTATTAAATCTGACCTCATGGTGTGTCATTGTAAACTACAATATGTTGCTGTTTCTCGCACAGATATGCTGCTATTACATGTTTCTCAGACTCTGGGGTGAATTAAAGGTCAAACTATTACCTTAAGGTGTCCAGTAGTAAATAACCTGATTTCTAATCAGCACCGAAAACTGATTGTCATTTCTTCAATCGCCCATACAATTAGCTTTTTTAACAAAAGAAAGACACTACTGATGTAAGTCTGTATTGTATGTATTCTTATTTCATGGACTAAGTAAGTCTTACTGTTACCTTGAAATGTCCATCCTTTCGCTTCAAAGCTCCTAGAAGATAAGCTGACTTCAAATCAGCCCAGATAACTTCGTCATATCTTCAGAGGCGCACACAAGCATTTGCCTTGCATGAAACCATTTAGATACAGTATTCTGGTATTAATGCTGTGTAATATTGCTTTATTGCAGCAAATGCTGTCTAAATGCCCATGGAAGGAGTACAAATCTGACACTGGAAAGCCATATTACTACAACTCTCAGACTAAAGAGTCTCGCTGGACAAAGCCTAAAGAGCTGGAGGATTTAGAAGGTAGGCCTGGCCTGACACATCCTTTCTCTGTATTCTGATGAATACAAGGCTGAATATTTCTCTGGATTACAAATGACACTATTTTATGTCATATTTAGTTCAAAAAGATTAATTACTGTAAACCAATGTTGGTTTTATGTAAGAAAATGTAACAAAAATTACTAACTGAAAAAAGTAGTAATACACTGAAAGATACTGCCCTAATGAGGACCTTTTGTAAAAGTTAACATTTTCTGATTAAAAAAAACTAGGGATGCACCGAATATTCGGCCACCGGAAATTTTCGTCCGAAAATGGCAAAAAATGCATTTTCAGTTTCGGCTGAATTTTTTTTTTTTTTTTACGCGACTGAAACAGTGATGGCACAATCAATAAGCTCTGCCCGCAGGTGCCAGATTGGATTAGAGTCAGTATGTCTGCTGTGTCTGCTGTCGGCGCATTTCGGTATTTCTAAGAAAGACATGCGGAAAGCCGTTTGTAAAGCGTTGAATGCCAAAATTTCTGGAGGAGGTGCATCCACAAAGACTTTCTCAACGTCGGTATTAATTTATCATATAAAATCAAAACATCCCGATCGAGCACAGAAGAGGCAAGACCCTTCGAGCACACCCACATCCAGTGATTACAGTTAATATATGGGCTATGCCAGTCTTTGTTTTAATACACTGTTTTGTTATAGGCCTACACAGAATGTTGTTATATCTTTCAACAGTTTTTAAAGCACTTGTTCTGAATGCACTTTGTTCATGCTCTTCGTTCAGAATATTAAAATGCACTTAAATTCACTAGGTTTATGAGAGATAAAAATGTAATTGTATAATATTTCAGCCATCTTGCTTTTAGGCTATTCATGAGTGGGGCCAAGTAAACTATTTTATTTCAATTTTTATTTTATATTGTGCATTGTTTGAATGCTAAATATTTTCATAGTTTTGTAACAGATATATTCTTTTAATAATTTAATAATAATTTCTTTCGGTTTTTGGTTTCGGTTTTCGGCCAAGTGTTTCCTCATTTTGGGTTTTCGGTTTCGGTCCAAAAAAAAAATCATTCCGGTGCATCCCTATAAAAGACCTAATTTCAAGTACCATTGGTCAAAATGTGAACATGACCTACGAACATTATAAGGAAATGCATAGATAAAGTTTTCCACATGAACAAGGTGGAAGTCTTTAAAATAATACCCAAGTGCTTGGATATCCCGGTGAGTGCTTTTGGAACCCCTTGTGAGGAAATGGAACCTGTATCATACCACCCAGGCACTGTCTAGAAAAGGTCTCTCAAAACTCATCCCCACAGTAAGATGGAGACTTATGATGGATGCCACAGAGAACACTAACCACTTTGAAGGTGCAACAGAACTGACTGAGACTGGAGTGAAGGTCCAACACTCAATAATATAGAGAGGTCTTAATGCAGCCTTTTAGTATTGGAGGGTTGCTAAAAAGACAGCCTTTTCATGCTTGTTCTGGCTGTTTCAAGAGCTTTTTTGGCCTAAATTGTTTTTAGCATTAGTACATACAAAAATCAGAAGATACCTTACTGGGGTAGCTGGTGGCCTAGCTGTTAGGGAGTTACCCCTATGATCAGAAGGTCATGGGTTTGAATCTCAACACTGCTAGTGTAGTCACTGAGGGACCCTTGAGCAAGGTACCCTCCCCACACACTGCTCCCTGCTCCCACTGTGTTCCTGGTTGGCCGCTGGTCTACTTGGTGAATGGGTTTAATGCAGAGAAAGAATTTAATGCTGTTCACACTGTGTGCTATTTTGGGTTCATGTGTGATAAATGGTCACTATAAAATACTAATTTCACTGAAGAAATGCAACATCAAAGCAGTCTTGAAGTGTGGTTTGGTCACTGGCCAACACTCATCCCAGTCTTGAAAAAAGGTGCATGTATTTCAGTGGTCAAATCTCAATCCAATCCAAAATCTTTTTCAAAAGCATCACCTGAACAATTGGGAGTAAATCGAACTAGAAGAATGGATGAAAATAAAACCCCTGATGAGCATATTGGTTTGCAGTAAAAACACTGACTGGAACAGTCCGTCATTTTTCAATCCAGACAAATCTGACTTGTAGGAGGGTTGAAAAGTTTTGCAAGACCCTGTAGTGTGCTCATTACTATTTAATGAAGTCTGCTGTTCAGTGTTCGTGTTCTGATCTCTTTGTTGTTTTGTCTCCATTCGTCAGCAATGATAAAGGCAGAGGAGAATGGGTAAGGAGTCTTCTATCTTCCAAATCTTTTTGATGTTACTTCTTAACATGCAGCCCTCTCTTTGTGCGGGCCTGATGGACTTTAATGAGTAGCCGTGCTGGTGTGGTCTTTCTATCAGAAGCGCAGACGTTGTAGCTCCTGGCACCGCCCCCACTCTGGCAGCTCAGACAGACTCGGTGGTCGCTATGGCTGCTGTCGCAGAGGCCGATGCTACCATGGCAACGCCTGCAACCGAAGAACAGCTGTCTCAGATACCCGTACAGGGGCCCGAGGTAACCAGCGACGCAGCCGTGACCTCAGCTGAAGACCCGCCCAGCACAGAGACACCTGCCAGGTAACGTGCATGCAGACTTATGGACATATTTCATACATGTATAGGCCAGGTCGACGTAAATGACAGCCTAGAGCTGAAGGATTGGTTTAATACTGAATTTGCGATTTGAGATGGGTTCAGTATGTTTGCCCCCCTTAGACCTGATTTTGTCAAAATAACAAATTGAAGAATTTTACTTTTCTTCTACACTATGCTGCAGTGACTCTTTGTAATACTGGATAAACAAAATGTATACTCTCTCTGGATGTATAAAGTTTCTTTACTATTTGCAAAAAATAAATAAATAAATAAAATTGCGATTTGAATTCATTTTTCAAATAGCAATAGATGCAATTTTAATTACAGCCAACAAGTTGGTTTTTTTTACTTATTAACATTAACTGTCCGGTTCATAACTGAAGCCGGGAAAAAAAGATATACTGAATGTCTTTTTGGCCTGGAAAAAACAGCATTCAACCTTAATTTGTAGAATAAAATCATAAACACACAGGTCTGAAAATTTGCAATTAGATATTTTCACCCAAATTATATAGTGTTATGTGAGACTGAAGCAGCTAAATTCATGGCACTGAGAGTAAGACCCATATGTAAACCAGGATCTGTCTCATGTCTTACCTTTGGACAGCTTTAGCAGTGTGATATCAGTGGTCCCCAGGCTTTTCCAGCAGGGCCCTGGCGTGAACTTTTCTCTCAGCTCAAACTGACTGCGTATCAAGGCCATCACGGTTGAATGGGTTTTTCTTGCACTCTGCTAAGGTTCAACAGAAGTGTGCCTTCAGCACATCAAAACGCAGCATGCTTGAAGAGAAGGTGCGTTTGATGTTGATTTGTAATGGAAATGTTTCACGTATGTCCTGTTTCCACAGTAACGACACATCTAAAGAAGAGAGGCCGGAACTGGTGAAGAAAGTGTACAAGTGGAACACCAAAGAGGAGGCAAAACAGGCCTTCAAAGAACTGCTCAAGGAGAAGGTGGGGTCTCCCATGCTCCCATGTTCCTGCTTCTGTATAGATTTTTTCTTTCAAAAATCCCTTTTTTTAATTGGTTCAATTCTCCCTTAAAGTGTTCGTTTTAAACAATAGCTTTGTGCCGCTTTCTTTTTTTCTCTCAAAACATACAATACATACAATCTCTTATTCATTCTCTTGGTTCTTCCCTCCTCCTTCTCCCCTGTGGAGGTACAGATATTGTATTGGTCGGAGCAATGGCCGCCTGGGTGTGGTTCTATATTTAGCATGTTTTAATTTGAAGCACAAAGCTGTCCTCAGAGGCTCCTGCCTGCTTTTCCTGAGCGCTCTTTAATTGCTGTGTCTCTGTGATTAGTGGCTAGAGTCTGGGGGAGCATCATACAATAGCATGCTCTGATGAGCAGCATTTTCAATATGTGACAGATAGAAATGGATGCAGGAATTTCTCTTGGACTTTTTCCTCTCTTCCCTTTTTTGACCAGCTCCCTCTAGGCCTTGTCACTGTCCCATGTTCCTTTCCCCCCCCTCTCCTGTCTCCTCTATCTGAGGCATGGGGAGGGAATCTAAAAAGGCCACTTATGTAAGCTGCTGGCATTTCTGTAAATTATGGCTGTGTCTTACAGCTGCTCTCTGCACCCACTGTGCAATTAAGAGAATTCAGCTGAGCTCAATGTACCCGCCGTGCAATTAAGAGAAGGTATCACCTGGACCTTCATACTGCCAGAAAGGAGCTGTTTAGCATAGGCTTCTCTCTCAATTAAACACACAGATGAACTCTAGTTTTGCTGTTTTTTTTCCTGTACATTTAATTTTAAGCCCTTTCATAAATTATGCAACAGAACTCTTCTTTCCAAACATTTAATATGAGGCACTTTATGCACCTACATTTCTCAGTGCCCTTAGCAGAAGAATAAGACTATATAAACTCTGTGGGGGTTGATATCGGGGCTGGTATGTTTCCCTGTGCCACACAGCTGTGCTGGCTCCAGTAAGTAATGCTCAGGATTCTTTTTTTTGTTGTTGTTTGCAGGGAGTGTCCTCAAATGCATCTTGGGAGCAGGCTATGAAGATGATCATCAATGACCCACGTTATAGGTACTGCACCCCAAAGCTCCCATGGCATGCTTAAGTTAATTGAGAATCTGAATTGGATTGCATACATTTATACACTTTTTTTTTCCTTCTTGACTTGCTGTTACTACCTGTTAGTCTTTGTTTCCATCTTGTATGTGTGATGCTTGTCTCTCTGTGTGGTGCCAGTGCCCTACCCAAGCTGAGTGAGAAGAAACAAGCCTTTAATGCCTACAAGGTCCAGACAGAGAAGGAAGAGAAAGAGGAGGCCAGGATCAAATACAAGGAGTCCAAAGAGACATTTCAGCGCTTCCTGGAGAATCATGAGAAAATGACATCCACCACCAGATACAAGTGAGAACTGTGTGTGTATGTCCTTAGGGAGCACCCTGGTAACTGTGCCTGTTATCCATTACCACAGTGTTACAGTCCTAGGAATCCCACTGACAAGCAATTTTACATTTTCTACCCATATACTCCTAATCCACACATTAAAGGGCTGGTAATCAATTGATGAGCTGGATGACGTGTGTTAAAGCAGAGAATACAGAAAACTGTAAAGGGAAGTGTGTCCCCATATACATTACCTGTCTAAAAACATGATCCAGCTTATATGTGCTGATGTCCTACAGCAGGTAAGGCTTTTATTCACTCTAGTGCTTGATTTGCATTCAGAAAATACATACACATGGAATCCTGGAACGCTTGGTTGGATGATGGGGTTATACTTGCTAGGTTAGCTTTTACTCTCTAGTTAAGCTTTTCTCACTAGCTGGCCAAGGCTCAAAGAGAGTGAGACTGTGAGAAACACACAAGTTTTGTTAAAGCTTTGTGGTCGTGGTGATTGATCAAATCAGGACTGCCAAAATTATATAGCAACAGAAGAAATTCTGGAGCATTACATCTGTCAGTTAGTGGACATTCGAATGTTATTCATAGCGTATGAATTGATGCCCACAAGACAAACATTAACCTAATTAGAAAGAAAGCACATATTTAGGGTCCCTGGGGCTTTAACCATCAATAACATGTCAAAAAGGTGCTTGTGAATGATGGAACGTGTCAGTCAGTCATAAGCCCATTTCTTTGAAGTGGCAGCCCCCATAGTTTTTGTTTCCAAGGAAACAATAACACCACTTTCCCTTCTTAGTCCTGTCTGTCAGTTCAAGTTATTGCACTTTCTGTTTTAGGGAACTTGAGGCTAGTGTTCTGACTGTCCTTTTTTAAGATTATTTGTCATCTGAGGGATTATGAGCCTTGTTAGTGTATTAGTTGGACCTGAGTGTGTGTGTTACAAGCAGCCGTGTGTGTATCTTTTTCCCTGCCATACAGAGTACAGTTAAGGATCCAAGAAACAGGAGCTTAGTTCATGGTTCACTGCTTCCTCCTTTTGGTGAAGCAGAGAATTGCAGCAGCAAATGTGTTTCTCAGGAGGCAGTCTTCTATATGTTCTGTATCTACATGTTAGGAAAGCAGAGCAGATGTTTGGGGATCTGGAGGTGTGGAGCTGTGTTCCAGAGAGAGACAGACTGGAGATCTATGAAGATGTGCTCTTCTATTTGGCCAAGAAAGAGAAGGTGGGATTTACTTACTGTAGTTATTCGGAATATAGCAAACCAAATGACAAACTGTGTAAACTATGCATTTTTTTTAAACTAATCAGTGGGAACATTATGATTGACTTGAAGAGGTGTGAGTTTCAATTAATGAATGTGCTGAAAATGGAAACTGGTGTACTGCCTTTGTGTACCGTCTGATATCTGGTCTGCTCTCCACCAACTTACTCTCTCCACTATAGGAACAAGCCAAGCAGCTGAGGAAGAGGAATTGGGAGGCACTGAAGAACATTCTTGATAACATGGCCAATGTCACATACCGCACCACCTGGTCTGAGGCTCAGCAGTACCTTCTGGACAATCCCACCTTTGCTGAGGATGAAGAGCTGCAAAGTATGAATATATACTCAGTCACAGACACGTTATCCAAAGGGATGTACCATTTATGGAATGAACATGAGTGTTCTACTAACTATACACAACTCAGATTTTGCAAATTCATTATGCAGTGTCTAAAAATGTATCAGTATTTCTCACCGGAAGCAGCTACAAACTGAATTTAAGCCATGGCAGTGTCCCTAGGCCACCTTTTGCCAGATCTGGTTTGTCGCTATCATACCTTAGCAATGGTTCAATTTGGTATGCAAACTGAATACCCACTGGTTTTGAGTGATGTGTAATGACATACGGTTGTCAAAACAGTGACAGAATAAATACCACATGCTCTTCTGATCCAACAAATTCAAGTGAACATTTTCAGTGCCCACCTACAGCCTCAATGTCCTCTTCAAACAAAACTGTTTCTCCTATTTTTGATGACTGTTTTTTATCTTCGTTCTCTCTATGGCAGACATGGATAAGGAGGATGCTCTGATCTGTTTTGAGGAACATATTCGAGCTCTGGAGAAGGAAGAGGAAGAGGAGAAACAGAAGGGCCTGCTGCGAGAGAGACGAAGACAGCGTAAAAACAGAGAATCCTTCCAGGTGAGACACAATAATAGCAGTTATTATGGTGATCCTAGCTGTCTCTCAAGCAGATGACAGATGAATTGGAAATAAAGCCTAGAAATTCTGTTGGTTCCAATTTAGGTCAGTTCTTGTGAAAAAATGCACTTTAAGTTTGTCACATCTAATCAGCCACCTCAGTTATGAACAGTTCAGTTGTCATTTTGGTTGATGGTGGTAATTATTTTTTTTATTGGAGATTTTTGTTTAGAGCATAACTAAAAGGATGTTTGTCTCTGTTCTGTGTGCATCTGTGTTTTCGGTGCGGTGTAGAAATTTCTGGATGAGCTGCATGATCACGGACAGCTGCACTCCATGTCAGCATGGATGGAGATGTATCCAACCATCAGTGCAGACATACGCTTTGCCAGCATGCTAGGACAACCAGGTCAGAAATGGTCACGGGCACACACACTTGCAATTTCTACTTTGCTGCTTATGCTAGTGCAACTAGGTCAAAATGCATCTCTCCCAATCACCCTGAGGTCCCTATAATACAGACAATAGCTATAATAGCTATTGATGCAGGATCCATAATAATTTTTACCTTGCAAGGTTCATTCAGTGTTTGCTATTATTTAATATTTTAAATCTCTAAATAAAAAAATATCTTAGCATAATCCCTTGCTCTTATTTGTCAAAGATTCTAACGTTTGTGCAAATTCTTAAATCCTGCCCAGACTGAAGATTAATAAAAATACTTGCTGTTTAAAATGTTGGGCAACTTGGACTTGCCCTTTCTGCTCATACCCCACAAATCTTACTCACTGCAACTCTTTACCTGGACTATTTACTGAGTGTGTGCATAATGGGTGCCCAGATTTTATATATATATATTTTTTTTCTTCCCCTTTTCACCTTGAGTGCTACTGTAGATCTCACTCAGTTCCTCCGTCCCTCAGGCTCCACACCTCTGGACTTGTTCAAGTTCTATGTGGAAGATCTCAAAGCCAGATACCATGATGAAAAGAGAATCATCAAAGACATCTTAAAGGTGGGGCTGCAGCTAATGTAAATGGTGTGGGTGTGTGTGTGTGTGTGTGTGTGTGTGTGTGTGTGTGTGTGTGTGTGTGTGTGTCATATCAGTTATATACAATTAGAGTTACTGATTTAGCATATGAATTCTCTCTGCAGGATAAGGGCTTCCTGGTGGAGATCACCACTACCTTTGAGGATTTTGGCTCAGTTATCAGCTCTGACAAGAGAGCCACCACACTGGATGCAGGGAATATCAAACTAGCTTTCAACAGTGTAAGCATGCTTCTCATTCATGTTTTACTGACTGCACATGTTATCTGTAGCTGGTGTACATGTTGCACCACGAAAGCTTGCACATCTTGTGCATTGCTTATTACTAATTAGTTGTGGTCAGTTTAACTCTAATTTCAGTGTCCTTATAAAGATTGCTGTGTGTCTGTCCTCATAACGATAGGAATACTGGAAAATCTGTAGACGTGGGGACATTTTGCTGGTTGTCGCAGGGAAACGTTTTTGATACAAATTCAACTTTTTAACTAAAAAACAAACAAAGATTGGCATTTGTAATTAGGTGTATTTGCAGTATTACTGAGATATAGTATTACACAAGTCATGTCCTCATAAATACAGTGATACCGCTGTGTCTGTGCATGTGTATTCTTAGTTACTGGAGAAGGCAGAGGCCCGTGAGAGGGAGAGAGAGAAGGAGGAGGCGAGAAAGATGAAGAGGAAAGAGGCAGCCTTCAAGAGTATGCTCAAACAGGCCACACCCCCACTGGAGCCTGAGTGTACATGGGAAGGGGTATGGGCTATTGAGTTTTGTCTTGAATTCTCGAAACAAAAGTAATGAGTTATTATGCCATGTTTTGTATTGACTGCTTTAAATGTTTCCCCATTTGGTTCAGGTGAGGGAGAGATTCCTGAAGGAGCCTGCGTTTGAGGATATTACACTGGAGTCTGAAAGAAAGAGGATATTTAAAGATTTTATGCATGTACTGGAGGTAAAGAAATTCACCGTGAATTTGTCAGTTTTTTTTAAACGTGATTGTGAATATGGCTTGTAGACTTGTGGTGTTTACAGTAGGTGTAATTTTGCTGTGGTGGGCAGTTGTATTCAGAATGCATGCAGTCTTACATGAGGTTGTCTCTGCAGCATGAGTGCCAGCACCATCATTCTAAAACCAAGAAACACTCCAAGAAATCCAAGAAGCACCACAGAA
Organism: Alestes dentex; assembly: GCA_037576975.1. NCBI lineage: Eukaryota > Metazoa > Chordata > Actinopteri > Characiformes > Alestidae > Alestes > Alestes dentex. The sequence continues at coordinate 14,486,314 of JBBIGA010000002.1, forward strand.
AACGATCCCGTTCTCGCTCAGTAAGTGTACCCCAAGGTTCTTACCTCACTGAAAACGAAAACACATTTCACTCCTGGCAGCCTAAACTTTTCTCCTTTTCTGTAGGCTTCGGAGTCTGAGGATGATGAGTATCACTCGAAAAAGAAGAAACGTTCAACTTCAAAATCTCCTTCCGAGCACTCTTCCTCAGGAGAATCAGGTCTGTCTTTGCTAATAAATAGCCGTCCTTAGAGATGATCAATAAACGCTTACTGCTCGTCGATATCACCACTCCTCAGAAACTACTATGAAAAAATCAACTGTACTCAACTCAGCTAATAGATTCTGTATGTTGTATATTGATTTTCACAGAGAGAAGTTATAAAAAATCCAAGAAGCACAAGAAGAAGGGGAAGAAGAGACGACACAAGTCGGTAAGTTCTAAAGAGAAATTGTGCCATGAAATTCAAACACAAATCTGTTTGTGTCCACACAGCTATAGCCACTCGCCTGCATGAGCATACCAGTCAACAAAGGCCTCTGCTTCTGCGGTTGCTCAAAGCTATCGTTAAAAAACCCGGTATTTAATAATAAATGCAGTGGTAACATAATGTATTTATTATTCCTAGTATGACTTTCTTTCATATTTGTTCTACTGGTTCCCTTAGGAGTCATTTCAAAATCGGCTTAATCTAAAATCAGTTGTCCCTGCAGGAACTGAGTTAGTTACTTACCTTTCCACCCTGCAGGCCTCCCCTGAGTCTGATGGAGAGAAAGACCGAAAAGGACGAGATAAAGACAAGGATAAAGAGAACGATAAATCGAGAGGAAAGACTCGCGGTGAATCCAAACAAAAGTCTCCCAAGAGGAAACCAGCTAAAGAAGAGGTGAGTCTTAATTCTGATCGGTGTTTCTTTCCAGGAGACTGGGAAGAGCTGATCAGTACTCCATGTGTAATTACTCTTAGCTTACCAAAGACTGTTTCTATCTCTTAGGGAGGGTGGGATACTTCAGGCAGTGAACTGAGTGAAGGAGAGCTGGAGAAGAGGAGAAGAACTCTTCTGGAACAGTTGGATGCACCATAGATGTTCTTATTCATCTTTCTTTCTCGTCCCATATGTCCAACTCTCTCGCTCTCTCTGTGAAAAATGCATTCCTTATAATGCCTATGCCTGAATCGCAACATTTTCATCACCCCAATGCTCTGAATAGAGATGACTTCCCTTTCTGGTTTGGAGCCTGAGAGGTGGAGGACAGTTGCCATCACCTTTCCCAGGAGAACACTTTCATATAGGGCTCAAAACTGAGTAAATAATGGACTCTGTTCATTTGTGTATGAGGTGTTCCTTTTTCTTGTATTTGATCTTATTCTTAGTTCTTTCCTTAACCCCCAATGTGTCAAATGTTTAGGTGGCTGTACATTTATTTTGTAATTGCCAATAGTTTGTCCATAAAATATTGTTTACAGGTGAATTAAAAAGACACAAACCTGCAACTGTTTCTCAAAAACAGATCCAGCTGTACATTTTCCATTTTGGAAGGGTGGGAGTAGTTACTGCTTTGAATGAATTGTTCTTAAAGGTATTTTAAACTTGCAGTACTTTTGACTCTCACAATAAAACAATAAAAATGACCAACGTAAAAAATTGTTTATACGTAACACTTTTGACAGTTTCAATTTGGAACCAATGACATTCTGATTTTCTTTCATCATTTATCAAACGAAATCCAAAAACAAGTCAGGCAGCTTTTACAGACTCTTAAACTCACTTAACTGTGCTTCACATCCATCAATGACTTGGAACAAAGTTACTGTAATAGTTTATTTAAACATTGGCATTGACAAAGTGTGGATCTAACAAAACTTATTAGAATCAAAGTTCTGCTATTAAGCATACAATGCCTAAAGATACATTTCTGATTAGAAAGGAAAATAAAAACATGCCAGTTTGACCCAGTTTTTTAAGTGGAATGGAATGCATCAATGATGAGTGCAGCATACAGACATGCCAGTATTATCTAGCAATGCATTACGTTATGGTGTCTTACTGTATCAGTTTTTCTAATGCCTTAATACTGCCAGGCAAGCGTAAAATCAGAGCCTGTTGCTACATAGGCCATTAGAGATAGGCCAGATTCATTTTTCAGTTTAAATATACAAAATGGAAAAAAAAAAACAAAAAACTATAAGTTAAAATAACATTCAAATGGTGTAACACAGGATGATGTAATCTTTGTTTTAGGCAGTTTTAAACAATATGTACAATATTAACCTTACTAAGGAAAAGTTTAAAAAGTAAAACACAAGATGTTTGTAGCAAAATCTGTACAGTTCTTTTCCCAGACTGATTTTTTGTGTTGCATTTACTTGCCGTTCTTAAATAGCACACAATGCTAAGGACAACTGGCACTCAGTTGAGCGGGCGGAGTGAGAGATTTGCTTTAGTGGTTAAATGCTGTTTCTCAAATTTGTAGTTAGTGGTGACGAAGCACAAGCACCTCTTAATGAGTCGAGAGTACTGCTTGGAGAGTAGAGCTGAGGCGCTTTTCCTGCTGGTTGTATTCTTTGGTATACACTGTAATCGTACTTAAACAGTTGCCACTCAACATGCTGAGTACTGGAATACCAACCTGCTGAGGTTTTATAGATTCCCACAGGATTAAGTTCAGCCACTCGCCTAGAGACATCTGAGTGGCACTTGGGCACAGTTTATTTCTTTACTAAGTTACAGCTTTGAGAAGGTCCACTTCCAGCCTTGGGGCTAAAGGTTCCATGCCCACTCACATAAGAAGAGCTGATTTTTATACTTGGTCTGTTAACACTGATGACTGGAAATGTTAATGCTCAAGTTATATACATTTCACAACACCCTAGTACCATCCGCTTTACATATCCCTCCCATACGTCTTTATTTTCCACCGTCTTTTTTGAAAGTCATTTTTGCCTTCTTAAAAGCTACGGTCATGCGTGCTGAAACTGTTACAGCTTTTTGTATTCTGCACCATTCTGTTGGATTTGCCAAAGCTCAACACGCCTGTAATCTTTAAAAATACACCTGGCCTCGTTCAAATCCGTGCGGAAGGAGGTCTTGAGCCGTGTTGTGCAGTGAACGCAATATGGCAGTTAGCACTGGAATGTCAAGAGTTACGATGGATTTTCATAGCCTATAAATGAGTATGTCTTGTAAACAGCTAGGGAGCTTTTCCCGAACATCATTACTCATGTAGAAATATGTGCATTTGTCCAGTTTGTGACAGGGGAAAGTCAGGTCAAGTCCAATTGCTTGAAGTGACACCACATATGACAATTAAAAAAAAAAAAAAAAAACATACAATGTTAAATTCAGGCACTTGGCTTGTCAAAAGTAGCTTGACTTTTTGACCTTTCAGAGCAACTTCCTCAGTCTTTCAAATCCTTCATTAGTCCATTTCACAGAGAGGCTGAAAGCCCCTGGTTCCACTCCCCCATCCCATCCAATCACGTCCACTCTGCCCTCGTTACATGACCACCTCTGCATTGTTGATTGGCCGCAAGTTCTGATCATCGAAGCGTCTCCGGACACTCCTCCTCACTGCGTCAGCGCGCCTGTACGGCTGGTTTCTCAGATCTGACAGAGGCATGAGATAAAAGACTTGTCAAACATTGTCAGAGTGCTCTCATGGAGGCTGGGTGTGCTGGCAGCCAATCGGACAAGGCAGCTTGAGCTTCATAGAAAATTACATGAAAGGGTTTTGATCTGAGTTCAATTTCTTTTTTTCTTTTCTTTTCTTTTTTTGGCCAGGGAGAAATGCCAGATTTGGTGTGCCTCCTCTCTCAGTGTCGGTCAAAACACTTTCTTGTCACTAACAGTAAAAATCTAAAAGCACTGCTTAAGCGTACCCCTAAAAAAAAATAAACCTCTTTCAGGAGAAAAAGGTTATGCTCCTCTGTAAAAGGCAACTAGTCAAGGTTACATTCGAGTAGAATCTATTCTAAATTAGTCAGTGTTAAACTTCACACATGCACTATTATGAAAAGACTAGCAGGGCTATTTGACTAAAGGCGGTGCAGCTGAGGTAGGTGTTCCACTGCCACTGACAGACTCATATAAGAAAAATATATCTCTGCACATCAGACGATGTTGGAACAAGTACCTGCAGACTTTGCCAGCAGCCAACCTTAGATAGCCCTGGTGTGTTTTAGAAATGATGGACAAAGAGAGAAAGGGAGAGAGGGTATCATACGTATTAAAATAAGAACAAAGACATGGAGGTTAGATAAAAGGGGATAAATAGAAAGAGATGCTTGCCAGGTTTGAGTACCATCCATCACCACTGGGGTGCTACTGGACGAGTTCCTTACCCTCGAGTGCACATTGGGAAATTTAGTAATATTATTCTTCTTTAGGGCTGAGAGGAGAGGAGACAAAAACGGAGGTTAAAATAAAGTAGAGGTGACCGGACAGAGAGGTCAATCCAAACGGCAGGCACCGCAAAGCACACCGAGCCACGCTGCCCCGACATCTGAGGCCACAGGGCAAAGTTGCAAGGCCAGGCAGGATCATCATTAGGTGTGAACAGAAGCGCTAAAGGCTATACAGAGAGCACAAGCATTCACGAAGCAGAACTGCTTTAACTGTCTCAAACACTCAAGCTGCTTTGCACATTGACCTCCAGCAACATTAGAAAGCAAATACCAAACTACGCATGAAGACTGATAAAGAAAAGGAAATCACACAAGCACTCGCAGCAGCAAATATTGATAAGCATGTAAAAACCAAGTGTTTATGGATTAGTGTCTAATAAAGTGAGCATGCATGCAGTCTGGTGCATAGTGTGTTTAGACAGAAGCAGAGAATGTGTCCGTGCAAAAACAACAGAGGAGAGCGAGGCGTCCGTGTTCAGAAGTATCAAACAAAGAACTTTCTTCATGCTTCATGCAGGTCATTAATAGGACCCCAACAAAGCCAGCTGGGACACTGCAAGGGACACAATCCAAGCTAAGCCAGGAGGGGAAATGCTGCCGGTACGGAAGCAGCAAAGCGAGTGAATGAACGCAGGGATGGAGGAAGCGAGCCTCGTGCAAACAATGCAAAAATAACAGCAATGACATCATACACATACATTATCATGAACAGAGTCGAGCAAGTCACAATGGCACATACTAAGCCAATAATGCCAGTTATATGGTTTGAATTAAGTCTAGACAATTCATTTAAAAATCTTGTATTTGTAATTAATGAATCTATGTTATTTGACATGAGAAATGCGCGATTTTCCACTCTTACAATTATATAAGTTCAACTGCACTTTTTTTATCACCAGATTTCAGACCTGACACCCTCAAATGTGTTTTTGTTAATCGCACAACAGGGGGCACTCTCAGCTCATAGATTCAACACAGCCAATCTGGATTTAACCTCATCCTGTAGGTGTAGTAACTGTAAAAACTTGAGAGATTTCAAAAGTCTGTTTATGACATTTCTAAACTCTTGTTTTACTCATTTTTCCCACAGAATGGTTAGAGTTCTGAGGCATCACTGGCTCACTGTGACATTCCATTTGCTCTGAGTGGAGATGCTGGTTATGTTAAACCGATGGATATGGAATCGTGTTGACACACTCCATGCAGAGAAAATGAGTGATGGTGATGACATTCTCTGAACCTCCCGACCAACCAACCCTCTTCATGCAGGGATTTGTATAGGGGGGAGGAGATGGTGATATGGACACACCCACATGACATCACACACACGTATGCTTGGACCACATCCAAAGGAGTGAGTAAGTGACTCCCAAGGGGATGGAAAAGAAGCCATACTTCCACCCCAAAAAAATGTGCGAGTGAGATGTGTGGAAGGGGGGTGGGGGGGTGGGGTTGCACACGGTGAATGAAGAAAAAAATAGGAAAGAGGGGAGTCTCTTTCCAACAACCTTTAACAGAGTCTAAACTTTAATAATGGAGCTCCTCATTGAAGAAGCGCGAGCCCCGTTTGGCCGTGCGCGCGGTAAACGGCACAGTCTTCAGCACTGAATCCGGACAGAACAGCCAAACACACCCACGCGAACACACGCACATACACACACACACATATATAGACAAAACACAAACAGTTAACCAGCCAGCATAGCAGCTCGCACGTTAGCACAGCTACTGCATCTACAGCAGCAGAGCTCAGTCAACAGTCTAATGGGTTATTATTAGCAGGGGTGGGAAAAATAATGCATCAACATTCTATCCTGGAAAAATTCTGCACACATTCAAAAAACTTAATTGGAGTTTTTTTTGGATTGTGAAATAAAGACAAATGTCTACAGATGTAAAGGAATGATTGGACAAAAAACTTCTTTTAAACTGCATTCAAGTCATCACTAAGGTGGTGTAGACTTGTGTGTCTGGTTTACAGCATGACTTCACTGTGGGCTATAAAACACAACTCCATGTGTGGTCGATTGGTACAGGCAGCGATTTTAAACAGGAGGGCATATTTTCACCAACAACATCAGGGACGCTGTTTGAGAAGATGAATGTCAGAGAAGTGGTGGAGGTGGTGAAGTTTTGTTCATTTTTACAGCTCACAGTACATCACACTGCATTCTAAATAACACCACTTTTACAGCTAAACAATTTAGGTGCGACACCAAACATGTCTCGGGCTGCTAGATGGGGTAAATGGAAAATTGTGCTATTTTTTGCCAAAGCATTCCTTTTAATGGACTCTGAATCAAAATCGAAAATCTCAAGATGACTATTGATTCCCACCTCTAATTATTAGCATGTCCTACTGTCAGCTATGGCTGATCCTAAGGCAAAAGCTAATCCTGCTTTAGGAAAGCAACATGAAAGCTTATTGCAGCCAACATTCCACTTATATTCATCATACGCTCAAGCTTGTCAGGTCAAGCACGCCTTGGTCATATTACTGATCTGTCGTGTGCTATTGCAACACTTCAATCAAAACATGAGTAAGGCTGTGTAACACAAGGCCTCTGGAGGGCTTAATTCAGAAATTCCCTTTTCTTTATACTTACAGACAAAGGCTGTTTTTATATAAAGCAAAAAACTTATGTTTAAGTAAATGCATATATTTAGTAATAGCAATACATGTCAAACATGTTCTATATCTTATAGCTGTATTGGATTAACAGTAAGTAATAAAAACTGATGGCTATACATTGGTTAGTGCTTCAAGTTAATCAAAGTCACTAGTTCAAAGCAAGGCTTCTGCATGCACGCTGGCCTAGAGCATTGCAGCCAATCCCAGCATAGTCCTTCTATGCCAGATGACACTAGGAGTATGTGTGTGTGTGTTTGTATGTGTCTGTGTGTCATGAATGTATACTGAAGAATACCAGTGTTCTGGGAGGACCGTCAACAGTACAGAAGTGTAGACTGATAATACTGTTAATAGTGAGTGTATGAGTGGAAATAACACTGTATCTGTGCGTTACCCGTAATAATGTCCTCGATAGCTCCGTCCTTCCCCTCGTAAACATGTCGACTGTCCTTCACCTGCTTCTTCCTCAATTCAGCAATCAACTCCTGCTGCTGACGCTTATTCTTATGAGAAGGAGACTGAAGCATGCATGCACACACACACACACACACACGCACACATACACACACGCACACACGTTATGACTATATTTATGATGACATTTCTTTGAATTAGTGGTGAAACCTGCACCAAAAAACAGCAAAGTGTCCCCAATTTTTTATCACTATAAAGGCATCTGGTCCTTACAAAGTTATAAATACACACACGCACACAAAGAGCACTGAATCACAGTGTCACAGTCACAGAACTACTCTGGTATTTGCATGCAATAGTAGTGTTGTGAAAAATTATTTCTCCTCATTCTGACCCTGTGCAGAGATTAAACATACTTTTGCTTTGACATGCACTACACCACAGCAGTGTGACAAAGCTAAGCAAGGCAGAGCTTAACTGCAGGGTGGCAAAGGTCAGGAATTGAAGAACACACACACGCACAGTATATTTATACTAGGGTAGCAATACACTTGTATGATAAAATACATTCAGTATACATAATACATATACATGTACAACACTTGAATACAATACATTCAAGTGTTGTACAAGTGAGGTGAGGCTTCATATTACTGGCTAATATTATTTTATCACCTGCTGGTGTATGGTGACAATCAAAAAGCAGCAGAAGTTTTAGAGAAGGGCAAAAGTCACTTATTTATGGAACATTAGGGGAAAACAAGACTTTGATGAATTGCCCTTACTATAACCAAGGGCACTGACTCGGTCAGTTTTGATTTCAGGCTGCCTGAGGGGTGAAGGCTGAGGCTTGTATCTCTGATACATTGTTGATACTATATGTACATATGTACATTTTCTATATTGTACTGATACTGTTGTATGCGTAATGTACACACACATACGCAGTACAGGTTTTACCTTCTGATCTTCCTCCATCATTGCCTCCTGCTCTAGCAGCTTTTCCATCAACATCTGCTCCTGTCTTTTCCTCTGCTCGTTTTCCTCTTCTGCTTGCTAGAAAAAAGAAAGTGAAGTAATTGAGTTCTTACAGAGGGTTAGCTCTATTATATATATACATATATGTGTGTGTGTGTGTGTGTGTGTGTGTGTGTGTGTGTTTGTGTGTGATATATACTACATATATTATTAAAGTGATTTGGAGAATGATAAATGTAATTGGCTGCTTTACCCTGTATGCCTTCACAAAGCGCACAAACACAGGGAAGAACACGGACGGAGGTGTGGTCTTGGAACTCTCCCCAAAAAACTTAACTGCCTCATCAAAAGCATCCTAAAGAAGAACAGTAGCAATACCAAGAGAAAAGCTTATCAGACACTGGCTGCAACAGCGACTGTACGGTCTTGATCAAGAGGAAACATGGAACCGGTTAATGTGAAACCCCAGGTGTTTCCAGGGATGAATGGTAAGTACCTGTGCAACCTTGGCATCATCTTGTAATTTCTTGAGTTTGCTCTCATTGTGCTGGATGAAGTCTTTCAGGAGTGTATTGTGCCCATGCATACTGTACTCTCTCTTCGTCAGATCCATTCCTCTTTGGAGCTCCTTCACATCCAGCAACACATTCTCCAGAGAGACTACAACACAGAGATAACAGATCCCAAAACAAAACAGAAACCATCATTTTGCAAGATTAAGCGAGTCAGGTGTTTTCCCAAAACACACATGCGCGCACACACACACACACAGACCGATAATTAAGTGGTTTAAACTTTAAGGTCTGATTTCCTGGACAGGGATTAAGCCATGTCCTGGACTCCACAGGGTTTTGAATGGAGATTTTCCATGGGGAAGAAAATACAGTTCATGACTGAGCTTTCTCCCTGCCCTGGAGACCCACCCTGAATGTCTAAACATTTAATGATCTGTTGTTTTTGTCAGATCTATTTACTGTACCTGCTGCAGCTTTCTCCACATAATGGAGCTCATTATAGAAGAGCGACACCTGTTGGTACTTCTCCTTCACCACATTTGCAATGTAGTGCAGCAGAGTGATCTTCCGGTCTGTGGACTTGGTGTCTAATAACTGGAAAAGACAAAATCAGGTCAGGTGATTTCTAAATTAAGAATTGAATGAGTGTAACTGAAAGTACCCGAGTCTTACCAAGTCTAAACTCTGAAGTTTGAAGCCATACACTGCCCCTCTTTTACTGCTGTTCATGTAGTTCCCAAGAGCCAAAATAATCTGAAAATGGAAAATACAAAAATCAGTAACGCATTAATACTGTTTAAAAAGCATGTCCAGCCAGAGACAGGAAAGAAACCATAATAAAACACTGACCTCCAGGATTTTCTTGAGTTTCTGGGAAGACTTGATGGACACAGATGCTGCTATGACAGCATGCAATTGCTGTTGTGTCAAAAAAAAAAAAAAAAATTATATCAAATAGATACACTTCTAACACAAACTATTTTACAAGCTTCAGAAATACCTAATGCAAAAATCACAAGAGTTATTAGAGGCATTAGAAAACCTTTCTAAAATAATTACAGAAAACTATTTACAAGAGTGATACAAAGAAGGCAAATTGGAAAATGAATGCAGACAAAAATAAAAATCTATAATCTGAGAGAAAAAAAGAACAAAGGAAAAGAAAGTCCAGAAGACGTTCAGACAAATAGACAGCCAGAGATATACAAAAAATAGAAACCAGTGGTGTTAAATGTTGAAAATGTATGTCTACAAGTGGCAGACCTTGCTCAGAAAATTGGAAAAATGTGCTAAACTCTCCACTGAGCTGTGGTTAGACGTGCGGTGGGGGACTCCGAGTCTATATAAACAGAAATTGTTTTTCAAAGTCTCTTCACATGGACTTTTCACACTCCTGCAATCCAAGAGGAGATACTGCAACAATCAGAGCCAGATCTGACAGGTTGCATGACAGTTTTTGCCGCCAGGCAATCAGGGTCCTCAACACCGAGTCAGAAATGGACTTATTTACTGATTATACCTCTAGAAACTGTGAGTGGATTATCGTAGTTCAATTTCACTGGCATATCGCCTACTTACTTTTCGTATCGCACTGTCCTATATATCTTAGCTCTATCGTCTTTTGTTATTTACACTGGGTTCTATTATTTGAGGGTTTTTTTTATTTGTACTATGTGCTCTGTAATTTATGTTTTGTTCTGTGCATTTGTTATGTGCATGTGGAGCTTTGCCGTGCTGTCTCTCTGTATAACTGTGTATCACAATAAAGTTCACTTTGACTTTGATATTTACCGGAGTGAGCATTTGCACGCTCTCACAGAAGTTGCCCACAAAAGCCATGATGGTCATCTTCTGCATGAGGCGCTCAATCTTGCTGAACTGCATCATGAAGCGATCCTCATCTGTGAGGTTCTCCAGGGGCTTCCTCTCCTTCTCATACTGTCGCAACGCTTTCACTTCAGGCTCCGTTGGGATAAAGCGCATCAGACACTCTACAAAGTCCACTGGCAACGTCCGCAAGTCAAACCTGAGAGACGAATACAGTGGAAAACACATTCACAGGCATTATTGTTATTATTATTGTTGTTGTTGTTGGGTGGTGGTGGTGTTGTAATCTGCCTTTAGACTTCATACTGACTTCAAAATATATATATATATATATTCTTATGGAAATGACTTCTTCGTTACAGAACAACAAGAAGATGATCACTTAATATCTGTCAAGACAAGATCACTTTGTCTTGACAGATTCAATCAGAGGGTTTTGGCAAAGGAGGTTGCCAGCATACTTTGGTAATGAAAAGACGTCACAGAGACCGACAATAGTTTTGTTTGTTTTTGTGAGCTGTGGATTTGGAATGAAATATGGAGTGTAAATGCAGTGTGGAGTGTAAAGTGTGAATTTGGAAGACAGTACGAGTCTAGAGTGTGAAGTGTGAGTTCGGAAGACGGTCTGAGACTAGAGTAATGCATATTTACGTTATGAGAAATAAACTTTTGCATGCTCATATAGAGCCTGGAGACCTGCAGCACTGCACGGTTTCAACTATTCCTTGATTCAACACACATGATGCAGCTCACAGACTGATTACGGAGCCGATTCCACAGATTCTTCAGAGTTGTTGCATAATTGTATTTTGCGAATGGCATTTTACAAAAAAAGTCAGAAATAAAGATGTAAACATAACGAACAAGAATTGTTCACAGCAGAGGTGAAGACTTATGACGCATCATTGCCTCTAAAAGCTACCGGATAGAAATGATGAATATGCTGTCTGGAGCTGTAGACACTGTTATGCTGCTATTTTACCATTATCAATATTACTGATAGAAACTGAGAAGACGGTTTTACTGGTTGTTTTGGATGGTTAACAAATAGGCTATACTTGTCTTAACATTGCAATCCCTGGCTCCTACCACCACCACTGCACAGAAATTTGAGTTGGGTTTGTTTCGCTACAATTAACCCTTTCACATCAAACTACTCAAAATGTCATCTCAACAACATTGACCCTGAACGGCATTCTCCTTGAATGAGCTGAATCAAGTTTGGTGGAGCAGGGAATGGTTTAAATTATGCAGTGCTGGCAGTCACAAGAAGATTGAAGAAATTCTGATATAGGGGTACTGCAAGAGTAACGCCCCTAAACAAACCAACATGAGGTAGGTTACTTCTGAAAAGCAGTCATCTTCACTTTTAGAGGTAACTTACATCTGAATGGCTTTGCAAATCTCCTCTGGAGTCTTGCCCACTTTCCGGAGGGTGATGGCCAGGTTCTTGGCTCTGTTAGAGTCCAGTAGGGTGATTTTATTAGGACCTTTCTGGATGATCTTCTGCTTGCTGGATGTGACATCAATAGCAGGGCCCTGAGCTCTTGTTTTAAACATCTCTTCAAACTCATCTACGTTCAGATCCTGAGGAAACGAGAAAGAAATTGAGCATTCCTGTTTCTTGATGATGACAACCTTAAAAAAAGAGAGATTATTTCATGTGTTGACAGTAGAACACTTTTAAATTCTGAAGAGGTGGAGTATAGGGTCTATAATGTCAGCGAACTATAAGTAAAGATAAGAGACTTGTGGAAACCGTAGAGCTGAGACTGTGTTTCATTTCTTTGTGGTAATGTGAAAAGTTCGTTCAAGAGCTCGTACCTCCAGTATCCTCTCATCATCAATCTCGTTGAAGACGGTGCCGTTGATCTGGTTGGGCTTCAGTGCCACCCAGTTAAACACTGGCATGCGGAACTTGGTTTTGATTGGTTTCTTAATTTTCACGGCTGCAGCACAAAAATGACACACATCTTACTGCACATATTTGAGATGCTCGAAAAAACACTGCATGGATGAGATCACTATTCAAGCAGTGTTTAAGTGCTGATTTGGGACTAGTGGGAGGTATCTTAAGGAGCAAGGTAACTGATGGAACAACAGGAAAAGGGGAAAGGCTTCAATGTTGACACTTACGAAATGAAAAAGCATAGGCTTCATAAACACAGTCTGCCTAGAGCTGCACTCAATTATACTGAAGTGACAGGGCGTGAATGAGAGACTCATTTTCTCAGTACTAATGTTTACTGATGATTCTATTAGGGATTGACTGAATGAGAGGGAGAGTGACACTTCTGCTGAAAGAGCCAGTGTGAGTGCAGACTTTCGTTCCTTGATCCAGCCAATTCTGATAATATAGAATAGAATTATGTTGAATTTCCTATACATTTGGTTTTGAGTGCTGTAGTACAGATTATATAACAAGAAGTCACTGAGTATCCACCATGTGCAGACATTTAAGCCTGTGGGTCATTAGGAGGAGGGCAGCCACTAGGAGTGGGAATCACTAGACATTCTGAAATGATGTAATGTATTACTTTTCAATGCCTCCATAACATAACACTTATTTGAAATGAATCTTCCCAAAATGCCCATTAATCACTTTTCTTCATGAGATTCATACGTATATATAAAAAATGAAAAAAAAAAATATATATATATCCTGAAACCAAAGAGATTTACAATGCTAAGTGAATAGAATATTAAGAGTTTAGAACTCTATCTGTAATTAAACTTCTGTTACCCATGCGCAGGGCAATTTTATCCACAATACTGATCAACTGGTCCTCTCAAAAACTCCACCTACAGAAGCCTTGGTCTCAACAGAAAGGAAATAATTATACCAAAAAAATACTGCTACTTGGTCCACTTTGTCGATACTCTTTTCTTCTAAAAATAAAGCAACTGTGCTGTTTTTTCTCCCACCCCTAGTAGCCACCCCTGCTGGTATGGGGGAACGAAATATAATGAGGATTCCAGCTTGCTTCCCACAAGTGCTCCTGTGGCCATGCTGTGTGTTTGGGTTGGGAGTGAGGGTTCTGCGTGTGCTGCACACTGCATTCTTGCTTTTGCGCAAGTTATTCCAAATCTGATAACAATTCACCTGTAGTGGCATGCCACTGTGTTCCAGCATGCATCAAAACACAACACACACTAACACAGAACAGAGACAGTGGTGCAGGGAGACTAAGTTATGGTATTTTTAGTCATGATGGGTTACAAGGAAAACTCAAGATATGAGAAGACATCTAGTCAAGCAGACTCAATTTAAATCAGAGTCGAGGAATAGATTTTCTGTTGTTTGGACTGTTGTTTGTGATTCTCAATCACAACACAACAGTCTAACACGGCACAAAAGACCTGGAACTGGAACTAACTGGTTCCAGTGTGGTTGGGTCCGCTTGTTGAACACAGGCTTTCAGAATGGTGTCATGGATTTCAACTGCAATGGACAAGTGTAGGAATAAAGACCTCATGTCTCATGGAACATGTGGTTTCATATTTTGGCTTGTGCGTCCTGTCATTTGCTGAGCTATGCAAAGTGAGGTCTAGAGAATGTTCCTTTCTGGATTTGAATGGCCTGACTGAATTGAAGGAAAAGTCTTGCAACACGGCATCCAGTTTCATGCTTGACTTGAGAAGGAACAATCAATGTAACCGGCTTCGTGCCAGAGATGGAGGCTTTACAGGGAAACTGTGTGGAGTTTTCCTGTATATTAGCCTTCTGGAACTAAAAATACCATCTTCACAAGTTCCACATACAACGACAAAACAGTGAGAACAAATGCATAACACTGCAAACCTACAGGACAGTTTGATGGGTCCCTCTATGTCGGCAAAGAAAGAAAAAAATCAAATAGAGAGAAAGATCATTAAGAACAGCAAGAAAATTGCCTCAGTTTCCAGGGGCATGGTCAGGCTTTTTCCATTACGTAAAAAGAGGCTAGTCTTTCATCTCTGACCTGTAAACACCATTTTGTTTAGCCGAGGATGAAAGAGCACATGACTTGATATGACTGTGGGAATTCTTTGTGAAAACGCTTAGTAAACTAAGTAAACCTAGAATGCTTTCCATACAAACGAGTGAGGAAACAAGACAGTTCACTTTCTCACAGAATAACACTCCACATTATCAGTAGAAGTGCTCCAAACAACAGAGGCTATTATGAAACCCAGTAAAGTGAAACACTGCAAGCAACACTTACTGCCTTGTACCTGTTTCATCATGTTGCCCTCTACAGTTCCAACTCAACAGCTTTATAGTATTTTAGCCAGCTCACTATTGCATCACTTTCTGGGCTCTCTGATGTGAACAAGCAATTCACAATGAAGAATATAGCAAGGTTGCTCACTTCCGGAGTGTACAGTATGACAGTGTACTTAACAGTCATATCTGAACAGCCAGGGACTGGTTCCTGGACAGATTAACTCTACTCCTGATCCTATCGCAACATGAGCGGTGTTTCTGTTATTCATGCATTTAGTAGAGGGCTAAAAGAATTAAAAAGCTTACTCACATGGGTATGTGACAGCCAGATAATTCTCACGGAACCATTTGCACTTATTCCGTCTTTGTTTAGTCTGGGACGGGAACACCAGCTTTCCAGTGTTCTCATTAAAGTAAGAAGGATGGCAATAGCGGTGTGACCGTTGCTTCATCAGACTGTGAGTGAGTCAGCCAGGCCTGACTGGACTGGCCGGGAAGCTAAACAGTGTTAAAGCTCAGGGAGTAAACAGCCTCGGCCCTACTGATTATCACCATGCCACTGAGAAGAGACAGCAGGGTCTAGCCTCTCTCACACATACACACTCACAATTAAAAAATATTTTATACTGTATTGAAAAATATAAATCTTGCATGCAGCTAGAATAGTGATTTAGGCGTACATGATTTAGAGTAATATCCTAGAGGTACAAACATTTGCTCCACTTGAGATGCTTGACATTCATTGTTTCCATTTACAATCGGTGAAAATAAATAACAAGACTGTGTGCGATTTTCCACATTTTTGATTTATCATACCTTTTTTGCATTATTATTTAAATACCTGATTAAGTAAAGGACAACTAAAATGAGTCCCAGGTATCTATCCACACCTATTCCTAGTGATAAAAGGGGATGAAAGTAACAGATGACAACGAGATAACAGACAACTGGAGCCTGAGTGTGAGCTGTTCACTCTGATGTGAAGCGCTCAGGTGTGAAGAACCTTACCTGCAAGTCCTGAGTTGAAGATGACTGTAGGAGACCCACAGCCTGGAAGTGGAGGCGCCATGGGGGGTGGGGGTGGAGGCATGGGGGCAGACACTTCTGTAGCAGAGTATGATCTGAATACAAATCCTCTATTTT
>JBBIGA010000002.1:14518927-14531809 GCA_037576975.1 Alestes dentex
TTAATGCATATATATATATATATATATATATATATATATATATATGCATTAAGATACACTCAAAAGAAAGGGAACAGAAAAAAGGGAGTGGGTGCTATGTGTATTTGTATATCTAAACAGCTGTAACAGCAGGACTTCCTGTCTTCCTGCCTGCAGCTGCGACGTCATCAAAAATCCCTCAGTTATTCCACTTCCTACCAATCCCTGCATGGATTTGAGTTTGTTATGGCAGTCCTTCCTGATCAGATTTCAGCCATGCGCTGCATGAGGAAAAAGCCTCATGCTTTTTCTGTCTCAGTCTCATTGTCTGATGGATGGTATATGAACAAAAGATCACCATTTATAAACTGGCACAGACTAGGGGTGAAACAATACTAGGGTCAATACAGGGCCAACAACAATACTGGATACCCATACAGATACCTTAATTTCAAAACAGATTCCGGAACAATACTTTTTTGACATATTTTTGACTAAAAGATTGCAACTGATCAAGAATCACAGACTTCAATAACCTGCAATAAAATGTAGGTATCCATTCAGAAGATTTTAGAACAAACTCATCTAGTGGCTCATAGATACTGATAAGACTATTTAGGTAGTGAAATTCAGTACTGAATCATAGTTTTTCCTTTACAGTAAAGGTATTCAAATGTAATACCCAGCCCTAAACAATGCACACATTTTCAGGGTTGATAACATTGTTGAAGGTAAAGATTACAATTTATTTTCAACAATTCTTTGTTTTAAAACGGTCGTGGTTCGACAAAATGCTAATTATATAATATACATACTGACTTGGCGTTGATTTAATTGTGTCAGCTTTCTAACAAGATAACCGTCCAAAATCACAAGCCCTAGAATTTAGAAGTGACTTCAGCATAAAATTTTTATCGTTGACAGGGAAAGAGCATTTCCACAGAAACTAGCGAATGAACGATTATCCAAAGAGACAAAGGGGTATACTGGCAACACAAAGTTTTACATTTCAAAACACTTTTTTCCTTGTTTTTTAAAATGACATAATACTGAGCTTTGAATGAGGGGTGCTTGCTCAGAAAGACTCTCCTGTGCTTCCATATATCCTCTTTAGTTATCACGGTATCTGCCTTTTGCCTAACGTATAGCAAAAAAATCACCAACTTAAACCAAGGTGTTCAAGCAAAAAATCGGAACATTTTAACCAGTATAAAAATAGTGATTTTCAGTAAATTGTAAATATAATTCATATAGACTACGCCCAGTAAAGTGAAAGTAATAAAACAAACCCACATAAATACAAAATCCCTTACCCAATATGATTCGTCCTTAATGAAATTTCCAGCTCTCGTAGGACCTGGGTGGACTCCTGCACCCTCCGACGGAATTTCTGCGCACAGTACAAAAGAAGGGAATGTGAGTACAGAGGATTGGAAATTAGGGAACACAGGAATGCAAGCTTCACCACAGGCCCCCTGTGATTTGGGACTCCTAAATCAGGAGTTTGTCACCAGTGACGTACAACCAAGCTCACAGCAGAATGACCTCACTCCATCTCAGTTGAAGGAAAATAAACAGTTCAGACATATGGAGGGATACAGAACAGTGTGTATGTACTGTGGTATAACCACCACATCTTTAAAAAAGTTCATCACTGACTGCAGAAACTCATAGTTGAAGTTTGTCACCGCCCTGAACAGAACCTCACAATTTCAAAAAGGGAACTGAGCGAAAATCCGTTATGTTCAAATTACAGCTCCGCAGTCTTGGAAAATTATACAAGTACAATAAAATGCAATGACAAGTGCATAACTGAAATATTAAGGACGGGCTCATGGCAATAAATATAACCAACATGAGTCAGTCCACTGTGGCTGGTCAAATCAGATTGGTCCTTCACAAAATAGTTTAAAAATTGTAAATAGATCTTAATTAAATATCAGTTGGATGGATGAGCAGACTTATTAGTCACCATTTTTGTTCAGAGGCGGCTCCTCCGACTCGTCGTATCAACTCATTTAAGTGGCAGCACATTTTTCTCAGAGCCTCCCTGAAGCTCTGAAGCTAAACTGTGAGCCCATTCTTTCTGTGTGCTGTTTCCAAGGTTACAGTCCCTATGTGCAAAACCCTGTGACCCAAACTTGTGTCAGGTGAAATGCATGTGAACAAACTCAGCCAACAAAACATGGGGCACAAGTGTGTGTGTGTGTGTGTGTGTGTGTGTGTGTGTGTGTGTGTGTGCTTGATCTTTTTACACAAAGCAAAGCTAAAGCCACATAAAAAAAACTGGAGGACCTGCCAGTAGTGATTCTGGAGGACCTGCCAATACTGGGCTACAAACTGGAAATTGAGTGACAGGCCAGGCATGAATAATCAATCACAGATTCAAGGGAAGTAAAATGTTCTCAAGGCATGAAATCATTGCATCAGTATGTAGAGAGAAAGCCTGTACCAGAGCTGCAGGGAAGCAGCTGAATGTAGGTCCTGTGTAGCAGGAGGACCTGAAAATGAAAGCCAAGATGACGTGGTGACAGATAAGAGTACAAGACAAGCAGTTCTAAGGAAGAGTGAAGAGGCTAAGAGAGAGAGAGCGAGAACGGATAGCATGCTGGAAGTGTGTGTTTCATGACAGCAGTTAGCACCACTGCTCCCTGTGTGGGTGGGTTTGGCACAT
The DNA here is from genome assembly GCA_037576975.1 of Alestes dentex. NCBI lineage: Eukaryota > Metazoa > Chordata > Actinopteri > Characiformes > Alestidae > Alestes > Alestes dentex. The sequence continues at coordinate 14,521,581 of JBBIGA010000002.1, forward strand.
GTGGAGATGAGAAGCAGACTGCTTTTAGAGGGGAGGAGCAAGTGTGTGTGTGTGTGTGTGTGTGTGTGTGTGTGTGTACATATGGTGGGAAAGCTACTTATGAGAAAAACTGCATCATTAGCACTGTGCACATATAGGAACAATTAATTTTGTTTTGGAACTATTTTAATAATAAGCATCTTATAAGCATCTAAATATTGGAATATTGGTTTTACCTATTCAAAGCTTCAGAGCTCCAGCAATAAACACTAACTGAAAAGAATAAACAATATTTAGCGCTTCAGTTGTTAAATTTATTTCTTTGTTTTTAAGAGCAAGTAACAGCCCTCCAGTCTAACTAACCGAAGTTAAGCTGCTCCTGAAGGATCTTCAAAGTGCAGACAGAAAGGGAAAATGTACAGATGAACTTGTCTGACTCTGCCAAACTGAAGTTTTTACACTCTGAAATTATAAAATGTCTGTCATTTAATTTCCAAAATATTTAACGACCCCTTTAAGCTTGTGCGTGTGGAACAAACCTTTTACTCTTCTCTAAGCATTCCCAGCTGTGTGTGTGTGTGTGTGTGTGTATGAGTGAGAGAGTGAGAGAGAGAGAGAGAGAGAGAGAGAGAGAGGGAGAGAGAGAAAAGGGGGTTCTCTGGAGGGGTCATCCTGGAAACTGGAAACAAATCAATGGCTCAGACATTCTTCAGGACCTTCTGGAATGGGCTTCTTCCTGCTTACAGCTGATTGGCTGAGAGCGCTGTGTGGAATGTATCCTATGTAAAGCTGGGAGAAAGCCTGTTGCAGCTCTCCGAGCTCAGCTTAACACAAAGTGCTGATTGTTCAGCTGGGAAGAAAATGGGGCCACCACGAATCTATAACCATAACAATTTCCCCCTTCCTTGTTTTTTAATTGTCTGTCTTTTACCTCTTTATATTATCACCATCGATTGTTTCTGTCCCCAAAAGCTGGGCTCTACTTTCTTCTCCAGCTCACCTTCTCTGCAGCTCTGGGCCAGATGTCCATAATGAGCTTTGATATGACAGCAATATGCACTTACAATACACCTGAATTTGTTTGTCTTACTAAGACTGCAGCTTATCACACAAACTGTGCATAGGCCAGCCCACTGTTTGCTCATGAGGTGCAGGGTTTACAGTGGAGTTGCCAAAAAGCTTGGGACAAAACAGATAATGAAAGTTCAGTGATGAAGAGATAGTGGTGTTGATACAGTGTTCAAATTATACCTGGTGGAGCAAACGGATGCAAAACCTGCTCCAATGAGATTTGAAATTTATTAAATCAAGCGGAATATACAGCCATACGTTTTATCTCTACTCACTCTTTTGCATTATCATCCCACGTGTGGCACAGCCCTCCCTTAAATGCATACACGCGAGAAAGTGAGACATATTTTGTATTTCACCAATTTTACCGACCCCTGAACTGCATGTTTAGACTTGTGTGTCAGCTTTGAGCACAGCACAAATGATGCATTTTGTTTAGTAGAGAGAGTCTCTCTCATTCCCTGCTCTGCTGGAACATTTCTTAACACTACACACAAGTAGTAGATGAAAGAAGATTTATGCTTGTTACGGGCGTATTATTGGCTGGAGATGTTACTGGACTATAAAAGGTTTTTTTTTTTTGATCCTTTCATAAGGACAAAGAATGGCTTCTCCTCAACAAGAACAAACAGTTTGGCTTCATACTCAGTAACTACTCGGACAGGTTTATTTCTTTGTTTTAAGGAGGAGACACCTTCCGCTTAAGATGGGTTTTTTTCCATGGAAGTTACGCAGATCTGATGCGGTCTTTAAACTGCACAGTTTGTCGCTTATCCATTCAACACTGTCCTCGCCCCCTTCTCTTTCTCACTCTTCTCCTCTCTTCTTTTCCCCTCTCTTCTGGCCTTGGGAAGGGCCATGAGATCTCCAGTTGGACTGTGTAATACCCAGGAGGGGGGCTCATGTTCGAGATTGTTGGGTGTTTTCTCAGAGCCTGACATTTACAACAGTCAAATTTTAATGGCCCTTTCACACTGGAAGAAAAAACAAACCTCAAAATCAAAATGAAAAGAGTTTCGTAGCGCGCCGGATACCACACTATGACAGACTGCTTTAATAAGAGCAGGGGTAGAGTGTAGCTTAGTGGATTGTGTTAGATAAACAGCCTCCAGCACATGGTGCTAAATCCTGTAGCCATGACAGCATTAAGTGTTAACAGCCTTGGAGTTAACCCTTCCACCCGTTTGTGTCCAGCTTCGGTTTTACACGGGATACAAGGCCTTCATTTACCTCCGAACTTCTTAGTGTAATTTTCGTACATTCTTCAGATCCTTACCTCCTGGTTCCTTGTCATTTGCTCAAATTTCTCCTAAGATTTGAGGTTTTCCTCCTCTTTCCCTTCCTCCTTTTCCTTAGTACTCTCCACTCATTTTCGCATTCTCATTCCCTTACGTCTTCTCTCATCACCCATACGCGTTCCAGGCGATGAGAAAACATTAACCAGCTCATAAAACTCATCATTTTTTTATTATTTTCTATGGTGAAAACTGACTGACAGAAAAACACGACACAAACTATTGTCCCCGTATACACAAAGAACAGCGTCCTGAACAGATAAATAACGCAATCACTAAAGATCTAGGCTGGCTAAGATGCCATTCTCTATTACAGATCTATAACATAGACATCACGCTGGCCTTGTTCCTGTCTTTCTCGTGCGGCGTGGCTGGTGATCAAGTTATCTGGAGCCGTTCCCTGTGTGTCTGCACCTCTGGTAACTTGTTTATCCAAGCCAGGCTCATCCCTCAGACACAAATTTGGCAAATCACCAACAAACTAGATACGATCCTCTAATGCAGCGGAGTTGTCTGGAGCCCTGGAGCGGCTCTGGGGTCAGGGCGTGACAGCTGTGAAGGGAAGGACATGAAGTCACAACTAACAAATCACAACGAACCTTCCTGGTGACTGCAGGATCCAGATAACTCTTCAACTTCTGGATGTATGTGTGAGGAGGGTTCTTCACTTGGAATCTTTCCTGAAAGAAAAAGAAAGTATTCTGTAAATTGCATACCAGGAATTTTTGTTTTTTAACCTTGAGTGTTGGCTGATGCAAATCCATTACTTCATCTACATTTTCTTTTAAAAAAAAATGCATCGTTAAACTAACAGCATTAGACTAGAGTTGTTCAGGGTATCATGTCAGTGCTATCTTTGTGAAAAAATAAGATCTGAGAAGTTACACTTCTCTTTGAATAAGATATCCCTTTATTAGTCCCTCTGTTAGTAACATTTGATTTTTACAATAGTACCTTACACAGGTTTAACTTCTAGTATAACTAACTCTTATAACTCATTTATATAATAATAACATCCTTTCTTTCTGTAAAGGAAAAGGAGCTAATTCAGCTAAAACTATTTAAATTCACAACTGTAGATGCCTCCATTCACCAAAAAAAAATGGCAGTTTAACACAGCTGGATGTGTGATGAGATCTTTGCAGTTACAGTCAAGCTGTATTAAAGGCAGCTGCTGTTGACACACTAACCCCTCGCTTGCAAGCAAAGCCTGATAAAAGCATTACGATGCGGAGCTGAGAGTTCACAGTGGGTGAGGGGGTCTGAAGCACGTGAAGTGGATGATCGTGCACAGTGGAGTGGATTTCATGACTTAACTGGCTGCTTTCTTAAGAGCACCTCAACAACTGAGACCAGCAAATCTCTTCATCAGATTCAGCTGTCAGTTCTCTGTGGCTTTACAGGGCTGTGCACCGATTTGGAGGACACTTTTTAGAGACACAGTCTTTGCTGACCTTCACATTTCATCATCATCTGTCCCATCATAATCATCATCAGTACCATCACCATCACCATCATCATCAGTACCATCATCATCATCATCATCACCAGTACCATCATCATCACCAGTACCATCATCATCATCAGTACCATCATCATCATCATCATCACCAGTACCATCATCATCACCAGTACCATCATCATCATCAGTACCATCATCATCATCATCATCATCAGTACCATCATCATCATCACCATCATCATCAATACCATCATCATCATCATCAGTACCATCATCATTGATTCCTGACCACTTTTTCTTTGACACAATCAGTGACATAGCCAACTAATAACATTTCTCTTTCTCTGTTATTTCCATTATTATACACAATGTAAAGATTATTATTTAGCATGTGATGTGGTCACTGAAGTCACGTTACATTTAGTTCAGTATGAGTTCTTGATGAGTAAGTTCACTGATTTGTGTTGAAGGCAATATGTCTTTCTGCTTAGTAACATGCAAGGTCAAGCCTGCAAGGAGAACAGATTTATGATTTCTAATAGTGCTGTCTCGCCCTACGGCACACACACACACACACACACACACACACACACACACAAACACACACACACACACACACACACACACACACGCACACACACACACACACACACACACACCCTACCCTGACCAAACGGGCCAGCATATTTTAGGTCAGTTCTGTACACACGTTTTACATTTTCCAAAGGGAGATTAGTAGGGGGCTACGATCACACTGTGAATACTGAGAATACTGAAACTAAGCCTGCCAATGTGGTAACTGGAGATTCCAGTTTTGCTGGAGCAGCTATACTAGCAAAGAATCCTGGCAATATTACTAATCAACAACAAAGAAGAAAGCTAATTTACATTCATCCACCAGAATAATACAGCCACCAGTCCATAGTTCTCTTATCATTCCTTCTGGGGAGATTCCGAGATGGATTTATTGAATTTGGACGGCGTCGAGGGGTGTCTGTTCTTGATGTAAAATTTCAGTGAGGGAATGTCATACTGTAAATTTCAAAGACACTCAAGCATTCCACCACGCTGTGATCATGGAACTATTTTCCAGCTGTTTTATGAAAACACAGCTGCATATGCCCAAGTTTTGAATAACAATTCTAAGGTCTACATTTTACCCTGTTCTGAGAATTTGAGTTCTAATCTATGGATAAGTCATTCCCTTTCTATGTTTGGACTTGCTTAAGGTCACTCTACAGATAGCAGTGGCAGAAGGTTCAGCGCACAATAACAGGAAAGAGGACAGACCTTGGCAAGAATCGGAGCCAAAGACCCTGACAACCGCTGCACGATACATCAATACTGACACTGAAATCAGGTTCTGTGTCATAATATTATCAATACTGTCTATATATAATACAGTCAAATCTAAAGTTACTTTTTGCAATCTATATCAAACCATTACCAAGTCATTCAGCAACAAAAATAATATTTCAGAAATTTTGTGAAGTACATATAGGTGACTAATACTGACATTTTTCTGGCATGATCGTTTCTTCTTCAGAGAGATCTGCAATTAAAATACCTTATGGCGTCCACCTTAAGTCCAGTTTGAAGGTTTTATGACAATCTAATGCAAAAAATGGACATTAAAAGCAGTTTACTAAACTGTGTAGATTTGCAGTTAATTTTTGGCATTAGGTTATATGACAAATTCCTAACCTGATGCCAAAAACTGACTGCAAATCTACATAGTTTAGTAAACTGCTATTAATGTCTGGGAAAACTAAATATAAGTGTGGTTATGACTGAAGGCATCAAGTCGAGGTCAAACAGTGGAATTGTTAAGCTGGGCCAGGCCGTTAAAGAGAAACCGTCTTCCTGTTTAAAACAAAACTAATTTAATGCATAGTCTCAGGAAGTTGGCCACACAGAATGTTGTTCTCTTAATACTGGCCTTTGCAATAGTGCTTTTATGGTTGAATGCAATTAAATCCCCACAACAATCTTCCAACACCCAGCGTAAAGCCTTCTCAGAATAGTGGAGGTTGTTAGGGCAGCAAAGGAGGGACAAACTCCCTATTATTATACCCTTAATTTCAAACAAAATGTCGGATAAGCAGGTGTCAGCAAACTTTGACATATGAAGCAATCATTCCTCGGTGTGTTGTAACAATATTTTTATATATTGTACTAATACTGTACCGAAAAAGCCAGGAATGTGAGATGGTGTGTCCCAGCAGTACAAGTAGTCCTTCAGCAAATACGCAAATGTTAAGCTTAAATATTACTGAATTAACCTGTTCCACATCCCTAGTGCTGGTTATTAAACAAGGTTTCATTGACAAGGTTCCATTCTTATCTACACTATTGGGCCAGAACACTTGACCATCACGCCTACATGAACTTATTTGACATCCCATTTCAAAACCATGGGCATTAATACAGAGTTGTGCAGAATTCTTCTACAGCCCATATTGTGCAGCCTTACTCTGCAACAAGTACTTCTCTGACCTGCATTCAGGTGTGGAAAGAGAAAACAGAAGCATGAAAGTCAGTTGCTCACCTGGTCACAGATGAGCTCCCACTTCTTCTCATTGTCATACTGCCGCAGTAACCGGGCTTTGTCTGGAGGCAGGTTCATAGAATTCTGTGGACAAATAGGAAGACAATAAGCGAACAGATGATACTGCTCCCAAGCAAACAGACAAACAGAGCCAAAGAGCAAACAGAGAAACGGCATTTCAGTTTATTACAACCAAAAAACAACTGTGGTTTTACCCAGGTCATTACAGAGGTCACAAAGTGACACAGGGGAATAGAAGCAATGAGTTTCTAATCAGACACAGTGACTAAACAGTACAGAGAGGTGGGGCCAAAGGAATGGAGCTACTGTGATTAATTCTGAGGATGAAGAGTATCAGGTCTCAGTGCCTCGAGTCTTAACCTCCTGGTAATAATCACACGCACAGCACTCAATCACCACATTTTCATTCTGCACACTTCCACACAGAACTCTACGTGCACATAAGATGACAATATATATGAATATGCTTGGATTAGTACCGAGTAAGTAATGATTTAACAAAATTAATAGAACAAGCAAAAATAATGGAAAAGCAATGCATTGAAATGTACAGATTTCAAACCTGCCACACAGGTGTATCATTACTATTCACCATTATACTACAGGGCCACGGATAAAAGTAGCCTGCCTCCAGCGATAGAGTGACAAGATGTAGAACATCAATACAAGAGACATGATATAAGAAATAGTACTGGTGGATAATTATTTAAATCAATGCACAGATATATAGAAAAATGTAAACCAGTGTTTTATGATGCATTATTTTTTTCATCCACTGTATTTGTAACTCTCGACAAGTATGTGTTAGATGTCTTTCTAATGTTAACTCATAAGTTCCAGTTTCTAGGTTAATGTATAAATGTATTTCTAGGTTAATCTATAAACGTAATGCCACCAGTTACTCATAGACGCATATGTACTGGCCCCAAATTCCCATACCAGTGATAGACATGCTCTTAAGAGCTCTGTGTGAGACAGTCACGAACTCCTCTTGCCCCAGTTTTGCTGGTCTGGCTCCACATCATTATCAGTGGCAATGGTTTTGATCAGTGTAGGGTGATAAAGGCCTATATTACCGGGCTAGTCACCAAGACATTGCACACTAATAGCAAAAGGACTCAAGTCTTACCAGATCTCCTCTCTAATTTATTAAGACCCACATTTTCCATTTATTTAAATGGCAATTGTTTTGCATATGGGCTGTTGGCAACCAAATGCTCACCGTCTTTTGTTTCTTTTTGATTTGCATGAAGATAACATATTCGGTCCCATATGTAGTAGTTTTGTACCGAAGGTCTGGACTCGTACAGTTCATCCACACGTGTTAGCTCAAACTCCAAACGGGGAGAAAACAAGCACTCCTTCCCTTTCCGCTCTTACACAACCCCCTGCCCTAGTTTTACACATCTGCACCATGGAACTCCCCAAAAACACTGCAGTCAACATCAGCATTTGACTCCAAAGCCCCCTCCTCTGCCTTTTCTTCTCACTCTCGCTTTTTTGGCTCTCCCTGTCTCTCCCTCGCTCCCTCCTCTCTTTTTGAACTCCTCCCTTCAGTGCATTAGGTGAGAGCAAAACAATTAAGTATAATCAATCGGTCCCACTGGAGCTGACATGTACGCAAACAACATAAAACGGGATTCTTAATTTAAGCTGCTTTAGCGCAGAGGTACTGTTTTCTCTTTCCCCACCCAGACGGAAACAGTTTGACACTGTACCCTACATCGTTATGTGGAAATATGTCACTGGCATTTTATGCTATCATCTCTCAGTGTGTTTTCAGCTGTAAAGCTGTTTGTGCCTTCCCTCTCCGGTCTTCCAGAGCCGTATGAAATGGGCAGGACAGGGGAACCGTAGAGGAGCGTTCAGGATGTTGTCTTTTCCAGCCTCATCACAGGGGCTCAGTTAGAGAAAAAGTGTAAACAGCTTTTAAACAGGAGTGGTCATCCTTATCAGAACCAGACTGCATCAACACTCTAGGGGTATTTTTTTCGGTTTCTAATTCAGTCTTCCATTTAAAAAAAAAAAACAGAAAATGCATTTTTGTAACATCTTTGCTTCACTTTTGACTAGAAAGTCTGGAGGAGGCACAAAAAAACATAGATAACATTTTGCCCCTTTAATTTAGCTCATAACGTGTTATAAATGTAAGACAGTTATTGTCGCTGTAGCACTATCATAGCGAACATCTGTACATTAATTAAGATGAACTGGACATGCTACACAACAAGGTTCTGCAAACAATGTCCTAAAGGGGCCATTTCATAGAGAACTTAATTTTCTCACAACGCTTTTTCAATAAAAAGAGAGCTGATGTACCAAAACGCTGTTAAAGTTCCAAGTCATACCACTCACTCTCCAGTCAATGGAAACAACAGTACAAAACAGCCTGTTTTGAAGTAATTGTTTTTGTAACGTCATTAAAAAAAACCCGTTTACATAAAAACCTTCTATACACTAAAGCTATAATGAACGCCTCAGCCTGGACTGCTTTCTGAATGAGGCACAATACAGGGCAGTACAAAAGAACAGATCTTGTTTTCACACAGCAGAGTCAGAGAAACAGCCTGTTTAATAATAAGGGATACATTGAGGTTGGAAAATCATCATGTAAAAATGAATTGCAACTGTTTTTGCCACATAAAACCACACCAACGTCATAAACAGACCTCAGGGGAAAGCAAGTAAAATGTGGAATCTAATCTATGAGCTTTCACCACTACCAATTCTTTACACATTTTCCAATTAAACAGAAATTGCATCTAATTTGTACACAGCTTTACACTTTGTACTGTTTTATTTATTTACAGAGAATTGGTAAATTGGTAGACAGGCAATTCGCATCAAACCAATATTTGATGACGTATATAAATTTATATATATTTATGTGTGTGTGTGTGTGTGTGTGTGTGTGCTTGTGTGTGTGTGTGTGTTTGTGTGCTTGTGTGTGTGTGTGTGTGTGCTTGTGTGTGTGTGTGTGTATGCATATACATTTGTGCAAAAATGCCCTTGAATCAGAGTCGATGAGAACAAATTCCCTCTGAAAATGTCCACTTCCTACCTTGCTATAAAGCATGTTTATCAACTCATTGTCAGAACTGTCAGAACAGAGAAACAGACACAACCACAACTTCTAAACTCTAGTGGTCCACATAAACCACAGGGTCTAAAGTGCACCTCCATCACAGGCAGAAAGATTTAAATCTAGAGGATGCTGGTACAGATGGAGGCACATGATCCCACCAGACGCCAGGCAAATACACGGGAACTGATATGGAATCGCTCTCTCTCTCTCTCTCTCTCCCTCTCTCTCTCTCTCTCACACACACACACACACACACACACACACACACACAAACACACACATCACAATAAAGCTGAACAGAACCACTCACTTCATAACTTTGTTGCTTTTTTAGGTTTATCTAAGTGGTCCCTCCCAGGTCTGTACCGACTGCTGCTCCCACTCTTTTCCACCAGAGGGCGCGCCTTCCTCTGGGTGGAGGGACTAGGCTCCTCCCCCTTCGTTAACACTCTGACCAGCATCCCCTGGGTGGAGGCCTGGGGTTCCTCTCCTCCTGATTATTCTGATCAGTGGCTCCTTTATAAGCAGGCCTCGCAGTCACACTGATCTTTGTGGCTGTTAGGGGTTACTGAGTTTTACTGAGTCTAAACTTACACTACCACACCACCACTTCTCCACTTATGTTTTTATTAAACTGGAAAGCTGTTGGTGGAACAACTCTAAATGAAAATGTGTGAAATAAGCCCAGTTTCCTTTCTAAGATGAGAGAATTTGTAACAGTGCAGGTCTGACTCCTATTAACTGGTTGTTGGTGCTGCAGAGTCAAAT
>JBBIGA010000002.1:14531909-14557524 GCA_037576975.1 Alestes dentex
GTGATTAAAGAATTTACTGTTTACACAAAAGAAAAGCTTTTTTCACTTTTATACTGTACCGAAAACGTACCGAACCGGGACATCAAGTCAAGGTACGTACTGAACCGGGATGTAAGGCGTACTGGCCCACCCATAATATATATATATATATATACACACACATCCATAGGCAACAAATTACTCAGGATAAAGACGTGTATGAGTGCATTAAGAGAGGCTTTAGGACTAGCATATTAACAGCAATAAGCAACAACATGTTTTTACTGTGGTTAAGAGGAGACCCTAATCACACAAGCAATTGTGTGTGTTAAAACTCAACCCAAACTGAAATCTTTACACAACCCTGGTAAATTGATATTTTGCTGATGTTGTATATCACCTTTTTTACTATAATAAACACAAAGTTCAATAAAATTCATAAACAGTAAACAGTTTTGGTCGTATAAGGGTTTTTAAATAGGTTTGTCCTATTGGAGTATTTTCCCAGGTGGCTGAACCAATCCAAACTTCACTACTACTTTAGCGGGTCTAAACTCTAAAGGAGTTCTGAAGTGAACCGCAAGTGTTCTGAGTCTATCTGTGCTGACGAGGACCAGAAACAAAACACAAAAACATTTCCTTTCAGGTACTCTTCAACAAAACTAAGTTCAGTTCATATAAAAAGAACAATATGTGAAAACACCCTAAGTGTTTGCTGGCATTAAAACCAATCTCAGTTGTGGTCAGACATGGCATCCCCAGTTCATTCTACAGGACAGGCTACAGCACTGTAACTTCAGTTCCATGTTTTCAGTGCTGTCAGGCCTTGTACTTTTCACTGTTACCTCCTTGACCTCAGGGCAGACTCTGGCAGCACTGCTAACTCACTGCCACAGGCTCTATTTTGACAAAGTAAGTGGATTACTAATGAAAGTGCACAACCTATTAACCCGCGTTCTCTGAAGTATGATCTGAAGATCACAATATGCAGTAAGAGCTCCCAATAAATAGAGGAAAAGAGAAAGAGAACATAGTGAGATACTTAAAAGTAGCGTTTAAGACCAACAAACAGAAGCATTCATCTGCATTCTCTCATTGGTTCAAATCTTTAGCTGGCTGAGACGATGCCGAGGCTTAAGTAGCTGTGGTTTTGTAAAGATTAAATTGATGTATGAGTGGGCAAAACAGAATCTGTTTGCTGCTTCTAGCCACAGAAGCTGAAAGTTTTCTCCAAGCTTGCACAAAATAATCGTACTAATCTGAGTAATATTTCACAATGATGTATGAAAGTTTAAGCTGCACGTGTAATGTCCAAAAAGAATCAAGAAACATGACTAAGCTAAATACTGGGCAATATTTCATAACATAGGCAATATTAATGATTTCAGCAGGCATTATGGATGATGTATAACCTCCTGAAGGTCAGTACTGGCCAAACCTAGCCAGTAAACTGCAAAAACTTTCTCGAAATCGAGAGGTCTCAGTCCTGGTCCTGAAAGGCCAAGGCTTGGCACATTCTCTGCTCTCACACATTGGATTCAGTGCACCAGCTAATTAACAAGCCCTTCATGAAAAGAAGTGTTGTGTTAAAGACGGAGAGCAGAGTAGGGACCTCCAGCACCAGGACTGACAACCACCGCTCTAAACCATAGACCATAATGTGGGACGGCTTGCCATGTCAAATCTCATTTTGTGTGGCAGCCTGCAGAAACACTTCAACAGATCAGTTACTTATCCATAGTACTTATACCCAGCATTTGTGTACATACTATAGTGTATTCCATAATGCGTTTTTTACTACAGTTTTTTCATTGGCTTTATTCAGACTTTATATTTAATATCGCTCGTGTCTCTGTGTCTCTGTATGTCTGTGCAGTCACAACATCAGCAATTTCCTCCGGGATCAATACAATTTTCAGATTCTGATTTAGGGTGACCTTTTAGGCTTTTTGTGCTTCTTTAAAAAAGCAGAGCGTAATGTAAGCGATTTAAAACTACTCAGTGTTGCATTGAGTAAAACTACCATTGTATTTGATCTACTCAAGAAATCTTGTGAATAGTTCCACCACTGCAATCAGTGTGTCGAACACTGGCTCTCACATAATCATCTGTCTGATGCAGATAAAAATCTCAATTTCTGCCTATAGCAATTTAATTCCTATACCACCATGTATCCCTCAAATTATATACCAAATCAAGACATTTCTGACTTAATAACTCTTTGTTTGAAATAAACTTTCTATAGCTGTGTCTAATATGTTCATGAATTACAATAAATCAACTTCCACTACAGTATGTCTGAATTCAAAGTGTCAGAGTAAGGGACTCTGTTTTAACCAAGACTGACAGACTGCTGCATTGTTCTCTCTCTCAGTGAGCCGTCACTTAGGCCTACATCAAACCCCAGCTCGACATGCAACACTTTCAAATACTGTTGAAACACCCATTCTCACAGCAGATGTTGCTCCTGGCAAGAGCGTAGCCTACAAACCCCTCCTCTCAACCGGACGCCTTCAAAAGGCATACAAGATCTCCTGGGACCTACAGCCACGGTGCATCAGTCTGAGCTGGGGAAAACAGTTTGCTTGGGTCTCGTCCAAAAGCCAAATTGTTTCAGCATCACTGAAGCCTAAGCACAAACATTACAGACACAAAGGCACTCTCCATACAATACAGGAGTCCATTAGGAGGAGAAGAGCTCGGGCACTGTCTCTCTTCAGAGGGTGAGGGGGCCACAGGCCAAGCTTACTTTAGCTGGAAGAGAGGAGAATACAGACCCCAGATCCAGGTCATCACATAAAGAGAGAGGAAGAGAGTTAATAGTATTAACAGCAAGACAGAATGCACGCAATAGGATCTGACTGAGGTGACTGATACTTATTTAAAATGGCTAGAAACACAAATCAGATCAACTAAAATCATTTTGGGTTTTAAATTCAATTATGAACCCATTTCCTGTACTTTTTATTAATCACAGTCGCAATTTTAATGACAATTATTCTTCCCTTTAATGGCAGGCGTTTTAATTAATGAATAAAAAAATTCCTAAAAACACAATAAAGTGCGACATCAAAAGTAGGAAGCAACTGGATGTTTATTACAATGAGCCACGCACAATTATCATGCAAAAATATGGCAAAAATAAGTTGATTCCAATCTGGGCCCATTCTGATCATGTGTCTAGATTAGAGTAACTTTACAAGGTACTAGACCTACACAAGGCACAGGAGCCCACTGTAATGGAAACACAACCTGCCATACCCCGTGCCTTACTCTTATTGTGCTATTTTTTACTGTACTACTTGTTGTTCCTTTTTCTGAGATTTCTTGTCATTGTTTTGGGAGCACATTGTTTTGTCTTGCTTTTACAAAGAGTAGCAGCTGGACCCGCTAGCAGCTTGATTCGTCAAAGCAAACACCCCCACACACTTCTAGACTCTTAAAGTGTCTAGTCACATCCTTGCTAAGGTTTCTAACAGCTGTCATCTTGGCCAGCACAATGAACCTAGAGTACTCCCATGATGCACTGCACGACAATGGGGCAGAGTGCCCAGAAGTGACTCGTAGGCTTTTGTGTGGCAGCCTTGGCCACTCTGAGCAGCGACTGTTCGCAATAAATAAAGCCACTGCAGACCATAACATCACCCCCACCTGTCTCCAACAAGAGAACAACAGAAACGGTGAGACACAATCAAGATGATAAGAGTCAAGACCAGGGCGCGTATGACATAATGCAAGGCAGAGCGTCACAGTCACAAAGGCTCAGTAGTGCTGGTTAATCAGTACTAAGTGACTAACCATGATATAGTCAGATGACTCATCTTAACAACAGCCTCTTGTTTCTTGAATGCCACTGTGAACAGAGAAAGTAAAAATGACCTTGTCTTTTATGAGGGGTTTCTCGCTTTGTTGGCTTCTTATCACATCCAGTTAGTCACATGAAATCAGCACATCAAAGAACAGCAATCACGATATGACACAAGAATGTGTCATGAAACAAAGCTAAAAACTGACTAGTTAGTTGCAGGATGAAAAAAAACCAACAAAAGCTCTAAATAGTTAGCTTGAATGCACAGTTCTGGAAAAACAAAAAGTAACTGGTATAGATCCTGTAGGATCTGTAAGGAACAAAAAGTGGTGGAACGTTTTTGATCAAGACCTCGAATCCAAGTTTCACGGTTAAATTGGATTTGTTCATCATCAGTAAGAGTAACACTGGCTGGACAATCCATTCCATCAACAGGTGAGTTAACCACAAGTGGTCATAAAGTACAGAACTGGAAACTGTATTCAAGTTTCAAAGAACCCTTTTACCACTATTATTTTGAAGAGTGTATGACAAGCCGGGGGGGGGGGACGCTTGGCTCAGTTCTTGGTTTGTGACCCACAGTTCTATTTGTATCACCTTATGATTCACTGAAATTGCTCACTCGTCTCTGCTTCACAAATTGGACGTTTTGTTAATTTTCCATGTATTAGTCATGCAGCGTGCTGTTGCTGTAACAAATGTTACTGTTGCTCAAGAAATCCAGCCATTTATACTGCAATGAACTGTATCTTACTGCACAACACAACGTTTTGCCTTTGTGTTTCTTTATTCAGTCTTTAGACCTCATGTGTGTTAAAATGTGGTCTGCTTGGAATGTCATATCAGCACAGTCCCATTGCACAAGCACATGCCCTCGGTGAAACAAAAAAAAAATTGTGCTGGGTTCAGTTCAGAACCATTACAACATGAGCATGCACCCACCTTAACTACTCTTTCAGCAAAAAGTCCATGGAACTAAGCTCGAATTCTTCCTTTAGGACTACTGTACTGCAAATAAAGGATGACGTGGGAAGCTAAGGAAACAGAATGGAAATAAAAATCAATACATCTACAAAATATCGATAAGAATCCAAAAACTACTCGAAAGTTCCAATTCCAAATCCTAGTCTCATGGGAATTCAAGCCAAAGTCCAACTGCAAAACTGCTGTTGAAGTCAAAGCCAAGGCTGTTTCCCACACGACGTGTTGACATTCAGCCAGGCTAGTCAGCCTATCCACCCCTTAGAGCGCTGCTTTGGCTTTTCACAACCAGTACTTTTATACACCACAGGCTCTGACTTCACAAAGCCCTTAAAGCTAAGAGCAATGGCTGGGCCTCCCTCTTCTCCAGCTACAGTGTCTGCTTCCCACTGCTACAGCTAATTAGCTGAGGGAGCATCCTGGCACTTGAGCAGCATGTCACCAGTTGTCTTTCAATCAAGCACCCTGAACGGCCCAGCACCCCGAGTTGCACATGGATGGACGGATGGACAGAGAGCAGCGCTGAGAGCAGGGGTTCTCGCTGCAGAGAGGAGCTGTGCGTGCCGCAGGGTTCGAGAGCAGTGCCAGGCTCCACGCTGGGCCAGAATAAAGAATGGCTCTGTTCCTCTGACTGGATATATAGAATCTGCAGTCACTATCATGCCTCTGCAGCACAGAGAATAAGCATTGTTCATTTGGCTTAATGAAGAGTCAGTAGAAACGATGCCAAGAATCCTGCCTGTGACTAAGCTGCCGATGTCATCGTGAGTAAAGTGAGGAATGTGTAAATACAGGCCTACTATTACTGCAAAAACACAACTTGATCGTCATCTGAATTTCTTAATTAAACTATGAAACTGAAACTTACAAGACAGCAGTAAATGTGTGACACCGCTCAAATTTCCCATACAATCAAAATAACAACCGAAAGCTTTCACACAATATGTCCGACAATGACTACATCTTCATATTAATAGGTTTCCACTCATGCTCATGTTTTCTAGTTACTAACAGAGACCAACAGAGACCAAGTCCATCTGGGTACAACAGGGTTGGGTATCAGAATTGAATACTTTTAAAGTTCTAGCACTGACCAAATGATTTTAAAACCACAGAGTATCAAAAAATAATGTGTCATACAAAACAAATTTCGGTACTTAAGTTAGCCTTGTCAGCACGATGCAGATACAGGGATTTAATATATAAATATAGCAGTGATGGAGAGCCGGAATGCTGTAAAAGCTGTCTCTCTTCAGCCTGTTGGGAGAAGGATTTTGCCTGGAGAGAACACTGGCCAGACTGGGAAAAGTGACTCTAAACCAGAGTAGGCTGTATTTTGTTATTTTTATATCTCAGAAATATAAATATATTTATTATATAAGAATAAACAAACGTCCAACCGAGAAGGTCTGTGTTTGGCTTCCCGGGCAGTTTTGCATCAGCCACTCTCCAGGCACACACACACACACACACACACACACACACACACACACACACACACACACACACACATATATATATATACACACAATAATTTTATCAAAGAAAAAAACATGAAGATGTTGATAACCTTGGTCTAATTAACTTAAAAAATAACTTAATTGATTGCTTTACTTCCACTAAATACAGAGCCCTTCTGTTTTATTTTCTTCACATACTTGTCTATTTTAGCAATTCAGCGCATCTGGATAACAAAAACATGATGACTGGGCCAGGGGTGGGCACTGTGTGGTCCGTTACCGGCGAGTCTCTAGCAGGAGGAATCGCTGTTTAAAAGACAACCTGCGCTTTTCCTCGGATGTAATTTACCACTAAGAAAAATGACTTATTTTAATCCTCAATCACCAAATAGATACAATTCTAGAAAACTGGAAATATATAACTGTCTTTTTTTTCTTACAGCTCCAGTTTTGAGATCACGCTATTACTGTTCAATGACAAAATTATAAGCACACTTATCCCACAGCATGTCCTAATAGTGTGTAGTACAAACATGAACAACTAAATACAAGGGATTCCGATGCCACTAATCAGATTCCTGTGCTTAAAGTACTGAGAAACAATTCAAAAATTGGTGGCAAGGCAAAATAAGAGGAGTATAGAAGATCATGGTCTGTTTGCTGCCTATAAGTAAAGCCTCTTAGAGGTAATCTGGACTGCCCATTGAGAAGAGGCAGCAATAACAAAAGCTAAGCCAGTAACACCCATATGGCAGTCCAAGCAGCACCAATAACAGCCCCATAAACGCTACTGTTCCACTCGCCAAGGCATTCAGTAGTCAATTTAAGGGCCATCTTTGTATTCAGGGCTGTTCCCATAACTAAACTAAGTTTCCACAGCAGCCATTTCCATGCGAGACCCATAAATGTTAGAGGAAAAGTAGTTTCATAGACATTCATTATGTTCATGCAGCCAATTTTCACTAAGACAGTGCTTTTGTATTACTTAATTTTCACTCAGAGCTTGTTGAAAGAGAGTAGAAAAATAATTTCGAAAACACAGATTCTAAACATCAAATTCGCTCCACACCGGTGTATCAAATGTGAAGTTTTGCAATATGAATGTGATGAATTACAGTTGTGTATCCTCACAAAGCATTTTTCTGCATTGTTTCACTTTGAAAGAAACAGAAAAGTGTGAAAAGTGCAGTCTCAAACCTGTCCATATGAAATATAGCCTGAATCAAATGTATTGCAGCTCATACACTGCCAAGTAATTATTTACTTACATAGGAACATTACAATAATAAAGTCATGCAAATCGAATTTGCAGTAAAATGACTATAATGACTCTAAAGATGAACTTTATAGTGGCAACAACCAGCATTAGAATCTCTGACTCTGGGGTAAATTCAGCATGTGTAAATCATGAATTCAAACATGTACACCAGCATGCACTCAGTGTATCTCTGCGGCACGTCCTGTGTGTATCTTTAATAACGCTGGAACGAAGTTAGACATGTGAAATGTCGAACTGTAAATGGCTGCATTAGATACAGTCTGGTTCAACAGAGGTCTTGTTTTGTTGCTTTTCCCCTTTAGGCGCTATAATACAAAAACAGTGCTTCATACAAAAGAAACTTCTCCCTTTTAAACTGACAAACACACTCATTCAGAGCCGTGCTGCAACCTGGAGTTATCATGTCTTTCCCTGGAGAAACAGTTAGCAGTAATGTTACTGCAGCTATGGCAACCACACACTGATGTTTGAAGACACGCTGGACGGTCAGGTTAAACGCCAGACGCTGTTGCTTCTCACCTATCACAAAACAAATACATGTTTCGAAAGACAGAAAGAAAGACAGTTTCCAACAACACAGTAAAATGAAGAAAAAAGAAAGAAAGAAAACAGACAGTGGAAATGTATTCATGACATTAATATCCTAATGTCTCATGTAAAGTCAATAATAACGCATTTTATTGAATTTACGTGAGACAATTTGACGGCTGATTTTACTTGACTGTTCTGTAGCTGGAAAGTCCCTAACTAACGGGAAAGAACAAAGGAACGCGTTTCCATTCCATGGTCAGAGTCACATGTGAAATAGCTTGCCTTGTCTGACAAAGGCTCAACTTTATAAATAGGTCTGGTTTGAGAATCAGTTGTATTTGGAAAAGATCCTTGTGCTCCAGTGAGCATCAGGTCAAATCTATTTTACACCGTGAAAAGAGCAGCTCTTTCTGTGATAGCACAGGAACGTCATTCAAAGACGAATCTCAACCTTTCCAGACAATATGCACAAAACTAGCGTTCCTCTGGTCATGCAGGGTTTGTTACTACGTACTTTTCGTAGCCTAACAGGTACACAGAAGGAAAAAAAAAACATCACTATCCTTATGCTCAAAGGGTTGAGGGTTGTTTGACTCATAAACTGGGATTATGTCAACATTAAGTAAAGTGCTTTAAATGAATTAAGGATAAGGCTTCATTAAATTCCTCTTAACAGATACTCTAAAAAGCCTTAAACGATGCTCTTTTTAGAATAGTTATCAACAAATGACAAACAAGGCACCCCTTTTTAATTTTGTATTCATAGTAGTAATGCGTGAACCAGGGCTTAAAAATATTTGTTAACAGCAATGTTATAACATCTTCATATCCTCCATTACATCCTTTTGAGTACCAAACAGTACATGGCAACAAACACTGCAGTTATACTCACAAGTACAGTATTTTAGTGCATAATGTCTTTCATAGTCAGTAAGTAACTATATTTGATTTTTTATTCTGAGAAGAATGCCACGGGAATTTTACATTTGTATCGTGTATTGTGGTAAGCGATGTGGCAAAGTTATTTTTGACCCCCTTTGCAGCTAAAACAGCTTCCACTCTTCTTGGAAGGCTTTCCACAAGATTTTGGAGTTTCTTTGGGAATTTGTGTCCATTCATTCTGTAGAGCATTTATGAGGTCAGACACTCTTGTTGGACGAGAAGGTCTGGCTCACAATCTCCGTTCCAGTTCGTCACAAAGGTGTCGGATGGGGTTGAGGTCAGGGCTCTGTGTGGAACAGTCAAGTTCTTCCACATCAAACTCATTCAACATGTCTTTATGGAGCTTGCTTGGTGCACTGGGACACAGTCATGCTGGAATAAAAAAGGTTCTTCCTCAAACTATGTTCAAGCATGCTGTTGTCCAAAATGTGTTGGTCTGGTGAAGCATTAAGATTACCCTTCACTGGAAGTAAGGGGTCTAGCCCAAACCTTGAAAAACAGGTGTCCCAATACTTTTGTCCATATAGTGTATTTCAGTGATGCAAGGCATTTATAATATTTTACAAAAAAGTCAGTAGTGCAACACTGAAAAAAATGGCATTAAAACTTAGCAGTACAAATCATTTTTATTCAGCATTTCACACACCGAATTGCACTAAAATTCATTAACCTGCAGACCTGTATTAGTAATAGGGCACATAGTTGAATGTGTTGGGCATTATTCAGTGTTTCACACACACCACACACACACATAACTAAATGAAATTAACTGACCAACACAGTTGGTCAGCAATGCAGAAGCTCTGACATGCACTGCTGTTTGTCACGTTAACGATGAATATCATCGTATTGTCCAGCCCTATCGTGTGTCATGGAAATTTTGTCCACCCCTAATGTGAACCCTTTCCCACAGGCATCAAACTATCTATGCCCAATCTGTTATTTTGTATGTGAATTTTCAAAAGCAGATTGGGAACCCATTACAAGTAGAGATTCTACAGAACAAAATCCACAGAGATCACATATTTAAAACCACATTACTTCAATAAACAGCTGCCAGCAGCTCTCAGATTCTGGAGCTGAAGGGTCAGAACATCAGTAAGAGAAATTTTCCCTCATCCTGCCAAAGGCTGGCAAACATCAGGGCTTTAATAGCAGTAAATAACTCTGAGAGCTATGATTAAAATGCTCCAACACTCTTAATGTCTCCATCCATGCCTGCCAAGAGCGAAGACATCATCACTGTCGCTGCTTGCCAGCTTCTGATATGGCACTGTAACCCACTCTGGGAAATGTGTTACAGCCTTGTGTCTTCAGAGTGTCTACACAGCAAAGTAAGCTGGCCTATTGCATTGCAATAGCTATTGCCACTTGCATTACATTACATTACATTCATTTGGCAATCGCTTTTATCCAAAGCGATTTGCAATACGAGAAACATTCACGTTTCAGGACACTGTGAGAACCACGGGAGAGTACTTAGTGCTAAAATCTTTATTTTCACTGTTTTATTGAGAATTCTAAGTCAGCAAAGTCTGTGTTGCTCTGCACATTATGTCAGACAAAATGAATTCACAAAAGTTGGACTGCTCTTTTTCAACCACTAAATAAAGTGAGACATTTAAACCAGCATCGGTCTTATGTACAACAGAATGTACAACAGGCCACAACAGGCAGGTGATCACAGGATAAAGGCTCCAAGCTGCTATAGGGAGGTTGTGACGTCAGTCCAGCTCACAGCGGAGGATTCATCTACACGCGACTTGCAGCAATCGCAGCTACGAGAACACTGTCACAAGCACTACTGACCACCACTAACACAAACAAAGTAAAATGAGTGGGGGGAGGGCGTCAAGACATAAGGATTGAACTGGATGGTACTGATCCAAAATTCACGACACATTTTGTGAATATACACTGGTGTTGGTGATATTTACGTTTTTGTCTAAAATCTGTTGACACATTAGTCCTGGTGTTTTCACACTGCAGAAAGAAGCCAGACTGACAGTTTTCTTTTTTAATTGTTTGGAACTGTTCGTCCACAACAATCCAAACCAGTCGGTAAATGTGACAACTGTCAGGTCCAGGCTCTCTTGGGCAAAAAACAAAAATGAATGGAAATAACGCTCTTTTATCTATAAAATATAAGGTCAATGATCTAGTAAAAGTGAAAAGCGACATTTCAGTCTGTCTATATCCCAGTATGCCAGTGCTGATGATATATCACCCAGCACTGACCTGTGTTTAAGTGCTTGTAAAAGAGGGACGTTCAAACCGGGAGACTAACCACAGCCTTGGGCACTGTGTGACAAACACTGACACAATAAACCAAACCGAACTCCATTTCCTCCAGGCATGCTTTAACTTCTCCACCCCACCTCTCGGGCCCCAGGCTGCTGCGCCATCAGGGACCTTAAGTGTTTTATCATCTTGAGTGGTGTGTGTGCGTGCGTGTCTGAGTGTTAACTGGAGCTGCCCAGGTCAAGCTGAGGAGAGTTAGTCTAGAGTTAGTGAAGCGTTAGGTCTGACGGTCATGTCTGACCCACATTTCTACGTCCTCATAAAACCGGGTTTCGCAGAAGACCATAGACACACGAATACACGCACAAAAAATACACGAACAGCACTCAAAATCATTCGAATGCAGAGGGTATGGATGCCAGCTTAGGTACTGATCAGCATGTGGCAGTTTATAAACAATCTGGAATGTTTCAAGACAATACTCTCGCTTGTTACAGAAGAGTTGAAAAGAGAGAAGGCAGCAAAAGAGTTTAAAATTCAAAGTGTACATTTTTCATACATGAGCGCACAGTGTGAACAACACGAAATTCTCTCTCTGCATTTAACTCATTCACCCAAGTGAAGCAGCGGGCAGCCCTAAACACAGCAGGAGCAGGAAGCAGTGTACCACAGTGGTGCCACTAGCAGTCCTGGGATTCAAACCAATTACTGTCTGATCGCAGGGGCAACTCCCTAACCACAAGGCCACCAGCTGCTTCACAGAATATTTCAATGGATACACTCAATGGACAGAATGGGATGCCAAAAGTAAAACAAGTAGACCAGACATCTAAGCAGGTGCTTCTTTAGGTAAATACAGGTGGTGGTGTGTGGAGAGCAAACATAATTTTGCTTTGGGTCCAGGAGGGTCAACCCCCACTCTGCTCCAGGCATTCCAGCAAAGTCAACCCCTGGTGGGGCTCAGACCACAACTACAACTAGTGAAGTCAAGAATGTGGGCTTTACAGAGAGAAAAAACAAGCAAGTACTAACTGCAGTCATGAGGTCTCTCTCCTTCTAACAGCTATTGAAGGAAACTAAACCATGCTCATTAAAGTAAATACACACACAATGTGTAACTCACGCAATTATTAGACTTTCTAACTTTTCTTTTCAGTATAAATTCATGGTATTCTGCTCGCTTACTCATTTACTGTCTTCTAAGTTACTTAAAAGGAAAGTTACATCTGAAAAGAGGGTGCATGACGTTTCAGCAGGACCGTTAAGTCCAAGTCAGCAAAGTTTTTTCTCTAATTTGTCAAACTCGTGTCAGGTCAGAAAGACAGCTGCCCAGTTAATAAAAAACTGAGTTCTACTCGGCTGAGTCAGCTCTAAGGAACAATACACGCTATCTCCTCGTCCATCAACACACCAGTAAGTTAGTGTGGTTTATAAACTGCAGTTTTTTGGCTGTTTTAGAGGAGCTAACTGCTTAGCACCTCTGGATTACTAACAATAGGGAGGGAGGGTCTGGGGGGCTGGAGGTGTCCCCTGGCCAAACCCACACTGTGTCAAAGAGAGAGAAAAACTATAATGGGCGAAAACAAAACCACACTGACAGTAGTTTTGGTTTTAGAGCATAGTAACAAAGGTGTTGAAAAAGTTGGTAAACTTTACTTACCAAAACAAGGGCGAATCTCTCCTCTAATTCTCCAGGGTCCGGCATGGGCAGTTTCAGGGGCATGCCGTGTCCCCTCATGTCAGCCTGCTGGTCTATACTCCCCGCGTTCCCCATAATAAAGCCTCTCGCCTCCGAGTCTCTCCAACTGAACGCTGTGTCTTACGCGTCTTCTGAGGAGGAGCAGAGCAACTTTCAACGCTGCTGTAGAAGTTCAGGACAAATCCGAGAGAAAAGCACAACTCGATCGATCCGATCGTGCGACCCGAACATTATATACCACCGAGACACAACTTAGGAGCAGTCCCAAAGGGTAAAAAGGGGTCTTATCCGTATCTTGCACAATTTCCACACCACTCCCAGTGAGCTGTGTATGTGACGATGCGCATGATTCAGACTCAGCGGTTCTCCGTCTGGAAGAGCTGGAGTGCTCCTGATCCACCTCTCCACACTGCTCCGTTTACACTCGCATCCTTACACAATACTCCCTTTCACACTGGCCTCCCTCTTCTGGGCGTGCCACAAGTCTCACTTTGAGCAGACTTCTGTTGCATTCTGGTAATTGAAGTCTCCCCTTTCCAAACAGCCTGCGTTTTAGCCCCCCTACAAAACGTCAACAATTGCTGTTAAACACTTCAGGTCTGTTTCTAAATAACTAATCAAACGTTTTTGCTCCTCTCAGTTGACATCCACAGGTGGTCTCCTCTCCAAGCCTCCAGTGACATCAGTCTGGGAGTGTCCACCCTTCTCCAGATGGACAATTACACAGAACTTGCAGGGCGTTATCCATATCAGAGTTCAGCTGGCAAGAAGCAAAACGCACAGCTGAGCCCAAACACACATGAGTTTAAATGCCTCAGAATCATTTCCATTTAAACTCCTGTTCTTATGAAACCCAAATGTATTTCCTGTGAAAATGTGGATTTGACATGTTCACTATATGCACAAAAGTACTGGGACACGCCTTTTTATTACTGAATTCCGGTGGGCCTCTTACTTCCAGTGAAGTGCGATCTTAATTCCTCAGCATACCAAGACGTTTTGGGCAACGTCTTCCAACTTTGTGGACACAGTTTGGGAAAGACCCTTTTCTATTCCAGTATCACTGTGCCCCCAGTGCACAAAGTCAAGTCAAGCCAAGTAGAGCTTTATTGTCATCCCAGCCATACACATCAAGCACGCAGTGAGACGAAATATTGTCCTCAGGACCATAGGTGCAACATACAATAGCAGAACTTACAATGTAATTGTGCTGCTGTTGTGATACTGTATGTTGCACCTATGGTCCTGGAGGACAATATTTCGTCTCACTGTGTGCTTGATGTAAAAAGTAAAATACTTTACCTAAAAATAAAATACTAAAGGGAGTCTATAATAGTACAGTATTGTATACAGATGTATAATAAAAATATAATATATATATATATATAAATGCTCTACAGAATGAATGAGCACAAATTCCCACAGAAACTGCAAAATCTTGTTTAAAGCCCTCCAAGAAGTGTGGACGCTGTTATAGACCAACTCCATATTAAAGTCTATGCATTTGAATGCAGTGTCATAAAGTCGCTGTTGGGCAGCTGTCCCAAAATGTTGTCCATAAAGTGTAGGGCACACAGGGATGTGGTCCCAAAACCAGTCCTGGAATACCTCCTGCCTTTGTGTTTATACACCCTCTTCGACTCAGGAAGAGCTGGATGATCAACTGATTAGTTGCATCAGGTGTATCAGGAGCAGGAAAAACACTATAATGTGTAGGGGAGGGGTATTCCAGGACCAGTTTTGGGACCACTGGCTTCTGTGCCCTACCTGTTTACATGATGCGCACCAGCATGTCAAATCCACATTTTCACAGGACATTTTTGTCCCATAAGGACAGGGTTTTAAATGGAAATGATTTTGAGGCCAGGGCTTTAAATGGGAATGATTTTGAGGCATTTAAACTCATGTGTTTGGGCTCAGCTGTGTGTTTTGCCTCTTGCCAGTGGGTTTGGACTGGTTTGGGAACCACTGACCTACATGAAGGAACAGTCTGGACAAGATTTTATCTGTAAAAAAAAAGCATAACAAGTTTTTTTTTGTTGTTTTGTTTTTTTAGCATAACAAGACTGAATTGACCAGCTGGTTAAACAAGTGGAATCAGGCGACCTGCTGACTTGGAATGTCAGCCACACTATCCTCTATAAGACTATAAGACTGGACACCCCTGGTATGGGCCTAGCAGCGTGAGCACGGGGCAACACTGATCCCCAAAACTTTACATTTCAATCATCCAAACACTCAGACCTTTTGTCAGCCCCTGCTCTTACAGTTTGAATGAGGACTATCCATGTCATTTAGAATGTAAAGGACCACTGAATCGCCCACAATGATCCAATGTGTGGCTGTGGGTCAAGGTCTCTAATATGCAAGGAGACAGAAGGGTGACTAATTCACCTGGTAGAGGTAAAGAAGAGGTGTGTGTTGAATTTACTTGACTTGAAGTACGCAGTAAATCCAAGCCTTAATATTCCATGTGTTCTTCCATGTTAAGGTAAGGGGCAGGGATGTGACGGTCAATAGGAACACAGCCCACAGCTGGTGAAACTTAAGGAGCCTAAAGAGACCCTCTGCATTTTAAGTGCACTACAAGGAAATGTGAAATGCCAGACAGATGCCAAAAATAAAGTTAGAACAATAAAATCTCTATGTCAGGGGATCTCTGAGGGACTCCAGTTCACAGATGTTGCTAAATTCGTCCGCAACGCAGCCAAAGGAAGCAGTGTTCTTAGACTTGGAGTGCACACTCACGAGAGAGCAGAGAAAGAGGACACACAGAGGAGACATTGTAGTCTGAGCCAGAGATGCCCCACACTTAATCCATGGTTGTTCTTTAACTCAGTCAGGAGACGGCTTCATTCAAGTCGACAGATGCTCATAATTTTCGAAGCATTTAAAAACACTCATTTTCACTTTGGCTCTCCAACTAAGGGCTTTATAGGGAGGTCTGTGATCATATAAAGTGTTGTTTGAGTTCTGCTGTTGTATTTCTTCATAACAGAGCAGAACAAAGTCCTTGAGAAAGGGTGAATTTGGTCATGGGAGGGTCCTGTTCTTCACACTAGTGGGTGGGATCTTCACAAAAGACTTCATGAAGCAACAGCTCCATCTAGTGGAGGTAACTTTGAGGCCCATTCTGGTGGCCTTACCACTTTTATCCCTTTAAATGTTTAAAGGTTTTCGATCATAAGGAAACACAGAAAGACTTATTTGTGAATAAAAATTTATTCTATAACAGTGAGCTACTACATTCGTAGTGTTAATATTACAATGCAACCTCCACTTTGTCAATTGAGCATGTATTATAAAAATTAAGCAAATATAATCTACATACATATGTAACGTAAAACATACAGCTGAATTTTTTTGTAACAGTTAGTGCTGTTATTCTGAAAGAAGGTGGCGAGTGAGTGACAATTTCTCCAAACAAAATGCACTAAAGCATAAAAGCTAACATGACTGTGCTTAAAAACGGCAACCGACAGTCATTCTAATACTCTCACGCACAGTATTGCTGGTCTCAGGGCACACAAACACACTTGTGAGTGTGGGATTGTTTGGTTAAAAAGCAAAATAAAACTTAACATAATTCAATACTGCTTATAATCCATGACATAAAACCTGGAATGTGAGTAACATGAATGAAATTTTATAAATATCTCAACACCTGATACTCTGTCTGGTGTTTACTGTCATGATGGTTTAAAAAGAAAAAAGAGAAAAATATAGAAATATAGAAAAGAGTGATTCACGCATCTTTACTCTGCTTCCATTAGTCCGAGTGCGTGAGAGTAAAGGCCAGCGAGCTAAAGAGCAAGAAATGAAAAGATAATCTGAAAAAGAAAAGATCCTCCATTTATTTTCAACTACTTATTCCTCCTCTTCCTCTTCCTCCTCACCTCCTCCCATCACCTCTACGATGAGTTCAGCCATGCAGGTGGCCTCCCCAAGGCTGTTAACAGCCTTGCAGGTGTATTTGGCGTCATCTTCCCCGTTAACCTCCGAGATAACCAGGCTGCAATTCCCATCTTCGTCATAATCGATCTGGAAGTGGCGCGTCTCTTTTATGGGCTGATCATCCTTATACCACACCACTTCAGGATCAGGATAACCTGAGTAAATAAATACATGAATACTGTAAACACTGGATAACCTGAGTATGTAAATGCACGAACACACGTAAACACTAGGTAAGCTGAGGGTCGACCGATACAAAATACACGAAAGCACTGACTCACCTAAGAGTAAATACATATAAACCATGTTTGTAGATGTAGATGTGATTATATACATAAAATATATACATACACACTGTAAATTAAAATGTTTAGGGTATAATAACATTTCTGTAACACTTTTGAAATGCAGTTCCCCTACTTGCTGTATTAGAGAACTGGGGACAACTTGACCAGTAGTGTAAAATACTTTGCTCCAAAATGACCATAAGATAAAGAATATCGCCTCATAAGTTTCCATTTTGGAGACTAATAAACAGTACATTGTGACTGTGATTATCCAAACTATATACAGTATATATATCCAAACTATATATATATATATATAGCTGATTCTCTTATCCAGCGAGACATACATCAGTGCTCAGGTCCACATCTGTTCCCTAAACTGGTAAAGCTAAACTTAAATCAACATCTGCTATTCAACCAAGTTACTGCAGGCTAAGTAACTTGGTTGAATAGTGGACGTTGATTTAAGTTTAGCTTTACAGGTTTGAGGAACAGATGTGGACCTGAGCACTGATGTCTGTCACTCTGGATAAGAGCGTCAGCTAAATCCTGTAAATGTAAATGTAAATATATATGGATAATCACAATTACAATGTACTGTTAATCAGTTTTTACTGAGTAAATGCTTACTGCCCAGATAAACAGCTTTAGATCATTTCTTAGATGGTCCAAGACTTTTGCACAGTACTCTTGCTTGGACAGTAACAAGAGTACTGTGCGAAATGCTGAAATCTGGATGCCAGTACCCTCAATCTTGCAGTCGAAGCGTGCAGCACTACCCTCCACCACCTCCACGTCCTTAATCACTGAACTGAAAGTGGGCTTCATCGGGCTCCTTTCCTCGCATTCCTGTGAGAACTGGTTCTCCTCTGCAGCAACAAAAGACATGAGAAATACCATCCATTACATTTAACTGAAAAAACAAAAAAACAAGTGTCAGTTGTTGTGGCCAGAAAAGTAACGTCAATATTAGATGTCAGATGTTGGACACCATGAAGAGTTTATGAGTCCACTGTGTCATTTGTATAAATGGCAATTGTGGAGTAATTAGATGGCACTAGGAGAAAACATGGCCATAAAGACATGTTAATGATATCAGTTTTCTAGACTCTGATTAATTAATTAACATTTCAGGCATCTATTAACAATGAGGCAGTGGCTTTCACTGTGCCCATCTCCACATGGGCATTAAGCAGAAGGGGTCAGAAGTCCACCGGCTCGCATTAATAAAACACAGAGCGAGGGCTGAGAGACTGTAAAGCAGGCAGAAAAGCTGTTGCCATGGTACCTTCTGAAGGGGAGCCCTTCTTGGCGTGGACACCAGCCATCATAGCCATGGAGGAGAGTCGACCTATGGCGCGTACCGCATGGCCCGTTTTCTGTGAAGATGATTAACGTACGTGTAAAGGTCACATGGCTTTAAGCAATGCTTAAAACTTTGAGTCTTTGTGGCCCCTTATGGTCACACGTGAACGCACCACAGCACAGCACCCAGTCTGAAATTCTTTCTCTGCATTTAACCCAAGGGAAGCAGCAGGAAGCCCATGATGCAGCAGCTTGGGAGCAGTGAGTGGAGACGGTACCTTACTCAAGGGTACCTCAGTGGTGCAGTCCTGGGATTCAAACCCACACCCTTCTGATCACGGGCAACTCCTTAACCACCATTCATCTGTACATTTGCACCAAAGACTTCAGAAAAGTCTCTTCCTCTGGATGTGTATAAAGCCTGCACCCATTCATCATTCACTCTAGCTACAACCCAAGAACAGGAGGCCCACAGGTGTGGCCCTGCCTCTGCCCACCTGCCACTTCCTCCTCAGGATGTACTTCTTCATCCTCTCCTTGGAGAGCTTCTTGGCCTCCATATTCTTGGTGTCTTGTTTGAGCCAGGGGTGCTGAAAGCACTGGTCACAGGTCAGACGTGCTCTGCAGCGAACACAGTCACAGAGTTAGCTATCAGTCAGATATCACTTTACTCTAACAGCATCATACTTGGAAGGACCAGTTCAATACCAAGTCTCTAAAGTTATAACCCAATAGAAATTCTCCCAATATTTACACAATGTTCATAAGCTTGGAATAACTTGACACATTAATCATTTCAATAATTACCACTAATATCTAACACAGTGTAGATGGAAACACTGTAAATGAGTCATTTTACATACTGCATCCAATGTTTTGGGGAAAATTATTTAATGAAGTTACTTAAAAATGCACTGCAATTCTATTGTGATTTACACTATAAAGTTTTGTTGTGATTTCACATCAAGTGATCACTTTTTGGACTCTAGATATGCATTCTTACTCGTCTAATCATCTACAGCTCCGGTTGTAATTCTGGACACATGGCCTTTCAAAGCTTTGTACAGATGATTTGAAACCAATGAAGTTGCAGAGAACTGGGTTCACATTAGAACCCTTAAACAAATGCGTGTGCAACTAAACTGGTTTTACATTACTGATAATGGTGAATCCACACACCAGTGTGGGACTGCTCAGTAATTACATCAGCACCTTGAGAAATTAGATTATATTAAATCCATTCAGTCGGGTCTTATCAGGTTCTTATGCATTCAGCATGCCAGCCAATCAACATACACTGTTTAGAGGAAAGACGTTCAGGTGATCAAAGCACTTTTGCCGTGAGTGAGTGGGGAACACGCTCCTCCCAAAAAACACACACCCACATTTATTCAAAACTGCTCAAAGACAGATACTCACATTTCCAGCACCAAAACTGCTCAAAAGCGGTTATATTTAGCATCAAACAGGATTCCGCTATCAACCCCCTTTTTTGGTACTTTAAAGAACAATTTTTAAAGGAGTGCACACTAATGCACAGCAGTTAGAGAGTACTCACGACATGTCTTTCTTCAGCAGATTGCTGATGAAGTCCTTAGCTTCATCAGAGATTTCATCAAACGCCTCGTCCTCAAAGTCCCAGGTTGCCGAGGTAACGTTGGACAGCGTCTCGTTATCATTGTCGCCCATGAACGGAGACAAACCGCTCACACTGCAGAGACGGGAAACATAAAGAAAGAAAGACAGTATAAAAGACAAGACAGAGGACAAACATCAAAGAGACAGAGAGGGGTTGTGTGAAAAGGCAAGGCAATTTAAGAGCAAACAGCAGATCCAAGTCTGATCTGTGAAGGAGCCATTCAACATCCGGCTGTGAGCACGGTGTAATTCTATCACTCTGCAGTGATTCTGTACAGAGAGAAGTAGCTGTAAGTGATTACTTTGCTTAACTCTTACGATGCTGATCAGGATCAGATTGGCCAGAATGAAACTCCCAGAACACATGAGATCCAGCCCAGATGCTTCCTCACTCTGATAACTGTCCCTTTATCAACTTTATGTGATAAATTTGGTTGCAAACATTTAAGCATACCCAGCATCCACATGGCCTGTCAATTTTTTTTTTCATGATTATGACTTGTGAAAAACTGCTATTTGCTAATGGATGCATTACCTACTATATTTACTAATACTTGGGCACATTTAGTACTGTATTTATTAATACCTAATTACATTTAACAATATATTTACTACAACTTTGATGCATTTGCTTATATTCGGTTAGGTTTGCTATCCTACATTTACTCAGACTTCCGTGATATTTACTAATACTTTGGTATACATTGAGTTTAATGTTCAGGTGTCTTAGTGCTATAAATAGTATTTTTTGCCAAAATAATGATTTGACAGTTTTCCTTTGAAAAGAAACTATTGTTAAAAGCACATTTAAAAAATATTTTGGTCCAAGCATGATTTGAAACCTAACTGCAGTTTCCCACAGCCTTTAGACAGTTTAGCTTAGCCGCTAGAGCTGGACTCACTGGAACCTGGAATCTCCAAGCTATGATTAGTGAAAAATCAGAGAGCGGTTCAGTGCTACCACAGTAAAACACACTCCTGTGAACACGAGAGCTCATAGGCGCTTCAACTCAGTGTTAAAAAGACAGACGGGACAAGAGGCCTCATGTATTTCTCTGTCCATACACGTACAACCTTTCTTTGGATCAACTTCCTACTTCTGCAAATTCATAAACTCTGTCTGACTGCCACCTGCTTGCATGCCTACACACATATAGACATGTCTGAAACACACACTAAAACCACAAATCTCAGACATGCAGAAAAACAGATATTTTATTTTGGTCTCCAGATAATATCTGAGACACAGAACTATGACAAACATAGAAAGCAGAAACATAGAAAGTGTATAAAACAGAAATAGATAGATTATCATGTAGAAAATATAACCACACTTACAGTATGTAGCAGATGACACCTATGCTCCACATGTCTGTAGGGTAACTGATTGCTTCATAGTTGATCACTTCCGGAGCTACAAACTCTGGAGTCCCAAACAAGACCTTCAGTGAACCTGCATTTTCTGTAATGAGATAACATAACCCTTTATTAGTCCCACAGGTGGGAAATGTCCATAGTTACAGCAGCAAAGTGGACAGAACAAAAGAAGAACGTAGAAGCGGCATAACCAATAGAATAAAAACTGTACAACAGTATAATAAAGTAAAGTGGCCCCTTATAGTCACGCATGTCCATGCCACAGCACAGCACACAGTGTGAACTTCTGTCTGTGCATTTAAACCACTCACCAAGTGAAGCAGGGGGCTGCCACCAACGAGGGGCGCCCGGGGAGCAGAGTGTGGGGACAGTACCTTGCTCAAAGCTACCTCAGTAATGACACTAGCAGTCTATTCGAACTCACAACCTTCTGATCGCAGGGCCAACACCCTAACCACTAGGCCACCCAGCTGCCCCAATATATGTATATGTACAGTATATGTATGTTTGTGTGAGTGTGTGTGTGTGTGTGTGTGTGTGTGTATGTACACAGTGGGTATCTTCAGATGCCTATTAAGAGAGAATTACACTAAAGCATGATTGGCAGAAGATTATAGCACACAGACTGTGTAGAGGTCTTATCGCTACGTACCTCCTAGCATCAACCTAGCATCTAGTAGAGATAAAACAATGTATTGGCTGATAAATGGTTTCCATTGGCCTTTAAAAAGTCTACATGAATAAATGAACCTCAGAGACAACTTTATGAGAAACATCTGTCCGTTCAGTGTTGCTGGCGTGCAATTTGGACACCCATGAGCCTTTCATTAACAATTTCTGACCACAGAGCTGCTCTTGTTTGGATAATTGAATGTCAACCTAGCGGTGAAGTACCACTGCATCTTATTGAAGGAAGACAGACAACTCAGTGCGCTCAGAGGAGAACAATAACTGCCTGAGAAGAGGGAGAGGAAAAGAGAAAGGGAGGAAGAGCCTACCCAGAGAGAGAGAGAGAGTCATGCAAGGTCCCCCGGTGATAAGACACCTCGGGTTTAATTTCTACTAAAGTGTATGATGACTACAATACGATACTGTTTTTGGATTTTGAATAGAATATGTGTATCACTTAGTCTGTGAGGGAGATACCTAGCCTGCGAGCAAGTCCAAAATCAATGAGCTTGATTTTGCTGCCTGTTTTGTTGACACACATGATGTTCTCTGGTTTCAGGTCCAGGTGGACGATGCCTTTCTTGTGAATGAAACTGACTCCATCCACAATCTGCAACATGTACTTAATGACCTCTCTCTCAGTCAGCTCAAAATCCTCATCGATGATCCTCTCGAACAGCTCCCCTCCTGAGACCCTGCAAAATATACAGCACAAATCTGTTCATACAACTGGGCTATCTCTTGATTATCAAAACCAAAAGAGCTAAAAAGGCTCAAACATAACTTGAAAGAATAAAATAACACTTCAGATTTTTGGTCTGGCGTTGATCTTGAGCTGCCAAAATGCGTATGGTGTTTTATACTCATTTGGAACATCAGTGAGAGCTTAAGGCCTTAAGGCAAGCGGGAGGATAAAGTATAAACACTGCTTGCATCATTAAATGTGGACACTGAGGGAAAAGAGCCAAGTTTCAGAGTCAGGAGGGTTAAGTGGGTTGTCTGTGTACATTCCAACTGCATTTGAATAGAGGATCCAGACAAGCCTCAGACTTATCATCAAACACATTCATATTTCTGTTCTAAGATCTGTTCTTAAGTGTGCAGTAACAACCCAATAAATAAATAAAGAGCTCATAAGGAGGATTCTCACTGTCTAGTTCTCCCAGCCCGGATTTCTCTGTAATTTAATTTAACGAGTGCTTTCATATTCATGTCAAGAGCTCATATTCTACATCACAGCTTATAACTGTTCCCCCTTGAGGTCCACTTACAATGTTTCTGTAGTTTATGTTCTAATACATTTTTCCAATGGTTCTTTATCCCTATGAAATAATTAGAGTTTGTTTTATTGCCTGTGAGGCTGATATGTAAATGATAATACATATAAATGGTGTCTGTTTTAACTGGCTGCCCTGTATTGTTCTTTATTAAAAAAGCAGTTTGGATTGAAACACTTTGAGCAGAAACTGCAATAGGCTATATTTGTAAGTGTAATGTTTTGTGCAATATCACAAAAACAAACTGTTTTTGCAGCAAACTCATTTGTTAAAAAAGGAAGAAATTTTTGTTTTATATTGTCCTTTTAAGATAAACAGTCATTCTGTTCTGTTATTCTGTTCAACTGAATCAGGACAAACTAAGGAGGCATGGAAAAATAAGACAGATACTCACATTTCCAGCACCATGACAATGTCGGACTTCCCCTCAAAGGCATCAACACACTGCACGAGCTTCGGATGATGCAGGTCATTCATGATTCCAATTTCTTGCCTGACGTTTTCTTTCTCTTTGGCAGAATATGCTTTTATGAACTTCCCAGCCCAGACCTTCTTAGTTCCTTTCTCGACCAATTTAAACACTGTTCCGAATTTACCCCTGAGACACATGAAAAGCAGCACTCACACTGAGCATCTACAATGTGTGTTCACTCTTTCAAACATGACATAACAGAGCAGGACACCAACACTACAAGATACACTATATGGACAAAGGTATTGGGACACACCTATTTTTCAGGGTTTGGGATAGGCCCCTTACTTCCAGTGACGGGAAATCTTAATGCTTCAGCAGACCAAGACATTTTGGACAATGTCATGCTTCCAACCTTTTGGAGCCAGTTTGGGGAGGAACCTTTTCTATTCCAGCATGACTGTGTCCCAGTGCACGAAGCAAGGTCCGACATTGTTGGATGACATTGTTAGATGAGTTCGGTATGGAAGAACTTGACTGGCCCACACCTCAACCCCATTGAACATTTGTGATGAACTGGAACAGAAATTGTGAGCCAGACCTTCTCATCCAACATCAGTGTCTGACCTCATAAATGCTCTACAGAATGAATGGACACAATTCCCACAGAAACTCCAACATCTTGTGCTAAGCCCTCCAAGAAGAGTGGAAGTTGTTGTAGCTGCAAAGGGTGACCAACTCAAAATTAAAATATATGTATTTGTCAGACGTCCCAATACTTTTGTCCATATAGTTTATTTCTGTGTCGATTCCCATTTAACCCTTTAAGGAGTGAGTTCTTTAACCCAGTGCCAGGCCCTGGACAGTGATTTTTGTCCCCTGTCCTTCCAGAATTCCACAATGACGTTCTAGAATTTAATTATTAGCCAAAACAAAGTTCCTGAGGTTCACTGCCACATCAGAATCCAGAACTCTCTGTTTTCTAAGGTTCTAATTGTATGTTTGTGATTATACTCCCCAGGGCACAGCCAGAGTTCATCACATGTTTGTGATCATACTCCTGAAAAGGTGCATTAATGAAAGGAGGAAAACGGCGATATATAAACACTTACGATCCCAGCCTGTCCTCCACATCGTAGAGGTCTTTAACCTTCACATCTGTTCTGATGGTCACGTCTCTGTACTCGGGCTCCTTTTCTGATTTTGTCAGAACAAAAGCAAAGATTTTTATGGCAAAGGATCCGTAGTGCATTGATTAATCTATTCCATTAAAGACTCTGCAGTGTCAGCACTTGACAAGAGATTGTTCTAATGTGTCGAATATCCAGTCAAAATACGACTGCAGTTTCCATCACAAATTTCATTAATACAGATCCAAAGTCAAATTATTAGACATACCGTCATCTGAAGGTTCAATTTCATCTTCTTTGTTTTCTGTTGAAAAATAACAAAATAGAATATGGAAAATTATAAATCATAACAGAGCAAGTAGGAGAGTAAAAACACTTGATTATTGAAACATTTTTGTACATATGCGGTTCAACGACATCGGTTTCATAACAATGGATAATACTGAATAAAGTATGCACTTTGCATTTTTCAATATCAATATACTTAGTCATCAGTGTAATAATTCTTTGAAATCTATCATTTTAAAGTGGCATTTGGTAGACGCCCTTATCCAGAGCGAATTACAGTTATTAGTTAGAGGGACAGTCTTACAGTCATTAGTTACAGAGACAGTCTTACAGTCATTAGTTACAGAGACAGTCTTAC
>JBBIGA010000002.1:14561366-14576689 GCA_037576975.1 Alestes dentex
AAAGAGCATCTAACTGAAGTCCTGAACCAGTGAAGAACCAGGAGCAGATGATTCCAGATGATCAGGCGGTGATCAGTCGGTGGTTGGAACTCCTTTATCTAGGCTCCTTGTGTCTTTAGACACTTTACAGCTAATTATTTGTTCCCATTTATTTCACTTAGTCTACTCAATATGCCAAAGATAAGAGTCTTACAGGCAGATAATACCATATTTGCACCAACAATGTGATTCAAAACAAAATATAAAGAAACGAGGGGTTGCTCAAGACTTTTGCACAGTACTGCATATGGCATTCATTGAAAGGATTGAAAGTTTGGATAGAATCTTTCCATGCATTTTATCCAAGGAAATAACATAAAATTACAACATACTTTTATCACTAGTGGTAACTAAGTCTAAGGGTTAAAGCTAGTTTATACCTGACTGTATAAACTGGCTTTATCACCTTTAAAGATCTATCTGTTTATCTAGGCTGTTCTCACTTAAATAGAATGTATTTTTCTCTGATTATGCATATTATTTGCCCATTTCTCATCATTATCGGTGCTAAACTGACAGTATAAACTGTATAAGCTGCAAGGCAGCATTTTTTGACAGGGTAGCATAATTCACCAGAACAGCCGTGCTTAAATGTATATTGTCTTAAACTGCACCTTAAAGATGGACTTAGTTCTATCATTGTTCTTGCTGAAGCATTTTTTCCCTCAGCATATTAGGTAATGTTTTTGATTGCTGTGACCATTACTACATTTAGCCATCACAGTTTGGTCAAAGACCCATTTTACGTTTCCAGGACATCAGCATCAATTACTGACAGTTCCCTTACTGCCTAATATGTCCTACTATGCTACCATCAGCTGGGATGGGGATGTAAATCTATACAGTGTAAAACTGTGTAAATTTAATTTCTTTTAAGATTGTTTCCTTAGAATTTGCTTTGCAGTTGAGAGAACACTGACCATCAGCTCCGTAAAAAACTGCCTCAATCGCTCTGTTCTTCAAACTCATGCTCTCTCTGTGTGTAACACACACACACACACACACACACACACACACACACCCACACGCACACACTTTCTTAGTTCCACTCGGATTCCCCCGGCTGGTTCTTGGACTCTGATTAGGCTCAGATTTGGTTAGAGCACATTTCACACTCACTGGAGGAAGAAAAGGACAGGAATCTTATCACCTAAACTCAGCCGGACCATCAGCTGACCCGCGCTTCACAGATCAAAGCTCAACACACCCCTCCGCTCACCTCACACACACACACACACACACACACTTCCACAGCCTAATAACACTAATAAAAACCCAGGCGAGAGAGAGAGAGAGAGAGAGAGAGAGAGAGAAGGCAGGGGAATTTGAGACTGAAGTGTGCACTGATATTTCCAAACAATTAATTTATAAACCTGACACTGATCTGTGTTCAGCTGCTGTTTTAGAAATAATATTCATCCGGACACACTGTGTTTTTGTCAGTTGTGTGCGTGTGTGTGTGTGTGTGTGTGTGTGTGTGTGTGTGTGTGTGAGAGAGAGAGAGAGAGAGAGAGAGAGAGAAAAGGTATAAAAGAGAGGGAGAGTGGGGGGGATGACAGAGTCCATACATGGAAGTTTAGGAGAGGTGCAGCCATGCAATAAAAGTCTCAGCTCTTTCTGTGTCTTGATCTCTGTTTCTGTCTCCGTTCCAGCCTTTCCCTCAAAACTCTTTATCTTTTTCTCTGAGTTTGGGCTCGGTTTCAGGTCTAGAAGACAAATAGGACACCATTAGCTTTGTGAGAAGGCTCATCTGGCTAACAGCCTTGGTGAACTCTGCAGCCATCCACACGGAGACACACTGCACACACACTGTTTTATGACAGGATCAGATGATATTCAGAACTTGTCAATTTATTGTGTGGACAAAAACATCACTGACAGAGTATAGTAATTACTGATTTGCTTTATGCTTTTAGTTATATCTGTCTCAAGATACAAACTTGCAACCTCCCAACAAACAGTGTCACTGGAGAGACCGACTAACCCAACGCTTTCATGGTCTAATAAGCGCCTGATGTTTGAAAACCATTCACATGTAAGAATTATGTGATTTCATACTCATATCAATCTACTACTACACTTATTATATGTTATTCTTTTATGACGGCAACACAGACTCATCTGGTGAATTTGAACACTGTCACCACAGTTAATGTAAAATGCATACAAACAAAAAATCCATGCCTCACTATTTATTTTGTACATTTCTGGTGTCTTTGCTATCTGAGACACTTGACAGCTGAGAGCTGACAGTCATATTTAACACAGTTAATAAACAACTGTCATACTAGTAAGTACAAGTACTGTTTGACTACAACTGTTTACTCGGTCTAATTCAATTCATTAACTGTTGACTGTGATATCTGATGATGCTGGGATTTATTATCTCTATAATAAAACCTATAACCCTTGTGCATCAGCATCCACAGATACATTTCAAAAAGTATATCATATCATCAGCCCAGAATTCCTGTGCTGGCAGAATTCCTATGACTGACAGAACAACATTAACTCACAACTTGAGTGAACAAAATGATTAGCAATATTCGGCAGAACTGAAAAGCAAGTAAGCACATTTGCAAAATTTCTATGTACACATAGAAGCACATGCTCAA
Organism: Alestes dentex; assembly: GCA_037576975.1. NCBI lineage: Eukaryota > Metazoa > Chordata > Actinopteri > Characiformes > Alestidae > Alestes > Alestes dentex. The sequence continues at coordinate 14,564,021 of JBBIGA010000002.1, forward strand.
AAGACACTCGGGTGGATTTGGTCTACTCATCAGAAGCCTATTTAAGTAAATACACTTGCAGCTATTGTTCACCTTTTATAAACCTTTATCCTTCAGATTGTCAGCAGAGCGTTTTATACCAGGTAGCACAGCAAAAGTGGGACATATAGCAACAGAAATAAAGTGCATGTAAAAGAAGAGCAAAGAGGGCCTTTTTCAAAGCATCAAAGCATCTCGAATCATGGCTAACAAATTTGTATCCAAACCACGATCAGTCAAATCGAAAGTGATCGCACTACTAGAAGATCAATACATACAGCTTTGTTTGCTGAGAGACAGGACAGTAACTCCTGCACAGTTACAGAATGTACTGAATGGAAAGTGAGAGACCCCGAACCAGCAAAACTACAGTCAAAAGAAAGCCACGTAGTAGTGGTCTCAAAAGACAAGCAGCAGTATCTAAACCACTTCTCCTGAAGAAGTAACGCCTGGCATGGGCTAAGACATGCAAACCCTTCGCAGGAGATGGATGGACAAAGGTCCTATTGACTAGTTAATCCGAGTTTGAGAGTTATGACCGTTATAGAAGGGTTTCGAAACAGGACGGAGACTGATACCTCAGTGCAACAGAGGACAGGAGAAGAACCACTCCATTCTTCAGAGACATGCAATACCCTCTTTCAGATGCTTGTTTAGAAAGGTTTGCCATGGAGTGCGATAATGACCTCAGAATTTAGCAGAATTTGACTGTCATAGACGTTCTTCCTCAGTCACCTGACCTAAATCTCATTAAGCATTTATAGGGACACTTGATGAAGAGAACCTTCAGAAACCTTCTGAAGACTCATCTGTTTAGAGAGACTCTCTTCTCCTAATGCACTACTTCTTGCAATACTCTTACATTAGAGTTACATTTAGAGACTCTACTTTGGTTCTCTCACTGTCCTGAAACTTGAACGTTTCCTCATATTGTTAGTCACTTTGGATAAAAGCATCTGTCAAATGAATGTAATGTAATGTGATGTAAGGTAAGATAAGATAAGATAAGATAAGATAAACCTTTATTCGTCCCGCAAGTGGGAAATTTGCTTTGTCACGGCAGATAGTGGACAGAACAAAGGTAAGAGCAACAAAAATAAAAACAATAGAATAATATGAAATACTACACTAACAGTACAGTATACTATAAGTACACTATACAATCTAGAAATATGGACATAAGTATTGTAAAATATATACATATGTATGTGTAAACTACATGTAGACTAGGATAGGTATGTATTTATACAATGAGTATAGGTATGTATATATGTACAGGGTGGATATATAAATAAATATAAGAACACTGAATATATACACACACGCATACACACGCTCACACACACACACACACACACAGTCACACACATACACACACAGGTACACAATGGAGTGGCAGGCTTTGACAAAAACAGTAGTGATGCACCAGGAGTTTTAAATTGCACATTTTAAACTGCACATTTTAAATTGCACATTTTACCCAGTAGTAAAAGTTCCACCCAAAAAATTGCACGTTGCATCAGAAAAATTGCACTCAAGTAATACTGCACATAGAGAAACTACCATGGTGGATTGGATGTGTGTGTTTGTTTGTGCGTGTGAGGCAAAGAGAAAGAGCAAGCCAAACATTCAGTAACATCCCAAGATGCACTTAGGATTATTGTGAAATCATGGTGGAGTAACATGGATCAGACTTTGTGCAAACTTCACACCAGCTTCAATGCAGCAAAAATGCAGCGATTAAAACCTTCAGTATGTTGCCTCATATATGCAGCAGGTTGGAAAGAACTTGCTTCACTCAGTTCAACAAGCTGGGTGGGGAACTTGGACACTGTGGACTGTGGCTGAAAGGAGAACATTGTCTAGACTTCAGTCCATCATGGACAATGCTCATCATCCACAGTGTTGTGGTCAAACAGAGACGCACTTTTAGCTGCAGACTCACCAGCATAAAGTGCTCCACTGAACACCACTGAAATCTTTCCTCCGCACCGCCATCAAACTCTGTAACCTCTCCCCCATCACACACCCACACAATAACCTGTGCAATGTCCTGCTGCTACTCAGATGTACAATTTCTTATGGTGTGCTAAATCATTATCGTTACATGCAATATCTTTATTATCTTTATTATGTGCAATGCTTTCGCAGTATTTTAAATTTATTCATCTACAGTTCAGGAATATGTATTACTCAAATGTATACAGTTTAAATAAGCATATGTCTGTTTCACCAGTGTTTTTTTTTCCTGATCAACAGTAACAAACATGCACTTAGCCTGCAATGAAGTAAAAACAAAATCAAGTAAGGAGCACAAGTGGACAAACAAAATGAGTTTTAAAAGCTTTAATATAACTTTATGTATCTGAAATCACATGTCTGTTGAGATGTGATATGTCAATAGATGGTTTTGCTAATTCACTAATAGATGGCATGCAGTTATTCCCCTGCCATACACAAACTTTATACACACACTCACACACACACACACACATACAAACACTCACATATACACACAACTCATTTCTGTTAGGTTCAGTGATCAGCCCTTGACACTCTTAAATGGTCACACCGCATGAGTGTGTGTGTGTGTGTGTGTGTGTGTGTGTGTTTGGGACTGTATTCTGCAGTGGGAAAGACTTGGGTCTCCCACGCTTCTCCTTTTTGGGCAATAAAGAAGAAAGTGCATATTTTGGAAACTCACTCTCTGTGGTTGGGGTAGAGGGCTTCTTGCTTTTCTTGTCAGCTGGTGTTGAGCTTGAGGCATTGGGATCTGGAGAAAAGGTGGAGAACATGTGATACACTCATCAACACTGCAGTCACTCTCCTATGTACAAATGCAACCAAATACTTCATACTTTAATGACTGTAAGTGGGTGCTGTATATAAAAATGAAAAGTTACAATTATAAAGACAGAGAGAGAGAAGGAGAATGATACGGTTATACTGGTTATCATGGTTTGGCAGGGCATTTGAAACAAGAATCCGCTAAATGTGCGCACAAGTCTAATGAGAAAATACCACTTGTTCTGGCATTCAAATGCATTTGCTAACAAGCAGCTATTGGAAGTAGCACTTAATATGTGGATTTGAGCTGCTCTTCCTGCGTCAGTATGGTTAAGTAAGAGTACTAGGCCTATAGGGACCCGCAGCCGGGGGCCTGTACCGGCTCAGCTCTATAATTGCAGGAAGCTGCTGGGCTGTGGCTGAGCCTCAGGGGAGAGAGAAGCAGCCAGACACACCTCCAAACCCAAACCAGCCCGCACCAACTCTGCACAGACCCGACTGTACAGTCACGGACTGCATGGTTTTGTTTATTTCATACCAAACAACACATGCTGCGTCTCTGTCCCTCTTTATAACTTTAAAGAACAGCTATACAAGTTTCCTTTTACTCTGAATGTAGGCACTCAGTTAGACATTTGGAGGTTTTAGTATTTAGTATAGCAAAGGGGCTACAAAGCTATAGCTAACAAGTAATAGAAGTAGATAACCTAATAATTAGTGGCATGTAAATCATGACACACTTGTCTCAGCTCATGTTAAAGAGTTAAGTAATTTTAAACGGAACTGATTATGTAGCTTCTGAAACAATTATGCTTTCTTTTTTTAATTCGTTAAATTGATAAAAATATAAAGTCAGTCTTTGTGGCTTTTGTTTCGTGTTGTTTGTTTCTCTTCTTTTACATTGGAGTTATGAGGTTTATGTAATCTAAAAGAAACGGGAGCTTGTAATTCAGGTATAGTACGTGTAGATCATCACACACTTGAACCTGATTGTGAAGAAAACCTCAAACAAATCTGCTTATAAAGTCTCTGCAACTATATGAACTACTGTATTAAATACATCCCAACAAATGACCAACAGTAGAAACACCGTGCCACTTTTATTAGATTTATTGCTAATAGTCATGGCATCTACATTTGGGATCCTGGGAAAACAATAATTCTGCCAAACTTAAAGTCCCCTTTTGCACTGGAAAATGTTTCTTTCTTCTCTTAACAAGGCTCTGCATCTGATGTGTAAGTACCAAATTTACTCACCATCAACCAGCACCATGCAGGAGCACTCCGTCTTTCCTGCACTGCTTTCTGCTCTGCACACATACTGGCCTTCATCTTCAGGCAAGGCCTTATCGATGGTCAGAGTGCACAGACCACCTGAGCACACATACACAAAAAGACACAATCACACATGGAAACACACATTTTTTTCAGTAAAAAAATAAAACCACAGCAGAAAGATTACAAAGCTGACCACTATGTTTTATCTTCCATGTTCAGTAAAGGTGCTCAAAGGTGTCTTCACCCATTTCTTCACATCTAACGCAAGCAGCTCAAGTTAAACAATATAAGCATGCTAATATGACCATTTGTGTAATTATTGCAACACATGTACTGAGTACTGTTGTGTATGCCACTGTAGCAATTCAAATTTATTTCAGGATAAAGTATGTCTGTATGTATGCATGCACATCCATCCATCCATCCATCCATCCATCCAGCTCATAATGTGTAGGGAAATGCTCAGCTCCAAAATGGTGCATCCTACACTGTCAGAGCTTGTCATAATCCAACAGGTAGGAAGTGATAATATTTCACTGTGCCTCCTATGGAGAAACGTATGTGTCCAACCGCACAGTTGCTTTTGTGACAGACCTGACAGGTTGTAGAGCTAGACAGTGAGACATATTTCCAGATTGTCACTCCTCTAGCACAAACCTAGCATGCTGTGATCTACTCAGTTTAATGTCAGACTCTGCAACTGAGATTCTGTTTGAAGCTTTGGAAATAACGTACAGTGGGAAATGCTGAACGTCAGAAGGAGCAAAGTGTGGTAAAACTCATATGCACAGGTGCTAAAATATAGCTTGATTAATTAAATTTGTGCTTAAGGATTATTACTGAATTGAAGTGAATTGAACTGTATTGGGTTCCAACTTGAACCAACAGACCTCAGTCAACTGGTGATTGTGCAGCCAAAATGCTCACTGTCTCCCATTAATGTCTTTAGACAAGAGGACCAGGACTCCAGTGTTGTGTCATTGTGTTTAAATCTGGCAAAGCCCCCATGAGAGTAAACCGTGGGAATCCTTTTGCTATTCTTATGCGTACTAATTATACTTCCCCACAATAGCATGACTGTAAATATTTTCAAAAGCTTATACAGGGAAACCATTATATCCAGACAACAGACAGAAGGGAAGGGGTATGGAGATATGATGGCAATAAATCAGGTGTTAAGTGTTCTGGACTTAAATTCAGACACTGAGAGGAAGCAGAGCTCTTCTCTAGAAGTCAGTAGTACTGTACACTGGCTGCTCATACCTCATGGCGCCTGTTCTAAGCTCTGCTCCCATTAATCATGCAGAGTAAGTGCATTTGGAAATAAATCCTCATCCTTAAGACCATGCATATAGTCAGAAAATAGATTTTATACTAACCCTCGTTGATAATGATGATGAATTTGGAGGGCTTGATCACTTTGCCGTCTAGAGTCCACGTGACAGTGGCTGGAGATTCAGATAACTGGCACTGCAAATGCAAACGTTCTCCTTCCAGCACCATCACATCACTCAGTTTTTGTGTGAAAACTAGACCTTTCCCTCCTACTGCATTCTTTGGCTCTTTGATCCCTCCATCCACACAGTTCACATCATTCTCTTTCCCTGTGCAGCCCTTTGGCGATGGGCTCTCTCCACTGTTCTCCAGACTCCCTGGCTTCTTCTTGTTGCTCAGCACTGATCTGAAGTCAGCTGGCTCAGTTTTGCTGGGTTCTGCTTTGTCAAAAGAGCCTCCCTTGATGGCCCCAGATCCCTTTTTGCCTAACACTGCTCTGAAGTCCACCTGCTGTGGAGAGTTGACCTTCCTCTCTTCCTCAGTCTGGGTCTTGGGCTTGATCTGCCGTTGGAGGTTGCCCCTGAAGTCCATCTGCTCGGCCGTGATCTCCTTCAGGTCCTCCTCCGAGACGCTCTTGGTGGTGACCTTGCGGCCCAGGACGGTTCGGAAGTCGATCTGCTCGGCTTCCTTCTGTCGGATCTGGTCTTCACGATGCTCCCTGGTCTCTACGCGCCTCTTCAGAAGACCACGGGCAGCGATGGGCTCCTCTAGATCCCAACTCTGGTCCTGCGGGTCCCAAAGAGGATCCCGCTCTGATCGGAAGATTGCAGGACTGGATGGCTCTCGCTGCTCTTCCCTTCCTCTGTCTGTCCTCTCCACCCCTCCAGCTCTCCTACCACCCAGCAGAGGAAGAACACAGATCCATTTAGAAGGTTCAGCCCACACTACAGAGCAGCTTAATTGAGGAGAGAGTTAGGGCAGCACAACACAAAGTTACATCACAGATGACTTCAGAAGCCTTATAAGGGAATGAGCCCAGCGAGGGGCTCCCTTGCTAACGCTCTCCCGTCTGGACAAAAGCACAGCTGGAGGAAGTACCATAAACAGTTTTTTTTTAATAGGTCGGTTCACAGAAGGGCTTAGGGCAGAAGAGTGCTATAAATACAGGTGTGAGATAAGAACAAGCATACATACACTTTATGAGATTCTCCTCCTAAATCTTCAGTCACTATCAAGGAGGCCACACAGCTGCAGTCTCCTACTTTGTTCCTGTTAAAAATAGTTAGTCTGGATTAGTTTCAAATATGGGTTTAACTGTTCTGAGTTCAAACAAATAAGCACCAGTTAGCTCAATGTGTGCTCTGGTCAGTGCTCTACATAAGAAAATAATGACTGACTTTATAACTGCATTAGATTTTCTGAAGGAAGTGAAAGGACTGACTCTACCACTTCTGTTCACATAATGTCAACTCTAAACCTTCAAACAAAGAGATCTCTTCCTAAACCATGGTTTGCATTAAGTATTTACACTGTGCTATGTCTGTTAAATTTCATGAAGCTTCAGTCCAGACGCCACATTCGGTTTTTTTTTATTTTTTATAAGAGCTCATACTTGAGATGGATCTCATAGTTTCCCGCATGGTGAGATTTCACTCTCCTGATCAGGAGTGAAACCACGTCCTCCTTCTGCAGGATCTCGAAGTCCCGCCCAGACGACACCTCTTGTCCATCCTTTATCCAGAAGAACTCTGGGAAAGGGTCTCCTGCGATGGCACAAGACAGCAGGGCATGTTCGCCCTCGCACACTGTGGAAGACTTGGGCTTTGTTATAAACCACGGCTGCACACCATCCTGGGGTTCTGAAAGACACAAAAACATAAAAATCAGCTGCGTGGACCATTCTTAATACCAGGTTGGATCAAAAAACACAAGATTATGGTTTATACATTTATAGTAGTTTATAAATATAAGTTTATAAATATAAATGTGCCTTAATTGAGGTCACTGATCAATACCTTGAACAGTAAGTGATGCTTCAGTCCGAGCCTCGCCTGCCTCGTTCCATGCTTCACAGGTGTATGTGCCAGTGTCTTCAGGGAACACTTCCTGTATAAAGAGGCTGTACTGGTTGCCCTTTTTCTCAAAGTAGAAGTCCTCAGACTCTTGAATCTCCTTCCCATTCTGAAGCCATAGCACTTCTGGAGCAGGATGCCCTAGAAAGAAATCCATAAATAAATAAGTTAATTAAAAAACACCACATTTTCCATCACGCCCAGAAATATACAAGGCCATTAGAAGTCACCATGTGTACTTAAATCAAATGCATTGCAATGCACTGATCATAAGTTATGAATACATTCATCATAAATTTGCTGCAGCAACATATCAGCCGACAACATTCATATGTTTCTGCCATAAATATTTACTTAGCCCTTCTCCTCTGAGCACAGAAATCTTTTAGATACTTATCAGGAGTGTCAGGACTCCTCCAGATTTTCAGGAAGGACACTAGATTATATATTATATAATAACTGGAGCTGAACCTTCCCCTCAGGTCACATTCACTGGAGGAAAGTCAATTGCACGTTCCAAACAACAGCTCTCGGGGGATGCTAGAGGAAATGCCCCTCAATTGCGAAACAACAAAACCCAAAACACAGAGAAAACATCAGAAAACTGCAGACAAATTGAGGAAAGAATCAGTCATTACCCACCGCCATTAACTGAATTAAAAAGGTCCATAAAACATTTCACATTTCAAAAGCTATTCAGCTACATATATAGAACTTGCTTCAGGTGCAGGCAGGCAAACTCAAGGCCAAAAAAATTACAATTACTCCAATTGCCCTGTGGAAGACATTTAACAGACACTAGAACACAATGATCATTATCCTTTGCACTGCAAGTCCTGTTGCAGGAGTAGGAGACCAGTGACGAGCTGTAGTGAATCAAGATGCTTTTACCTGTGACCTCCACAGTCATAGTGACCTGGCTGCCATCCATGACCTTTAGATCATGCAGTTCTTTCAGGAACACTGGGGGTTTCTTCATCTCTGAGGCTGGCAGAGGGAAGGACTTCTTAACACTGGCTTTCGCTGCAACAGCCATTCACACACACACAAGCAGAATGTTAGCTGCTAACACAAGAACACGCCTTCTCACAGAGTGACTCCTGTACTTAGTCCTAGTATGTGAAAATCCTTTTCGAAATGTGTTTTCATAGAAATGAGTAGCCGTGAAACTGTAATGTTTATAAAGCGCCTTTAACATTCTTTTGTTTCCCTGTTGTCACACTATCCATTCTATTGGGCCTCTTGCATTTCACCTCTTATAAACACAGTGTGTACTTCAAAACATTTCTGCCATCTGGTGCATCGGATACACAGAGCAGGAAAGCCATGCCACAGCATAGCATTCCCCGCTCTCAAAGCTTGCAGTGCATTAAAAGCTCTGGTTGGAGGCTCCTGAGTGGTACAACTGTCTAAGCACTTGCCCTATCATTGGGAGATTGTGAGGTCGATCTCCAGTGGTGCTGCAGCCATTCATAACTTTAGCTCTCTCTGGGTAGTTAGGATGCCCAAAATTCAAATGGAGGTGGTGGCTGCATTCATTTGGTGGTACTGTGTGTTAAGGGCTGCCCTAGCTAGTTGGTGGAACTGGAGAAGAAAGGAATTGGGCAGAAAATCTGGAAAAATTCCCAAAAAAATGGTTTCAACACTTCAGCACAAGCTTCGTGGATTGGGATTCCATGAAAACCACAAATCAAAGATCTCCATGCACAATGCCAAGTGTCGACTGGAGTGTTAACATGTGGCGGTATGACTGATGAATTGGGAGAGTTTGTCAGATACAGGAGAAATCTACTTGCTTCAATACATTGCGTGAAATGTAAAGTTTGATTGAGGAGGAATTACAGTCTGTGGCTGCTTTTAATGAATATGATGTCTGAGTGTCCACGTACTTTGGGCAAAGTAATGTACATTCTGCATGGGAAAGGTCAGAAGATTCTGCAGCTGCAAAACTAATGACCATATTAGACCAGAAGAATGATTGGAAACATGCAGCACGAGAAAAAAAAATAAGATGTACAGTGATTCCATATACTGTAAGCTTGATAACAAAGGGTCTTCACACAAGTTTGTGGCATTGCATTTGATAATCCATGCCTGCTGTGTAACAAAGATCACACTTTTTATTTTACCAGATTAGGGTTCCTGTAGTTCTAGTGTTTTTTTAAGCTTTCCTTTTAATACAGTTCAGAATTCAATAGGACGTGAAAGAAATACAATGACTAATGACTGGACTGGAGCAAAACCACAGCAACTCCCCGACTGCCCCTCATGTATATTTTTCAGACACACAAAAAGTCTAGTCCTGGACTAAAGTGGGTCTCAACACCACTAATCAAAATAATGACAATGCTTTTCTATGCTCGTCTCAGTTGTGTTTTTATGCAGAACATGTGAGTGTCGAAAATGTTCAGAATCGGTTTTGAATTGGAGACTCAATATAAACACTTGAGAAATGAAGAGTGCACAAAATTCCTACTGACCTGAAGTGGAATGCATGACCCAGGCTAAGGTTACAATCTGTTTATTCTGGCCAGATGAGTCTATAATGAACTCAATTTGCAAACAGGGCCATCATTTTATTAATTTAATCTGATACCCCTTTGATGGGGGAAACTGATGTTCCTGCCAGAATCACTCAGTCACAAGAGTATTTTTTAATTATATTCAACTGAAACCAAGTTCAGAGAAGCAGAGACGTGAGGATTAGTCTTCCAAAACATCGATCCATATGTTTACAGTGGAGGCCAAAAGTCTGAGACCACTAGTAAAAATGCTTCTAATTTGCATTTTGGTCTAATTTAATACAATGTTCTCATTAAAAATCATGTAATCAGCATAACAAGAGAAATGTAATGTTAACATCTCATAATTTTCAGAATGTACTAGTATTTGGCTTGTTCTCCTTCTGCAGTAATGGCTGTGTGCTGTCATGAATTTCACAAATTTGTGCAAAAATGATGATCCATGTTTACTTAGCATGATTTTACATTTCGAAGCACTTCTTGTGACGTTACTGAATACTTGGTGTTCTCTGTGTTCTCTGTCTTCTATAAATGCTTGATGCAGTTTAGGTCAGGTGAGTAAAGTCCGTGACAGTCAGCACTTCTTGATAGTGCAAAACTTTGTGGTATGTCTTGGCACTACAGTACAAAACCTTCTCCACAAAGATCTAAACCGGAGGTACTGAAGAATGGAGTGATACTTCTCCTTTTCAGGGTGTAGTCAATGCTATGCAGGTGTCGAACTCCAGAGTGGGCAAAACATCTCCAGACTTAAACAATCCCAAAAAAGAAAGCCCCTCTTTGCTCTTTGACTTTCCTAATTTACTTAATTATATTTCCATACTTCCCCACACATAATGTAATATGCACTGCCAAAAACCTGATCTGCAGCCGTATTTGTAAAAGATGAACAAAAACTGTATGACCTGAAATGGGCTTCTACTGAGTAGATCACATCCACCTGTGCTGTCTGAGCATGTTCAGTACACAAGAACAAAATTAAAATTTCATGGTGATTATATGATTTGTAATGCAAAACTCTGTATAAAAATGCTAATTTACAGAACTGGAAAATACCAACTACTGTATCACAATCTCAGGACAAATGGGCCAGTAGAAATAGCTCAAAATTACTTAGACGTCTCCTTTTTATAACTTCGATGTTTCATTTCTCCTGTAAATTTCCTTTTTCGGAAGGGCTTTTATTCTGCATATGCATATGTACAGTACCAGTCAAAAATCATAAAACATTCTAAGATTTTTATTACTTCTGCTACTTTCCACATTTTATAATAATGGCAGTAAAAACACAGAAACTGTGGAATAACACACGTTGAATTAAAAAAAAAAAAATGAGAAATTTGTTTTAGAAATCATTTTGTGCATTGTGTTGTAACAATCATTAGTATTTGCCTTAGGAACAAGTTTCATTTGCATTTAAGCTTTTGGACGAAAATGCCTTTTCATATGAAAAACACTTGGTTAGTTGTGTCCAAACTTTTGACTGGTGGTGTACACATTTACAAAAGCAGCAAATATAGATTTACTGTTTTCTCCAACAATTCCCCTCGGGAATGAATTGAGCACATATCTCTGTCTGTCAATGTAGATTATTCTCTATCCATTTAATTCCAGTTTGAATCTAAATATAATAATACAGTTTTGCTTTTCATCCAAAGAAGTCCAACTCATTCTTTCTTTTATCGTTTCGTTACGCTTTCCTATTAGTTTCTCTTCCCATCTGTCCTTCTGAGGGACAGGCTGTACTGGCCTATCAGTTCAGGCTACGGCTGTGTGGGAAAATGCTGGTATTTCACATTTTTAACCCACGTGAATGCTGAAACCTTTGCCTCAGACCAGCTCGCAGGCAGCGGCGCTACAAACAGGAACACATAAAACAGATGTTCCTTTAATCCTACAGTGCTTGAAATAACCCATCTCATAAAAAACACAGCCCTGGGATCATTTATCAAAGACATACTAAGCCACATATAGAGCCTAAACTCGGTTATCTGAACTAAAGTGATAACATTTATTTTGTATTGTCCAGTCAAGAGCTTTCTAAAATTATTGGGCAAGTCTCTCCAAAAGTCTCTGGTGGAGTGGAAAAAAAAGAAACAGCAGTGTGTTTGGGATATTCAATACGAAAATATTTTGGAGGTTCAAGTAATTCCATTCCTTCCGTGCCTGTTTTTGATATGGAAGAAAAATCAGGATAATTTTAGCAATGGGAACTTTTTTTTCATTGGAGTCTGTTTATGTACTCAAATGAGAATGAAATAACAGCTCTCCACATGAAACAGTGCTAAGCCTGTATTTGGGGCATTCCACAAACTTCCGAAGGATGTGCCGGATTCTCTGTCATCACTAAAATATCTACATTTAGAGTGGGCGTCCTTCAGTCTCAGATCTTGATTGTAAGTTGAACCGGAAGGTGTTAACTTGCAGTGAGACAGTAAACAGAAGAGGAGGAGAGGCTGTACACCCATACCTCTGACCTGCACCCTGGCGGTGCACACGGCTCGCCCATGCTCATTCTCAGCCACACACGAGTACAAGCCTTCATCCGCACATACAGCATCCTGCACCGTCAGCTGGGCCTGAGGACCCTCACATACAGCATAGCCATACGGGACGGCCTTATCTGAGAGAGGCAGATGGGAGAGAGAGAGAGAGAGAGAGAGAGAGAGACAGAGAGAGAGAGAGAGATAGAGAGAGAGAGAGAGAGAGAGAGAGAG
>JBBIGA010000002.1:14576789-14599182 GCA_037576975.1 Alestes dentex
GTGGAGATCATATTACTGCTCAACAACAACTGAGTAACCTGGAATAGAGGGAGAGAGAGAGAGACAGAGAGGGAGAGAGAGAGACAGAGAGACAGAGAGAGGGGGGGACAGAGAGAGAGACAGAGAGAGGGGGGGAGAGAGACAGAGAGAGAGAGAGAGAGAGAGAGAGAAAGAGACAGAGAGAGAAAGAGACAGAGAGAGAAAGCGAAATAAGTACAGTCCTAAATATCCATGGCACATGCAGGTGTGCAGGTGTTCACAATAAGTTCTCTTTTTTTATTACACTTCCCTCCTTTTTCGAAAGTTTCAGAACGTATTAACTACCATTTCCCCAGAGAACCGATACTTTTCATTTACTGAACAAAATATCAGGCAGTAATATTCTCCCAAACACTGTGTTCAGCAGAATGGAATGGAACATATTCAGTAAATAATTGCCAGCAACTGAAAAGCTCAGAGTGCTGGATTCAAAGGGGCAGCACACCCTTTCATTTACATCCACAGCACTTTTCCCTTCTTTCTCTTTTCTTCTGGAGCATGGGAGGTAGCCTAATTCGTGATCAGCCCTGTGCAAGAGTCTCTCTGTCTCAGATGTCTGCTTTTGAGTGCAAACACTCGCCAAGTTCAGCCAAGTGTAATATTTCAGAGTGACTGATGCATGTTTTTCCTTTATATGGTTCTTGGGCCACATGTTGGCTCAGTGGATTGAACTGTAGTCTTCCAACTATAGAGGAAACCCGGGAACTCATTGGGGATCAACGCAACTCTCATTTTAGTGAACACACCGAAATGTCCTTGCCTTCTGCTGTCTAGGGTTAGCGAATAAAATCAGCAGATCGTGCATACCAAAGCCCTGCGGCGGCATTTTATGAGGCATGGAAATACTGTTGTGGAAACAATGTATTGCACAACTGGACCCGGTATCATTCAATAACATAGGATGGAAGGGATTTAATTCTGTCAACATGTTGCTATACATACGACATATGCTTTACGAAATGGGCACAGTGTTCCCCTGTCCAAACATCCAGCCCAATATATTACCATGGAGTTGATTAATTGTGCTTGAGCTCCTGACCAAACTAAACACCACTGTTTACTTTCCAGACCAGCAATACTGTAATGATAAATACAGCAACAGCATAGCAGGACATGAAGGGACGTCGTGTTGTTTCTGGAATGGCTTCAACTGTGCATACACACAGGCCTGCCATGACTGAAAATGGACTTGCAAATAATATTGGTAATAAATTGCATTAAATTGTATTTGTTCTAAAAGACTTTCACAGAAACCTGACATTGCACAGTTGGGGTGTGCAGAACATTTCACATGGAGAACAGTTTAAGACAGAAAATAAACACATTCTGTTTTAGCTGGACTTAAAGTAGGCACGCACATCTCACAGTGGGGAGGCCCCTGACATGCTAACCCTGCTCACTCTCAGACACACACACACACACACACACACACACATCTTATACACCAGTAGCAAAAATTCAGCCTGGCTTGCACATATCCAGAGGTTTCATTTATTCCTAATCTAAAAGTGTGAACGATGTAGGGGCACTGTTGCCCTCTATTGGCTGAGAAAGTGTATAACACTGCCAACCTATGAAGCCTACATGTGGATTCCAAAACCAGTATGTAGGGGTTTCCAAAATGTTTTTTGTATAGTATTTACTTATAACAACTCCCTCTGTCTATAGTCTCTTACCATTAAGCAACCACGATATGGTGGGCTCGGGCACAGCCTCCACTGAACACTGCAAAGTGAAACTCTGTCCCTCTGTCACAGCACAGCCCTTCAGAGAACTGCTGAAGACTGGAGCCTTCCCATCCAGGCGTACACCTTCACACACAAAAACATACGGACAAAAAAAATGTAAAAAATCTGGTTGCCAATTGTACCAAACGAAATTGGTAGACTGCAGATTGCAGGCATTTACTTTCACCAGTAGATGGCACAACTACACTGACATTTCCGGCATCAAAATACAAGATAAATGCACAAAAATAAGCTCACAGTGTGAGATATGAAAGTAATACACATGAGCTAATCGAGGCATGCAGTCAGGCCTTGATAAAAGAGACTATTTGGCTGAACACGTCTCAGATAAACCATAGAAAGCATGCCTATGGAATTTGTTCAGCCATAGCCTAGTCTCAGATCCAGCATTAAAATCTCATCTCAGATTCTTTCTCAAGCAATTTCATCCCAATTACGACTGAACAAGGAGCCTTATCTTTTCTCTGTTCACAGAGAGGCAACCTAAAACAATTTTCAGCCGCACACCAATCCAAGAGCAATACACTGAAACCTGACCTGAGTTCAAGCATAAAAGAGCATGCATTTCAACCATCACTCTCATTTTGCCCTCCTTTTCAAAGTAAATCTCTATAAAACTAACATTATATGTCCAAAGGTTTGTACACATCAGTGCATTCACCATTCTATTTGAAATCAAAAGTATTAACAGGTAGTTTGTCCCTGTTTTGCTACAGTAACAGCCTTGTCTCTTCTGAGACTGCTTTCCACTAAAAGCTCCATCACTCTAGATTTGGTCCCACTGCTCCGCAGCCCAGTGCTGGGAGTTTCATTCCCGGCTAGCTGATGCATATGTGGCTGCTCCAGAAGTTCTTGGCAACACTTTTCTATGAAGAGGATAAAAGTTATGAGTGTGCAGTTTACTGCTGTATCAGCAATGAGTGCTCCATCTATATTTGTATGTGCGTATACATAAATGTGCACATGGTTTTAAGTGCATGTGTATGTATATAAGTGTATATGCCTTCATTACAACATTAGCATTGTAGAAAACTTTGAACACTAAACACATCTTGGAACTACATTTGGGGAAATATGAAATTTGTGACGGAATTCACTAATTATGTGTCTGGATACTTTGGGGCTTGTACGTTTTAGAGTAAACATATTCCACTGTATTCATAGGTCTAAGCATATATAACACCTTTTAAATAAAAAAAACCAAAAAACATTTCTATCCCAGCAGATCTGATATAGCATTCTTACAGATGTTACTAGAAAACAGATGTTTTTCATTCTCCCAGAGAAAGTGGTAGATGAGTTTGCACTGAATGGGCTGAAATGTCTTCACACCCTGAGAGCTAAAGCACAAGCAGTGTTACTATGGAACATTCCTGAATCAAGTGGGGAGAAATTTGCAGCTAATAATTCAGCCTCCTTTACTTCGCTGCTGACTGCCAGATGAACTTTGAGCTGCTGACCTGAGAACAGATGGGGCAAGAATGGATATATATAGTACTAATTCATAAAAATGACATTTAATTAACAATTACCAATGAACTACTGACTGGCAAGCTACCAGTTCATGAGAACAGAGAAGTCTGTGGAACAGGCATCACATCTGTGCACTTACTATTAGATTTTTAGATTTTTTTTTTTTTTTTCAAGAGTTACAGTACAGTTAATAAGAATATATATTTTGTGCAACATATATCATTGTATACATTAAATGGTGCTATTGTGATCATCGCTGGCTGTCCCTTATGTGAAGGAATTGTGGGTGAAATGCAGCACTAGTCAGATGTAGTACACTTACTCCTCACTGTAAGCGTCCAGCTGGAGGTAACTTTTCCCTTGCTGTTTGTGGCCATGCATCCATACTGGCCCGCATCTGCTTTCTGTGCATTATCCATGCAGAGTAGATGCAGGCTTCCCTCCTGCTGAGTGCTGATCCCTGCTCTGGGCCTGAGCACAGCGCCGTCTTTAACCCAGCTCACAGAAGGCACCGGCCAGCCAGATACTGAGGGTACACGCACACTTTGCACTCATTCTCAATTTAGCCACTAAAGACGGGAGCGATTTGCTTTCAGTTTGGAGCTTTTGACAATTCACACATCTCTGCAGCGATTCCATTATTGCTCAAAACTATTAGCTTCTGCTTCCAAATCTGCATTTACAACAAATGCACTGGAGACAGTTTATAAAAGTGCAACTGCAAACAGCATTAGCAGTCATCCCGAAGCCTGAATTTTATCTGTAGTAATTTTACACATGACGGTTTGTCATATAATATCAGAGAGCACATAAGAAAGTCTACTTCAGTGTTATTTAACAACTCGACACAGTTGGAAGCAGCTGTGTAATTTAGGCTTACAGTTTCCACAGGGGTAATTGATGGGGTATGCGCTTCAATTACTTTTACTCATTAGCTCTGTAGCCCCAGTGAATGCTAAAGAAGCCAGTGTTAGACAAAAACCTTGTCTTGGCACAACATTTTGGGCAGAGGGAAAATCGTGTTTTTGTGAAACTATTAAGTCAGCATACTTACTTTGGCACTTGAATACTACTTTAGCTCCCTCTGTGACCTCCTGGCTTTGAGGCTGGGAGTCAAAGCTGGGTGGAGCTGCCAGGGCCTCGAGGCGGCTCTCTCTGGCCAGTCTGCGGGCCTCTCTGCTGGACTCCATCACTGCAGGCACTGGGCTTCTACTTGGAGATCTATGAGCTTCTGCTTCCACATCTCGATCTGTCCCCTGGCTTCTGAAATCAGAACCGCTCTTCTTGGTCTGTTGACTCCTAAAGGTCATGGAGCTGACCGACCTCTGTTGGCCTGTCACTGACCCCTCATCTTTGGCCTCATCAGTGGGCTGTGCTGCTGACGTCACAGTGTTTTTGTGTGCCTCTGTTTTGGTTGCCAGGCTGTCTTTGGCTGCTGTGGTGGTGGTGGTCACCGTTGTGTGCACCTCTGAGGTTATAGTCCTTGTAGATGTGCTGGTGGCCTTTTGGTCGCTGATAAGGCCATTGCTGGTGTGTTTGAGGGCAGAGGAGGCAGCTGTGTTTGGGAGATCATGAGGGGAAGATTTGATTCTGCTTGGAGAAAGATAAAATGTTGGGAGAAGGTTTACAGATGGAGGCCTTCATCCAAAGATAAGAAGATAAAAGAAGGTTTGCAGAAACGAAAGGTCCAGCCTAACCAAATTTCAATCCTAAAAGAGCTAACGTTTCACAAAGCTTAACAAGCATGTCATAGTTCTTCGGGAATGTACTTACATGCCTTCTTCTGTGTCTGAACCTGAAAAAGGAATAAAATCTTAGTTTTTATAGTTCAAGAAACCAAATTCCGATATAAAGTAATGTAAAAAAAAAAACAAACAAAAAAAAGCAGTTCAGAGATATTACCAACGCTGCAGTTTGTCTCAGGTTCAGATTGTTTCATACCTTGAACGGTGAGTTCTGCTGTAGCAGAGGCTTTGCCCGCGCTGTTGGCCAGCAGGCAGGTGTATATCCCAGCGTCTTCCGCACATGCACAGCGGATCTCCAGAAAGTGGAGTCCGGACCTTTCAAACATGTTGTAGTGATCTGAACTCTGAAGCTCCTCATCACCCTGAGAGAGAATAACAGAGAGAGTAATCAAACCCTCAAATCTGTGCTGATCACTCTAATATACAGTAAAGGTGATAATATACCCTTTGAAGTGATAATCAGATAATTTACAATTTTCCTTATCCCTCAAATGTGGTGGATTCGTTAACACGTGGTTTCTGAGGTTTTCAGTGTTTGGGGTTTTGTAAGGCTACAAGCCTAAAGGTAAAAGCCAATGGAGGCCTATACCAGCAACATGCGAACCGCAAGCCTAAATCGTAAAAACCATATACATAAACATGGAGAAAAGTAAATGTCAGAAACAAGTTGCTGCTACTTTTTTAGCTCTGTTACATTCTTTAGCCAATTTTTAATACCACAAACGCTATGACTAAACATGTCAGTGTTGTAGTAGGTAAGTAGGTGATGCAGTTTGTATGATGACAGTTGGTTGGTATAAGCTCCCGCTGTATATTTACTACAGTGGCAAAGTTGCAACTTTGAATTCATTCAAGACATTTCCTTTGTCTTACCTTTAACCACTGTACGTGAGGCTGGGGACGTCCTGTGATCTTAGCAGAGAACTTGCCCGTCTGCCCCACTTTCAGGTAGAGGCGGGAGGGTTTGGTCACAAACTTTGGTGGGCTTTCACCCCAGATACTGGGTCTGTTCTCCACAGCAGGGAGCCCTAGGCGACTCCTTAGAATCCAGGAGATAAGCCAAGAGTGAGCACAACAGTAAAATGGTTATTTATTAATGTTTCCATCAGACCACTTTCAGGCAGACATCTGACAGACAGTAGTGGCTTTCCAAGACACCTTGGGATTCATTAACTGATCGATCATTATCTGTCTTTATGCTATCAGGGCAGGCATCTCAGTTCATCAAAAGGAATTAAAACTTTTTCACACAGATATGTGGAGTGCTGACATGCTTAAGGGCTTTTAATTCTGGCATGCTGTCATAGTACAAATGTTCTCATGAATGTAATGGGATAAATTTCCCATGCAAGGAAAACAGATTATTGCAAGATGCTGAAACTCAGTATGATTCAACAAAGCGTTGGCTCTCATGATCTCAAAGCTTAAATAGATTTTAAGACTGCCAGTGAAACATGCTCACAGTAAACTCAGAAAACAGAAACCTTACCCTGTTTTGCTGGAAGAGGGCATGTTGTACTTCTTCGCTGTATTGTCTGTGTAGTGGATGAAAAAACGTGAATTCACGACAGCCCAGGACACACAAGTACAACATAAAACACAGACACGCAAACACAGCTGTGTGGAGTTCAAACATGACCTCAGATGCTGTTTATGCCACCAGTTACCGGCTGCATGCATTGGCCCATATGTTTCTGTTTCAGTTTCAGTCAGCTTGAGGTGTTTCGGTGGATGTTTATGATGATATAAATCGGTGCAGATGTAGTCCTGCACCCAGGCCTGTGTTTACGCTGACTCTGGATGTAAATTGGAGTGCCAAGTAGCCATTTCATGCCTAATGTAAAGTCAGTATGAGCAGCACTGCAGCGGCGGAAGCACTCAGACACAGCTGCTGGAGTATTTGCACAGGAATGTGAGCACATACAGGAGTACAGGGCCAGTGCAGCCTCACCACAGGAAAAGGAACGCAATGAGGACAGGCAGAAATGTTGGCTTTGCAAATATGCAGTCGGTTTTCAACAATGTCCTGCTGTAATCACGACCTTCAAGAGCTGAGGTTGCGTGTTAACTCGCTATGCTGAATGACAAAGAGCAGTGGAGCTGGTATTAAAATGGATCTTAACAAAATCCCATTTACACAGTGGCAATTGGGGTTGAAAATGAATATTTTTCTCTCTTTTTTTTTTTCCAAATATGAAGGTATCTTAAGGCATATTGGCATAAATTGCAAAGATGTCCTATTGTTATTGAGTGTAGTTCAGGGTCACGTATCAAGGTGGCAGGTTTGTGAAGGATAAAAGTGTGTGCTGTCATCAGGCCCTGCATTAGTCAGGCTAAATGAATAAAGCTCAGGACGCCTGCCAACACAGTCTCCCTCCTTCAGTGTGGGAGTCCATTAGCCTAGCTGTGCTTGGACGATTGGACAACAATCAGGGATTTCTCTGTGGTATGAAAGTTATTCGGCCAAAACAAAGATCACATACATCAACCATACTTCACCCAGCTCTAACCTTTTCTCTCAGGGTAGTGAAGATTCAGTTTTAGTGCTAATGGTGTTAAAAAATCACAGTGAATCAGTGGTGGAATCTCTGAAATATGGCAAACAAGCCATAGTTATCTCTGGAAAACTTAAATGACCTTTGCAAACAAAAAATTAGCAAAAATATATTCAAATCTAATCAGTATCAATGGCTTCAGTTATGTTATTTTTTTAAAGAAAATCCAGTCAAAGTAATGACGCACCTTCCACAATGATCTCCACAGTAACCTGTCGACTGCCTGCATCATTTACAGCCTCACAGGTGTATCGCCCCGCATCGTCTTCCTGGACTCCTTCAACCAGCAGGCTAAACGTCCCACGTGCGCTCTGTTCCATGGAGAACCGGCCTCCAGCGATCACAGCTTTTCCATTCCTAAACCAACACACCTGAGGTTCGGGATGACCACGCACCTTCAAAGCCACAGGGAAAGAGAGGGTCAGTACATACAGAAAAGGGGTTTCCACAGTTTCTTAAGCGCTGAAGCTACCAGGAGGGCCCCAGGAATATGGAGCTATTTGTTGATTTTCTTGTTTCTCAACACCATTTGGTTAAAAACAGTGCAGTGAATAAACAACAGAGTAAGAAATGAACACTGGAGACTTGAATTGTCTTATTGTCTTGGTCCCGTTGCTGTTCCAGGTTAAATGAAAAGGTTAGTGGCTATGTACGTAGTGTTTAGAATAGGAGGTGTTTGGATAAATCACAAGTTGCTTCCTGGCTGCTTTCCGAGGTGGGAAATTCAGGTTCAGAAAGTAAAACTCTTCCTCAGGATTTTGTTACGACTGCCTTGCTTCTCTATAAAGTTCAAATCCAGGTGTCCAGGCTGTTGGAATAACATTTTTTATTTTCTGTACCATAATTTTCCACCCATGGAAACATAGTCAATCATGTCTTTGACTACATGAATCTCTGAAATCTAGACTACATTAATCTGGTTGAAGCTGGGACTTTAAATACAATAATGTCCTGCTTTTTAAAAGTGCCCTTCGGACATTTGGTACTGTCATTTTTGCGCTCGGTGTTAAAAATACTAGAGAAGTCTCCTAATGTCAATAGCAGACTGCCTGCTGCATTCTTATGACAGATAGTTGTTGCACTGCTGCAGATAATCCCATGGAGAGCTGAGTAGGATTTTGCCCATAATGTTGAGAGACAACCCAGCACAAACACACAGGCAGCTTCAGGCAAACTCACAGTAGCAGCCTCCATACAAAAGCTGGCTTTGATTAAAAATGAAAAGTAACTGCAAACACTAAACAAGGGACATTATCACAGTATCATTTACTGTAACAACAAAAGATACTTTTCCTGTCTCTGCCTTGTTACTGCTCAACCACAGGAAGCCATTGGGTGTGTGAATCTGTAGGACATAATTAAAACAGGGTGGTTGGAGAGGCAGCACCACTGCAAACATAATCAGGCCTTAGACCACAATGGCCCTGAGCACCGCACACAGGCTCAGTTCCTCTCGGATAGTGATGATAAGTGAAGCCTTCATTATTAACCACCGAGTTACTGATTATCAACAGCAGCGCACTCACAGAGGGAGACTTCTCCCTCTCCATTTCCCACTCACTTTCCTGATTCTTGCTGCGCATGTTGAGGGTGGCAAAAGATCCATTTTCTAAATCTGTTTCCAAGATCACATTCTTGGATGATTTTCCTTCCTTTCATTATTCTGTGCCATTTCATTTCCTACTAATACCTCAGTATGCCAGTAAGTGCTTTCAGTTCCAATAAAAATCCTTGGCCGTCCCAATAATTCACATACTTTATTCCTGGTTCGGCTACTAAACTGATCGGCAAGATATAAAACCTTCACAAAAGTTGTCAGTGCTGCGGACTTCGGGTTACCATGTATAAATGCATGTCACAAATTCGATTGTATTTGTTGGAGATGCACCCTGTGTAGATTAAATACATCCCTGATCTCATTTTTGCGCAAACTCCGTCAAGCATTGTGCATCTACTTTTTCCTCTCTGTGCTCCTCCACATAAAGCCTCTTCTTCCAGCACCGCTGCAAGTCGGAGCTACAGTACATTGTATTTAGGAAAAGGACTATGATAAAGGCATGGGAGCACAAATAGTATGTTACTCCCCATGAAAGCCAACAACATGCTCACATCCCCAGATTTACTTCAAATGAGTGAGTGAAACAAAAGGCAGAGAGGACTTCTAACCGCTGCAGCTGCTATAGATTCCAGATTGAACATACAAATTAATATGGCTCGACAGTTTGTAGGCAACAGATTGACTCCAGATGGCCTTCAAAATTCCACTAAAAAGTTTAAAATGAAAAGAGAAAAAAAAACAATACCACTATGAAGCAAAGTGAGGTTTCCTTTTCTCTTACCCACACGACAGCCTGTCAGAGTGCCCTCTTTCGGAGTGAATCAACCATTACCACACAGATAGGCACCAGTCCTCCTTGGATTTGCCCAAAAATAGCAATATTAGCTCTGAAGCCTTTATTAAAGCAAGGCTGCAATGGTATTTCCTCAGTGTGCTGGCTGCAGGTCTTCTTCTATCTTATTCTTTCTCTCTCTCTCTCTCTCTCTCTCTCCCTCTCCTTCGGACCAAAGTCAGACCCAAGCCTTGAGTCAGAGCCTGTGGTCAAGCGCTCTACCTCAAGAATTCAGCAGCACTCAGATCTGATGCTGAGTGAAAGAAAAACATAAGGTTGTTTACATAAAGACTTTCCTTTTCCCCTTTTTCTCTCACACAACCAGACAGAAGGAAGGCGATGGACTCAGCGAGGGAGACAGCAGACATGAAACTATTGTTATTGCTGACCAAAGAGAGAGAATGCACTTGCAAAGTAGGCCAAAGAGAAGCAGCTCACCATACAAAGGCCGTATAAAGAAAGCTGGGTACAAAACAAACACACAAACTGAGATTTATATGAAACTAGCATGTAGCCCCGAAAAAGCCGTACATTCTTTTAAAATGAAACTTCAATAAAAAAAAAAAATGTATAACAGAAAAAAGGCCTTAAATCTTTTTTTGATTGAAACAAACCAATACTTTAGGTTATGAAACTTTTATGTCAGCAATTAAAATGGCCTATTTTCTTGTCCTTTAATTAGGCCTCTGTGCTACTGCTTAAAATCCATGCCAGGGAACATTTGGACAACCCACTTCAGAAAAGTTTCAAATGTCACTCATATAAAGCAGAATGATTCTGAGCATATGTGCATGACTTTGTAGAGCTAAAGTGACATTTTTTTTAAAGAAGAGGGTTGAATTTTGTTCGGCAAACCTCTCAACAGTGCTTTGTTTTATATCATACACACATCAATTTGTGCTTTACACTTTATTGTTTCAGAAACATAACTAGTGAAATGAAGCACACATGTACAGCTTTTTTTTTTTTTTTTTTTGCCTCACTTCAAACGAAATTAGCGTCGTACTGCAATAGTCTTCTATAAACCGCGACTGGATTTAGGGTTATTTTGTTCTTCGTCCCTTCTGAAAAACAAGACACAGTATCACGTTAATGATGCTGTGGCCAAATTGTATATCAGACAATGCACTAATCTTCTGACAGATACCTTTTCATAGGATTCACACTGCCTCCCTGAGAGCTGCTCACAAGGTAAAATACAAAACAGTCAGCTTACATCTCCAGCTGACCTTCTTTTCACAGGGGGGCTGACATTTCTGACTGCTGCTTAAATCAATGAACTGAACCTGATGTTCTTTCTGTTATCACTTTTTCCTGGCACCGTCTGTGCTGTCAGAACCTGGCGAGGACAGAACACCGCCTGGTAATCCCAAGGGTTCTCCTGCAAGGAAAAGCTACGGTCACACTAAACACTAACCACTTGAGTTAGAGGAGAGGAGAGGAGAGGGGGAGAAGAGAGCAGGAGGATAAGAGAAGAGCGGAGAGGAAAGGATAGGAGGAGAGGTGGGAGAAGAGAGAGGGGGAGAGGATATGAGAAGAAAAGGGGAGAGAAGAGGGAGGAGAGGTGAAGAGGGAACGTAGAGGTGGGGAGAGGAGGGGCGAGACCGGAGTAGAAAAAAAAGGGGGGGGTGAAAGAGGTAAAAGGTGAAGAGGATAGACTTCGGAGGAGGAAAGGAGTGGAAAGAGGAGAGTAGAGGAGAAGAGGGAGCGGAGGATAGGAGGGGAGGTGGAGAGGAGAGAAGAAGAGAGGGGAGGTGGAGAGGAGAGAAGAAGGGAGGTGAGAGGAGTAGTGGAGAAGTGGAAATTAGAAGAGTAGAAGGGAGAGGAGAGGAGAGGAGAGGAGAAGAGAGGAGAGAATCGGAGAGGGGAGAGGATAGCAGGAGAGGATGGGGGAGAGAAGAGGAGAAGGGAGAGGAGAGAAGGGGGAGAGGAGGATAGAAAAGAGGGAAAAGCTAAAGTAGCAAGCTCTCACATATGTTTCCAATAAGTTCCCGTCCTGTCAAGTTTTTTAAACGGCATACCTTGCGCTACCACTCAAACTGTGTCTCTAAAACATTTCTATGTACACCCTCCACAGCAGACGAGTATTATATAACCCACCGCTGCCTGCCTTTACTTGACCTAAAGCAGATGAAAATGGGAGAGAAGAGAAAAAACAGAGGAACACAAATGAAGAGGAAAGATCACATGCCTCCATGCTTAGTAAATTCCTTGTTTTCACAGAAGTATGCCACCATATTGAAAACATGACCTTCGAGTATGGAAGTGAAGGAAAAGGCCGGGTAGCGCTGAAGCATGGAACACCTGAGGTGCATTCGAACTGCCATGTGAATGTTGTTTCCCCCATATGCTGTAATCTGAGAATGGGTCTGGGAACACTAGCGGTGTATGGTAAAGGACTTGGACAATCGGGTATTGTTGTCAAACAGGCACCAGGCACCCTGAATAAAATATAAACACATGGAGAGTATCCAAGTTCAATGCCAGCACACTTTCTCCAAGGCAAAAGCCTGACAAACAAACGCTACTGTAACGTTTTCCAGTTGTCAGAGATGCACACCGTGCTGCATCCTGCTGCTCTCTTTGTAAAAAAAAAATTTGAGTTTTATAACCATGTTGAAGGCTTCTCAAAGTTCTCTCATCTGGGTCTTTTTAAAGTTGTTTTTTTTTTTTTTTTTACATATTTAACATTGGAGATCCCACCTCTGCTGATAACTGATTATTTCCTTTCCTTTCTTGATCTTTTATCTTTCTTCAACTCTCTTTCCCCACCCAGACTTTCACTCACTCTCTTTCTACATCAGGATGTGTATGTGTGTGAGTGTGTGTGTGAGGGGGGTTGATGTTGCCAGAAAGTGCTAGATCACAGTGTAACATGTTCTCCAACACCCTTAGCTCCTGTGGGAACTGTGCAACTCCTCCACTCTCCCAGTGCCCTTCCCTCGCTTTCATGCTTCTCCATAAATCAGACAAAAGAGGGCTCTGTGTGTTTTTCTGTATGTGTGCAATGTTTCGGTTCGCAGATGTTGGTGAACCTCCTAGGGTGCTTTTGGGTGAACTGCCATTGGACTGACAAAGTTAAGACAGTCGCCTCCACGAATTCTCCTTCGCACAGTTGTCTTGCAGAAGCACCATCACATTTTAATGAATTCAAGTTTCCAACGCTGCATTTCAAGCAGATACTATCAGTTCTGAATGAAACATGCACTTGTTTGAAATGCAGCCCTGTAGTCATTGCCACAGAAGTATTTCTTTTACATTAGCAGTACAGATAACTGCATTTTAGTTGACCTGAAATGCCTTGCCTCAACACATTACAAACGTCTGCCCGTTCTCGGATCATGAAAGCAAACAGGCTTGACGGCTCTCAAACCTCTGAGTGAGAAAAATAAAAACAGGAGTACAGCAGGACACTGAGAGTCATAAGACAAAGGTATTTTAATCCCTATCAGAGCTTATTCTCAGACCTGTCTTTCAGAGAGACTTGCACAGGCAACGGTTAGGCTAACCTTGTTTACTAGGCCTATATTAGCTTACAATATGTTCACACAAACTTCAGAAATACCTTGCTCACAAACATTGGATGTTGTAAATAGCATGCTGTGAACTGTGTACTGCATGCTACTCCTCCTCAACATAACCAGTATGTGTACTTTCTAACAAGGGGGGATGAGTATGCTGGACTGTGTTTACACACACACTACTGGTGCACCTCGGCTGCTCAGACCATCTCTGATATACTGATTCCAGTCTACAGACTGCTCATCTGACGTCTCAAGCACATTCCAAAGCGAAGCCCCCATGAGCCATCACTACTCTTCAGGACTGTTTTAAGCAGACTAACCGGGTTTAGAGAGGCTGCAACCTACAGTGGCTGGTTCAGCCTGTACGGGTACACGGCATCGGTGTCTGGCTACATCACCCCAACCAAAAGTCGTGGATGACTGTGGAGGTGTGTGCACTGCTGAGAACCCGAGACACCACTTTCAGATCAGGAGGTAAGTCTGCCCTGAGAACAGCAAAGGCCAACCTGTCCCAAGAACTGGGGGTGCAAGGTGCATATGGCAGGGCCAACTACAGGACATCTCTCTACCTGCCTGTGATGGTGAGACCTCTCTTCCAGATGCCCTAAATCATTTCTTTGCATGTTTTGAAACACAAAATGACACGGCTGATGAGAGAAAACTCTGCCAGACCAGACAACATTCCTGGTCATGTTCTCAGAGGATGTGCAGACCAGCTGGCAGATGTTCTCACAGACATCTTCAATATCTCTCTGAGCACCACCACCATTGCAACATGCTTCAAAGCCACCACAATCATCCCCATGCCAAAGAAGTCGTCAGCGTCCTGCATCAGTGACTATCTTGGACTTCCTGAGGAGGTGCAATGACTATTAGACTGGTGCAAAGCCAACAATGTTTCTCTGAGCGTGGACAAAGCAATGGTTGTTGTTGACTTCAGGAGGACATGATGTGATCACCCTCCGCTGAACATTTCCTTGGTGTTCACGTCATGGAAAACCCCACACGGATCCTCAACACCAGCTCCATTGCCTAAAAGGCCCTGCCATGTTTCTACTTTCTGCCAAGACTGAGGAGGGACCATATTATACGGAGGGACCATAGAGAGTCTCCTGTGTAATTGTAACATTGTGTGGTATGGAAATTGTTCCATTTTGGATCACAAGGTCCAACCAACACAGGATAGTAAAGACAGGTAAAACGGTCACAAACATTTACACCACATGCTGCATCCACAAAGCCACCAGCATTGTGGGTGACCCCACGCAGCCTTTACACACCCTCTTCTCTCTCCTCCTGTCTGGGAAAAGGTTCTGTGGCACATGGGCCTCCACTGGGAAACAGTTTCTTCCCTTAGGCTATCAGACTCCTCAATCAGAACTAAATCATAAACTGTACCCCCTTCCACACACACACACAAACACACAAACAAACACACCGCTGAACTGAAGTTCTTCCTTCTCCTAACACAATGCATATACACACACTGAACTGTTCTTCCTGAAACAAACCACTAACACCACAAATGCCACTATGAATACCCCTTTATTTGTTAGATATGGCACATTCTCTGTCCTGCCATTACTTGCACAGCTATTAATTATTGCTGTTTTCCTAATTTTATTCACAAATAACTCTGCTGCTAGAATACAGTATCTGTTATAATGCCGTATTCATTCAAACTTGTATAGTAGCTGCTTTTGTCAACTACACAAAATGTTGTTTTGTCCTGTTGTATTGTTTCTCTTGTATTTTTCTTGCTCTCTCTCTCTCTCTCTCTCTCTCTCTCTCTCTCTCTCTCTCTCTCATTGCACTCTGTGTATTTTGTCTGAAATAACAACAAACCTACTTGATTTGATGACAGCATACTGCATTACGGTATACTGTCCTGCGATCTTGGCAGGGTTCCATGCCTTGTTTATGTGCTACGAATACCTTAAAAAAGACTTTTTGTGTTTTTGTTTTGTGCTTTTAGGGTGTTGTGCTTAAAAATTAAGCGGGAAAGAACTGTATCTTAACCAACTCCAGCAGGACGCTAGAAGGATGAATTAGCCTTATTGACAGTGTGGATCCATAACAACTAACAACCTGAACAAGGAGTGGAGTAATTCATATTCTTCTCATTAGTCCTTCTGGGAAAACAACCTCCACTTTCAACTCGTTTTTACAACCTGACTTATGTGAAAATTTAGAATTTTCTAGCCTATGTACAGTTTACAAAAGAATCTTTCACGCAGACAACCAGCATATTTACCTTTGATATGTTTTATGCGCATCTCTGGACTTTATGAGAGATGCCCATGACGTGACAAATGTTTAGGCAGCTCAAAATCCCAGACGTTCTAAAATTCCGGCCGGACGCCAGACGGAGGTCTCAAAAAGAGAACATGTCTGGGGAAAAGAGGACGTCTTGTCGCCCTAGAGTAACATAGTCACTCAGGCGCTGGAATATAATACCTCAGTTACTAGCCTATTTCACGCAACCACTGGATAATTTACACCAGATATTTGCATGTTCACTTAGTCACTAGTATATTTATTTGCACATTTTATGTGGCCACTGATGTATTTCATTCAGTTATAAGTATATTTCACTGTAGGAAGCCTTCTAGTGAAAACTGCTAACGTAACTGATAGAAAACTGATGGTAGGCAACTTCAAACACTGCATATTTTCATTAGTTTTTGTCTGTGTCCATACTGATGCTGCAGATATTTGCCAGATATTTGAAAGAAAGCCTTGGACTGTAGTCAGGAACAGACACTATGTGTACGCCGTACTGATGTAAGACAAAGCAATGCTTTGATTTTCCACAGCAAGTGTCAAACTGACTGATCACGCAGGAACTCATGCAAAGAAAATGGTACCATAGGGCATTGAAGTTCTCAAAACTACTGCATAGCTCCACAACAGCGGAAGCAGGAGAACTTTTTTTAATGAAGCTTCTGGATTCTTCACTGTTGTTTTTGGTCAGATTTACAGCCTGAGATTGTCAGTAGGGAGCAGACGCAGACACAGTTTGCATTCTAAACCTGAAAATGATACTGGATTTATCCGAACTGCTAATTGGCCAAAACAGAAGACCATCCCAGCAACAGTCTGTCTGCCTAATGTGTTCTCCAAGTTTCCATTCTCCAGACAACAGTTATGAATTGAATTGCTCTGCTGCAGCTGTACTTGTGTTTACAGTAGTAGGTTTTTTTTTTGTTTTTTTTTTGCTTGACAGAAGACACTTTAGACAGAAAGGAAAGAAACTGATGTATCGAGTGTCACTATTAAGCACACAAAGAACACTGCATGTAATAATATATAACCCTCAATGACCTTCAAGTGCTTACAAAACAGCTGAACCCTTTTTAATAATTTGAATAAATTGTCCAGTGTTACCAAACTCGGGGTTATTTACAGATATGCAGATTTTGTTCATTTTTTCAGACACTGTACTATGTAAATGTACAGTACGCTTTAAGGCTACAGCAATGGTCCAAAAGTCTTTGGAAAAAGGTTCATAACTGTAGGTTTCCATCATAGCTTTAAAACTGAAAAATAAAGTAAAAAGTAAAGTCAGGACAGTATGGATGGAGAAGCCAGATTGTTATGAAGTCTTCTATGCTACGTAACTATGTACCAAAGACAGTGAAATCATTCTAAAACATTTTTTTTTTCTTTTTCTTTTTCACTGAAACCGTTTGGAGACTTTAACTGTTTAAAAATGTAAAAATCTGATTCATCATTTTTAAACATTTTAAGTCATTTTCGGATCTAGCCGAAAGTTGACAAGGGACGTTATCCAATTCACTTGACAAGGGACGTTATCCACAAGGGACGTGATCCACTTCAGTCTGGAATTCAGCATTAGCCTTAATAGTGCCTGGGTATTGCAGGTTTTGAACATACATAAATGGCCATGGCTACTCTGTCCTTTTATGTGACCTGGGGAATCACCTACATCGACACTTGAGAAAGGGCAGCGAAATGCACCAAATTATTCTCACTTGATTGCAGATTACATCATTTCACCTAGCCTTTTCTACTGTGAAACTGAACCATTTGTCACTCATGAACACACCACAGCACAGGACACAGTGTGAACAGTGTGAATTTTGTTCTCTGTATTTAACCCATTCACCAAGCGAAACAGGGGGCAGCCAGGAACGCAGCACCCGGGGAGCAGTGTGTGGGGAAGCTGTCGTGCTTAAGGCTCCCTCACTGGTGCCACTAACCCGAACCCAAAACCTTCCGATTGCCAGCAGGCCACCTGTGACATATTACACGTTTCTACACGCTGATTCACTAGTTAGTAGACTGATGAATGTAGGCTGAACAAGGGTGAGCACTTTCAGTAGAATGAGACCTTCTGGAGCAGCTACACTAAAGGTTATCATGTCCATGGACCAGATTAAGTCTATTAATAATTTTGATTTCAGAAGAAATTTTGAAGTGTGTTTCTCTGTTGAACTCACTATCCTAATCTATACATGCAAGCAGCATACAATAAGACAAAAACTTCTGTCAATATTCTCTGTGGCATTTTAGCCCAAAGTAGTGGCTATTAATCATACTTGTTCCAGATATTTTACAGGTACTTAGCCTGGCACTTATCTTCTTAAGGCAATAAAACTGAGAAGGTGGAGTACATTCTTGTCTTAGCTCTGCTTGGCTCTCATTTTCCCCTCCATTCTCTCACAAAACTGCAAGCAGTTTCTAAAATGCTTTGATGCTAATGGCTTAAAAGTGCCATCTCAGTGTTTACGAAAGAGCTGGACAATGAGCAGCCACCGCACCTTCAGAGTGAAGGAGGTTAGGCATGGTACTGTGAAGCATTAGGGGGTCTGTAGTGTTGGGTGCTGCAAGAGACACTCCAAAATACATTTCCATCAGTCACAGCAAGAATGACCTGCTCTCACATAGAGTTCACAGTAGCTCTTGCAAGTGAGAGCTGTTTTAGTGGATTTCCTACAATTTTATTTTGAACCTTTGGCTCTTGTCCTGACATCTGAAGCTTAATCTACTCCGTTAATAACTGAATAGAGAACTGTATCTAGAAAATCCGTGTTTCTGTATAAATGTGTAAATGTTTAGATGCAGGTTCAGGCAAAAGGGCACACCTACTCAATGAAGGGTTTTCCCTATTTTAATTCATTATTTTACACACGGTAGAATAGTAATGAAGACATTACATCTATGAAGTGACACACAACGAACACAACAGAGTGTGTTAAAGAAATGTAATTAAGATTCTTTTTTAGTAGATTTGTTGTTTGTTAGAAGACTTCGTTGATAATATGGGCAAAAGAAAGGAGAGAGACTCTCTGAAGGGCCAAATTGTGATGGCTAGACAACTGGACAGAGCATCTCCAAAATAACTTTATATATACTATTTTTTTAGATGTGTATGTATATGTAGTTACATTTTTTAGCTTGAAACTCAGTTGAGAGAATATTGGTTTGCCTCAAACATACTGTTCAGGACATTTTAGTGGTACATTCCCATCAGATTGTCTGTTTCCCAGTGTGCTGAAAACTTCATGGTTTTGGAGCACCATGTTCTGCCAACATCTCCTGCAGTGTGGGCTCACTAAGTCTGTCTGTAAGGCTGGGTGCTTTCTGACAATGTGTCTGAGAACTGTAGACACGGCTAGTCCACCCCCCCCACCCCCCACCCCCGCCCCGCCACACACACCTCAGCCTCGGCAAACTTAGCTTCCACAGTGTGTGTGTGTGTGTGTGTGTGTGTGTGTCTAAGACTCCAGACAGCACACACTGGCTGCTTCTGTAGCTTTTTTATTATTTCAGTTTCCTCTGTGTTTACCCATAGAGTGTGAGGAGGAGACCACGAAGAATCAGGTCAAATTCGACCTACCCTGCCACTCTATATGAAAACAGCTATATGAAGACTTGCTTAACATAATAGAAAGTGAAATCTTCACTAATAGGAATCTCCTGAAGATAACACTATGAAATGTGAAAAAGAGGAAAGCGAAATATCTCACATTACAGGCTGCATTCCCTTAGGTCAGCTGGATGAAGAACTTGTTGATGGAGCTATATCAGGACACACAGTCCAAATAACCTTAAGTGAGTTATCCATTTACAACTAGACTAACTAGAATGAAGAAGAATAAATCATGACTAATACTACTGATGTCAATTCTGACTCTGTTCAGAGAGCTCAAAGGGCACTTTCCTTTTCAAGATTTTTTCCAAAAATCACACAAAAGTAAGTATATTACAACCTCTGACTTCTTTTCCCTCGGACTATTCGGTGGCATCTTAGTGTATGCTCTAATTAACAAAACAACATTTTGTTGCTGAAGTTGAGGGAAGTCTTCTTCAAAATGGTTCTATAGTGATACAAACACTTCTTTTAAATGTAAAAGCATTACATTTTAATAAGTTGCTCCAGTAGAATAAAAATGAAATTCACAGCATACTAATATTAGTATTTGTATTTTTGTTCAACAGATTGCTCAAGTTACGCACTTTTCAAGCAATCACCAGTCTCGGTTTTGGAACTCACTGATGCTGATAAGACTGACGACTTAACTTAAGGGTCCCAGTCCTGGCAGCCTCACAATATGCACATTTTTGTGCTTTGTCCCATCTAGCACAGTTGCTATAACTCATTAGCTAATTTACAAGTTTCTCATGGGCTGAGTCATGTGTGTACAGTTGAAAAAACACCAAAATGATAAAGAGTTCAATGTGTTTCTTTGCTCAGTCACAATAGTCCAATCCGTGGAGGCGCCTCCTCGCAAATTATGGGACTTGCTGCTAATATCTTTAGAGGTACAACAGAAAAAGCAAAAAGGTGCTGAACATGTGGTGTCCTAAGACCTCTGACCTGGCCAGTCCCATAAAATGTAGGGTGGTAGTGGCCTAGTGGGAAAACATCTTGTCTGTGAACCCAATGACCACAAAGTTGCTTGTTCGCACCCCCACTTTCTACCATTGTGTCCTTGAGCAAGACACTTAACCCTCAGATGCTCCAGGGAGACTGTCCCTGTAACTAATGATTGTAAATCGCTCTGTATAAGGGCGTCAGCTAAATGCCCCCTTTTACCCTTATTACAATTCAGTACTAAGACCTAGTCTTGTCGTTATTTACCATCTTCTGATACAAACTCGTTCTCCTACGAGAGCCAACTTGATTAGGAGTGGTACACTATTAGCTGATATAAGTCAAGGGTATGTATAAAAGCTGCTGCTGAAGTAGACAGTCCATGAAGTCCATGAAGCCTAGCAAATGGACAACACCTTAAGTGAATGTGAGAGCAGCATCCAGCTTGTAGATTAAGACTGATCTGATACAGCTTACAGACCATGTAGCTGATAGTGTATAGTAGATATGGGGTAGCTTCATGCTTATTCTTTTACAGGCATATCTGAGCAATGCTTAATATCTATGTAAGTATACAGTTTCAATCAATTTCAGTCAATCAGTATTACAGAGAAGATGCTGAAGTTGAAAGGTGAGGTGGGTTGCTTGTACCTTGCCCTCAAAACGAGCAGTACCCCCAAGACACAAGCGGGCATTACGAGGAGGCAGGGTGAAGGCGGGGGCTTCATGATTCGGCGAGCCCCTCCCCATCGTCAGACTGCTCTTCGAGATGCGAGAGCTGGTCACCAGCTGCACATCTCCCATGGTTCTGTGTAAAAAAAAAAAAAAAAAAACCAGAAAGGAATGACTATACAGAACGGCTCAAAAATGAGTTGAAAGATCAGAGTGTAGATGCTTTTTTAATGATTGCCATAATGTTTATATTCTTTGCTCTAGCTTGCCCACGCTTTAGAGCTCATGGCTGAAATGATTTGTGAGGCACACTCCTTTCCCTTTGTCACTAAAGAGGAAGCTACTCCCATGTTTACTGTTTAATTGCTCTCCCTCTCTCTCCTGCCAGGGCTTTGACTGTTCCGCTTGATTTTGTGATTAAACTGGAAACTGCAAACAAATTAGGCCAAAAAGACGGAGCTCTAAACCAGGTTTGGGTAAGACTGCCTGCACTGCTTCCATAGGTTTTAAACAGAAATAAGGTAATCCAGATCATATCTGAGACTGCAGGGTACAAAGAAAACCAAAGTAATTTTAGAAACAACAAACATTCCATAAGTGTGACAGGCATGTTACGTGTCCCATTGCAAGTTCTGTTCTGGCCTTATAAAGCCCCTGGTCTTGCTACACAGTCTCATGACCGAGAGGCAGACAACCCAAGTGATGAGCACATAAACAGATCAGTTGAATCTCTCTTATGTCGACTATTCATATGATCCACATGTTCTCACAGTTCAGCACCATATATGTACATTCTCATTCAGAATTTTATAAGACCCCTGTGCACCTCCTAATGCCATCTGAACCAGTGTAATGTTAACATTACTGACCTGACTAATTTAAAAAGGGTTATAGCTTGAAAACCACCAGGCTATACAGATCAAAAATAAACAATTAGTCGTAAATCTTATTTTCTGGAGGATTGAATGCCATGCTAGTGTTCTTCAAGATAAGTTGTACTTTTAAAAGGCTAGAACTGTGGTAAAATACTGACTAAAGATGACCACAGTCCTGCCAGTTAAGAGGTGAGTTCTGCCTTATTGCTATGTGTAATAACCTAAAATCAATTGGATTTCTACTTCAGCAAGACAAAAAAACATGGCCTCTTGTTCAAGCACTGTAATTACGACTCGCGATACATCCTTCCATTTTATCACAGATACCATTGATGATATATATATATATATATATATATATATATATATATATACATACATATATATGTGTGTATATATATATATATATATATATATATACATAAATGCTCCATCCAGTTGTCTATATATGACATCTGTGATGCATTTATCCTTTATCACCACTCAGCATATGTGAAAAAGTTGGACAGAGTTTGAGTTGGATAAAGTTTG
>JBBIGA010000002.1:14601712-14622668 GCA_037576975.1 Alestes dentex
GACATGGTGCAATTGTCTGTGAAAACATCTTCATATATATATATATATATATATATATATATATATATATATATGAAGATGTTTTCACATATACATATATTCACAATATTTATAATGTTACATATATGCATATATAACATTATAAATATTGAAATTGTAAAAATGTGATAAGATTATTCAGCACATTTCTAGCATAAGATTAAAAGTATTGGAGTTGAATAAAAC
This sequence comes from Alestes dentex, assembly GCA_037576975.1. NCBI lineage: Eukaryota > Metazoa > Chordata > Actinopteri > Characiformes > Alestidae > Alestes > Alestes dentex. Next base: position 14,601,938 of record JBBIGA010000002.1, read on the forward strand.
TAATTCAGTGCTGCATTTTAGTAACTCTTTTTGTAATGCAATTTCACTAGATAAAATGAGTTTATTAATTTCAATTAAGTTTAGTGACTATAATATTCTTGCAACAATCTCAAAATGAGAATTGTTGGAGAAGGCAACTAGATTCAAGATGATTTCACTTGCTTAGATACGATTTTTCCAGTTCATCTGTGGCATCCAAGCCTTTTCAACAATACAAAATCCGTCTACTACCTATCGCACTGTTTTTCTGGCTCAATAAAGACTTACTGTGAGAGATATATGTTTTTGGATCTGATGTGTAGTAAGGGAACAGCAGACTGCATGTGGAATGGTCATTGTGTGTGCGTGTGTGTGTGTGTGTGTGTGTGTGTGTGCGCGCGCGTGCATGTGTGTGTGCGTGGGATTCGAGTTAAGGCTCAGAATGATGAAAACACCTGCAAAAGTCTCTTGGCTGTCAGCTTGACCTTAGCGTGAGGTGCCTGTGACAGACAGTACATCCTCTTGACACTGACTGGTAGCAGAGATAAAAACAACTCAGGAAAAGAACAGGTGAGAAGAGATGAATCTGAAGGAAGCTGACTGTTTGTCAATAGTTTTGTACAACAAGATGAACCAAGTTATATAGCAACATGAATGCAACTTTTTCCAGAATGTGTAATATGTTTCAGATTTGTCACGAATAAGAACATTGCACTGTAAGAGTTGAAAATGAGCGTATCACTATTAATGGGAACAAACATTTGTCCGCAAACTAGAATGCATTTTGCAAGTTGTTTCAGGTGGCAGGGCTGGACTACAGCATAAAACTCTGCAAGCGTCCCTCGGGCAGCAGTTTACAAACACAGCTTCAGGAAATGGGAACCTCTTGCATGCCTCTCGGCACATAGCCTACTGCACCAGAAACCACCAGAGGAGAAATCCCTGTAAACCTCTGAGAATTTGCTAAAAGAATCCACAGGTCGGTTTGGAAATGAACAAGAAAGGAACTTTCCACCTGGATGGTCATAAAAAGGAAACAGTACATTTTACTGAGGCCCTCATTACACTAGAGCTGAGAACCAGCTGTGCCATCTAGTGGCTCACATGTGCAATAGAGGCTTTGATAATGCTCCTTACGCCACAAGGCCTTGGTGATGAATAAATAAAAGAAATAAAATGAAATGTGGGATCTTGGATAAGAGCAAATGACAAAAGATCTTCAGACGTTTGTTCATATTCAGAACACTCTACCATCCACAGGGCCTGTTTATCCGACTATTCCCGTAAGAGAGGAACAGGGGGCTTCTTCCGGCATGAAGGGCTGGAGATTGCTGGAGCTATGGAAGCCAGATAAAGGCAAAGCCCACAGGAAAGTGATCAGTAAACAACCTCTGGGAGTGCAACTTCGAGCCAAGCGCCAGGAGCAGCAGTCTGTGACAGACAGAGCAGCGAGGGCTCACAGAGAGAGACCTGATTCCTGATTCCTGAAATTCATTTCAGAGTCACCTTGCTCTCACATAATTATTCTCAATATCTTGCACAAATCATGAAAAGTCTCATTTTACGGTCCACTGTATTTTACACTGTAAGCTGATGTTAGAACAAAACCTTCTTTTCTCTGGCTGTTTGGATCTTTTCAAACAGCATGTTAAATCAGCCGCCATTTACATTACGCTACCATTGCGTTTATGTTGACCTCTAGTAATTACAACATTGTGATGAAGTTTCTCATGTAAATGCCACTCCACTGTAGCATCAAACCATGTTCTTTGGCTTAATGTTTTTGTTAACCAGTTACAGTCACAGCCAAAGTGAATGCATGACATCATCCCATTGAGCACCACGAATGAAGTGCTTCTGTACAGTTCATTAGCTCTGAAGTCCACACAAGTTTTTTTTCCATTGCTGTTCATCAGCAAAATGTGTATTTCAGAAAGAATGCTCACAGACTGCCATTGCACAGAAGGTAAAATGCTTAGCAGACAGAAAGCTAGCAAAAAATAATACAACTATTTTTAGAGTTCCATTAACAGATAGTCTCATAGCTAGCTAGCTACTATTATGTATAAAACGTCATAAACTGTGAAACGTATTCAGCTGTCACTTTAGCAAGTAGTGTGATCAGTGAGGTCAGCTAATTTATAGATTCTCATTAAATCGTCATTATGAGGACAGTTACGAAACCCATTCCTTAAGGCCAAACCCATTCCTTTCACTTTTCACTTTCAATTTTTGGAAGGCGTCCAAGATGAAGCAGTATTCCGCCCACTACTACCTTAGACTGTTCTGTGTTTTACAGTGATGAGCTCAAGCAGTTACTGTGTAAGCTAAATTGTCCTTAGGCAAACTCTGAGTAGGTTTTACCCATAATTTTGGAGTGTGTGTGTGTGGAAATTTGGGCCTAGTCAATCAAAAGAGGTTGTGAGGTTAAGGCCAACGTTGGAAGTGAAGGCCTGGTTTGTAATTGTTCCAGTTTATCCAAAAAGTATTCAGTTGTATTGTAATCAGTGTGCAGGCCTCTAGAGTTCCTCCACATAAGACTCATCACACCATGTCATTATAGGCCTTGCTTTGTGCAGGAAATGGCTCACCCAAACTGCCACCACAACGCTGGAAGCATATAATTGTATAAAATGTCTTTGTATGCGGTAGCATTACCACTATACTTTACTGGAACTAGCTCCAGTCCATTATCCCTCCTCCACCAAACTTTAATCTCGGCACTATTTATTCTAGTAGGTATTGTTCTCCTTGCAAATCTGAGACAAACCCACATTTATCCACCAGACTACCAGAAGAAGTGTGATTCATCACTCCATTTGTTCAGGGGCAGCATTCTTTTCACCCTTTTTAGACAATGCTTGGCACTTTGCGCAGTGATCTGAGTGCAATGGCTTGGTCATGGAAACTCTTTCTTTGATGGTGTTGCTTCAGCAGGCAGGTTGTTTATGTTTGCGTGGTCAACACTTCAATTTCATGACACAGTTGACCAGACCTGTTGTAGCAAGGCAGAAGTTCAACAAACTGACTTTTTGCAAATGTGGCATCTAATGACCAGTGTCACATTAAAGACACTGAGCTCTTCAGTATGCCTAATTCTGCTGCCACTGTGTCTATGGAGATTGCAAAGCGTTGTGCTTGATTTTATACACCTGTTAGCAATGGATATGGCTGAAACGCCTGAACTCATAAATTAGGATTTATGCCCACCTTCATTTGGCCATGTAATGTATTTTATGCATACAGGGCTGAAGCGTGCCATTATGATACACTCGTCAGAACAAAATTTGGCATCCCCCTGCCAGATTTGCAATTTCAGTAACAACACAAAAACACATAGTAGTTTTTACATGTAGTAGCCAGCTACAGTCCTGCAAGGCCTACAATGCAAGACTAACTTCACAGATAACACTCCAAAGAAGCCACTGCAAAATCACTTGTTCCAAATATGGCCAGATAAACCCTGGAAAAAACTTACTGTTAACTGACCCTTTCTTATGAATATAGTGCAATAAACGCAAGCGATGTGACATTAATATTTTGTGATCATATCATGGGGCTTCTCCTCTCCTTTCTTGACAGGCAAGGCAACGCTAAACTCAGAGACTAGATTTAATCAGCGCTCTAGTGGATAGTGCTTGTTAGAAAGCATCTATTTTGAATTAATGGTTTATTTACACTTGGTATAGCTACATGATCGAAAGTTAACATTGAAACAGTCAGACATGTTAGTTAACCATTAGTTAATTTAGCTACATATATTCACATGTTTTCTGTGGGGTTTTTTTTTCAGTTTGAATTTGTAATGCGGTGCCCTACACTGCTCGATTCATCCCGCACTTCTCCTCTTTAGAATATTACATGTGTGGAATTTCACATCACACTCCAAACATTTGATAAATGGGATATCCCATTGTATAAATGTATAAATATATACATTTCACACACACAAAGCTGTGACACTGAGGGACATTTCCAGAGTTTAAGTGAAGGGTGGGTTGGCAGTAGGGGTGGCCTTACACATTCCTCCACCACTCACAGAGGACATGGTAAAATTATGCAGTCTGCCATCAAGCTCCTCGTGGGTACATTTTGCTGCCCTTCCTCAGGAGCTGCTCTAGGCGGTTGCCTATTCGGACGCTCCGGTGTGAAGCCCAATCTCACATCCTGTCCTGATTTCATATTCCAACCCTCAGGCAATTATTGCACCCTGCTACACTGTGGAAATATTTTAAACTGTGTTTTTTTCACTAAACTATAAAATATACACACTTTTACTGAATTCCTATATTAAACATATTAATAGACATATATTAATAAAAATAACTGTATAGTCTTTGATGTTCAGGTCGTCCAGTTTCTGGTTCTGAGTTAACAAGCCAGCAAGGTTTCATTATCTATAAGCCAACATTCATCACTGCTTTTAATTTAACACAATAATTTGTGTATTAGCTTTATCGCATTCATTTATATATATATATATATGTATTCCTTGGGGTGGTCACAATTCATCAAAAGTGAAAAACAGTTTTTCCTTCTGCTACAAGATACAGTGCTCTGATTCAGCAATTATGCATACTGATACTTTTACACACGCAAGTCAAGGCCACAGGGCATTCAGAGTCTTTAGTGATGGGACATTATTAATGGATTATTATTTGTCTATTCAGGAATGATCTAGCAAGCCGTGTCTCCATGATGAACTCGTTTGTTCTTTCACTGTACCAGCAAGCAAGATGTTGGAAAATTACAACAAAACCCGACTGACTTGTCAGGCTGAGACTGAGACAGACACTGTAAACAATTTAGGAGGCAGGTAACCTAAAACAAACCGGCTTTGATTTAGTATATAAATCTGGAAATGAAATTACATTCCATTGATGTATCCAGGCTGTATATTTAATCCTTTTAAGTTTTATGAGAGCTGGAGGGAGTCCCTGAGGTAAGATTATTACCATTTTTCATTTTCATTGCTAAATGCTTGAGTGGACTAAGACGAAAGCAAGCATCATCTCACTGAGCACATTTCATTTATCGACATAATATTCAAGCTCGATCATGTTCACATGAACGCACAAACCTGTTACTCAAACATGTCTGATTGGTACATCTTTGTATTCATTACTTTTGAAACTGAATAGATTATTGCTTACTAAATTCGTATGTATTCATTTATAAACATTTAAGAATGTAATGAAGTAATGAAAAAGAACAAAACTCAAGGACTTGTCTGTGAAGCATAAACTGTATATTTTCTCAGTGTAGAACTGAATGGCTCGGATCACCGGTGGTTCAACCGAATCCCAAAACTGACGCCAACTAAAACTGACCCTAACTACTGTCCATTTCCGCCATATATTTATCAAAATATAGAGTGATCAAACATCTTCAACTGACAGAGTTATTATCACAATTATCACATGGATTACATTGAGTTAAAGAAGACAGCAGGGACGATGTATTTAGTCATCTCTTGGGCATATCATTTTCATTCCTGTGTCCAGTGAAAGCATTTTGTCTTATATGTGCTTGACCCTTTCTCTCAAAAGGGGAGGGATCATGCTAGCTCAGGGCTGATGAAGTGTATCCAACCGATACTATCACCTGGAAATTGAGACCAGTGTCTAGAGTACATCCTCCACTCAGAGACAAGGGCAGGGAGGGATGTCCAGACAAGAGCTCTCTGAGGAGCTACTCACACGATGGGATCCCATTCAAAACACTGACCATTCTGTCCAAAATACTCACACAAATATGAGTTCACCCTTGGAGGTATTTTGGTATGGTCCATCCCTCAATCCCAGCCATAAAGATGTCATTAGCTCTGCTCAGTATGCCTCATCTTTCCCACAGAGCAGGGGGAACGGAGTCAGCAAAGCTCATTCCCACCACCCCGTAACTATTTTTATGCACTAAACATTATTCTCAGACTATGTACTCAGACACACAATGACCTTAACTCAAGCTTAAATCAAAATGTATAAAGCGGCAAGTTTGGAGTCCACGCTGATAAACAATATCAACTTGAAAGCAACTACCAACTGTTACCTGAGTGGATGAACCTGTTATAACATAATACGTTAATATATTATAGGAAGTTTGGCACTGTCATACCTTATAAAGGTTCTTGAAAGAAGTTATAAATTAGAATAGAAGGTTCTTAATATCTCTTAAAAGTTTTTATTCACACTCACATCACATTTGCAAACATCTTTCTTTAGGGAGCTGAAGTTGTTCTTCCTCAGCACTGCTCAAAGAACCTCTGTGGCAACCTTATTTTTAAGAGTGCGGTTCCTTCCAAAACTAACTTAACACCTTTTTAAATACTTTATTTAGCCTTTATAGAGTGACTGGTGGCAGACCAATGTTTTTTTTTTTTCTTCTATCACAGGAAAGCTTTCTTTTTATTTATTTATTCTTTCTCCAATTTTAGAAAGAACAATCTTTTATAGTGCAGCTTAAAATCTCTAATAAATCCCTAATTATTATCCTCTTTGTCTACTTACCTGTCAGGCTTATGGTTATTGGACAATGTTGTTAAGTTTATGGTCATTGGACAATGCTGATTTGGATGAAACACTTGAATAATGAACTCTTTAAGAAAGTCTTATGGTCAAACTTTAACATCCAGGGATAGATATTTCTGCTAATGCTGCTGAAGACAGACTGGGTTCAGTTCTCAGGCATTGTAAGTTCCACAATTCCATCTGGATTTAATAAAGTTTTACTATGGCATTGAATGGAGACGGTCTAATTGTGTCTGAGTAGTGCACGAGAAAAATGACAATAAATTCATACTCACCACAGACTTGTGGTTGTGTGATTTGTAGAAGAAACACTATGACTCTCTAAATTGATGGTAAACTCATTCTTCTATTGTCAAAGTGATCATGCAATATTGGGTGATAAAGCTTTAGATGTCAGAATGGTGCCTGTGCCATTTAGCCCTTAGAGGTGATTGACCAACACATATCTGGCCACACACAGACACACCCTCTAGCCCTTGCTTCCCTAATTCATTTTTTGGTATTTATGCCCCAATCACAGTCACTGGACTGGCATAGTTCTCTGTTTTTGGCTGTTAAATAGCTAAACCATATGCTGTGTGTTTGAAGAGGCCTGTGAGTAAGAGAGAGAGGAAGCTGGCTTTGTGCCTGGTCAGTGTGCCATGGTCGGCTAGCGACAGACCTTCTGGCCCAAAGTTAGGTACACATATGCACTCTCTCTCTCTCTCTCTCTCTCTCTCTCTCTCTCTCTCGCTCTCTCTCTCACACATACAAACCAACAGAGAAGAACACTATGCATATGTGCCCATGGTAACAGCAGTGGCTGGAACCAAAATGACAACTTGAGGTACTTTGCTGAGTAATCACATTTAAATCTAATGGTGTACTGGTTGCAAATAGTTCAAAACTAGAATATTGTCAGAGCAACTGGGGCTTAATGGAATAAGCATTCATAAATATTTATGTAAATGTATGTTGATTGCCATGCAAGCATGGGTGTTGCCGCCATTCAATCAGAGGGGGGGACGTGTCCCCCTCACATTTCATAATTATTTGTTTGGACCCCCCACATTTAACAGAAATAATTCGTTCACCCAGCGCTGTTGAATCTTGAATCTTTCGCGAAAGAATCCACTCCACGTAATCGATAGAGGAACACACACACACCACTGGAAATCCGAGCAGCCTGTCTGTGCACTGACGATTCATTTCACTACCATGCGGTGAGGGTGAGTTGGAGGTAAACGCGGAGCGGATTTCCAGTGGTGTGTGTGTTCTTCTATCAATTAAGTGGAGTGGATTCTGTCGCGAAAGCTTCAAGGTTCAAGATTCAGCAGGGGTCTCCAAACACCCCCACCCCCTAAAAGGATGAGACTTTGCAGGCACGCAGCAACCCCGCCCCCACCCAAACCCCGCCCCACGCCCAAACCCCACCCCACACGTAGCCCCCATGTGTCCCCCTCCCATTAAAAATGCTTCTGACACCCCTGCAAGCATGTTTTATATAAATGTTATGTAGCCTTACCGGCCTGAGTCCAGAATACTAACCTTAAGTGAAATGTTACCTTGTTGTGACATTTCCCTGCTGTGTTGTGAAATCTACATGTTAGATAATAGTTAATAAACCAATGCTTTCTGAGTACACATGAACTCTATCACACATAACTTGTGTTGTCTTTTGTTCTGCTTTCTTTATCTCACACCAAAGGGAATCTTACACGGTATTGTAAACAGTAACCAGACACAAATCACATGTCCAGAATGGAAATGTATCAAGGTTTTCATTCTGGTCTTCACTATATGAAGCACCCAGCAAATGATATATCAACCCATCAGTACCTATATACTGGTATAGATCATCCAGCATTACAAAAACATATCAAACAGAGTTTACCTGGACACTGCTGTCCTCAGAGTATTGACCAGCAGTCTGTAGTGTGAGAGGGTATTCCTGTGCTATTGTGAACCTGTAGTAGGAGATGCTTGCCTGACACCTGCTGGCACAGCGGGGCCATCTGGGGGAGGAAACTGGCACCACAGGTAGAACCGAAACGAGCAGTCAGTCTTTGGTCCTGAGATAATTAGTCCTGGCTATAATGTAGAAAACATTGCAATTTGTATGTTGCAACTATGCTGAAATCTATTTTCTTTGAACTATTTAATGGGATGATTTAATATCTATACACATGTAGGCCTGTGACAGACGTTATATAGTTACTGGAAAGGATTTAAACTCCTATTGAAATGCAACAAATTTGATTAAATCTGTTGTCTCCCCTGCAAACTGTCCTGTTTTGGAATAGCCCATACGGATTCCAGCTCCATCCCGGTATCGGGCCTGCCCATTTATTATCCCCCACACTTGTTACATGTTTCTGATTAGGGACTGGTTAACCCTCAAGTGCTAATGAACCCTATATACTCTAATGCTTAAAGCTGCCAAAATTGCATAGTATCATATGCATTAATATGCATACAGTTGTTTTTATTTTTTAGTTGTTTTATTTTTTTGATCACTAATTCCCTATTTGTTTCTTTGGACCACTGTGTTGACCCCTACCAGTTATACAGTGTAGGTGTTGGAAGCCCCAAAATAAAACTACTCCGTGCAAGTACCCTGTTATTTATTGCAGAATCTGGATAAGGCCAGCAGCAAATACAGAGAAAGTCTGCTACTTTGGCCCTAATATTGCATTGACTCCTTCAGGAAAACGAAGACAGATACTTGGAGAAGGGCATCACAGGTTTCACATTTCTCTAAAACAATTACATTCTCTTCACCATGCAATTCAAGAATATGACGGTTCATAAACCTTGCATTTTTAATGGATCATTATTATTGGATGCTTGTGTTTTGTTCTGCAGGAGGATCAGGTCCTGTTTCTGTGCAGCCTTTAGACCTCCTGTAGATCCTCCAGGTAAATATAGAAAAAGCAGAAATGCTTAAACAACATACAGGCATCAGGGGGTCTGCTGCAGGGGTTAAAGTTCAGGATGTAGCAGGGTAATGTGTTCCTCAGAGTCTTCAGTGGGAGGAAAAGGCAGATAACAGAGCTGCTTTTTGCATTTCCTTCGCAGGGTTTTTTAGTCTTTACTTTGAAAAATGATACAAATTCTGATCATGTATGACTTTTCTTGGCTTCATTTTGAACAATACTGAAACCCAACTAATCTGTATATTAGTAAGATAACATTAGTAAGACATACTGATGAGTCTATATAGCCCCATATCGTCTCAGATCATAGTAGTGAGTGGCTTCTGTTTAGTATTCTCCACAAAAAGGACAGAGAAATTCAGAGCTATGCTGCAAATTTATAAGCTAAAACCTCCTGAAGACTCATCTGTCTGAGAGCATCTCCTTTCCTAATCCTGCATAAAGATTTTAGCACTTAGAACTCTCCTCTGATTCTCACACCGTCCTGAACCATGAATATTGCAAGGTAATTTTAGTGTGATGTAGCCGAAACTCTTTGTCGAGCTGTTATGCTGTCCAGAACACTACTACCACATTCTGACCCACTGTCTTTGTACCACCTTACTGTTATAAAAGAAGAAAAGAGGTGTCACTATGCTTGTTCCTGATTTGTCACTGTAAGTCACTGACAAGAATAGAACAGCCTTTGTCTTTGTGTTGTCATTAAACACTGCTTCTGAATGACAGTGTCAGAGAAATGTAAAAAGATTGGAAACACCCAAATTGGAGCCTATACTTTGTTTCAGGTAAAGAAAGACCTCTTGCCATAGCAGAAGAAGAACATGAAATGATAATGTCATGTTTAAAGTTGCACTAGCCCTCCAGCTCAAGGGCCCGCTCGAGAAGCGCAGCTACTCTGCAAGTGGAGCATATGAACACCAGCAAGTCTGCAGGATAATATTAAAATGTCTCATTTTCAGACCCTGTATGTATATTTTAGTTCAAAGCTGATTTTTAAAAAATCAAGATATAATAATAATAATAATAATAATAATCATAATAATCATAATAATAATAATAATAATAATAATAAGTTACATTTATATAGCGCCTTTCACAAACCCAAGGTCGCTTTACATAGCAAGCAAAAAAAAAACCAAAAACAAAAACACAGAACACACATACAAATCCATATTACATAGTCATGGTGGATAGTCATAGTCATATCACATTAAGGGATTGAACTTTTCTTTTAGAAAAAGACAGAGATTAAGGATGAAGTACAGTGCTTTCAGGGAACAAAAAACAAAACACTAAAATAAACAAACATGTTTATTTTATCAGGACTCGCTCATGTGGCCTGGTGTGGACTGTGCCCAGCGTTTAGTGCGCTTGAACATAGTCAACACTGAACTTCTGAATTTCTGATCCAGAGATACTGGACTGAGACTAAAGTAGCTGAGAATTATGCTGCACTATTTAAGTAAGTCCTTGTTTGAAATAAGGACGTTTGGTGACCTCTTGTAGTCAAAGAATGACTTCTGTTATTAAGTTAATTGTGACGACATAATGCCAAACTTTGAAAATGTCAAACGTCGCGTGGGCCATCATTATCGTCATCATCGTCATCATCATCATCATCATCATCATCGTCATCATCATCACCATCTACATCATCATAAGTATCATCAGTGACTTGAGCAGCTTTGTCAAATCGTCTGATCTTTCTATATGCACGCAGGGAGCTCACTAGGGGGCAGTATAGTCCTTAATAACACGACTAACATCAGTGTCCAGCCTGATCATTTTTGTGGCACAGCTCGTGGTGTATCCAGGGTATACACTCTGGACTATGATAACAAAACACGACATAAATACATATACCTTGTTTAAGCCTCAGTATAAGTCTATATTGCCCAAAGCTGAGCTCAGAGTGAGAGGACGGCAACATGGATGGTCGCAGCAGTGTGGTTTGGATTTAACCATTCACCATCAGCTAATTTAGACTTCAGTGCTTAAGAGTCTTGCTTTTTCATTGGGTTACTTAGGTTACCAGTTCAGCCAAGTTCTAGTCGTTATAGGAGCTCTCCTGCGTTTCTGAACCATCTCAATTTGAGTGAAAGTGCAGCTGAACTGGGGGCAGTGGGACGAGCTCCTTCCATTGTTTGGAAATGTCAGGAAAAGCCACCGTCTAGCCTGGATTGAACGATCCTTTGTGGGGAGAGAGTGGAGAGGAGACCGGGCGGAATCAAGCCAAACACGTCGGGCTGTTTTGGTGACATCACCAGCTCTCTCTGCATCCATACGACACCCTGCTGTTTCCCACCACTCCGAGGGGCTGCCTCTCTGCCCGCGCTCAGACTCGTTTGTTGGCTCTTACGCACTGTTCTGGTCCTCGGCGGAGCTCATCTGACCGGCTCGGTTCCGTGAGCGGGTCTTTACTGAGTGGGAGGACAATAGGAGGACCACCGGGACGAGGACACATCCAGGAGGCAGGGATGGGGAGGCTTTAACGCTGCACCTCTCTGGATTTACGCTCAGTGTTACGCACGACCCCGGGGAAGATGAACAGTGGCGAGGCGACCGAGGAGGGACCCACCGACCCGGACACGGAGGCGTTCTTCAAAACAGGTAGGATGGATGGACGAGAGGAGGAAAAGGGCCATGTGTGGCTTCCACCGGTCTGATCTGAGATCTCAGATGGGGAACAATGAGAACTTGGAAGAAGGGGGAAACACCAATGGAAACCCACGGAGCGCGGTGCTTTGTGCTTTTAGCTGAAGAAAGAGATTTGGATTAATTGTGGGTGATTTTGGAAACTGCATGAAGATCTCAGAGGGATGAAGTAAGGCAGGGTGCAACGCTGAGGGGCTGCTGGGTGTTTTGTGGCTGAGTAGGCGATGCCCGGGCTTTGTTTGACACCTCCACTTTTTCCTGTCATCCGATCCAGCCTCTGGATCTCAAGCACTCTCAGAATGAGAGTGAATTTAGCTTCTTAAAACACCAAACAAGAGATCAGGCAGCAGCTCATTGTTGTTCTTCATTGAGGAGAACAACCCTGGTTTAAGTTCCTCACCCAGACCAGCTTGGTTTACTGATGCAGCGAGGAAGCTGAGGATGTCAAAGTAGCCCTGCTTTAAGGAGGGAGAAGAATTTGCATTTGTTTAACTATGCATTAGATGATAGTTCACACTTTATGGCTCTTTTAGTGTCTTTCGGCTTAGTGTGGCATTCTGCTATTGACTTGCAAAAACAAAACATGTCTAAGGTGTCTGTGGCCACTGCAAAGGAAAACACCCCCCATGGCTTTAATATCAAAAGAGACACAATTTTTACAATATAAATCCAAAAATAAACTAAACAGGGAAACTGTAAGTGGTTTTTGGGGGTTGGGGGTGGGATTCCAAAATCCTTTCTGTAAGCCTGTGTAAGCTGCTGTAAATGATAGTAGGTTGAATTTGAACCTCAGCAGCCCTGTTGCCTCGTACATGGATGCCCACAAAAACATCGCCATGCACAGCACAAAGACACACCCCAGCAGTCACAGCACTGCTGTTCTGCATCAGAACGATGCCTTCAGCCTCTATCCAAGTCGCCCGAACACATTTCAAGTTTAGTACCGTCACAGCATGTGCTGTTGTGTTTCTTTGAGTGTGTTAATTTCAAAGTTGATCTCTAGCTTAAGTGCCTATGGGAAAACGGTGTAAGTGTGTCAGTCTTCTGGCCTGAATGAATCAGGGATTTCTGGTTTTCAGATGAAGGTCAGATTTGAAAGGGAGTTTTCTCTTTTCATGTGGCACCTTAATGTAAACCAGGTCCTTTAGCCTCTTTGAGTGTAACCATTTGAAAGCAGAATCAGTAACGATGGTGGTGGGGAAAAAGATCAGGGCTCGTGGAAGCGTTGAGAGACGCATTGTGTTGTGGCCGTTCTTAGGGTGCGCACCACAGCGCCTCTGAATAAACCTTGTCTCCACTCATTTAGAAGTTCAAGAGGCCTAAACCACAGCCACTGTGAACGGTCTAGAACAGTCTCAAATTGTAGAATTTGAGTCTAGAATGCTGAAGCCCATGCTGGACTGTGGACGTGCTGTGGAGTTGATTCTTGATTCATTCAATCTGGATGTGGAACCTCAGCTATAAAGACCAAGCAGCGCTTTGGGGGAGAGGGCCAAGATGACTTGCAGATGGTGTGGAGGTCTGAGAGAGCTATCAGAGAGGAGAGAGTGTCTTTGCTGTGGTTCAGCTCTACGTATATTGGGACACGTGCCTCTAGCAGCCGGCAGAGATGTCATCAGCAAATTGTATTGATACGTCGTGGCAGCCTCGGCCCCAGGGGACACCAGAAGATGAGGAGAGGGATGGAGGGAAGGATGGAGTTCGGCAGAGAGAGAGATGAATAGAGTAGGACTTTGGGATTCTGGCAAAACACTAGTATTACACATGTATTGCCACATATTACATTGCATTTATTAAATAAGCATTGATGAATTAATCATGTGAAAGACTGGCTTGCATTATTTTAGCGAAAATCCTTTAAAATCATTACCTGAATATCACGATGCATCAAACACCCACAGAAACACTCAGTGGTCAGGATGAGATTGTGATTGGTCAGGATGTTCACAACCTGTAGTACGAAACATTGTCACTGGTAATGTGTGTATTGCAGCCTTCTGCGACGTTATTGCCACATTGATTTATAAGCAACATATTTGTACCTCAGTTGATAAAAAGAGAGACGAAGAGATAAATGGAGGGCAGAGCTGTGGTGACACAGAGAGGGACAGACACAGGGAGTGATGTAGAGTGAGACAGACGTAGTAGGAGACCAAAACAGTGAGAATGAAAGGGCTCATGAAGGCTCTCTCATCCGCGGCTCCTCCAGCAGCAGTGGGTGCTTGCCCTCAGAGAGAAAGGCATTACGTGGCTGAGTGAGCAGTAATCCATTCACAAACGGCCGTCTGAATGAGCTGAAGTGGTTTTATGTCCTCAGCCTCGCGGCAGCTTTTCTTCCTGCGTCTGCACTGCTTGCAGCCAGATTAACCTCTATCCAAACTCACACTCAGCCATGTGTGAGGAGGCTTCAACCTAGCAGCATCTTTAAGCATACGCTAACGGCCCTTCATCTGTTCAGGAATGATATAGTGCGAGGTGTCCTATTCCTAGCTGTTAGGTAAAGAGCACTTTGGGCCACAGCTGTTGGTTTTTACCAAGGCAAGCTGCGGCCGAGCAAGAGGCGGATGTCTCCTCAGGTAATAACAGCAGCAGATTGGCATGGTACAACCCTCCAATCAATACCTGTACAGCCTCCGCCTTTTTGTCAACAACAATCGTCTCCCTGCCAGGCTGATAGACCACAGCTGCAGCGCCTGGCTCCGGTTCCTCTTCTTCCTCTCCAAAAGCTACTCCACTCTGAGCAAGGAGGATTTTCTTCATCGATTACCTAATCACTCAGTGAGCTGGGATCAGGGCCAGGGCCTCAGAAGCCATGCATGATGTCATAAAGAAACCAGCCCAGGAGGTGCAGGTAGTGACGTGACAGGGCTGTTCGTAATGACCTGATCTCAACGGGAAAATTACTGAGGGATTAGCAGCGTACAGTGCAGTCCGCATGTAACGGAGCAGTGACACATTGTGTGCACGTTTTAAATGAAACTGTGAGGTAGGACTCGCTATGTTTTATTTGACAGCGTAATAAGTCCTGGTTAATTTGACTCATGTGAAATGCTGCCCATTTTCGTAAAACATCTTAAAGGGCCCAGGCTGTCAAAACGTCATGCCTCTCTCGGGAGACTCCCATTTGGACTTGCCCAAACTAGGCTGGCTCACTCCGGCTCTGTCACACACACACCTGCAGCAAGTTTCCAGACACATTTTCTTTGTACATATACCCCTCGCATTGGCTCCTTCCAAAGTCTCTGTGTTTTTGTTCTTTAAATGATACGCCTGTGTTTTTGACCCTTGTTTGTTCTATGTGCATTACAATTATCCTACATTTATGTTGTTTCACTGTAGTGGTTTTATATACCAAAAACACAATTCATTATTTTATATTACGATTCATTTTTCCTCTATGAATCACCATAGATGTAAACAGACTTTTTTGGTTACTGGGCTTTTAAGACATAATATAATATATGTGTAAATGAGTAGCTGTCCTGTTTTCTGAGTAGCTGTCCTGTATTTGACCTCATTTTAGTAGCTGTCCTGGCTGAAATGCATCTTCTGACTTCATCATTTACCCTCAGGGCCAGAACGTCTTCAGGCTCAATGGACAGATGTACATAAACGTGTTCGCTTTCAGGACATTACAGAAACGGTAAACTCAAGCAGGCACTTTTCCACATGTGTTCTGATACTGAAGTGAGACAAATTCAATTTTCTAAATTATGAACCAGTGAAGTATTTATATGGAGTTAAATGCTTAATGGGTACACTTTACAGCAGTGAATTAATTTTGACTGAAACTGAAACTTAGAGCCCAAACCTCAATTTATAATCATGCATTTTTTTTCCCTTCCCGCTTGAATGTCTCCCCGAGGAGATTTTACATTGCTCAGCCCTAAAGGTCAAGAGAAAACTTTGAGGCCAAAATTCAGTTTTATGCAGGCATCCACTGCTGTTCACATCATGTCGGAGACTGTATGAAGCGTTCAGCATTTGTACCCCGTGCCTTATTTCCCCACTGCTCCATCACAGCAGGAACGGGAAGGTTATTGCTCGTCCAGTTCCTGCTGTCGCTGTAGATGATGTAGTGTGGGCTGTTAGTCAGCAGTGTTTCTCACATGATACCTGACGTGTGTGAGAAGACAGATGACTCTGGCAGCAGTGCTGTTTAATTACCATACTTAAATATTAATAACCTAAACACAAAATAGATTTCTGTAACTTCCCCTGTGTCAGTTAGGCTGCTGTGGTTTATTATATGCTGTAAAGAGTGGAGCCCGCGTTATACTGAACCTTTAATTACAGCTGAACCAGAATAACCCGGCATGTCTTTTCAGACTGGCCTTTTCTTTAAAGCGTTTAACACGGGAGTCAGACTCAAACCAGGCTGAGCGGATTCATTGACTGCACCGAGTGGTGGGTAAATTCTGTTGTGACAGACCTTGGCTTCCTCCCAGCTGTGTGTGTGTGTGTGTGCGTGTTCTTGTGTGTGTTTGTGTGGGTACTCCCTCCTCCACTCCCACATTATGGCGTCTTTCTGTGCCCCACACACACAGTCTCCAAAAGGGGGAGAACAATAGGGCGAAACGGGCCACTGTCAGTCAGGACAAAGAACACACCCATGATTTGGCCTCACTCTGTGTATGTGTGTGTGTGTGTGTGTGTGTGTGCGCGTGTATTGTTGGGGGGGGGGTGCATGTGTGTGCAAATTCTCTCCCTTTTTCCCTTTGTGTCATTCTGAACCTTTCTCTCTGCAGTCTCTCTCTCTCACTCTTTCTTACTGCTACTTCCTTGTTTCTTTCTCTGCCTCATATTCACCCCCACATACACACACACACACACACACACACTACAAACACACACTGTTGTAGAGAGGCAGATGGCTAATTGGCCAGTGTATGTCACATGGGTAATAAAGAGAGTGAGAGGAGATTTGACTGGATTATTGAATCATGATCTGATGTTGAGGGAGACAGAAAAGAGAGAGAGAGGGATTTCCCATCTCTTTCGAGCAGCTTGCTGTCTCTGTCGTCACCGCGAGGAACCGTGTGCCTCTGCAGGGCCAGTGAAGTGAGACTGTTAGCGCTGGCGGCTAATGGAGTCAGAGCTGATTAACTGATGCTCTGAATGAGGCTTTCTGATGCATTGGGAGAGCGGTGCCCTGGAGGCCTCTGGGTGTTCGCCTGCACCTCCACCGATAACGAGGCTGCAGCACTTTACGTTTTCACTCAGCTCACTGCTTTTGTGATGCTAAAATTGCTTGCCAATTTTGGGCTTGTTTGGGTAAATTGACCTCCTCCTACTTCTCCATAAACACTGTTTCTAAAGAGTCATAGCCGTCTGTTCCCTCACAGTTTTGCTTTGTGCTTGCTAGCAGAATGGCTGACAACATAGGTACTTTTATAACACGCGTACTTTGACTATCATATGTAAAAACCAACACTTTGGAATTTGTGTAGAGCTTACGTCATTCTGTGCAAGATTTTTAATGAAGTAATGGACATTTGCTCCATTTATAACACTGTTATGAAGCTTAATTCAAAAGTCTTTCTAAGACATAAGAGTAAAAAGATCTCGCTACATATCAGTTTAAAGAAACTGATGCCCCCCCAAATAAAATCATCATTTTCATACATAATTTCCTGTCAGTTTATAAGGAGGGTGCCATTTATAACCATCTAAGTTTTACTACTTCAAAAAACGGTATCAGAAAGGGTCCCTAAAGTGTTTAGAATCTTTCTTAAATGCCACTTTCCCATTATATCAAAGATAAAGTTTATTTATGCATCTGTTCAAGTTCTACGCCTAATGTGTGCTGAACACTTACCCATGCCATCTGTACAGTCATATGTCAAAATGTGATTTTGGACACTGAGATTCTGTCAATTTTCAGCGATTTATAAGACAAAAGGCAGTTAACAGAACCAGTTTGCACTTATGCAGTTTTGTTTTATAGTGTAGACTGTTTTATACTCAATTATGTTTATTTTGGTGCTTTCTTCTTTCTTCTCCCAGGTTTCTGTGGTGTTTCAATCACTAAAGAATATGTTATCATGAGAGTGGGCCCTTGCCTCAGCTATCGGCATATGAATCATATTGTGAGCTGAGTGCATTGTCTCATAATTGAATTCTCCTAATGCTGACTGAGATAAGGACTGGCAGCAGTCTTGGGAGTCGGCTATATGATTGCTGTGTTTTAGCAGGGGTGGGAAAATGGCCTTACGCTAAAAGCTATTGATTTTCTATGCTTGTATACTCATATCTGTGTGTGTGTTTGAGTGTGTGTGTGTGTGTGTGTGTGTGTGTAGTGTGTGCAGATATAGAGTAGTATGATGTAATATCGGTGCAGACCGACAGGTCTGGAATAAGCAGTACGCTCATTTTTGGAGGGTCATCTACATCCACAGCAAGGCCAAAGTGTGTACTCCAGCCAAGCATGAACAATCTGGCACCGAACCGGTGTTGGATTATGCACACTACTCAAATAAAAGCCTACAAATAACAAGACAGTGACTCCACTTTTGTTAGCGCGCTGGGCTTGTAATGAAACGGTCTCTGTGTTAGGAATGGTTCACTTATTATTTAATTATTTCACTGAATATTCTCCGCATATAAATAGTGCATTCATTCTGTAATAGGAAACAACTCTGAATGTGGCCAATGACGATGAGCTGAAAGGGCAGAGTGACCTCATCAGTTTGAGATGAGACAGGCAATATGATGGTATGTATCATTACCACATGACGGTATGATTTTCTGAGCATTTTATGAACATCGGCAGTACCAAAACACTCAACAGCTGCATGTTTCAGTACAAAGAAAGCAGATAGCCCTGTTTACATTTAATTTACTACCGTATGTGAAACACTAAAGGTAATTTTACTCATCGTTTTTGATAGGTTTTTTTTTTTTTTTCAAATGTGTTAGGGTTCTAAATAGAAAATAATAATAGCTCTATATATGTTAATGCTGCGCAACGATCAAAAATGTTTAATTACATTGTTATACACAAAATTCGGTAATTCCAAAGTAGCGTAACGCGCACTTTTATTTTAAAAGTACTGCTATATGAACCAAAGTGCAATAACATTTGGTTCGCAAACACTTTAAACAAACGTTAAAATGCTTTCGGTGCCCGTGGTCCAGAGCCATGATCGTAACATTACAACAGGCACCTTCCGAGCAAGAGCAAGTAAACATTTATAAATCTGTTTTCTTTTTTTTCTGAACAGGTACCAGCAGAAACATTTTTCTTTTATCAGGGAACAGCATAAACAGTCTTATGTTCAGTAGCAAGTGTCTCTGCTAGAGTAAGGTGAAGTGGTCGAGCACAAAAAAACCCCAACAAACTTTCAAAGTAATAGTAATAAAAAACTGCGTAAATGTGAGATAAAATAATTGTTAACTATGCATTAACAGGCTAATAACACGTTAACTTGCCCTGCCCTAATAAATATACATAGATGAGTTTTTACCCCAGCAAATTCCAGTCTCTCATTAGTAACATGTGTATTAACGACTGCTTTATTAATCAGCAGGATGAAGGCTTTTATCGTGACAAACATTAAATGTACTGGGAGTGCATGAGAAGAATGATATGAAAACCCTGTATTTATGGATCGTGTAATCTCAGGCTCCCTGGACACTTCCCACAGATTTGGTAGCTGAGCCTGCTGCTGCTAATGAAAACTGGAGATACCTACGACCGCCTTCTGTTTTTTGGCAGGCCTCGCAGAGGGAGTAATAGCCTTGATAAAAAGCGGAAATAAAAACAAGTGTTGAAATAGTTTTGCTGGAGAGTGTACAGTTCCCCTCCTCACTGTTTTTACTCCAGACGGGGCGTATCAGGCTAACCTTGCCCAGACAGGCAGCTCTTTCACTGGGCCATCAGCAGCTCAGGCAGCCCCAAGGACACATGGGTGCAAGCAGAAAGAGAGAGTCATGCATATTTAATTTGCTGCTCACCGACTCAGTTTCACTGTCCTGCCACAGTGGAGGGCGTTAGAGAAATAGAAAAAAAGTGGATAGACACAAAGAAGCAATGCATACAACATCACATGCATCGAAAACTCCTTTCGCCTTGTGGAGATGACGGATGTCTCAGTTTAGCAGATGCAGATTTGCCTGGCCTCCTTCTTGCTTTTGCGTGTTTTTTCAGGCAGTACAATAAGCCCAATAGCTGTAGATCTTAGCCAGAACACCACAGTCCATAAGGATTCTGTGACGTAACATTCGCATTCACCTTCGTATTGATCTGTATCCCATCTACATGAGTGATTCGGGTCATTGTGTAAATGTGAAATGAAGTCCTGCCGAGCAAGCGCTGCTGCGTTCAGCACTATTACCAGTGGACTGGTCAACACACACACACACACACACACACACACACAAACACAGAGACACACACACACGCACAAACACACACACAGACTCATGCAGGTCTTGCATCAACATTCAGAGAGTCAGAGAGAGAGAAAAGCAAGGGCTAAGCCAAAAAAGGGAAAAGCGAGACAGCACAGTTAAAAGAAAGCTGCTTGGCTAATGCTTTTAGAGCATAATATTTCACCAGTGGAGGGACAGAGGATGCAGAGAGAGAGAGAGAGAGAGAGAGAGAGAGAGAGAGAGACAGAGAGAGACAGAGAGAGAGACAGAGAGAGAGAGAGA
>JBBIGA010000002.1:14643173-14663850 GCA_037576975.1 Alestes dentex
AGAGAGAGAGAGAGAGAGAGAGAGAGAGAGAGAGAGAGAAAGAGAGAGAGAGAGAGAGAGAGAGAGAGAGAGAGACAAAGAGATAGCGGCAGGGAGAGAGACAGAAAGAGGCAGAGAGTTACGGCTGGGTGTTTTGAGTAGTACAGGAATTAACCACCGAGAAGACAGAGTTTCGAATGATATATGTACATCTGTAATTAGGGCTCTGCTGATTTCCAGCCCCTTGTTTTAGTGCACCCTGAAGGGTGTAAGTGGTGTTAGGTCTAAAGGTGAATGCTGTAGTGAAGCTGGAAGCTCTTGATCAATTAACTCTGCTCTCCCTGACTCTGTTGTGAGCACCATTTTCTTCTTCAGCTACAGGCAGAGGAAGCAGCAAAGACCTGATTCTACCCACTAGCTCATAAAAACGCATAAATAATGAATCCCGAACTTGGACTTCCCATTTTGAGCAGCCATGTGTGTGCAGTTTTGAACAGGTTTGAGTTGCAGTCCCTGTGGTGTGGCTGTCTTAATCCATGTCTTTATCCCTGAGTGGAGTTGATGGAAGGGGGTCCAGCTAATGAGCACAGCCCCATTGTTCTTGGCAGTCGCTGCATGGATAATGTGCATGGGCTCCCACCTTGCATCCCAGTGCCGCTGGGGCTATCGGCTTTCTGCAGGTAGCCTGGCATCCATCTCCTCAACCGGTTGGAAAACACATTCAGGACCCATTCCGATTAGCATTTCAGCTGCTAAACCTACGTTGTTAGCATGCTCGCGGGATCACCAGGGAATTCCTGACATACTGCTTCGAAATACATATTCAGCGTGTCAGCCCTCAGCACAGCTCAGGGAGCCGACTGCAGCTATGACAGGTGGGAGAAAGACTGTTCACAAAATTATACTCAGAATTTTTTGCACTTCTGCTTGTCTTTGACATGAAGGAGTGAGTAAATTGAAAAAGATGCACAATATAAAACTGACTTAAAATATGTATGAGACTCATCAGGGTCACAAGTGTCTTGCCATATAATCTAAATTGCTTAGGAGAATCTCAGATGGCTCGTGTGGAGGCTCTGGGACCCCAGCTGTTCCGAAATCTGCATTTCGTGGTAGGTGTAGTTCCTGGATTTCTTCCTGTAGTGGGAGAAACCAAATTCTCCTAAGTGTATGATGGGGACCGGAACGTGGGGGAGTTTCTATACCCACAAGAGCAGTCTATCTGAGCCAGCTGGCTACTGCCAATGATATACATTGACAGTAACATCTGCATGGTGTTATTGAGAGTGACGTCCAAATGTTGATGTAAAACAAAAATGTGAGATACAGAACACAAAACTCATGCTTTAGACTATTTCAAATGATTATTTCTGTTATCCATTCATAGCCATTGACAAATGAGATGGTTTTCATCTGGTAAGGATATATGACTGCAGTAGTGGGGAGGCAAACAAGTACGGGTAATGATACATCTGGATATGTCCTGATGAAGACAGACTGTGCCTGTCCGCAAATGATTAATGAAAAGCGCATGAATATCTCTCTCTCTCTCTCTCTTTCTCTCTCTCTCTCTCTCTCTCTCTCTCTCTCTCGCTGTTTCTCTCTGTTTCTCTCTCTCTGTCTCTCTCTCTTCCTACCTCCCTCTCTCTCTCTCTCTCTCTCTCTCTCTCTCTCTCTCTATCCTCGTTCCCTGTCATAAAAAGAGTTCACATACATCCATGCTTCGTTTATGAACCCTTTTGCTCACCGACAACAGGTTCATTTTGAGTACACCGACCTCACAGCCTCCCCACAGCCTCCCAAATCAATGCCAAATCAAAACAGGATTATCAAAGAGAGCACCAAGTCCTTTTCCTGTCTGACTGGGCATTCATTTGAAATTAGTGCAGAAGAGAGAGCTGTGCATGTTTGGCACAGAGAGCACTGCAGGGCTGGTGTGTGTTTGTCCGTTAGTACACAGGCTAAATGGAGTGTATCGGTGAGCACATTTCAGCTGCTGCTGCGAGGAGATCCCTAAGAGCACTTCAGAGAGAGTTGCAGTAAAGAGCCTGGGCTCTAGAAGGGTCGTTTCAGCACCTCCACCTTAACAGACACGCACACACACAAACACACACACTAATGGTATAATTAGGGACACTCGGCTTTGACCTCATTCTCTTTCCCTTTCATTCTCATTTTCCTCCAGATCAGCCCTCTTGTCCGTATTTTTTCATACATTTTTATGACAAAAATGACTCCAACGAAAAAGTTTAATTTACTCACAGAAATGTCAGGACCTGTGAAAAGATTTTACAAAGGTCACACGGTTCCAGTAGAAATGAGAAGGCAGTAAAGCTTTTCTTTAGTTTCTTTTGTCATGGGCCCACCTCCACACACTCATAATCGCATATGTCTATGTGTGTTTGTGCATGTGTAGGGTCTTTGATAAAAGATTTTCCTTCTGCTTCTGTATTTAGATTCAGAGTTCTGGGTCAGCACACACACACATTGAAGAGATTGAAGTCCACAAGCTCATGATCAGTTCACACAGTAGCACTGATTATACAGATGGATCAGTGGCAACAGGGAATCTGTTTTAAATACCAGGATTATAATAACTCAGTCAGTCTCAGCAGTGGAGCAGGTTTAGTATTATATTGAAATTGTGTAAAAATCATATTTTTCTTTCTCCCTCCTTGTATAGTGCACACAGTTGCTCAGCTGGAATTGTTTAATGTGCCATTATACCAAATGCAAACATCACTGTGGGCCTCATGATGGCTGAAGGCTGCTGAATCTATAGACACATGGACTCATTTTTAATGTCAATCAAGCCCCTCCCTGTATACCCTACTCAGGCCCTGACGCTATCATCAAATATGTGGCCTTCCACTGATTGGTCAGGCCTAATTATTCATCAATGACAGAGTGACAGAGTGCGCTCAGTAGAGAGAGAGAGAGAGAGAGAGAGAGAGAGAGAGAGAGAGAGAGAGAGAGAGTAAACAGTGTTGTAGAGCCTCATTCTCTTTGTGGAGATATGAGAGGGGCATGCTGCCTCTCTCCATCAGCGCCAGGAGAAAGACAGGTATTTATGAAGAAGAGATTACTTACTTTTCCCTTGTCTTTGTCTGCCCTCTCCTCTGTGTCTCAGTGTATGTGTGTGTGTGGGTCTTCCACCTTTTGTGATTGTGATATGGCGTATTTCGTGTGTCTGGTGTGCAAAATACTTCATATCACAGTTGTAGTATCCTGCTCCTATTGTGGCTTCAGTGAGATAGCATAGAGAGACAGGACATTTCTGCATTGCCAAACTAGATAACATACTTGTGCTATCTCTTACCGCCAAACAAGGAGGTCTCAGAAGAGCTTCAGCTGCATTCTAATGTCCCTTTGGTTGGTCTTGTTTCGCAGAATCCTGTCATTTGTTTTCTGTTCTCTGGGAAAACCTCTGGAGATTTCTAATTAATGTGTGTGTTTTCTATCACGAAATTGTTTATTTCTCTAGACAACCCCAAATGCATGTCAATTTGAATAGCAGCTGCATTTCATTGAGACAAACTACCTCTCTGACTATTTATTATGTACTCTAAACACTGCGGTGGATGATGTGTTATCTGTTGATTAGTTTCTGCTTCATTCCTCAGTGATCCCACCCATGTGAATTGGACTTATTTCCTACTAACAACCAAGTTTCTGAAACTGACAAAAAGTGTGCAGATGCTTTAGAGTTAGAGTTGTAACATCTATCATCACTCTGCACTGTCAGAAAATAAAGGTACAGTCCAATAAGCGTAGTCACTGTGGGCACAATCGACATGAAGGCACCCTCAATGATACATCGTGCTCTCTGAGGTGCATCTCAAATACGTTTAAAAGGTACGCTACATTCATTTTCTCTGGTATGAGAGGCACATTTTGAACCTTTTTACAAGTGAATTATTTTAAATAGAATAAATAAAATGAAGAACCTGGTGCCAAGACGGGGTGTATGGAGTCAGAGCAACTGAAAAATTGTTCCCCATTGTTAAATGTTCACTTAAAGTACCATTATTGTACCCTTGAGAGGACCATCCCAGCGTTTCTCACTCTGAAAGTGAAAAGTTTTTCTGACAATATAGACCCCCTCTCATTCAGAAAAGTAGAGAATGAAAAAGTCTACCTTTTTAAGCAGAGATTGTTAGTGCTATGGCTGAAGTTCTCCAAGTGCAATTTGTTCACAGCGGGACTAGATTAGGAAATGAGCGGCGTTAGTTCTATTGATCAGTATTAATTCATCTTTCACTGAAGGAGGTAATAAATACTTAGCAAGCTCACCGGTGCTCAGACACTCCCACAGTCAGGAAGGTTTTATTTCATGGCAGTTTCTGCGTGAAACAATGCACACATTTTCTTAGACACAGCATTTCACTTTCACTCAACTTCACTTTCATTTTAGTTCCTCGTTTGCAGTGGATGAATGCTTGGATGACTCAAATGTACTAGACAGCAAAAGGATTGGAAACTCTTATCTGTATGTTACTTTCTTCATAGAATACGGAGACAGAGATGAGCCACCGGGTTAAAAAAGGACTTTCAAAAAGAAAAAAAAATGTAAATTACACAGGGACAGAAGTTATGACTTACATTTGGCCTTTTAATATGGAATCAATTGAGGAAAAGTGAGATATTAAATATGGTAGGATGAATAAGCTCTGTGCTGCACTGTTCTTGAAGTGACAGGAGTCAAGGGGAACTTTTGCAGCACTTACTAAAACGTGTGCCCGTTTGACTTCGTCCACACTGTTCCAGGCTGAGGGTGGACAATAGTACAGTAGGATGTAGCTGGAAGCCGTATTGGTTCTCTTAGAGGAAAATTGATTTCTCTCTCTCCCATTCACCCCCCACACACACATTGTGTCGTATTGTGGGAGTAATACCGGTATTCAATACATTATTGACATTAAATGCGCGTGTGTAGGGAGAACAGAGTGCACTGCAGTGAAGTACATGCTGAGATGCAGAAGATAATGGATGAAACTGTTGGTTTTCAGAGACAAAGCCCTGGCCACTGGAAGACCACTGGTCACAGTGCATGAGGATACTGCAGACTCCCGCTCTCTGTCTCTGTCTCTGGGTGTGCAGGGCCAGCTTTTTGCCAGTTTGAGCCTGAGGGGGATTCCTGCGTTATTTCTATTGGGTGTAATCATGCCTGTAATTTGTTCTGACCTTTCATTTGCATACATTTTCCTCCCAAGCTCAAGAGCTTACAGACCAGCTGCTGCTGCCTGTACCTGGAGCTGGGCCATCGATTGAAAGCTTACCTCTCCTTCCTCCATCACCTCTCCCCATCACTCCGCAAACCTTTCACGCAAACATACAGTGGACATCAAAAGTTAGCATGTTTCCAGTAAATGTTTTCTATCAGTTGTTAGTAATGTTTCATCACTGCCATATCAACACCTTAAATCAGTTTTTCTTTGGTATTGATTTTTCCACACTGTTTGAAAACACCAGCTGACCTTTACGATGGGCGAGCACTCAGTAACCCAACAGAAATGGTCCAGAACTACATGGTATTACGTCTTGTTGCAATAACATGGATAAAAGCTGGAAATGTTCTTTGCGTTAGAAAAGGTTGATATGCACACAATCAGATAAGCAGAGAAAATCAGATTTTGGCAATAACCAGAGTAAGACTGTACACGTGCTGAAAACCCTGATTATTTAGCCAATATCTAGGCCTCTTTATCAGATTCCCGAAAACGACTTTAATCTGATCTTGAAATTCGGATGTTGTTTACATAATCACCTCAATAATCAGACAACCGCCGAAATCAGATAATGATCACGCTATCGGTGTGATTGCACTCTGTGACGAGATTTAATAGAACGATGCCCGGACTGTACCATTTGTCAGAAAAATATGCAAATATGATGGAACAACCAACAAAAGTGCAGCATTTGGGGATAAGATAAGATAAGAAAGAACTTTATTCATCCCGAGGGAAATTACATACACCACACAGTTTTGTCCATCTGCTATGATGACAAACTTTAAACCACCATGAAATTTAAATATACAAAATGTACATAAAAACATATTAATTTACAAGAAACAAATACAATTAACTAGCAAATACTATAATATAATATGCTGTTTTACTTTTGGTAAGATCTTCACAGGCATTTTTTACTTTCCTAATAAAAAAAAATAGCAGTACATTTCTCACTTGTGGGACTAATAAAGGTTTAAAGGTTTAAAGGTTTATCTTAAAAACCAAAAAAAAAATTAAAAGTTTTGTGAATAATCTCAAATGAAAGCAAGGTGTTCTCAGACTTCTGACTGGTAGTTTATATCATTACTTTTATTTATTAGAGAATTTGCAGAGCATCTGTTCTCACACAGCCTTACTTTCAGTTGTAAGACTGATCTGCTACATTTTCCATCACTAAGCTGCTTGCACACAGATTGTCAGGACACTGAGCTTTGTGACGGGTGACCGAGCTCGGGCAGCGGTAACAGACTGGACATTTATTGGGAGGAAACCTTGGCATTTCTTTGTAATGCCAGCCAGTGTCTGAGCACAGAATCAGGAAGAAGAGTATTCCTGTGGTCGGCAGGTGCAGATGGGTATTAGACACTCATGATTAAAACACACTGAGAGATATAATGTTCAGAACAGAGCTACAGCAGTAAATTTATTACCACGTTATTAAAAGAGTGCCACTATGCGGGTTGCATTAATACCGCATCCTATTTCATTTTACACTGGGGGAGGGTTGCATGTGGGGGGACATGGGGAGATGGCACTGACGGGATCAGTGCAGTTCTGGGTTATGCTGGGGATGTGGTTACTGTTGTGAGGTTGGGATATTTGGCCCCTTTGTGTCGTTCAGGCAAAGATGTTTGAATCTCTGTGTTCTGATACACTGGATCTGGACTGAGATATGGTGAAGTTGATGGGTGATAGATCAGTATCTTGGTTGCCAAGCAGTTTTTTTTTATTTTATTTTTTTTAATTTAAATTCATTTGACCTGACAACTAACTGTGATGGATGGAATGGAATTCATTGTTTCCTTTCTGGAAATCTGCTTTCTGTCAGGTTAATATTTAAAATACCGTAAGGCTCCCTTTGGTGTAATTTTAAGCAAAGAAAATAGAAAACAGTCCAGTCGAAACAAGCCCTTTTGGGTTTGTTGGACAGTACCAGCACTCAGCAGATATGGCCTCATTGACTTTATTTATGTACACTTAATTTTATGAAATGTTCTACAGTTCTGTTATTCGGTGACATGTTTGTAAAAGGTTTGGTATATTGCCTTTTATTGGTAGTAGATGGGGCTTCTTCCTCATAGCCCCTCCCACGACTCTCCTTTGTCTGTCAGATGCAAACTGCCCAGGCAGGGATTGTCTTCTCCTCATGCGCCGCAGCAAGCAGGACTGGGACTCTGTGTGTAAACATCAATGTGTCTGAGCCACGGCTTACTCTAACATATTCTTTTCTGCCCTATTGGTACTATGGTTGCCATAGTAAATGTATTCAGAACCGGCTGTGTGTGCTGAAAGCGCGGCTGGGCTGAGCGGCGTGGTTTATCTCAGTGGGAGGGGCTTGACCTGGTTTTCTTTTGTAGATGCGTTGCTAAGGGTAACCGTCTCCTTGACGACAGGGGGCTGGAGTTCTGAAGAAAAGGAGGCTGGGTAGTCTTGTGGTCTTGCTGCTGGAACTCTCTCTCTGCCTCTGTATGTGTGTGTGTGTGTGTGTGTGTGTGTGTGCTGCTGAGAGATAAGACAATGTCTGTTTTTGTAGATTACATCGCTCCGAGACGTTTGCTCTCATTTGTTGCTTTCTCGTTAACTGGAACCAACTAATTAAGATATCATTTGCATAGTGTGACACTGTCAATAGATTCATTTCTCATTTGCAAATTCAACAAGTGTATAGTTTTTTTTTTCACAGGCCCCTGTGTGTCAGTGCTAATGGGAGATTAGTGTTGCAGCACACCACCCAACCGCCGCCTGTGCTGGTGTGTGGCACACGTGTGAACTTAATTGCTTATTAAACCCAGTGTTGTTTCCACGCCGCACACAAAATGTGTGCAGGACATGTGTCAGTTGAAGCGGCTAATCAAAGTAATTACTTCAAAACCTACCAGCCTAATCACCTCAAATCTGCCAACACTTCTTTAACCCTGCTTGCCTTCCGCATGGGAAGCTCTCTCTAAATAAAGGCCAGAGTCGCGCACTCTATAATAAACGATGAGAATTAAAACCTTTTCTCGTAAAAGCAGATAATCCGTCTTTATCAAATTCATGCCACTGTTCCGTTTCATTTCCTTCCAAGTCGTATTCACTCCACTTCCCCACCCTCACATAGAACGAGCTCTTTCTGACTTCCTCAGCTTTCTAAAACGATTATGCTTTTTGAAACAGACTCCTCTGATGAAGTTAATTGCTTTTGCATTTCATCCTGTGAAAGGCTAGAATGATAATGAATGAATGCTCGCCCCGAATTCCAGCAAAGACAGTCAGAATTATTAAGCAGACGGATTGCTTGTTTTTCAGCAAAAGTCAAGGAACCGGAAAGCTGTTAAGTTGTTTTCATTATCCAAGTATTTTTGCATCCATAGTTGATGTATTGGTGCTCTTTATCTCAGCCCTTGGGAAAAGGCTTGAACTTCCTTTTAGTTTAGATTAATGCACTATTAAGATTCTTTGTTTCCTAACAACACAGCTGTTTCAGGCCCTGTTGTGTTCAGCATGTGACAAAACGGGTTAATTACCATTTGTTGTAGATGAATGTGGCACAAACTAAGGCTGATTTGCTGTCAGAATAGTGCCCTCGTCCTCTTACCCACTGATTTTGAAGGAGAGATTGGATGTATTTCAATCACTAGTCTGTTCTTTGTTCTATAGTCTGTGGTCATTGTTCTCACTGGGTGGAGTTTGGAATGTTAGGCTGGTTTTAAACTTTCACAACTGCAGGGAGACATTACGTTACGCAGCTCAAAAATAATCAAAGTTGCGTACAACACTATTTATTATTCCACTAATCATCAAGATTAGAAGGTAGGATTTGTCAAATACTATGAAGTCCTTTGTGATGTGATTCATATATGTAGATCAATATATACACACATTCTAATTGTTTAATTAATTAATATGATCTAAAATTATTATATAATATAATATTTTATGTGGAACATTATCAGCATTTTAATACACTGTTTCAAGAAACCAATTTCACAGCTGAGGTGGCAGCAGCTGTTTCAACAGAGTGCCAGACGAGATGCAGGAGACTTTCTATTATGCAGTTAAAAAGTGATACTTAGTTTTATGTAAGATTCAAGCAAGTAAGGATGTTCTCATGTAAACCAACCCTGAGTTCTTTCATATTACAATAATATTCAATTTAGTATGTGCTCATTTTGGGAAAAATGCCATTTCTTGCTTTTTTGTCTAGATTAGTCTGTAAATAGTTTCTCCAGTCATTTGTTTACATGTTTTCATAAGTCAAATCAGGGTCAAATCTGAACTGATGTGTGATGCGTTTAAGATGAGTACCTCTAAATCTGCCCGCGCTGTTTGAAGTCGTTTGATTATGTTTTAGTGTAAATGTCACAGTTCAGAGTTCTAACCTACATGAGAAAGCATGTCCATGTATGTTATACAGATGCTTTACTGCTTTACTTCAGATATGACCGATAGTGAGGGAGTAATCTGTCTCTGCTGGGTTCAGTCCGGCTCACTAACCCCTCTCCATATATCGCCAATCAGTCTTACAGGCACCCGGCGGTCGCTTAATACCTGCTGGAGCTGGTTGGGATAAAGAAAGCTTTTAACCAGGATCATAGGCAGGTTTGGAGAGATGGAGAAGTGTAGGAGTGTTGAATAAACACACACTCTCAGGGCTTCGCCTGAGATTGGCCTGAGCACCCTGTAACCTCTCTGTCTCTGGATCCGGCTCATTTCTCTTCGTATCTCCCACCCCATTTATCTTTGGCCCATGCTATTCCTCATGTCTTTCCCTCTCCGTTTTTGTTTTGCTTCTTGCATCGGTGTTAAGCCTACATGTAAGAGAGCAATAGCTGAAAATAAGTGATACAGAAATACATTATTTACACAGGCATCAGTTTAGTTTGAAAAGTGCTGGGACAGCTCATCATTCCTGTTGTGGTGGGGATAAGTCCCTACTGTCCCCAGTGAAATGAAGCCAGTGGCTATTAATCGGCAGCACCATTTGTAAGGTTTAATATTTTAGCACACCATTTTGATGTTGTTTTACTCCAAAAGAGGTGTGAAAATAAATCTCCAGGACAAGCTGATGCTGAGAACTAAGTTTGCAAAATGAGCTACTAGTCCTGACTCGATTTGCCTGGATAGTTGGTTTAACACCGACGACTAGAATATTCCAGTAAGTAGCATTAGTAATGCAACAAAACAAGCTTTAGTACGAGTGTCGATACCTCATTCTGACATTTACCAACTTACAATGTGAGCCGGGCACCCTCAGGACACAACATTTGTTGGCGTGGAGGTAAATCTAGCGTTAGTGACCGTTCCAATGACCATGTTTTCGTTTTCATCGGGTTAGCTTAGAAAGCTAAGTCAGAACTGCATGTGTTGTACGTGACTACGCTGTCCTCTGTTTTAAGAAAGTCCTCCCTTTGTAACCTTTCTTTTACTTTTGCTGAATGCACTCATTGCCACAGCCCTCTTTAGTTCCACAATGTGGAACAACTGTTTTACTGCAATGTTAAGTGTAGTTTTGTTTTTGTGTGCTGTTCTGAATATTTGAGCTCTTTTCCTAGCGTGAGGTTTATGAAAGCGTGGTGTACATGTCATGAGTACTTGCAGTTTCATTTCTATTATAAGCATTAAAACTATACGAGAAGTCATTAATCATTTCCATTCATTGTTGCAGATCAATACACACATTGTGGCTCGTATATGCAAGCTGAAAAATGTGGTGTGTCGTAGAATTTAATATGAATTGTGTCATATCTGGCACATGCCCGTCCCTGAAAAACTATCGTGAAAATCTGTAATTGGACACAGAAGAGACTGGCTTGGCTCAAGGCTCACTCGTTTTTTTTTAATCACTACATGGCTTTGTAAGGGACTCCTAGGGTTCCGATGATGTACATATCACAGCTGCTGTTACCCTAGTTAGCTCTAATCATCCACAGACTAATATTATTCCCCACTGCCCCTGTGAATGTAATGCATAATCATCTCTTGTAAGTGCTGAAGTAAGTCTTTTATACGTGATATCTCCTTCTCTTCCCTCCTCACTGAACTGCACTGCATCTCATTGCTTTAATGTAGCCGTTCGTTAGCGGGCTGCTGGTCGTGTCTCCTCTTTAATACGGAGCCGCGAGCCAGCCACACGTCTTCACCCCCCTGAATGAGAAAAGTTCCGAGTCTTCAGAGAGAGGCAGAGCGAGCAGTGTTGTAGATGGCTTAATTCTGTGGAGTGCAGATGACATGTCTTTTCATCTCTCTTGAGTTATCTTCTCTTTTTTTCTCATTTTTTTCCATCTCTATCTTCGTTCCTTTCTTTACTTTCTCTCTCTCTCTCTCTCTCTCTCTCTCTCTCTCTCTCTCTCTCTCTCTCTCTCTCTCTCTTTCTCTCTCTCTGTCTTTCTGAGGTTTCTGTGCTTTATGACAGTGAGGTTAAAGGTTTAAAGACACAAAGAACCTAATCGCCAAACCAGGATGACGAGAGAGAGAGAGACAGAGAGGCAGAATGGGAGGCTGCTGGACTATTTGAGTGATAGAGAGAAAAGAGATGGATAGAGAAAGCAGTGAAATGTAGACAAGGAGGAAGGAAGAGGCAGTGTAGTAAAGACGTGAGTGAGATGAGAGGAGAAGAGATGATGAAGGCTGAGGGGAAGAGAGAGAGAGAGATTTAGTGCACTCTGTAGAGCTGTATTAGTGGCAGACTCCTCCACAGCTGGAGTGGATGGTGCATTGCTGGAAACAGCTTTTGTCATCCTGAAACAGGACAAAACGAGATGCATTCCATTCCCCTGCTGCCTGCTCCCCATCGCTTTTATACTAGCACACAAAAAGTTGTGTGTGTTTGTTAAATTTTGTGGTTGTCTGTGCTATATGAATTACCGTGTGTGTGTGTGTGTGTGTGTGTGTGTGTGTGTGTGTGTGTGTGTCTAGGGAATTCCACATGTGGAAGCTTTCTCCAGACTACCTGATAGACTTGACATTGTTGTTTAGAGTCAACACAAAGAATGATAATGGAAATTCAACATCCCTTTGACTTGTTTATAGATCAGCTATTAGAAGCCGATGCTTGCTATTGGTCATTTAGGCTGTAAATTACAACCTATCTTAGGCATGTTCATACACACATACACATAAAGGCACATAAACAGTTTGTAAAGTACTGCTCCATCTCAGCAGGGATGGGTAATTATAAACATTACCGATCACAATTGGCCCATATCGACACAATAGACTTTACATATACTTTACAAAATCACCAGAACATAATGAAATGACTTGAAATGCATTGTGTTTTATATGATGTATTTTTAATATAAACACCAAAAGTCTAGGTTATGGCCGTGTAGATGCTTGGTCCTGGTTTATGCTTTTCAGCAAGACTGCTTACATGAAAACCAAGACAAAAACTATCAAACATGGTATTGGAATTATTGCCATTTTAACTATTATGATTATTATCAAATTGTATGCAGTTTTTTGTTAGAAGTGATAATCATCTCATCCTTGATAGGGACTTTGGCTGTTTGAGAAGGATGGCATGGGAGATGTGTGATGGTTTGGGCGTGCGGTGGACCAGTTTTGGACCAGTCTTTCCCACAAAGGGCTGGTGTGGCTGCAAGCTTTCATTCCAACCAAGCAGGAGCTCTAACCAATCCGTTTTTTTTTAAGACCAACTGATTAAACAAGAGGACTGAGCTTGATTTTATTGAAAACCTGCTGCCACACCAGCCGATTGCAGATCAGATTGGTGACCGGTGCTGTGGACAGGGCCTGTGTGTTTTGTCTTGTGGACCGTGGTACTGACAGTGTGTGTGTTTGTGTATGTGTGTGTGAGAGAGAGAGGGAGAGAGAGAGAGAGGGGGAGAGAGAGAGAGAGCTGCTCTGTAGTCAGCAGACTGCAGCACAGCTGAGGTCAAGAGCCGCACTGAGCCTCTCATCACATCATCCACTTACTCACATTCTCCTGCCTTGCCAACACACACAGCACACATGACTGTGCACAAAGTTGTGCTCTTTTGCGTTCCAGTGTTGGTCATCCCGCCAGCCCCTGCTGCTGCTGTCTGTTCCTATGATGACTAACCAGAGCCATGATTCGCTTACTTTTATTCACTTTTGATGTTGCTTTCCTGTTTCTTTGCTCTTTCCCTTGTTATTACTTCCCTCTCCTTGAAATAAAGTTCACGTGAACGTTAACAGGGCTGACATTTACATTTTTACTTCTCCTGTTGTGGTGGAATGCAGTAATCTGATAATGAGATTAGAGATGAAAGCTGATTGAATAATCTCTCTTTCTCTCTCCCTCTCTCTCTTTCTCTGTTCTGCAGGGTCTTTCAGGAGTGAGGGGATTAAGGCCTGTGATGTTCTGCCCGTGCTGAGGGAGAAAGTGGCCTTCGTGTCAGGTGAGCGCATTCTGTAACTGTATAAGAGTTACACTCTTACAGTGATAGCAGAGACCCTTTTTACAGCACTGAAGAAGCGATGCATTTCATTTATTCAGTTCGAATATGCACATCGTTTCCACATCAAGAATTAGATTACATTTACAAAAACAGCAAAAAAAACCAAAAAAAACAAAAAAAAGTTTGAGACCATTGAACTTGAAGATGGGCCAAACTTATATTTCATATGGGATACATATTTAAAGCTAGTATATTCAGTATATACTTTTTATTTAATTTAGGAGAATATAGAACTGGCCTGGGATCAATATGAGGGTTGAAACATCTGTGCCTGTGGTTCAAATGAGTTTGCAACGATTGCCTGTTCTTGATTTTTCTTGACACGGGTAGGGAGTAACAGGGATGAAAGTGTCAACAGTAAATAATTAAACCTGCTCTAATGAAAATATAAATGATTTGATGATGAAGTGATTTACTTCTAACTGCTTATTTCAGAGCCAGTCACTGTTTAGTGCACAGTGGACCACAGGAAACAAAAGATGCGGAAAATGTAAATATACAACAGTCTTGACAAAATGAACCACTTAAACTGCAGGCATGTTCACTTCTTAACCCCGATACGAATAGTAACTGCTGTGGATTATTCAGTTGCTACATGAAACTGACATACAGGCATTTAGGCATAAAGGTTAATTCATAGTAGGTGTGATGTAAATATAGAAAGGCCACGTAAAAAGAAAATCATAGGATGCATTAACAGTGAAATGAAAGCAGGGAATACCAGTGTTTAGTGTTATCACAGTCCTGAAGAATAACAGCTTTAAGAAGAGCAGACTAAACCTAGTGGAGTGTGATATTGCAGTTTGGCCCTCAGTTTGGGTTCCGTGCAGTTTCTCATAGCATACTTTTTCCTTAACTGGATTTAGACACGTACGAGTGACATGACTTCAAAATACTGTATGTGTATATGTGTATTAAAGTATTAACTGATAGTATTATGACTTTGTCTGGGACACAGATGAATGAAATGTCTACCACAGACTGTTTCTACTGTTTAATGATGGACAAAAGTGTTGAAATGAAACATTTAATTGTCCCACCGCTCAAACTGAGTCACAGTACTTAAGAGTGCTTATAGCTTATCCTGGCTGAAATAATGTGCTCAAAAAGCTGTTTTACAGGAAAAGCCTGAGGAGACAGCTATCAGGCAGGAAGTTGCATAGAGCACTTTCACACTGGAAATACAAGCGCTATGCCACCACTTTACACGATTCATTAGGTGACTAACGTTTTGATGACATAGATGACTAACAAAGCTAACAAGACTAATATCATGACTAACACGTTCAGAACGGAATGCATCAGAAAAAGTAGCAGAATAATGACCCAATCAAGTCTCAGGCTAGCCAATTACAGATATTTATTCGCAATTTAGAAGAGGTTTCCAGGTCCCACTGCTGTTTGTGGCTTCCAGTTGTCAGCAGCACTAGATTTCCGTTGCACTTAAAATGCACTGCTAATTTAGAGCAGATGGCCTGTGGGAAATAGATAGCAAAGTAGTAAACTTTTGCAGACATACTGTAAAATTCCAAGCACTTTTTTTTCTTGTGTGGATGCAACACTCTCCCTGTCTCTCCCCCTGTTTCTTGGCCTTCTGCAATGTTTTCCTGTCTTTTTTCCGGTTTCTTGTCTGTGCCGTTGTTTACGTCCTCCCTGTTCCATGTGCCTTTGTTTTTGTTTACCCTGCCATGTGTATGTCCGCCATGTGAGTTTGTTGTCGTTTTGATGCCAGTCTCTGCCCTTGTCCTGCTTTCTCCTCGTCCTCCTCAGTGTTTCCACCTGTGTCTTGTTCCGTCTTCCTAAGCCCAGGTGTTTCCTTTTCCCTTGTTAGTATATATTCCCTTGTGTTTCAGTCTGTGTTTTTTGTTTTTCTCTGTTTTTGCCCCAGTTTTCTTGACTCATGTTTGCTCTGTGTTTTGCCTCTGTGTTGCTCCGCACAGTTTTTGGTCTCTCTATGTCTTTGTTCAGCCCCGGTCCGTCTTATGTTCTGTTTTCATTTTGCTTTGTCTTGTGTTGTTTTCTTTTATTTTATTGGAAGTTATCTACCCATGATGGATCAGTGTTCAGTTTAGTTCTTGTTTAGTATCTTATTTTTGGTTACATGTTAATAAATCTGCATTTGCACCTACATAAGTGTGCATTTGTAAATTTGTGTATGCATGCAAAGGTCCTGCAAATTTATTAGTGTAAGCAACATTTAGAGCTAGCTACAAAGTAATGATAGATATTTAGGACAGCTAAAGAGGCAGGTTGCCCACTTTAGACTTGTACTTTGCCAGTTGAGTAAAATGAGGAACAAACTGACATAAAATGCATCGCTGGTACGTGTGTGTTCATCCATCAGAAGTTGATGGAACACATGGCTTTGCACTGGCAATAATAACTGGAACCTCTCGGGATCTATTAGCACAATTCTGAGTTGTTATGTTTATAAATGCATCTCAGTTCTGCACGTTATGGAGCTTTTATTCTGAATGCTCCAGATTCCTGGATCTTAACTGCTTCTCCTTGTGTTCTTGTTCTGCCTCATTGCGTTAATGAGGAGAGTAAATCAGGCCAGAATGAGCTTTTATAGGAGCAGGGGAAAGAGGATGAGGTCTGTAGGCAGGACAGATTCTCATAAAGAGCTAAACACTATGCAGAACACACTCACATTTACTCTAATACACACAGGGAGAACATTAACATGAAGCAGTCCTTGTTAAGACCTTGAGCAAAGAGAGAGCAGAGTGAATATGTTACAGTGTCTGTGTGTGTGTGTGTGTGTGTGTGTGTGTGTATGTTTGTGGGCTATAGAACCATTCTAATGTGACTTCCAAGGACTTTTACCTTCATACTGGAGTGTTCCCAGCTGTTATGTTTCCCCCTGTATCTACCATGTATCTGAGGAGTGGAGTGGACTTGGACTCAGCTACAAGGCTACTTGGCAGAATGAAATGATGGAAAATTTGACCTGTTGAGGAGGTTGTGTGTGTGTGTGTGTGTGTTTGTGTCTGTGTGTGAATTTGACAGCAGTGGTCAAGGCACTCCCTAAAATGTCAGCGCACATCTGTCAGCAAGATCACTCCCACAACATCCTTTCGTTGCTTTCACTCTCTCAGTCTCAGTCTATCTCTGTCCCTTCAGTTATTCATACATTCCTTCCTCTGCTCTTTTGTCTCTTTTCAGTTACACTCAGTTTAGTTTTCAGTTTAAATACACCAATTACTGTATCTGCACTTATTGGCCATTTGATCAGAAACACCTGCTTTATAAGGGCACTTTACACGTTCACGGTGGCCCAACTGATTCTGCACATTTTTTTATTAATTCAGGCCATTGTCTACCCTGTCCTCCAGTTGATTAAGACCGTTACAGGTCCACTGTAACTAGATATGATTCCGTTGCTGTCCAGTATCTTCTTTTTTCAGTTTTCATTTTTTTATATGACAAGAAAATAGCAGCTACCCTTTACTTTGGGTGATTTTAAATAAAGGAACCCAAAACTGTACCTATAGGTGATCTAGAGGTTGGTAACTGGGCTGGTGGTAACAGGGTTATGGTTTTTAACTCAACCATCAAACCACCTGATCAATGCTAATGTTATAACTGTAGATTTTATTTAAGAAAATACAGACACACTTACAGTCACTGTAGGGTTAAACTGAACATTATTCTGGAAATTCTCCATCACAAGCCATATAAGTGAACCTGGGGACAGATCAGCGATCAGAGAAATCAAAATGATCAAAATCAACAGTAGAGATCATGTAAATCATCTTTAAATGCATTTGTAAAGAATATTTTTGGTTGCTTTAACATATTGTGGAAATTTATTTTCTTAAGGTCTATGCATAATTTAGTTTGTCCTAATGTAAGGTACACAAATTGCTCTATTTAAGTAGAATGACCCGTTTACTTTTCATAACCACTGTATGATCCTTTACATTAACCATTAAAAGTTAAGAATGTCTTTGTGTTCTCTTGTAAAGTTAGCATTTTGGAAATGGATGTTTTTTATTTGGATAGTGATGATTTGAACAGCAGATGATGTGAACACAGAAGTGACAGCGGTAATGACGATAATGACAATGCCTGTGACGCTGGCAGTAAATCAGGCACAGCTGTGTCCAGCCAGCATGGATTTGTGGTCAGAAATTGTGAGTGGAAAAGATCAGTCTGTAACTATACACCTACAAAATGTACCAACAAGGTAGCTGTGTGTAATAAAGTGGCCAGTAAACAGTTCACAGTGATACACTTACACCAGAACACACACTAAGCCATATGAAAAAAAGACAGTTTAACTGTACTTAGGAAAGTTGGGTTTTGTGTTTCTCTTTTCAGGTGGTCGTGATAAGAGAGGAGGGCCAATTCTGACATTTCCAGCGAGGAGTAACCATGACAGAATAAAGCAAGAGGACCTGAGGAAACTTGTCACGTACCTGTCTACTGTTCCCAGGTCAGCAGCAAAACACACCCCATTAATATCCCTACATCCAATTACATCCCAAACTTGTCAATTACATATACACTATATGGCCAACAGTAAAGTTAAAAGAGCATTTGTGAGTTGGACAAGAAGGCCTGGTTCACAATCTGTAGTCCAGTTCATCCCAAAAGTATTTATTTGGGTTGAGGTCTGGGCTCTGTGTGAACCACTGGTGTTGTTCCTCACCAAACTCATCAAACCATGTCTTTATCGACCTGGAACAAGAAAGAGCCCTTTGCAAACTGTTATTAAAAGTTGGAAGCATATGATTCTATAAAATTGATTAGTATGCTGTTAATATTGCATAAAAGGCCGAGCGCAAACCCTAAAAAAACAGCTCCAGCCCATTATCTTGTCTCTACAAAATTTAACTGTTGGCACTGAGCATTCAGTTATGAAGCGTTCTCCTGGCACGCACAACTCCAGAGAGTAGATTTCCACAAGCTTCCATTGGTGGCATGCTTACACCATTCCAGCAGGACTTGGCATCACCCATATGATCTGAGGCTTGTGTGCACCTGCTCGGCCGCGGAAAGCCTTTTAATGAGGCCCTTCGTTTCAGGATTCTGCAGTCAGGATACTCACTACAGTCGTCAGTCTTGCTCTGTGAATCTGAGTGGTCTGCAGCTTTGTGTCTGAGGTGCTAGATGCTTCCAATTCACAATATTATCCTTAACAGTTAGCTGGAGCAGATCCACAAACTCACTTGTTGCAAAGATTTCACAAACTCACTTGTTGCGAAGATGGCATCCTACGACCGTGCCAGATGATGCTATTCACTTGTGGCACAATTTAGCAAAAAAAACTAGAGCTGGAAGCACATTGTCACGTTTTTGCATTGCAGTAATGCAATTTTCTGATGCATTGTTACACCCCTTCCTGGAATGGGTGTGGTTTAAACACCTCAACTCAATTATAAGGAAGGGTGTCCACATACTTTTGGCCATATGTAGTGAACATCAAATATCACTAATCAGTCCAGTGAGTCCAGGGTAAATTCTATCAGCCTTTGTATATTCAGTATCTTACTTAATGATAAAACAGCTTGAAACCGAAATTCAATTCTGTGTTAAAATTCCCTGTATTTTCTTGATTTGGCCCTTTGAATTAGGTTTCAACACATTTAAATACAAAATTAACCTGTTTGCTTCAAATGGTCTTGTGTGCACATTCGCTTTCTTATACTTTCTTAAGTGGCTAGGATTGAATAATCCCCAGATCATATTTACAATAGCACTAGTATTTTTTCTGTAAGATACAGCATGCAGTACATCTGCGTTGGTCTCTTCTGCCTGTCGTTGCTCTCCTCTGCCGTGGCAGAAGAACTTGTCGTTG
Organism: Alestes dentex; assembly: GCA_037576975.1. NCBI lineage: Eukaryota > Metazoa > Chordata > Actinopteri > Characiformes > Alestidae > Alestes > Alestes dentex. Next base: position 14,662,619 of record JBBIGA010000002.1, read on the forward strand.
ATGCTGTAGTTAAGAAAATTGTTTCTTTTCCTCTCTGCCCTTGCTTGTGTCCATTTTTACCTGCGTCGCTATTCATTTCTTATTGTAGCTCATGGGTATTTCCCCTGTACAGCCTAGAAAAACTAAGCTATGTGTAACTATGAGGGGTGCAGGGCTGACTGTGTGTGTATTCGTTTTTGTTTTCTCACGCCATATGTTAGCTCTGCCAACTGGTAATAAGAGTAAAGAGAATGGCCTTGTTTGTGGTAACTGATCTGGGAAAGCACATGCGTTTCAGTTGAATCCCTAAACGAGACGCCCTGCTGCCCACCATGACCCCGTTCTCCCTTCAGCACCATTACTGTGCTCCCCACAGACCTGCTTCACCAGTGATTTACAACCAGCACTGCTGGACAGCTGGTGTCCTTCCACACAACTGTCTGCATGCCTGCTTTAGGCCATCTACATATCAGATCACATGTTTCACTGATGTAGTATAGGCTGTTGCTGTGCCGCACGCAATGGTTAAAGATTACAATCGAGGACAGCATGTAGTGTATTTACATTAGGCATGACTGAGGTGACTGCTGGCCTATTTTGTGAGGGAAAACAGTGTAGGAACTTTACAGCAGCAAAAATATTCATGTTTTAGTTGGCGTCAAATGCTCTTTGTCAGTGTGTCAGCATGATTTTATCGTGAATGTGTGTATGTGTGTGTGTACCTTTGGGTTCAACTTCTCACCTTTAAACTGTCAGGCCTGATCGTACATCAAGATGACGAAGTCATTAATTGTGAATATGGATGTTCTGTGTGTGTGTGTGTGTGTGTGTGTGTGTGTGTGAGTGTGTGTGTGTGTTTGTGTTTGTATGTGTACATTTTCAGAACAGAAAAGTTATTTCTACTTTGTAGAAAACCTAGTACCACACGGCAAAAACAACTGCTTAAAATTTTTACACACACATTGCATATATATATGTGTGTGTATGTGTGTGTATGTGTGTGTGTATGTGTGTGTGTGTGTGCACGCATGTGTGTGTGTATGTGTGTGTGTGTGTGTGTGTGTGTGTGCGCGTGTGTGTGTATTTGTGTGTGTGTGTGTATGTGTGTGTGTGTGCATGTGCATGTGTGTGTATTGCCTTGACATTGTAAAAAAACAATGTGACTGAGTGGTGTGACTGTGTGTGTGTGTATGTGTGTGTGTGTGTGTGTGTGTGTGTGTGTGTGTGTGTGTGTGTGTGTGTGTGTGTGTGTG
>JBBIGA010000002.1:14671068-14681068 GCA_037576975.1 Alestes dentex
GTCTCTCTCACCCTCTCTCTCTCTCTTTCTCTCTCTCTCTCTCTCTCTCTCTCTCTCTCTCTCTCTCTCTCTCTCTCTCCCTCTTTCTCTCTCCACCCCTTCATTCTTTTCAGTAGTTGAGTGGTGCACCTGCTCTTAGACTTTGTAGCACTGTTTATTCCGAGCTATTTCTTGGCACATTTTGTGTTTAAAAAGAGGAGTCTTTTGCATTGCTCAGCACTGCTGAAATTAAGGTCTTTCAGCGTAATCCCAGCAAAGGCTACACATATCTCCACCGCTCCAGATCAAAGACAGTAATAAAGGCGAGCAGAGTGGCCCCAGACTTCCATGTGTGTTTCTCTTTAAGAGTGTGGGCTCTGGGATGACCTCACTTTGGCTCTTTCTTTCTCTCTGATTGCCGCATGTTTGATCTCCACCACACTGGGTTGGAGATAATTCTCTTGACATAAGGTGGATGCCCTCAGGGTTGGTCAGAGGAGCTGGTTTGAAGCCTTCCTCTATGGCAAAAGATTTTCAATAAAGATGTGATGGTGGGGAAATAGTCTGGCAGGCAGGGAGGCCGGCCCACATGCCTGAGGGAAAGAGGGTTTTGTTCTGATGATTAATTTTAGAGGACAATATGTGTGTGTGTTTTTTTTTTTTTTAACACCAAATCAATCAAGAGATGCCTTTTAAGATAAGCACGCTTTGTTTATTCTGAACGGAACAAAGCTGAAAGTCATTTGCCTGTTATTGTGCCAGGCCTCACTGTATGGCAGGGCCAAGTGCAAATCAGTCACTGGAATAATTAATGCTCTGGCCCATGCCTCAGCTTAGTCTATAAGACTGAATTGTTGAGGCAGTTTCTTTAACAGAGAGGTGGAGTGGCTATAAAGTAGACTGTTTATCGTGTCTTGTTCTGCATGTGACAATTACTAGTAGCTGTAACCTTTAATTCAGTATGTATTTTTGACACATGTCAGTGTTCTGAAGGGCAAAATGTCTCTGTTTCTGTCTGTTGCTTGGTTTTCTCAAAAACACAATGTGTGCTTCAAATTCAGTGTGATTTTTTTTTTCTTGAGAGGATGCCCGTGAAAGCACAGAAAATGTCGGTTCATCCTTTTCTACATCACCTGTGAACGACATCCATGTAGGGAATAGCTGAAAAATGAGATTTATTTCCTCATTATTTCACAAGGAGTAAAGCACAAATGAGTTTATGTACTATTTTGCTTTCATTTTACAGGTGAAAGGAAGGTACAGGCTTGCAGCTGTTCAGTTAAGCATGAACTCTTTTTCAGTGTGCTCTGTCCAAGTTTGACTCACTACTTGTATGTGCGTCACCGCTTTACAAATATCCAATTGCATCATGATGGGAGGAGGGGACAGTGAGTGTTATTTTTTAACTGGAACACAGACTCTCTCAGTCACCCTCAGTGAGCTCGGGAAGCCATGCAGACTGTGCGAACATAATTTGCCCTGTCACAATTACTCGATTATAGTCAACTGGAAAAAGAAATTGATTGAACTTTACATTCGCTATGAATTAAGTTAATGATTACTTCGTTCAAATGACAGGTAATTATGAAAATCTGTGTATCAAATTTTCCACACCACGGAGCCCAAATCACTTTTGTGAGCACCCACACCAGCAGGATCCTACAAAAGTACATACGCCTTCCTTTATGTTGTAAGCAGGTTAGCAGAATGTATCAGAAGTCATGTGGAATAGTTCTCACCTTAAAGTTCAGCCAATCAAAGATTTTGTTTTTCAGATTTCAAAGATTACAACTGATTTGTAAACTGCTTTGTCGTTTTTATTGGGTTTGAAAAGGGAATTTTTCCGGATTGCAGTGGTTTCTGAGAAAGTTTTTCTGCTATAACTTTGTAGTTTCTTAGTAGTCACAGCTTTCAAATTCATGACAAGTGAAAGACACCTGTGCGTGGGATGTATGAGGCAGCAAGTACACATTCAGTTCTTGAAGTTGGTGTGCTGGAAGCAGGAAAAATGGGCATGGTGGATCATGTTTTCGCTGAATGGTGTATGTGTCATTGACCATAGCAATAAAATCACCTGCCTAATATTGTGTTGGTCTGCATCGTGAACAAGGTGTTACTATGTTGTTGCAATTAATAATGTGTAAAAACGAGTGGGTATAATTAGTCTTGAGTTATTTCAACCTCCTGTTTTTTAACCCTGTCTCTTTGTTTGTACAGCAAAAAAGAGAGTGTGTGGACCATTCTACTCATTTTGCGCTAATGTTTCTCCTCTTTGTAGATGTTTGACTGGATCAGCCACAATAAGGAGCTGTTTCTTCAGAGCCACACTGAGATTGGAGTGAGCTACCAGCATGCGGTGGACCTGCAAACCCAGCACAATCACTTCGCCATGAACTCCATGGTATGCAGCTCTTATAGATAACTGAATCTCTAACAAAGTGCAAAAATATTGCATTATTACACCGATCAAAGAAAATGGTTAAGAGAGGAGTTGAAAGCTTTTTATTAATTGCATGAGTTATCCTATTTATTTTTTTCTGTTACAAATATGCAAAACATCTTTTCTCTAAGCATTGCATACCCGTGTTAATGCACATGTTCGTATATGAGTTTGTGAGTTTTAGGTTTTTGTTTGTTTATTATTTGGGTGTGATGGTCTATACTGCTCTTGTGGAAATGGTTCATATTCTCTCTGCCATCTCTCTCTCTCTCACTATATATATATATATATATATATATATATATATGGAGAGAGATAGAGAGAGAGAGAGAGAGAGAGAGAGTGAGAGAGAGAGAGAGAAAACACACTGATTTGGTGAATCTGTGTGCACATATGTATATTGAGATCTTGTCCTGATGCAAATGCAGCTGATCTCTTTCTTTTTTTTTACTATCAATGGTGGACTGCATAGAATCGATTCTATCTCATTAGTATCAGTCATATTCAAAAGAAGTGCTTTGACCAGAGCCTTGACCAAGAATTTGTTTCCAGCAGCTTCGGTCTCATAATTGTACTTTGTTGACCTCATAAAGTAACTAGATGTGCCACATTGTGGTGTATAACATGACCACAACAGAAGAATGAGTACGATTTTATGATGCAATGTGTTTTTGTGTTTTAGTTAATGTGTTACTGTGAGTGTGGTGTTTGTGGTAATAACAGACTTTGAAGTTTGTTATTTTTGTACTCCTAGAGGAAACTTAAAATATGCACATGTTACACAAGGATTAATGACTAAATTAATTTTAAAGATAGACTACACCATGTCAGAGGAACAAAGGAAAACAAGTTGTACCTTGTTGTAGTGGCATCTTATGGGTGATTCATTTGAAACTGGATCAACAGTATCAATATGCCTTTATGAATGAGCCTACACAACACCCTGGCATGTATTGGCTGCTTATGTTGCCGTAATTTTATATTGTTTATGTTATGTTTATGATGTTATTCTTTCCCCCCCCCCCAGAATGCATATGTAAACATAAACCGGATAATGTCTGTGGCATCACGGCTGTCAGAAGCAGGTCACTACGCGTCTCAGCAGATAAAGCAGATCAGTGCCCAGCTGGATCAGGAGTGGAAGAGTTTTGCTGCCGCTCTTGATGAACGCAGCACCATCCTCGCCATGTCTGCTGTCTTCCACCAGAAATCAGAACAAGTACAGCACATTTGACCATGCATGTATTTGGACAGCTGTAAAAGTAAACTGCAAGCCACATTGTACCAAATGTTAATGCAAGTCCAACACTCAGGCTTTAGATAGTAAGACTTTGCATTTAAAAATTCTTGAATATAGGGTGCTGTCAGTAAGCAGTTAGGTGACACAACTGCTTACTTCTGGGTTGGACAGGACACTGCTTCTTCCCTTTGCTGAGTGTCTGTGTGTGTGTGTGTGTGTGTGTGTGTTGTGCTCAGTTCCTCGCGGGTGTGGAGGCCTGGTGTAAGATGTGCAGTGAAGGTGGGCTTCCCTCAGAAATGCAGGATTTGGAGCTAGCCATTCACCACCACCAGACTCTATATGAACAGGTCACTCAGGCCTACACAGAGGTAAGCAGCCGAACTGTCTCTCACAATCTCCCTCTTCTGTTTCTGCATACGGAATGAATCATTGTATAGGCCATTATAATTAGGGCTGACATAGCGCTGAAACCTCTGCACATTGAATATACCCTGTTTTCCAACCAAATCAGTGGTGAACTTTCTTGAGGATGCGTACAACTCTGTTCAGTGGAATAGAATTATTTAGCCTGCCTCTCATAATCCACACAGTCCAGGCGAATGTAAAAATCATAATGCAGGCATTTCTGTTTCCATTGTAATTTCCTTTGTACTCATATGTCGCTCTGTTTTAGATTTAATTTTAATTTTAATTTGGAAAACCAAGCATGATTTTACACCAGAGTGTTTTGGTACAGGGCTGCAGGGGATGTGGTTTGTTGTAGTTAATGTTTAAACAGGTGAAATATGCTGTGTAATGTTTTCTTATGTAGATCTTATTGGAACATGCAGCTTGTAGATACAGCTTTGCTCTGAAACTTCTGCACATTGTGTGTACCCATGTTTTCCAACCGCCACAGAATCAGTGGTGACCTTTTCTAGTTGTACTCTGTCTAAATTATCTTTGTGGCACCCTTTGTGGGTCAGAGTCTATGATCTCCAAGACTAGACTCTCCTCGACAAAGGCTGTTTTTTTTTGTTGTTTTTTCAGTAAGACTTCCCCAGAGAGGTTGATGAGAGGTTAGCGTTTGCAGTAAGCTGCATATTCTAAAGGACACTTTATCCTTTTGTGCCTTATTTAGCGGTGTCTTTAAAAAGAACCTCCCAGAAAAAGATTTAACAGCGTTTGCCCTTATCATGCTGAAGGAGAAAACCAGTCTTTAAAAAATGAACCACCCAGCTGAGAAATCTGATTATGGGTTCTACAAAGTTGATTTGTGTTCTACAAGAAAAAACAAAGAGGAAAATGTGCACAAAAGGAGCTTTAAAATGAATGATGAAGAAGCACGAAACAGATCATTAGTTTTCACACACACACACATGCGTGTTATCTTCATTCCCATGACAGTTCAGATCAGAGCTGCAGACTGAATGTCATGTACTGGAAGACTGGGCTCTGACTCTTCTGCCAGCTTCCCCGAGTAACATTATTTCTCTTTTTTATACATGGCTTAAAGCTCACATACATGAAATGTGTGCAACCAAGAAAATATTACTGAAAAAAAGTATGTATGTATATGTATTAATGCACTCAAATCACTCAACAACCTCTTTTGCACCGTTTCAGATCTGTCCTATTTTAACTTAATCAAAATTTATGAAGATGTTATACCAATATGCAGCCAAGCAGGGATGCATTGTAGCGTAACTTACTAGTATAGCAGTGGCATTTCTGCCTGGACAGAGACTCAAACCCAGGCGTGCTGTATGTGCCAAGTCAGGGTTTTAGTGACTATGCTATCACTTTGAGTGAGTGGAATAAATCAGAAATGCACAACACTAGTGACTACACATGTCGGTATATGTGCTAACTTTAATTATATACCGCAAATCCAAAATGGGTCACGTAATAATATATACATTTTATCTCTGAATAATATATTGGCTGCTGACATAGTGAGCACGCCTAATTATAAGTTAGCTCATCTCTGTGTTTGATTGCTTTGCACTAAATATTCACAGATAGAAGAGGAGAGGAATATTGGGACAAAGCCAATGATTCATTTCGCTTAAAAGTGTTGGACAGGTCTCAAGCTCGTTGACCTGCAAACGTGTTTGAAATTCGAATGTTCTCTGTCCTCACTTTCTGTCATTTGTGTCTTCGTCCTTCATTAATTTGCTCCCTCCCTTGCTGCAGGTGAGCCAAGATGGTAAAGCATTGCTGGATGTTCTGCAGCGGCCGCTGAGTCCCGGTAACTCAGAGTCTCTGACTGCAACAGCAAATTACTCCAAAGCAGTGCACTGCATCCTGGACGTGGTCCATGAGGTCCTCCATCACCACAGACGCCTCGAGAGCATTTGGCAGCATCGCAAAGTGCGTCTGCACCAGAGGCTCCAGCTGTGTGTGTTTCAGCAGGATGTGCAACAGGTAATGGGAAGCACATACTTGTGCACACACACATTCTTACACTTATGCATATACGCTCAAATTAGACACATACAGTCATCTGCTATCATTTGACACCCCCTGGGTCAGATTACATGTTTAGTTGATTTGGAGTACTTTTGTCCACATAGTGTATATCTTTTGATGTTCAAAACAATGTATCCTGTACGTCCAAATAAGTGGAACTGTAAGTATATTTCACCCCCAAGAATTGACTAAATTACCCTCATAGCAGCACCGCAAAAACTACGGAAGTGCAATTTGGCCATCAGTTATGTCTTGTCTTAATTAAGGGGGAACTGATTGGAAGAGTGAAGCATTTCTTTCAGAACTTACTCATGAAGTGAAATAAAAGTCACTTTTAATTGCTTGTATAACCTTTCCCGGAATTGAATGGATTCACCAAATTACTCAAGCTTGCTCACAGGTAAAGTGCTGTAATATATCTATATAGAATAAATCTGTACGGTATATTGAGTGGGGAGATTTGTCATCAGTAAACCGTAAATTTAGAGTTATGCATTTTTTTTTTGCTTTTACACACTGCATTTTTTCCCCATTTAATACTTTCAAGGCTGGATATGGGCCTAGAAGTACAGTTAATATCCCCTGCCTGAGCCCCTGACTCTGTGTGAGTCAAAGGTGGCTGTAAGCCAGATTTTACCCCAAAGACATGCTGGCTTTATCAGTGCAATGAACTCGCAGCCCTGCATTCAGCCTTCTGCCAGAGCGCAGCTGGCTCAGAGTACACTGGAGAAAAATGGTGCTCTGAATTTACGTGATTCAAATGTGTCACACATAAATAACATATATGTTACATCAGCACAACTGCAATATGGAACCGTTTGACACATTTGAATCATGTAAATTCAAAGCATGATTTCTTTTTTTTTTTTTCAGTATTCAGGCCAAATAAACTTCTGAACAAGGTCCAAAAATGCAAAGTTGTCTTACAACCCAAGCCAGGCCAGCCTGAGCCCAAACTTAAAAGAGAGTGGAGCAGACTAAGGGTTTGCTGAATAATTCCTTTATTCGGTCGCACTTTTATCATATTCTTTCCTATTTAGGGCTCTTCAATAACACTCCCCTGAATACTCCTCTCGTAACTTTGTGATATATTTTAGGGCTTTCACACTAAGCTGTAGAGAACAGTGAAAAAGTCTGCGTTCTCTTTAATAGCAGTCTTTTTTTACACTTTATCACTATTTTACACATCATAACACCAGTTAATGAAGCTCTCCCGGCCTGCCCTGATAAGTGCCCGCTCATTACCATCATATCTAAAAGTTAATTATCTGAAACAGTTACCACGATTGACTTCATATGTTAACTTAATTCAGGAATGCTAATGTCTTGTTGACGCAGGTCTCACACAGCTCGTGTCATCTTTTGGCTTCCTTTGCAGCTTGTTGAACTGTGAAATATTTTTTTTAATGTATTTTTAAATCTAATTTTCTACGTGAATATCTGAATGTGATCTAACACAGCCTTCTTACTTACTCGTGGTTTGCTTCTCTCTTTCTCAATTTCGGCAATCTAGAGCATGATCATCCTCTGAAGCTGTTTTCTAAGTGTGTGGTTAAAGGTAGACAAATAAGCAATGGCAGGTATTTAGCCGGAAAAAAACAAAAAAACAAAAAACAGAACAGAAAGGCTCTGACGAGACAGGCGGAGTAGATTCATATGTTAGACAGCGGGAGAGCGCAGGGTCCGGGCGCACACTGAGCCACAGAATACAGTTTCTGTTTTGTACAAACATCAGACCGGGTATTATTTGGATACAGGCTCTTATTATGTGTGTCAGAATCTTTAGAGCCCAGCACTGTGATCAGGATTAGGAAAAATGCCAGGTAACTGAGGGGGGAAACACTTGGTTTGTACACAAACCATGTCTCTGTGTATACAGTCTTCAGTTTGTAGATGGAACACTGAGGCCTACACTCTGCTGGGTCATACACACAAGAGGGTCTGTCCTTTTTCTCAGCACATGGAGTGTGTTTCATTTATAGCATGGTACTAAGTGGCAGTCAAATAAGTAGGATTTAGGTGGCAGTTTTGTGGTAAAAAGGATGTTAACCCCTAAAGTGCAGGGGTAACTACTCTGTATAACTACTCTGATTTATTCCGTAACTACTATGCTTTAGTAAGCTATGTTATGCAGTTATAAGAGTGAGGAATTGAAGTGTGTGCCCACATGTGAGTGCCTTAGATGACCTTAAGGCAAGGGTCATCAATCCTGATCATATAGGTTGTAGGTCCAACACAGTTTGCTGATTTCCCAGCTCAAATTCACCAATTTAACCTGGAAATGAACTTGAAGCACGTATCTTTGATTTAAACTGGAGCAAGTAATTTTAGAGCAGGATAATCTGACCCCTGTTCAGTTTGAATTTTGTCATGCATTTATGTCTGAGTACATTAACACTTACACTTATCCAAACAAAGCACTTTTTGTCCATATCTCTTTTCTTCATGCCCTGGTCCTTCGTGTCCAGAGTAGTGAGATAAGGCCAGAGCTCAGCACTGTATATGTCTCTCTCTCTCTCTGAGCTCTGTGGTCACTACAGTCTTGGGGTGATCAGTAGAACACACAAGTCGTAGTCACCAGTCTGCTCTAGTGCTCGTGGTAACTGAGATAAATGAAGCTTCCAAGTTGTGGGCAGTGGGCTGAGTAGGAAAGGTTCATTCCATTATATTTCAGTCTTGACATATTTTCAGTGTTGTTCACTGTGGGTATATTGGACACAGTGGGGTCTTCATGTATGAGGTGGTTGAAAACCATAGGTTTCATATCTGCAGTAAAGGGACTTGTTTTGCAAATATAAACGTTACAAGCCTCCTCAGCAACATAACCTCAATGCATTACTCAATTTGTGTGGGTTTTTAAGAAATAGCTCAAAATAAATGTGATTTCAGCCAGACAAGCCCCCATCTGTGTGTCTGGTTAAGACCAGAAGATGTCCCCTGGTATTAGATTTTTTTTTTTTCATATAGACAGATGAGGATGACATAGTTCTGTAAAACCCTCATAAAGCCCAAATCCAGCAAGAGACGCGAAGAAAATAATGTAGGATTTTCATAAAAATCTGTCCTTGAGGGCTTGGGTCCTGTTGTAGGCCGAAAACAATTAGCAGGTTCTGCATGCTCACTCTCCTGGTTCCAGTGTTTCCAACTGTCTGCAGATCTACTGGGCTCATTTATTTCAGGCAGGGTTGGGCGCAGTGGTTGTGGAGTGCTTTCCTTGTTTTATTTTTCCTTTTGTGTGTCATACCCAGGGACAGTCTTGTCAACAACTTTTTCCTCAGCTTGTTTGTCTTCATTAGTTCCTGTTCGCTCCGGAAAAAGCGTAATTAGGGCATGTCCAACCATAATCAGGCCGTTGTTACTCATTAACGTTTCTAGGAATTAGGACTTTTACACACTGAGCCACGCTGCCAAAATGCAGATGTTGGTCAGAAGAATTGGATGGAAGTCCGCAAAAGTAGAACACTTCCAAGCCAAACGAGCTGCAACTTGGACTCAAACGGGATGAACATTATCACAAGTGACAACCATCACAAACAGTTTTCGGACGGCTGCACGCTTGAATTTGTGTTTCTTGGGTTTTTTGTTTGCTAATGTTTGTTGAGCTTGAGTGGAGGTTTAGAGCATTAGTCATGAAGACCCTTGGAGTGAGAAGGCTTTTTTCTTGGGCGTCCTTTGTGGACAGGGGTTCCTGTGCTGGGATGCAGTTTGAGCAAGGGCACTGAACTGGTGCTACGAAGTGAATGAAGCCGTATGATTAAACAGCGGGCACCAAGCGCAGTTAAATTTAGTGCTGTGGTTCCTGTTCGTGCGAGTGTGTGACCTGTTTTGAGAACATGCTGTGGATGCTGTAATCAGCTGCGCACAAACAGAAGTCATCACAGCCCCTGCTG
>JBBIGA010000002.1:14682412-14698577 GCA_037576975.1 Alestes dentex
TTGCATGTATATATATTTATTTTATCTCATTTTCATGAAGGGTGCCAGCTCTGAATTTTCCTGAATATATAAATGCATTGCACAATCAATTGTTTGCACATGCTTAAAATGTAGTATATTACATCGACACGATTGCTGTCTTTCAGTTTGCTGCTTTTGGCCAGAACTGTGTTGATGTGAATGTGTCACATATTTGAATCATGTAAATTCAAAGCACTGTTTTGCAGTGTGTGAATGTGTGTGTGTGTGTGTGTGTGTGTGTGTGTGTGTGTGTACTGTATACACTGCACATAATCTCATATATAAAGCAGAATAAACAAACTCTTGGGAATGCAGATTCCTTCAGTTCAACTGAAATTGTTTATCTGGAGCTTGTGCACTTTACAGCCCACCCGGATGAGCTCATTCCTATGGAGTCTCATCTTTTCGTCATGCAATACTATGTTCATATATCTCTCTCTTTCTTTCTTTCTCTCTCTCTCTCTCACACACACACACAGGGGTTAGTCTCAGGTCTCTGAACTCTTGTCTCCCTCTCTTTTTCTGCTATTTATAAACAGAGTTTCTCTGCAGAGTTTTACTCTCTGAGAAGTGAGTGACAGAGCACATGAATAGAGCTGCAGTTATGATGGTGTAGTCATGCCGTGGTTTATGTTAGCCCAGACTGTGTATAGTATGAGTAAAATCAAAGCAGCGTTCCTGTAACTGCTCTCTAATGCAGCTGCTGATGAAGTGGCTTCTCTGTGTAGTTTGACAGAGAGACAATGGTGACGGATCGTTCCCTCGGTGGCAGAGAGAGGGGGCGAGTACGGGCCCTGAGCAGGAGATTGCGTGTATGAGTGTGTGTGTTTTAAAGAGGCATCAGTTTGAGCTAAAAAAGAAGAAAACAAAATAAACAAGCAAAATACTTTTGCATTTCTTTCATTTATGTCTAATGAAAAACATTGGAGCGCTGTTGCTGCACACCGAGAAGGTCCTGGGTTCGACTCCCGAGTTGGGCGCAGGGTCTTTCTGTGTGGAGTTTGCATGTTCTCCCCGTGACCGCGTGGGTTTCCTCTGGGAGCTCCGCTGCATGCATTGGGGATAGGTCAGTTGAACACACAAATTCGCTAAGCATTCATACAAAGGATAGCGTCATTATCAAGCAAAAATAGAATTTGAATGTGAAATACTATACATGCATGAAGTCTGCCAAACCTCATTCTGTTTTTCCTGCTAGAGAAAACCAGCATCCAAATCTGGGACCAAACAGGGGGAAAATTCAGATACTCACACGTGAAAAAAGCCCACTGTTTCTGGCTGTTGTAGTGTGCTGAGGACTTGTTTAGGAACCACTGGTATACCACAAACAGACGTCTGAAGAATATGTCTCCTCTTTTGTCTTCGAAGGTGATGGATTGGATCGAGAACCATGGTGAGGCCTTTTTGAGCAAACACACCGGAGTGGGCAAATCTCTGCACAGAGCGAGGGCCCTGCAGAAACGCCATGATGACTTTGAAGAGGTGGCCCAGGTAAGAACACACAACGTCGAATTCTTTTACACCGAAGCAGCTTCCGTACCAATAACCCCTGTGTGCCATAGCTTATGGCAGTGAAAAAATCACGTGGTGAGAGAGCATCACAATTACTCTGTTAACACAAGCAGCATGTTCTCTGCGTCTGCTACAGCCCCCAACCGGCACCCTAAGAACCAAAGCTCTACAGTAAATTCCACGCTTAGCGGTAGCTCATACAATACAGAGTAATCCATCTACTCTGATCAGTCTCTCTATATAGATGACGCATAGTGAAATGTGTAACATTGTATAATAGCTGTATAATGGTGTAGAATCCATCATATCAAATCTATTCATATGAATAAGAATCAATAAGACAGATGGGTAGCAAGCTGTGTTCCTACTGTGTAGTGAGAGCCAATATTTTAAGTGGCAGAGCTGTACTGTAAGAGCAAAACCAATTTTTCCGGGAGCCCTAACTGCATTGTTTAAGCTTCCTTATTATTTAAGGCCTCATGCGTGTGAAATTAGCACCGCATGACAAGCCAATACACAATTCCTAAGTGGGGTGCTTGGGAAATAAAAGTATTTTATGGGACACTTTCTTCCAAACAACCGCTCAAATCTTTAACAGACTACAGCTAAGTGAGCAGAGACGCTGTAAGATCATTAGAGAAGGATTTTTACTGTCTGTTCTTGTGCATTGTGGTCTACCTCGGAGTTATCTGTTTTTTATACCACATAAAGCCTTGCTTAGCGAGTTAAATCGAGTTCCTTTCCAAAGAGTCTCGTTTCTATTGTTGTGCATCATAGCATTACTTGTGTTCTTATCAAATGCGTTCCACCGCTGGCTAACTTTTTCTGGTGTTTAACAGTTCGCTTATTACTCTGAGTGACTGTGAATGCAGCTCACAAAACACCCAAGTTTTATCACCTATAATAGGTACTTGCAAGAGGTTACTGGGTGTCAGAACCAAGGGTAAAAGTGTGAAAAGCTGTCTTTTTTTTTTTCAACTTAAATACTTGGGTAAAAATGACTCATTTCGAGTTGGGTTTTATAGCTCTTGGCAGACAAATCCTGGTCTACAGCCTGTCGTGGTTGGCCTCAGTGAGATGGAGGCCATTCACATAAGTCTAGCAACTGAGACATGCTGGAAAGGGTCCACATTTATCCACAATATAAACCCCGTCTTCTTCCTCCTTCTCACTCAACAATGCTGCTGTAAAAGCAAATGGACCGTTTATACTGATGTAGTTCCATTGAAAGTGATTCTACTAATACAAGAGGGATCGTTATAGTATATTAAATACATTCATCTTATTACTCATTTGACTAAAATAACATTTGACCTTTTCCTTTTATATGCATAGTATTTTTAATAGTATGCAATTTCACAGGAGTGGGCAGTCCTTCTCTAAAAGGGCCATACAGCTGTATATTCCCTTTAGAGCTGATGGAGCGCTGGAACCAGCCGTTTCTACCAGCACTGATGTCCTTTATGACCTGAATCAGGTGGCTTTATGCACTGCTGGAGTAAATGTCTGTATACATTTCATTGCTCTGGGGAAAAGGGCTGACATAGATGCTGTCATACACTGAACCGTAGTACACGTGAGTGTATTTTTAGGTATGATTAATGCTAACACCAGTGATTAGTGCAGTGTTATAAAGCTTGAAAGCTGTGTAATCCTGGCATCATTTCATTGCCCTTTTTTTATAGCTTATTTGCACAATTTAGGTCAGATGTTTGATTTTGCTCTGTAGGAAGAGATCTTAAAGCTTTGCGGGAGAAGTGTAAACTGCAGTCTTTTTTACTGTTTAAATAAATGATTGCTTGGTGATTGGGGTAATAAATTAAAAAAATGATCGCGTGCATATTTGAATTCCAAATTGCACGAGCTGATTTAAATAGGGAGTGCGAATTTTTGTACGTACCAATGCGGATAAAACATGTTTTTAGAATTAATCAGACAAAGCCTCATTTTTTTCTTGGCTGTTTTTCGAAACACACTTTTAATGAATTAGTCCTTCAAGAAACGTTCTTCAAGAAATCTACAGGTAAAGGTTTAAGGCATTCGATTTAATGAGGTTGTACATAAATTCCATAAATCTGGTTTTACCCCACTGCCATGGTGTATACTGAGGATTAACCATTTCACAAAAGAGAAGATTAGAATCACAATACACTGAGCCGTATCTCTTTTTCAAATACAGTCTAATGCCTCCGTGGATGAAAATCCTGTAAGTAGGCAGGGAGGCACAAAAGCTCCAGCTTACTGTCTGGTCATTGGTCTAAGACACTAAAGGCTGTGTCTTAAGCAAAGGGGATTTGTTTTGGCTCAGCTATTGTTAATAACCAGTCAGACACAGGCGGCCTTTGTTTCTTTGGTTATCAGTTTCACAGCAGTGTTTGCAGACCCTCGGACACCGACAAGAGCTTATGAACAAATTCAGCCAAAATCAGAACTGACCAAAACAGCTGAATATCTCAGTTTGACATCATAGCTGAATTAATGATGTCATAGATAGTGCCTGCCTGAAGAAAGGATACCTGGAGCTTTTTTGTGAATTAAATTGAAATGACAAAGGCACTTGCAATGGGTTCTATCTAACTATGATGTTATATTTGAAGCACCTTGATTTTCTTGTCACAGTGGCATCTGTCCAGAGGTGGGATTTATTAGGGACAAATTAATAGTCAGTAGTTTAAAAAGAAGTGATGCTGCTTCACATGACTCTGAGGAAGCATGTGCTAGCCTTCACCCTCCGAGTGTTATGTATGTGTAATGTGTAATGTAACATTATACTCTCACAGTGTAGTAAATGACCTTAGTGTAGCTCGCATGGTCTGTGCCAGCAGGTGAATGATGCTTTAATTATCTCATGTTAATTAGCAGACGTGGCAGATGACCACATTAGCATAATGTGTTCAGGTGAGGGGCTGTGTGCCAGTATGATGGGAATCTCCTGTGGAAAATCACAGTTTTCCCCTTACTCCACTAGCTTATGGGTCAGTGGGTCTGTGCTTTTGGCCAGCGTGGCTCCACACGTGCGCATGAGGCGATAATCCCTAGTAGCTGCGGCTTCTCTGACAAGTGTTGTGCAGATCCAAGAGCGAGATAGAGAGGCGACATGTAAAGTGTGTGCCAAGCGGGGATTATCATGGGGAGATTTGCCCTACAGATGGTTCTCCCTCCTAGCTTTACGTGTGAGGGAATTGTTTTTTAGGATCTTCACAGGAGGCGATCATCATGTGCTTTGGGGTGGCAGTGTAAGTGAACCAGGCGAGCAGTGTGGTTGGGAAAGACAGCTGCAGTCGGGACTTTAATGTTTACAGCTGAATCTAGCGGACACAGTGAAATAGTTGTTTCCTGCTTGAGTAGACAGCTGTTTACTGGACAGCTGGTACCTGTTGAAGCCCTAACAATTCTCTCTGTGTTGGTTTCTCCTGGATCAGAACACCTACACTAACGCAGACAAGCTGCTGGAGGCAGCCGAGCAGCTGGCCCAGACGGGCGAATGCGACCCAGAGGAGATCTATAAGGCAGCACGGCATCTGGAGGTCAGGATCCAGGACTTTGTCAGGAGAGTAGAGCAGCGGAAACTACTGCTGGACATGTCTGTGTCTTTCCACACTCACACTAAAGAGGTAAGGGCTTTTTCCTGTGCACATCTGTAGCACATGATCTGTTACCACGAATGGCATTTTCCCTGTACTCAGAACAGAAGATGCCAGAGACCCAGTGGGCAGGATACTTGCCTCAGGACCAAGAGGTCAATGAGTTTGAATCCTACCTTCACCATACCACCACTGGGTTCCTGAGCAAGACCCTTAACCCCAAGTTACTCCAGGGAGACCGTCCCCTGTAGTTAGGGAATGGAAGTCGCTTTGCATGAAAGCGGCTGCTAAATGCCGCAATGTAAATGTAAACTTACAACCTGTTGACTCAGAACAATTAACAGAAGCTTACTAGAAAGTGCTGCAGCACTTGGCTTTTAACATAAATGTGTTTTGAGTCAGCTAATTTTCTATTTAAGTGCTGAAATAGCATAATCGTCTGCAGGAATCAAATCTATGCTGCAGATTCAACAGACAGAGAGTCGTTTTAAAAATGCTGGAGCACTTCAGGGTTTATTCAAGATCACCTTTCGCTAACTGAATCCCAATGTTTACTGAAAATACAAAACTGAGTGCCAAACAGCTCTTTTGCACCTATTTATAGGCATCACAATGGGCTAAGCAGGTATGCTGAGAGCAGAGAATGCTGGGAAATGTGATCTAGAAGTTTTTGCACTTTCTGGGGACCACAGAGATAGGCATACCAGTCATTCACTAGGGATCAGGTTAGATTACTGAGGTATGCAGGGACTCTCTGCGGTGTTTAACACTCCCTCACCAGCACCAGATGTGAGAATGCATGATGAGAGAGAGCGTGTGTTTGTGTGCATCTGTGTGTGAACTGCCTGTCAAAAGTTTGGAGACACCTAGCCTTTCAAAATGTTTTTCGGTACTGTATCATCTTCATCAAAGAACATGCAAATGTTTCTAACAGTGATTGTGTCACCTTAGGATTAAAGTCAGAACTCATCCGTTTTATATGCCATCATGTTAACACCCAGAAGCACTCCAGCCTGTTGAAACCGCCTTTGAACACTGTCAAATGATTATTGAGGCTAAACCTCATCTTTATAGTAAGGAAAACAGGTTGAGGAACATAAAGCTGAGCGCTGCTAAATATACACCAAGTATTAGGAAAGCTTTTTTTTTTTTAGATCAAGATTTAATTCCGTTTTTCCTATTTTAATTGTTACAAATGTGCTGGTTCTACAGAGCTCTAATGATTTACTATAGCCATGGATGTGCTCAGAAACATTTCTTTGATTTTTTTGGGTAGTATTAAAATGAAACCTTAGTAAATATCTGCCTTGAATTAAACTTTTACCTGTATTTTTTTTCTCACTTAATTGAAAAGTAATAGCCAGAACTGCTTTTTTTTTTTTTTCTTTTCTTTTTTAGCAAGTGCTGAGACACGTCATGTAAACTCACTGCTGCTGTAATCTGAACTGATCGGCCAGTCACACAGTCATTAACTCTGATCTTTGTTTTAGACTCTGATTCCATAGCAGCCCCTGCTATTACTCACACAGCCACAGCAAAGTAAATATTTCATAAAGCTGAACAGGCACCATCCATCTCACGCAGAGCGGGCACCATCCGTCTCGTGGAGTCCTCTTGAAGAGAGTTGTCTCACTGGACTGTGTCTGTGCTTGGCTTTTAATGGAGACGTAGTCTGTTGTAGTCCTGCTGATAGATGAGATTTAGGGAGAGTCTCTGGGAGTGTGGTTTTACGAAGATTCTGCTGCTTGTCCGTGAGAATTTAGGGCCACTGGTCTGTTCTCTCTGGAGGATATGGCATACTAAAGCTGGGATTATATGTGTGGGGTGAACCACAGCTCTTACTGGGAGAATACCGTTGAAATGAGTCCAAAGCTGAAACTAATTCCTCTTCTTACTATATATGGTTGTGTTGTATTTGGTAGCGGTGGGTATCACTAGTGGTGGATATCATTGATATGATGTTATTATAGTGCTAACCACAATACAATTCTTTTGTGAATTTTAAAGTTGTGCTAATTGCTGTGATCAAACGTTCATGTATTACAAACCTTAATGTATTACAAACCTTAATGTATTACAAACGTTATTGTATTGATGACGAGTTCAGTCCCTTTATCACATTTAGTTGAAAGCTACTGCAAACATTCTAGTGATGGATTGTCCTAAAACCAATAACATGATTTAGTGTTGGCAGTTTTGCAAAAAGTTGATCAGCTTGCTGTTGGATTTAGCATATGACCTCTATGTTAAACCCCTAACAGTACATTTGACTCTTAGCCTGTAAATTTCCTCCCTGTGTGTGTGTGTGTGTGTGTGTGTGTGTGTGTCAGTTTTTTACCCTCAGGACGATATGAAAACATGAAAAAAAAAGATGTTTGAAAAAAAAAAATGTAGAATGAGTAAAAAGATTTTGTATTTGGTTGTGAGGCTCAGATTGGTGGGAAGCTTGGGTACGAGCCAAGCTGCAGTAATACAGAAGTCAGCCGCAGCACCCCATACAGATAGGAATACAAACTCGTGTGTGCGTGTGTGATTAGAAATGACCTGACACCTCCAGGGACATGCCTATAAAAGCAGGGGTCAGTCAGAGGTAGACATCCAATCTGTGACCACACTCGCAGGGTCAGATGGAAACAGAAGGCCTGGCTGAGTGAAAGCTGTGAGGAAATGGAGCAGTCAGAAACTCAGAGACTCCACTCGTACTGACAAGCTTTGGCAGGTTTGCATGAAGCAGTTCTGAAAACTTGGCCTGCTGAAGCAGAGCAGGCTGGTGCCAAGAAAAGGCCTGCGAGCAGCTCTTGGGTCCATGGTGGGTCTCTGAGGAGGGGGGCGAGTGCCAGCATCGGTGCGGGACCTGCAGCCACTTTACCTGAATGCACTCAACTCACACTGGCTTACTGGAACAGATCTGTGTTCGGAAATGCTGTTATGGGCCCTGCTGGCCCAATAAGGCCTGATATATGCAGCCTCCAGCCAAATCAAATACGTGACTGATGTCCCGGAACATCAGCTTCGATAAATTTTGGAATCTTGGACACTTGACTTGTTTTACTCCTTTTGCTTTCAAATTGTCTTTTGGTGAAGTATGCCATTCCAAAACATATGCATATGTCTAACACATTATTATAGCACAGTATGTGTTTCACATTCGCATAATCCATTTTCCATCTTTGCTGCCTCCTACATCTTTTGTATGATGATGTGGGTTTAGCCTTACACTTCAGAGAAGCAGCACAAGCTACTTTTGGTGCGTATTCAGGAGGAAGCTTATTAGTGTTTTGGAACGACAAGTGGAACCAGGAGTGGAAATACAACCTCTGCAGTGCACTGCAGAGTGTGTGTGTGTGTGTATGTGTGTGTGTGTGTGTGTGTGTGTGTGTGTGTGTGTGTGTGTGTGTGTGTCCATGTACTGATGCATCATAATAGCATTCAATTATTATTTATTATAATACCGTAAAAAGTAAATAAAATTAACTAAGAATAAGATTTGACCAGTTAATAAAATAAAATGAACCCCCCCACCACCACCACCACCAAAAAAATTGGTCAAAGAAGTTTTAAGGTAAACTGTTTTACTGCTTCAAAACATTTGTTGATATTGGACACAGGTAATATTTCATGAATGTTGACAGAATTTTTTCCATTCGGCTTTAGCAGAAAAATAGTTTATCAAAACCTGACATGGTGCAAACATCTAAACTGGAAACTTCTGTAGGAAAAAACGGCCTGCATTTACACATAAATTTAGTGTTGTGACAGATTTCCCTCCTGAAACTCTTACAATAAACACAAACAGAGTTTGAGGGCTGCAGTTAGACTGAGGAGGAAAGGAGTGTTTCGGAAAGGAGCGCTGCATCTCTCAGCACTTACAGAAGGATGCATAGAAAAGGCTTCTACGCCCGTTCTGAAAGGAAAGTGCTCAAACTCTTTTTGAATGCTGTAGACAGACATTATCTTTTGGTTTCTGAAAGAAAGATAAAATAATTACATTAAAAATACAAATAATTCTTTTCAGTATAAGGAAGCCAAAGTGGCTGTACAGGGGGTCATGGGTTACGACAGTCTCGACAAATGACGTTAGCTTCGGACTTACGGACTACGTGGGCGAATTAGTTTGGTTGTGTGCGGCGTAAGAATATGCAGCGTATGAGTGAGGGTGTTTTCCATTTCCTTTTTCTGTGGCTTAGTTGTGTTTTTATGACTTTACAACTGTGTTAGGATAGATAAGTGATTTAGGCTAGGGTGTGTTTCGACTTACACCAAACTTCAGGTCACATCACTGTCGAAGGAACGGATCTGTGTCGTAACTCGAGGACCCCCTGTAAATGTGAAATAAGAGACTTTACTTGCTTCCATTCTCCTCTCAGGATGTGGAATAAATGATGGCATTTGTGATATTTATTTCCACAAGGCTGCCATTTATCCTGGTTAAAGTGATCCAGTTTATATCTTGGGCAATTGCTCATAACTGACATTTGAGATTGCATTGTTGCTTCTGCAAGTACGTCAGTTGGATTGAGAAATCTCCAAACGGCAGTTCCTATCCTGAGACTGCACAGATTGTCCACGAATAGGGTTGCTATGGAGACGGCAGACATGCAGCCGCTAAGCATTACAAATGTGTAAAGCCTTTACAGGAGGAAAGTTTCTGTGCAGAAACCTAAGCAGAAGTGCAGTACGTGCTTGTTTCTTACTGCTGTTCTGTTCTCACTCTGCATCAGTCTGTACCCTCTTCCTAAATTATTATTACACACTAAAATGATCTGTCAGTATTATCGGTATTATCTGCGGTATGTACAGCTCTGGAAAAAAAAAGTAAAATCAGCATCACTGTGAGAACCATTCCATGCTTTATGAGATACTGATTGATGATCACCTGAATCAAATCTTATTTAATGAGGGAAAGTATAAAAAAAAACATTGCCTTAATCAACACCCTCCTCTCGCAGTGAGACCAGTTGGATGGCAAAACACTGCTAGAAGTACGTCAGAGGTAATTATTGCCATTTGGTTTAAGAGTTAAGAGTTTAATTTTCTTTGAATTATTCAAGTTCATTTATTCACTCCATCGTTTCTCGTTTCATCGTTTATTTTGATGTTTATTTTGATGTTTTGATATTTCATTTAAAATTATGCTTTAAAGAACAAAACTTATTTTGGAAATTAGGAGAAATATTGTCAGCAGTTCTTCAAAACTAAGGCAAAGCTCTTCAGTTTAGTACTTACGCCCATAGAAGATAAAACCCGAGAAACTGAACATTTTTACAGTGGTCTCTTAGTGGTGCTGTAAACTGTATATGTGATGATGAGTGGACCAATACAAATGCTCCATAACTACTTGGAATAAAATCTTATTACATTTTGTTTTCTCCTGTAAATGTGCCATTATAATACACCAGCAGTAGTGATGGTGGGCACATAGGTGTGGTGTGATTCAGTGCCGGTTTAGCATGTCTATAAGGCATCAAACAGCAGTGAGCTTACTCCTAGCTTCATGCCAAAAACAAGTCTACAGTGTTGATAATGATCAAAATACCATAAATATTTTGGGCTCAGCTCCCCTAATCAACTTCAGCTTGTTCTTTTTTTTAAGTCTGTGTATTTGTCTGACAAGAGATATGTGGCCTTTTGAAAGCAGAAGAAGGTAATTTCGTGTCTCACTGCACTGCGTGGTAAAGCCTAGGGCTGTGTATAGCGTTTCCAGCTTATTTACTCTCATCTTGATGTGTCAGTCAAGTGCCAAGAAAACAGAGTCACTTAATCACTGGCAACTGCATGTTTTCCTTCTCTGGGCCAAAAATGGGGGCTGTCATTGTGCAGAGCCATGAGATGTTTCGTGTGTTAATGTAGCTGTGTTTTTTCCCTCTGTTTGGAGAGAAAGAGTGAAACTACGTCTCTCTGTGTTCCTTTATAAACATGTTCAGTGTTTTCTCTTATAATTACTGTGGCACTGTTTAGGGAGAACACCTCAGAAATGAGCTTAAGTGCTGATGATGTAGCTTTTTGATTTCAATGTTTGAGTGAGACTGGAAGTCCCAGAGGATTTTGATGGTGAAATTGATGTCAAACAGTGATACAGTACAGTAACCTCCTAACAAACAAGATTTACCCCAGCATGGGCTTTAGAAGTAAGATGGGAATGGCTTAAATAACCCATGAAGCATCTCTTTCTGTCTTTCACACACACACACACACACACACACACACACACACACATGCTCCCATAACTCTCTCGTGTTGTTGTGCTTGTTCGTGTGTGAACAGAAGGATGATCTTTCTTTGTGTGTGTGTTTGTGAGCGTGATGACAGTGACTAGAGTAAAAGCTCATGCGTAATTCTCTTGAAGCCTGGCTGAAGAGTAATGTGCTAATTTCCCTGTTGCTCTCCAGGTGTTCCTGGTGATTCTGTGTTCTCTCCTCCCTGCTCTCTGAAATATTTAAACTCTGATTACTCTTTCACACGGAAATATTTTAGATGGAAGCTGTGTGAGCAAAAGGTTCAAGACATTTAAGGCTGCTTTCTAATAATGGAAAAACAATGTTTGGGCTTGGTTTGCCTGGGTCGTAAAGACGTGTGTGTGTGTGTGTGTGTGTGTGTTGCATTGCATTTATCTCTTTGCAGAGGTAAATGTCTTAAGGATGTTTTCACCACTAGTTCAACTTTTTTTAGGATTAAACTAGAGGATCAGGATGTTCAGATGCTGGTTTAGTGTTACTCCGCTCCAGTAGCACAGCAGTCAGTTTCATGTTATAAATACAGTAACGCTGAACATTTTGTTGCCCTCAAGAAAAAACATTTTAAACAGAAATCTGCTTTCACTTTTGCTAAAGAAACCAAATAATAACTAAATAAGTCAGTATAAAACCTCCAGGCTGCAACAAGTGTGTGTGTGCATTATGGGTTTATTAGTTACTGTGAGTGTATATGTGTGTGTTTGCAGCTGTGGACATGGATGGAGGATCTCCAGAAAGAGCTGCTGGAGGAGGTGTGTTCAGACTCAGTGGATTCTGTACAGGAACTTATCAAGCAGTTCCAGCAGCAGCAGACTGCCACACTGGAGGCCACACTCAATGTTATTAAAGAGGGAGAAGATCTCATTCAGCAACTCAGGTTAAAATCAACACACATACACACACACACACACACACACACACACACACATATGCATACACACATTCCCAGTGTGCACCCTCTTCTTTATTACTTTCTTATTTCTTCTCTTCTCCATCTCATTACCATTCCCTCTTTCTCTCTCCCTCTCTCTTCTACATCTGTCTCTCCTAGTGTCCTAGTGCTCCTACTTTCTCATCTCCTGAGATCATGTGTGTGTGTGTGTGTGTGTGTGTGTGTGTGTGTGTGTTTGCATGTGATTGCGTGTTTATGTATGTGTGTCTGTGTGTGTCTGTGTGTGTGTGTACAGCAGAGAAATCAAGGTCATTATTGTGCTGGCCTATGGGCTCAGTGTTTAAGTATGAATTGAGAACAGGTCCTATAGATTGATCACCCGTTATAATACTGTGTGCGTGTGTGTGTGTGTGTGTGTGAGAGAGAGAGAGAGAGAGAACGCATGTTTGCGTTTGTGTGTGTGAGGTAAAAGTGTGAGAAAAGCCAGTCTGCAGGTTTGAAATGAGGGCACAAGGAGTGACGTCATGATCTCCACAGACACAAATGCAGCCACATCCCAAGAGACACTGCAGGGGGTGTTTATGTGCATTTATTTTTAATAATCAGGACAAAAATGTCCAGTATTGCAAAATCTGAACAACATTTATCTCCTGGGAACCAGAAGAATGGTCCTCACTTTGTACAAGTGCTTTTGATAACATTTTACATTTATACTTTTTTACATTGATAAGTTTTATATGAATTCTTAGGAAATTATTCTTACATATAAATATTATATTTATATACATACATATATATATACATATATACACACACACACACACACACACATATATATATATTTGCGCCCTTAGTTAGGTGAGAAAATGAATGTAGACTCCCAAAATTCGTGGGGGTTACGTTCCAAGAGCACCTACGAATTATGAAAAACAGTAAATTTGTGATGTGGCCACATCACAAGAGTCTAAACCCTGCAAGCATATTTTCTTTAGTATAAGCAGGGTAAATACAGTTATAATTAAATTTAAATTACAGTAATAAAAACATGAGAACACTCAAGATATCTACACGTGGGAAACCTTTGCAGATTTTTTCTTAGAACCTAACTAATAATAACCCCAACCAAATTAGCGGAAACCACAGATATCCTTTTTGCTTTCTTGACTGTAACCCACACGAATTTCAGGGGTTTACTGAATACTTCTTTCATTAACATACATTTCAATGTCTTTTTCTTCTCATTTTGAAGATGCAAGGTTTCATTCCCACAGTGACAAAACACATTTTGTGCCCACACTATCTGAAAACGAACCTGTGTGTTTGTTTTTATTTAGCTAGAATCATCCACCCCCAATAAAAACAGCATCACCTTGCACAATAAAGCCCAACCTCAAGAGAAAGTGAGGGAGAGAGAATGTGCTTAGCTGTGCCTCCTAAGCAAAATCCCCAAAATAACCACAGCCAAGTCTCCTCTGGATGCCACAGACACGGGGCTCACCTTGCCTCACGTACCTCTCACCTTTAATGCATAGCACACACACACATATATACACACACACACATACACACACACTCACACAGTGCCATCGATCCCTGTGGTGACTTCTATTGACCCTCTATCACCTCCTGAGGGAAGGGAGTCCCCACCAACAGCCTCTGCTGCTTCATCCTTTCTAAACCTTGAAAGCTGGCCTGCATTCAAGTGCTCTATAGCAAGTCTGGAAGCTTAAAATGAGCAATCCTGAGCTCCCAAGTGGTGCAGCTGAGTAAATGATGGCGCTATTGTTTGTAGATCACAAGTTCCATCCTCAACAATGTCAAATAATTGTCCTTGTTTTTCTGGGTGGGTAGGATGCTCCCTCCCGCCCCATCCTTCAGCAGTGATGTAACAGAACAGGACATTAACCCTTCAGCATGTAACATCACACAGTTGAGCCGCCTACTTTCCATTAAAACTAGTGTGTCCAATACTGCACAACATGTTCTAACTGTTGAGCAACACTGCAGATTTATGCTGGCGTCTATATTAATATTTATTATTTATACTTTTATACATCTGGCAGTCCATCAATAATTAAATTACGCTAAACTCAGACTGCGTTCGAACAGCTGACACACAACCTGACAGACAGAGCAAGTGCCATGCAGGACACTCAAAAGCACAATACACTGTTTCCAGATGATCAGGCTGGTGATCAGTGTACTGAGTGGTCATACTTTTTATCTAGACACAGTCTACTCAATATGCCAAAGATAAGCATAAAAAGTATTTTTGCACCAGTAAGGTGATTCAAAGCAAAATATAAATAAATGAGGTGTTGCTCAAGACTCTTGTACAGTAGAGTACATAACAATTAAAAGTGTATCTCCATTTTATGTAAGCCTTGGTGTAGCATTAAGTAAATATTAAGCAAAAAGGGTGTGTTTAATGTCCCTGTTTACTTCCTTCACAGCAGAACTGAGATGGAAACACCCACCGGCATTAGTGCGATGTAATGCAACGCAAGTTTACCTTGTGAGGCCTGTAATGTGTTAAATGACCGCAAATCCAAAAGATAAGCATGTTCCTTTATTAAAACATGAAAAAAGGTAGGGGCCCCTCCCCATACATCTGACAGGTGGTGTGTGTACACATACTCTGATGTGTTTTCATTCTTGGATTACGGAGCTTATTTATGTGTGATACTCACCGGGGGGAGCGTCGCCAGGGAACAGCATCTGTAAACACAGTACACAACGCCTCACGGAGCACAGACAGACACACACACACTAGCGTTCACACCCTCTCAGGGGGAGAGAGTTGCTTAAACACTCCAGATCAGGCATCTCTCTCACTTTCTCTCTCTCCCTCTCTCTACACAAACACACAACATGTGGGGAAAGTTGAAGGCCAGGAATCGCAGCACTTCGGGGAATTTACAAATGCAATATTCTAACACACTAGAGACTGTTTTACTACAAGAAAAACACCTTAATGAGGTGAACGGCCTCGTTCACATCAACGCAAAATACACAACTCTGTGCTGGCATTTATGAGGACAAAGAACCGTTACCATATACAGCACTTTGAATAGTTAATTTATGTTTTGTGTATTATTGTATTTTGTATATTTTGCATCTGTGTTATTTTTCGCTGACTGTGTTTATTAAATGAAAGAAAAGGGAACAAACGTTTTACTGTGACAGACTGTAAAGTGTCTAAAGATAAAAGGTGCCTAGATAAAGGTGTTCCAACCTCTCAGCATTCAGCACCACCAGTATACTGATCACCACCGGATCATCTAGAATCATCTGCTCAAGTTTCTTCACTGGTTCAGGCCTGGAGTTAAATGTGCTTTGAATCTGCTTGAGTGATTCATACACAGGTCACTGTGTGTCTTAACAAACAAAACACTGGTCAGGTTCAGGGACTGAACTGAAAAAGTGAACCTTTGAATGTCCTTCAGGAAGCCTGAAGAACTACTCCTCAGGACTCCACTAAAAATACAAGAAAGTCTGACTCTTTGGAAGCAAACTTTGAAGAAATGAGAAGACTTTGGCACACATTACAACTTGTAGGAACTGTTTGTTTAATTTGGAAGTAGCTACACTGCAAAAAAGTTATCTTTGGAAGTGAGATAACTCTACATGTAATATCACCTAATATATAACATTTCTAATTTTTGAGGAACAGACTTTTTATTGGAGATTGTTTTATTGGAGATATACAATAACATATTTGTAAATCATTTGAAGTTTTTGAGGCCATTTATTGCTTGCCATTTATTATCAAATGCAATTGTATTTTATTAGATATCTTGACATGGCAGAACTGACATAGCACACACACCAGCGTCATGTCAGTTTTGCTATTTTATCAGATAGCTTATTATATATATATATATATATATATATATATATATTTTTTTTTTTTTTTTTTTTTT
>JBBIGA010000002.1:14698677-14723841 GCA_037576975.1 Alestes dentex
CACGCACTCACACACACACACTCACACACACACACACACACACACACACTCACACACACACATTCACACACACACACACACACACACACACATACATACTTACACACACACACACATACATACACATACACATACATACACATACATACACACACACACACACACACACTAATACAAACTGTACCCGTTTTGCCACAGAGACTCAGCGATGAGCAGTAATAAGACGCCCCATAACAGCTCTATTGCTCACATTGAGAGTGTACTGCAGCAGCTGGATGAAGCTCAAGGTCAGATGGAGGAGCTCTTCCATGAGAGGAAGATCAAACTGGACATCTTCCTGCAGTTGCGCATATTCGAGCAGTACACCATTGAGGTGAGAAGAACATCCCGACCATGAAAATGTTCCTGATATGATACCAATTGTAAGATTATAAGGTGCTAAAATTCTTTTAGCACCTGACATATGTTGTTCAAAATAGCATCACTTTCTTGAATATATATGGTGCTTATGTACCATCTGGCAAGACAGTATTAGTAATTTACAGTCAGGATATCTGTATCAATCAAATGTATCAGTGAGGTACCTAGTAAATAGTAGCGATTAGACTAGATGCATGTCTTTCTGTTTTTAGGGACCCAAAGAGACAGGATGATTTAAGCAACATGCATAGAAATATTCACTGTTTTTCGTTTAAATTACATAACGAAAATGTAGCGTTAACCTGTTCAGCGCAATTCTGGCAATTCTCTTCTGAGTGTGCTGTGAAATTGTGCATGTTCTGTTTAAGGACTGTCTCTTACAGAAAATGCTGTGATCTGTGTTTTTAAGTCTGGGAGCATCATAGAAAGACATCAAAGATTAAAGAGAAAAGAACGACGTGATCACCAGTCTTTGGTTCAAAGACCAGTCAAATTTAATTTCCTCAATTTTTTTTCAAAGGCGCAGATGACACAGCTTCAGTAAGCGACTTGTTTTAGTAAGCGACTACCTGTACTTGATCTGTTATACAGGACTGTGAAGAAGTCTAGACCCACTCTTCAGTTCTTCCTATTTGGCTTCCAAAGAGCCAGAATTTCTTGTATTTTTTAAGGTCGTATTGAGGAACAGTTCTCTAGGCTTCCTGGAAGACTGTGAAAGGCTCTTATTTTCAGTCCAGTCCCTGAACCTGACCAGTTTGAGCCATACAGTGACCTAAATATGAATCGTTCAAACATAACAAAGCCATCCAACTTAAGTCATGATCCAGAGACTAAACAGGTGCAGATTATTACAGATGATCTGGCCAGTGATTAGTATACTGGTGGTGCTGCATGCTGAGTGGTTGGAAAACCTTCATTTTGACACTTTGTGTCTTTAGATGCTTTGCAGCCTGTCACAGTAAAACATTTCTTTACTCACTCAATATGTCAAAGATACGACAAGTTAATATATGTTTGACAGGCGTATAATAGTATTTCTGTAGCAACGCGATGATTCAATCAAAATATAAAGAAATGAGGGGTCACTCAGGACTTTTGCACAGTACTGTAGAATATGTAGTGGAACAGAACAGGTTTGTGTATGTGCACAATTTAATATTTACCAATTCATACACTCTGTGACCATGTCTGATTACTCAGTTTGATAAGGATGAATATGGATTAAAGAGTAAAGATGAGTTTTTTGCAACTACAGGTCACAGCAGAGCTGGATGCATGGAATGAGGACTTAATGCGGCAGGTGAACGAATTCAGTGCTGAAGAGCCCAGTCTGGTAGAGCAGAGGCTACAGCGCCATGCTGAGAGAAAACTGGCCATGAACAACATGACCTACGAGGTCATCCAGCAGGGCCAGGACCTGCACCAGTACATCATGGAGGTCCAGGCTTCAGGTGAGAGAGAGATAGGGAGTGGGAGAGAGCGAGGACAAGAGACAGACTAAAGGAACGAAGATGAGAGATCTATGGATGGCTGGGTTGATAGAATGTTGTATTGCAATCACTGCATTTGCTCATGTTTACAATCTTGCTATTATTATTCTGTCCAAGTGAACCTTTTACCATTTCAGAAAACAGTTGTTCAGTGGTGGATGCCAGGCTGGTTACTTCACAAATATGCAATTTGTGACTACTGACATATAGTACAACATACATGTGTTAGACACATGGTGTTGGTTTCTTCCTTTCAAAAGGCCTCTGTGGTTGTGTGTTATTCTGTAGTTCTCCACATGGTCAAATTAGAACTAATGGTCCAAGCTAGTTTTGCACATGGGAAAATTAAGTTCTGTCTTTAGAAACTGGCAATTTTGCACTCTGTGGTTTTGTCCGATATACACTTTTCCAGCCTAGTGCCACTGGATTCTCTGAAATTTGAATTCATTGGGTAGTTGAAGCAGGCTAACACATCTGAATGTATATTAAGAATACGGCTACTACTGTGTTTCGATACTGTAAAATAACAAAATTAGCTCCTGGCTTGCTGGTTTGTGTTGTTGCTTGCTGGTTTGCGATGTGAATTCAGTGTGCAAGAGTGTTAGCTTGCTTGTAGCATGTGTGTGTAGAATCGTTTGCATCTCGACTACTTAATGACCTCTCTTGTCTTTTTTAGAGGACCCGGAGTCACTCAGAGAACAAAATGTATTAATATTGGAACATTTTTGCTTCCCGCAGGCTGCAATTGCAGTGATTTTCAAAAACACTGTTAATTCCTCTCGTTGGCAAAACCAGCTTAGTAATACTAATAATGAGGTACAAATTGATTGTCCTCAGAGGCCTGTGGCGTGCTCCTTGAGTGCTAATAGCTCCCTGTTGTGGAGAAACTTCACCTAGCATGGTAAACATAAATGAAAGAGTAAAGGAAAGAGTTAGGTGTGTGAGGTAAGTAACGTCTAAAAGAGTTTACAGCTATAAGCAGTCTTTATCAGAGGAAGGCGAAAGAGAAAGCCAAAAAGAAAAGAGACATAAGAAAAGAAAAGGAGGCATAGACAAACAAAAGGAAAACAGGCAGTGCATGGGTGACTAATCTAGTGTAGCAGCTGATGTTCGGAGAGAGACTAGTCTCAGGCTTATCTCAGCAGCTGTGCTGATCTCCATCTGGGGAGAGGTAAAAATGTTGGGTTAAAGAAGCAAAAGCTTTCCCCTCGCCTTTCTTCATATTCCCTTCATCTCTCTATCTTGATCCCCATCTTCCTAACTCTCCATTGCTCCCCAACAATATCGCCCTCTTCCCCCACCGAATCCTCTTTCCTTTTCTCTGCCTGAATCTCTGTCTCTTAGAGATATTTTTAACATGGGAAACAGGCCTTTTCTCTCTAAATTGCTGACCCATCGCTCACCCCCCTCACTCCCACATATGGGCCTTGGCTCATTAGACTCTTTCTGCCCTGGCTTTGGATAGCCACTCTGCCAAATCGCACTGTGACAATCTCACACCCTCTCCCATCAGTTGGGTGTGTCCTAGCCTGTTCCACCGAACACTCTGGTCACTTCAGTGAAGTTGATTGCGATTGGAATTCAGAATTTAATTACGCTGTTAAACATTTGGTCTGTTGAGATTTCTGTGTGTCCTTCACCAAATTTTGATCATGTGCGTTTCAGCATGTTGGACTCTGGAACATGCATAGCATAGTGTTGTACTGCATTATTAAAGGATGTGCTCCTAGATAATGTGCACATATGTATATAATAGATCATCCACCATGTGGTTTTACTATACTGACCTAAGCACGAAAGAGCAGCATTATTGAAGCTCTACTGCATCCCATAAAGAACGTAGATTTATACTGCCACCCAGTGGTCATGGCATTTCTGTGCATCCCTACACTCAAGCGAAGCAGTTTCGCCGCTACTGATTTATCCTTACATGAACTGATCCATACTTTGCAGTCACTTTGTGCTTCTTGTTACTGCATATTCTGTACATAACACTGAAGTGGTTTTATTCTGTGTGTGTATGTGTGTGTGTGTGTGTGTGTGTGTGTGTGTGTGTGTGTGCGTGTGTGTATGCATAGGCATTGAGTTGACAGGGGAGAAAGAAGTGGATTTGGCCACTCAAGTCCAGGAGCTGCTGGAGTTCCTTCATGAAAAGCAGCATGAACTGGACGTAAGCGCAGAACAGACACAAAAACGACTAGAGCAATGTCTCCAGCTACGCCACCTACAGGCTGAGGTTAAACAGGTAACACAATCACACACGCATGGAAATAAAATGGTATCTATGCCTGTTGTGTTCAGGCATGGGGTAGATAAAAGCGTCTGCTAAATGCCATAAATATAAACGTGTAGTTGTGCAAGAGTTTGCATATACCTGTTCAAATCATAGTTTACAGGCACCACTCTTAAAATTTCCTGCTAACAATAGTGTACACTTTCTATTTACTAAATGTAACATATTTGGGAGAAAAACAGCAAATAAAAAATAGGCCCTAGGTTAGAGACTAAGAGTGTGTTGGAGAGCTTTTCAGTTAAATATGATGTGAGAGTGTTTTGGTGAGCTATAAAGAGGTACAGTGCAGGCCTGCTCCACTCCTCGGTGTCCTCATCCTTAGTGCTCCGTCACAAACACTGTTTGTTTTTAAAAGTGTGGCCACATGAATTAAACATGTTGTTCCTCCACTCAGCTGGTGCTAACTCTTCATCTCCCAGAGCAGCTCCAACTCTAACATGCACGTCAGTAATCCAGGCTCATGACGTTCTGCAATCTTTGTTTATCCCATATCATAGAAAAACAGGATCTCAGTAAGGAAATCTTGCAGATTTGCAAAAGCATTGAAAAAACGGTCTGTAAATTATTGATGTTGTTCCTCTACGGTGGTTTGAGAGGTATAAACAGTACACAAACATTCCACTGACATACACACTTCTGCGTTTCCTCTCTCATACTCTGTAGAGCCTGGATTTGCCACCTACAGAACAAAGCACGTCTTTTGAATGCACAGTTTTAATGACTGGATGGCCATACAGTGGAGGCAGTGTTTGCCTCTTAAAATGAATCACAAAATGCAGCTGCAGCTCCTAATAGCCCCATATACAGGCCCTGCCAAGGTGGACACTTTTTCACGTTTTAATAAAGGTTTAATAAAACATTGGTACCAGGTGCTTCATCTGAATGTAGTCAGCGCAGCAGTGAGAGAGCAGTTTTAGCACTGTCTACATAGCTGCATTAAGAAAAAACATATTATAAGTGTAATATCTCAGTCCATGTATGTGGTTCACCATATACAAGCAGGCCCCTTACAGTTCATTGTACTTTTTATAGAATGAAGTGAAGCCCCAGGGAACTGTACCCTGTGTTTTGATTCTAAGTAGGTTAAACCTGTTCTTAAGGGCATGCATTATACATACAAGCATACGTTATATTCTTTGAATAACTTTAAGATCTAACAAGCATAACTAAGCTATTAGGCCTGTCATCGGTCTGTTCGTTCACTCATCCGGCCACGGCAGCATTCCTTGGATGCACATCAAGCAGTAAAGTGAATAAGAACCTGCCTTACCATATAAAAGCTGTTTTTTAGTGACTGGACACAGTGGGGTAATTCTGCAAAATAGCCTGCATATGTAAAGCCTGTTTCACTCATTTCTCCCAGGTTTGCTCATGCTGTTATGTTTAGTTGTGTTTTTGTACTGTTGCATAGTGTTTGGAAAGAGGGCTGTTAAAACCCCACACATCAGTATATTAGGACTAGGACCAGGCAGTTCTGATTTTTAAGCCGTGTTTATTATGTTTCTGTCATGTGTTATGGCTCCAGTCAAAAGTAAAACACAACGGGATAAATCCATCTTCAGCTATTAGAGTGCTATAGTATGCTTATACTGACCCAAACAGAGTCATTTTAGCTCTATCAGTTTCAGCGATCCAGACTGAAGATCAATAGAGAGCAATGCAGGCGCATGCTGATGGCCACTGGTTCAGCGTCCATCTCCTTCCCTCCAACTCTAATCTCATTCAGTCCTAATCGAGGGCCAAAGCGTGTCCCCAGGCACCAGCATCAAGTGCCTCCACTTACATGAGTGCTAATGGAGAAAAATGACTGGAGAGAGAGAGAGAGGGAGAGAGAGAGATAGAGAGAGAGAGAGAGAGACAGAGAGAGAGAGAGAGAAAAGGGCCAAGAAGGAGGCACGAGAGATATTCTCTGAGTTCTTCTCAGGTAAAGAAAAAACGTGGTCACTATGTACTCAAGGTCTGATTTCACACGGCCTTAAAATTCTAAATCCAGCCAGTACATCAGATTAGTGTAGCATGAAAAGGCTTAAAACCCCATGAAATCAAGCGCTGCTGCATATTATTCATGTTGTATAGCAATTCTTGAGTTCAGTGAGGACACAGAGGAGTTGCATGCAGCGTGTATGTTTCAGTTTTGGCTTGTGTGTGTGCGGTATTGTGTTTAGGTGCTGGGATGGATCCGTAATGGTGAGTCCATGCTGAATGCCAGCATGGTGAATGCCAGCTCCCTGTCCGAGGCTGAGCAACTACAGAGAGAGCACGAACAGTTCCAGCTGGCTATAGAGGTATGTACACATACACACACACACACACACACACACACTCACTCATACATACATAAAAAAACTCACAATCTCCATACTACTGTATTCCACAACTGGAGGAAATGCCAAATACACACACAGAAACATTCACACAAATACACATGAATCTCAGTATAGCTCTGGAACCCATTTGAGTGGATGAACACAAAGCCCCTTATGAACCTATTAGCAGCGCTTTTATTGAATCAATGCACAGGAAGTAACTGTAGCTGCCTTAATGCAATCAGTATTGTACCTCCCATTCCGCAGGCCAGAAGCAATATGAGTGTATTTACACAGAAAAGCAGAAACACATCAAACCTCTGCCTCCTATAAGGAAGAGTTTAGAGCAAGGGCCTTCAGGGCAGGGTCTTGTATGGAAGAGATTACGCTGTGCTACGCCAAGCGGATACAGCAGGAGCTGTTAATCCACATGGTACTATAAAAGAGACAAGCATAACAATACTACTGATAGATTTATGATTTGACTTCTTTATGGATGTCTTTGTGTAGCTGGCAATTCAGGTTTTTTTTCTGGCATGAGAAAGCCAAGAGATCCCTCTGCTTACGTTTTACGGTGAACTATTAAATACTGTTCCATATTATACACAGTTTTTTAGTATATATATGTATACTACATACTACATATATATATTCATTCATTCTTCCTGAGGAGAAGACTGTATTTTGTCTGCACCAGATGCTTGAATCAAAAATGTCCCACAGTGATTTACTGCGCTCGTTTTTATATATGAGCATATGTTATTATTAGTATTATTATAGTAGAAAACACGTCTAATTGGGTGCTGGATGTGTGTCCACAAGCTTTTCCACTACAAGATGTGATGTTCAGTCATTTATCACTGTGGCTTTTGGCTTTAGCTTCATGATGCTGTTGTTTTTTCCTCCTCTGGACTGAATTTCGGCTGTTCAGCTCTGCTTGTAAACATCCATACGGCCACTATTAAAGTTAGATTTATTCCTCGCTTCAAGACGAACACGCCAGCAGACAAGGAGCGGGCAGTCGGCTGACCCCAGAAAGCCTAAATCTGTCATACAGACGGTTTGCACACACGATAGGAAGGAAAAGGGAGGCAGCAGGAGTTTGGATCATGTTGAGTAATAGTAGTACTGAGAGCAATACAGAGTTGATTGCTTTAGGGTTTTTTGCAGTGAACTTGCATTCACATTTCAATGTAAAGTTATTTTTCTCTCCTGCTTAAGAGACAGTTGTTGTTACAACTGCGTTGTATTTTCTTTTAACTCAACACCATTAATAACCTGTGCTCGATTTGCCAGATAATGCTGAAAAAATGTTTTTTAGTTATTTCTTTACACCACATGAAAATAACAGCAGTCTTTAATCGTGTAAACGTGGACTGTGTAGACTCTAAATTTACCCAGAAATAAATGAATATGACATTAAGAGTGTTTTTTTTCTGCGTATTAAAGTACATGTTGTCTTATGACAGTAATGACGAGAAACAATGCATTCATTTGTCTCTTTCCCTCCCTCTTTGTCTCCAGTCTTTGTTCCATGCTAACTCTCTGCAGAAGACCCATCAGAGCGCCCTGCAAGTGCAGCAGAAAGCAGAAGCCATGTTGCAGGCAGGCCACTACGACCCTGAAGCTATCCGCACCTGCGCGGAGAAGGTGGCGCTGCACTGGCAGCAACTCATGCTGAAAATGGAGGACCGTCTCAAACTGGTCAACGCTTCTGTGGCCTTCTACAAAACCTCCGAACAGGTGAGAGGAAACACTGCAGCAAATGCTGGAAACCGAAACCAGGGCAGAGTCATTCATAATACTGTGTCAGACAATATCATGTATGAATGTGTTTCTACCCATAATACAAAGACATGTACATCAGGTTGATTGGGAATACTACATTTCCCCTAGATGAGATTGTGTGAGTGATTGTGTTTATCTTTTCATCATTTTTCTTTCCTTTACTTCATTATGGGCTAAAATGGTCCCAAGATACTGCTGTAATTCCTAGCTAACTGGACGGATGCTGTTATTAAGGCACAGGGATGCCCAACCAAATATTAGAAAACAAATGGTGCAAGCAACATTTTTTAAACTTAGTGTATTCAGAAAAAAAAAAATCTGAACTGTACCAAAATAATAACATTTAATTTATATGAATTTTAAGATTTGAAATCAATATAATTATATTATTAGAAATAAATAGAACTATTTTCCAAAGAATCAAATCATATTGATGTGAGGTCAGATATTTACACCCCTATAGAGGAACATATGACCTACAAAGAAAGATGGTTTTCTATATGTAGGGGCGTTGTTAGGATCTCGAAACATTCAGGGCTGCAGATTTGATTTGTTGTCCATGGGGAGGCTGTTGCACTCGCTATGACCATGTCGCCATGCCTCCCCAGCATGTTTTTATTATTTTTGAGATCTAGGGCTATTCATAAAATGGTGTTCCTGGCTGCAAGTGGGCTATTGATATATGAAAGGTATAAGTAAGAAGGGGATAAGGATGTCTGTGAGTTAATGTTATTGAATGTTTTGCATGTGTATATGTGCATACATGTGTTTGTGTGTGTTTTGTGTGTGTGTGTGTGTGTGTGTGTGTGTGTGTTTTGTAGGTGTGCAGTGTATTGGAGAGTTTGGAGCAAGAGTATCGTAGAGATGAGGACTGGTGTGGGGGGCATGATAAGTTGGGTCCTACAGCTGAGACAGACCACGTGCTTCCCCTCATCAGCAAACACCTGGAGCAGAAAGAGGCCTTCTTGAAGGTAAGACACCTCCCTCCTGAAGCCAGGAGCCTATTTAGGGATGATCCTTTAAGGCAAAAGTGTGACTTCACAGTATTAAATACTTACAGTATGCCTAGTCCTCCTCCTACCAACCACTATGTATAAAACAGGTTGACAGAAACTCCAAAGTCTCTGCAGTTATGTATATTACACATGTATTATAATTTATCCTGGATGTGTATAGAACTATTTCACATCTGGAGGAACAGTCTTTGTAAAGGAAATTATTTTCCAGATAATATTGCGTGTTAATGCACACTTTTAATGTTAATTCTGCCTCTTATGTTTCGTTGTCTTAGCTCCTGAAATCAGTTATTAAAGTTAAGTTAAGTTATGTATCAGTATGTGAAATGCTCTGTTTAAATCAGGCAGAATAAAAAGTGTTTATTCTGTTTGCTTCTGTATTGTCTGTCTGAGAGCTGGCAGTGTGTGTTTGTTTCCAGCTGAGATCTCAGCCTCCGCTGTGTTTCAGGCTTGTACGCTGGCCAGGCGCAATGCTGAGGTTTTCCTCAAGTACATCCACCGCAACAACGTCAGCACTCCCTCCTCCTCCGGCAACACCCGCAGCCCAGAGCAACAGGTCAAAGGTTAGTCTGCACAGTCCAGGAGATGAGATACAGCTACGTTTCTGCTGCAGCTACACAGAAAAGAAGCGATGGTTGTTGGCTTGTTTCAGTTCTGTGCATGACTTCCACAATGAATTGTACAGCAATGCAATTTCGTCTTTATTTAATTTTGCTGATAATTCTGTTGAATATTTGTCGTTAATTTTGTTGTACTATGTAACATGTTGATGTAGAAATCATGTGTACATTTAAATCAATTCAATTAAATGCAATAATACATTGGTGCCATGATACATTTTTTTAGAACTGAAGTACCTTTCCATCCACACCTTCGTCCAATTCAGGTCAACTCTGATGAAGCATAATATTTAAACTTGTTCAAATAGATGGTATTTTTCATTTGTGTGTGTGTGTGTGTGTGTGTGTGTTTGTGTGTGTGTGTGTATTATTTTCTTCTCCAGCTATCCTGAATGAACTGTTGCAGAGGGAGAACAGAGTTTTGCATTTTTGGACCATGAAGAAGCGTAGGCTGGACCAGTGCCAGCAGTATGTGGTGTTTGAACGCAGTGCCAAACAAGTGAGAATTTCAAATGATAGTTATCAGTTGTTTATCAAGTAGGGGTTTTTTTTGTTGATGAATGATTACAAACAAAAATATTAGCAAATGTATTTATTTATTTTAGTTCATATACATGACATTTGTAAATACAGACATAAACACTTTCAGCAGGGGTGGGTTTCCTCTTAGTGGTGGACACAAAATCTTCTTGACTTTAATAGTGGAGAATGTGGAGAATGTTCAGACTGCAGAAAATAGTGATGTTTGGATGCCATGTTTATTATTCTCATCACCACATTATCAGTAAACTGCTTGATAAATTTAAAACATAGGGTAAAATGCAATATTGGTGAGGGAAGGTAAAATGGAGTGCAAAAACTTGTCAACAATCCTGAGCCAGAGCCTTTCGCACATTTAACCGTCCTCTACCACCATTTTAGCTGTATTTGCATTCATGCATAGAACCGAAGAGAATACTGCCTCACATACACTTAGTACTAACTTGCAAACATAGTTAGGATACTGAAGATACCTCACACAGCTACACCTAGCATACCCCACACCTACTCCAAACTCTCCTGAGGAGAATGTATCCTACAAATGTATCCTGAACACACACCAGCACTGAGTGCACCACTGAACATCTGTTGCGAAGTCAGATACTAGCAACCCAGATATTAGTGTTAAAAACACCCTGATACCCATCTCTGATGAACGCCCTCACACATGCTTCTTTTCTCCTTTCTAATCATCAGGCATTAGAGTGGATTCAGGAGGCAGGGGAGTATTTCCTGTCCACTCACTGCTCTCCTGGAGACTCAGTGGAGAAAAACCATCATCTTTTGAAAGAGTATGAGGAATTCTGCATCCCTGCTAAGGTACGGTTCACTCTCAGGGTGTAATGGTCCATGCATTTGTCCCAGATTGTCACAGACATCATGGTTCAGTACAGAGGATACATGGTTGCTTTTGTTTGAAGACTGATGAATGTAGCACAGAAGTAAATTTTTCAAGTGCAAGTTAGACGTAAAAACCCCGAGCCGTTAGCAAGATTTTAGGATTCAAGATTCAAGATTCTTTGTCACAGTTATACAAATAGTGTGTAGTGAAATGTGCCTATGAAACGTCCTTGAAATGTACATTCAATTAAAGAGCACATTACATGCAAAAAATATATGTTTTTTTTTTTTAAATATATGTCCACATAAACATTACAAAACAAGATCTCTTGTCCCTCCCTACTAGCAGTCTTTTTTTAGAAGGGCTGGGCTTACGTTTTGAATACTACTCGTCATAATGCACATAATTTTTCACTTGCAAATTTATAAGATAAGAGGTGTTTTCAGTTTTGTAGCCAGTTGTGCCTGTATTTTTTTTTTATCAGCCCTGCATATGACCTTTGCCAGAGTGAATGTTCAAATAAATGAAGATAAACCAAGCATTATTTGAATTTTTGAACGCTTTTTTCCTTTGGACTAACCTTGCACTGACTTTTGTGCACAGTTCACCCACATATGTGGAGCCTTAATCCATCCCTTACTCTCTAGTTTTCTCTCTCACTCTCACTCTCTCTCTCTCTCTCTCTCTCTCTCTTTCTCTCTTTCACTCTCTCTGTCTCTCTCTCTCTCTCGCTCTCTCTCTCTCTCTCTCTCTCTCTCTCTCTCTCTTTCGTTCTCTCTGTCTCTCTCCATAAAGACAGGGCTTGAAGTGCTTAATGTTCAGAACTCATTCTGTCTCACTAAGCAGTGGTTTTCACATGTTTGTCAACAATGACACAGAAACTGCAACCTGCGGCTGATTAGAACAACCTGACACACTCTTACGAACCCAAACATTCACATAAACATGGCAACTCAAAAATATAGCCTGCTCATGATCTCTGCCACACATGCCTTAAAATAAAGCTGAAATGAAGACTACTGCTTTTTCAAACACATCTTTCTTTTAAACCTAGACATAGACACGTACAACCACCCCCGCACACATACACACACACACACGCACAGACTCATATATAACCCTTGTCAAACAAAGAACACACTCACTCACTCCATGTCCTGTTTCCCAGCAAACGAAGGAAAAGGTGAAACTGCTGATTCAGCTGGCTGACAGCTTTGTGGAGAAAGGCCACGTACACGTGACCGAGCTGAAGAAATGGGTGAGCACGGTGGATAAGCGCTACCGAGACTTCTCCCTGCGTATGGGCCAGTACCGCTGTAACCTGGACAGTGCCCTTGGCATCAGCTCTGAGGTGAGCCAGCACCAGACTGTAACACCGCAGATGTGCATGTGCAATTAAGGCAAATATAAAGTCAGTGCAATAGAATAAAATGTAAAGAGAGGAAACAGTAAAACCTTAACTGAAATCTAAAACAATAAAACACTTAAAGATATACATAACAAAAATGTGCCTCTTGGAAGAGCTGATTCAGTTTTAATGTAATATAAAATAGGGTCTTCTTTATAATAATCCGGGTGTCATTCGTTCTTAGAGTTTCAGAAAGATTATTCGGGGCCATAATTTGGAGAAAATTTGGAGTTTGGGGCCGTAACTGAAAGCCACTATAACTATACTTCAACCTTTGACTAGATTTTGAATGTCTGTTCACAGGGCAGTACCCAAAAAATCAGCATAATTACACAACAGAGGCTAATGAGGTCAACCATTAGAGCACCTATATTACATCAATGCATGAGAACTCAGGCACCTCTTATGGCTCTGAAGAAGAGCCTCTTAAACTGCTAATTACAGCACATCTCCATCATAACTGTCCTTGAGATGTGAAGCCAGGCCATACGGGTCAAAGACACTTCATCAGACTAAAGACAATACAGTGGGAGCTACTAATCTTGTATGGAAAGAAATGGTTGTTTAGGCCTACTCAGGTGGTTATAATCTCTTCTTGTTGAATATGCAGGACTGTAACGTAAAATGAGATGTTACTGCTTCTTGTAAAAGTTTTTTCTTGTCTATCTGATGTCTGTTTAATTCTCATTGTGCTGTATGTTTTTAAATATCATTGATGAACAAAGCATTGTGATAAATGAGCATTGTTGAAGAACATCACTTTTCTAAAACAGTAAAAAAAAATATATATATCAGGCCATCATGTTGGTTAATAGAATTCCTGAAAAGCTTGTGTGTGTGTGCGTGTGTGTATCTGTCTCTCAGGATAATAAGGACCTGGAGCTGGACATTATTCCAGCCAGCCTGACCGACCCTGAGGTGAAACTCCGGGACCCCAACCACGAAGTCAACGAGGAGAAGAGGAAGTCAGCCAGGAAGAAAGAGTGAGTGAATACAACTTCCACAGAAACACTGGGTCAAATGAACCTACTGACTCCTGGCTATAAATCTAATAAACAGGAACATTTGTAGAACTACAACGTTTGTTTTAAAGAATTGACTATAGCCGTTATTAAATTTTCTGTTATGATTGAATATCACAGAAAACACTTTTAAAACTTTTTCAAAAGTATATGGCTAAATACTACTGAATACTAATAAACAAGTGTATACAGATATAAAAATATTATTTCGATGTACGCATAAAGAAACTGGAAGCATTGGAAAGTGAGCAACCATAAATGGAAATACAGTATGTCAAATAAAACAAGTTTCCTATGTAACATGGAAAGAACATGTAACAGTGCATGTCTGACATCCTAATAACTGGTTGTGTGGTGGTGGCATGGACATTCTAGGCTGGTCTTTAACTTTAAATGCACTCGTTGACTGTTTCATCCCATTGGCTGTCACTTGATATTAAATATCTAACAGTTGTCTGGTGATCCATACTGTAATTATAATTTGTTATATTAGGTGTTTTTATAGGTCAGTCGTGATGAATAAAAAAATATAGTAGATATGACATTTTCTGGCTAATAAAGGAACTCAAATGCTGAACATACTGTAAATGTATTTGTTAGCATAGAATTTTGTGTGCATTTTTTGTAAATATGAATTGAATAACACGCACATGTAGAAAATCTCAGTCCATGCCAAAACTTTGGAGTGGTAGTGTATATAATATATACTATACTACTAATGTGGAGCTCATGGGAGGGATCTTTGCTAATGGCTTTTGTTTTTCTGCTTTTGTGTAGATTTATTATGGCAGAGTTGCTGCAGACTGAAAAAGCTTATGTCAGAGATCTTCATGAGTGTTTAGAGGTAAGTAGAAGTCTGTGTGTGTGTGTGTGTGTGTGTGTGTGTGTGTGTGTGTGTGTTTTAATGACAACACGTCTATATTATATAAGAGACCAAAAGTACTAACTCCAGATAAACCATAATTTTGCAAAGTTTGTAGAAATATGCTGAAAGCACAGTGTTTCTTGTGGACTTTTCCAACTCCTAACACAAGAAGCCTCAGCCTCCTTGCCTCCTAAGGAAAAATCACCATGTGTAATTTGTCTTGATTTCAGTGTCCTGTTGTATAATGTTGTGGCGATTACTGCAGACAGTAATTTCCTGTCTGCTGTGTGTGTCTGTGTGTGTATAGACATACCTGTGGGAGATGACCAGTGGTGTGGAGGAGATCCCACCAGGCATTGCCAACAAAGAACATGTCATCTTTGGAAACATTCAGGAGATTTATGACTTCCACAATAAGTAAGGGGGTGTCTAGAAACACCATTTACGATGTTTTTTTTTTCTACAAACATACAAACTGTACTTTTATAAGGAAGAAATCTGTATATGTAAATAGAATGTTAATTGCAGGCCTCATGCGATATGCAATTAAATTGGGACTTTGATTCAGCATTGTTTTCATCTTATTGTCTTATTTAGTATCTTCTTGAAAGAGCTGATCAATTATGAACAGTTACCAGAGGATGTGGGTCATTGTTTTGTTACTTGGGTAAGTGCCATGCTCTTATAATAACAATGCTAACAGTACCAGTTTAGTGTTTTAGTCCTTACAAAGATTATATTGCTATGAGGAACTAAGTTCAAATCAGAATGTATGTGTGGGCCCTGATCTGTCTGTTGGAATTTCCACATGATTGCTGGAGGAGAACTCTTTCTGATGATGCATAAAATATTTACCTTTATTTTTCCAGGCGGACAAATTCCAAATCTACGTGACATACTGTAAAAACAAGCCAGACTCTAGCCAGCTAATTCTGGAGCATGCTGGGAGCTTTTTTGATGTAAGAACAATTCTGTTCTCTTCTTCTTATGTGCTTAGCTCTTACTCCACTTTAAATAGATTAAGAAACATAATTCCAGTCAGGAATCGCTATATTTTTTCAGCACTAAAATAGAAGTCATTGAAAAAACATGTACAAGACTCTCGGGCATCTGACAGAGTTTCACAACTCGTTATTGAGGGTCGAAGGAAATGTTTGCCGCAAACACTCAGACTTAACCAATAGGTGGCACCAGCTTGTCACCGAAGCTGAATTATATGGCGTAATATTTACCCACTTTTTACATGTTGAGCAGTAACGTGAACATTGTGCTTAGTCATTCAGTTCTTGTGTAAGTAGTGAATGCTAAGTGCTGAATATGCTCCCATGCAGGAGATTCAGCAGAAACATGGCCTGGCAAACTCCATCTCCTCCTACCTTATCAAACCCGTCCAGAGGATCACCAAGTACCAGCTTCTCCTTAAGGTGCTTTGTGTGTGCGCTTGTGTGGCTGTGTGTGTATTTGTGTGTATGTGTTTGTGTGTGTGTGTGTGTGTGTTGAGATAGGGAAGGAGAAATCATCAGTGGAAAACAGAGAGAATCCTAAGAGTGCTGATTAGCCTTTACCCCCAAGGAAAAGCTTCAGCATCAAAGCCTTTAACTGCTCTCTCTCTTCTCCTTCTCTCTCTGTTTACACTGTCTGTGAAAATAACGTAACTTTAATGAACTCCCTGGAGACTCTTCCTCTCTTCTGTACTGAAAGCACTTCACTTTCGAGCCAATTTGTCCTGTTCGCAGATCTCTGATTCTAATTTCCCTCTGGCCAGCAGCCACATCAAACGTCTGGGAGTCTCTCCTCTTTTGCTTATTTTGTGTTTGTAATGCATATGCACTGTATTCACACTATTAAAAACACCTAAACATCATCTTTGTAGTGTAGCTGAAAGTCATAAAGGCTACTTATCAGCAGTATTTTGTGCATGTAGCAGTCTTTCATCTGGTCTAACATAAAACACTTAGAAATAATGTATCTGCTGTACTGGTTGTAGTCTCAGCATGTTCAGAAATGCTGCTTTTAATTGTGGTTTTGGAATATATGCTTTCCCCTGCCATCCCTCAGGAGCTGCTGAGCTGTTGTGAAGAAGGCAAGGGTGAGATTAAGGATGGGCTGGAGGTGATGCTGGGCGTGCCAAAGAGAGCGAACGATGCTATGCATCTCAGCATGCTAGAAGGTACACCACAACACACAGTACACATTAATTTGTTCAGGTAAAACTCAGGGCACAAATATAATTACAAATCGACATTCTCTTAATTTGGTCATAGAGAAGCACTTTCAGTAGTATTTGCTTTATTTGTACCACATATGCCCAAAGTCAGGCACCTTCTCATCTGTTCTGAAATCAAGGGTAGGGACAGGTAGTTTGTCCCTTACTCACTCTAGTATTGCAGTAACTGCCTCTGTTTGTCTGGGACGGTCTTACACTCGATGTTGGAACTTTGCTGGGAGGATTTGATTACATTGTCACAAAAGGAGTAGTGAGGTCATGCACCGATATGAGATGAGTTGCTCTGGATCACAAACACCACTCAACGCATCCCAAAGCTACTGGAA
This sequence comes from Alestes dentex, assembly GCA_037576975.1. Classification (NCBI taxonomy): domain Eukaryota; kingdom Metazoa; phylum Chordata; class Actinopteri; order Characiformes; family Alestidae; genus Alestes; species Alestes dentex. The sequence continues at coordinate 14,715,840 of JBBIGA010000002.1, forward strand.
GGCGAATGCAGTTCCACTTGGAAGGCTTGGAAGCTTTATACCCCTCTTCCTTGTCTCTATATATTTGGCATGTTGAGCTGAGGCTCATGTATGTGTGCTTCAAGTTCAAGTTTATTTATATAGCACATTATCATACACAAAAGGTCATTCAGTGTGCTTTACAGAAATACAAAATAAACTAAGAATAAATAAAAATAAGAGCACTCCATTCTGCTGGCAGTGTTTTTCAATGGAGATAAAGATGTTTGACCTTCACTCTTGGCCTTGCTGTAGGTTTTGATGAGAATATGGATGTTCAAGGAGAGCTGATCCTGCAGGACACTTTCCAGGTCTGGGACCCCAAATCTCTGATACGGAAGGGTCGTGACCGCCACCTCTTCCTTTTTGAAATCTCCCTCGTGTTCAGCAAGGAAATCAAAGACTCGGCCGGGCGCACCAAATATGTCTACAAGAACAAACTACTGGTACTCTTGTGCATTCTTTTATTTTATAAGTGATGACTTGGATCTCTGGAGTTCACCATTCTTGTGAATGGCAGAAGTTAAAGTTTTTAACTTTTTGAAGGAACTCGGAACAGGTGAAGTGTTCTCATATCTTCTTGTTATTTTTCAGACATCTGAGTTAGGTGTAACAGAGCACATAGAGGGGGATCCTTGTAAATTTGCACTGTGGGCAGGACGAACGCCCTCATCCGACAACAAGACTGTCCTCAAGGTCTGTTTATCTATGCTTAAACAAAGCAGGCAATTCTTTGCATGGTTTATGCTCTTTATTCCCAGTTCAAGAATATGACTAAACATAAAACATAATTTGTGCACAGTATAGTTGACTGGTTTGGCAGCTAGCGTTATGGTTGGAGGCTGTTTTTGTTTAAACAAATGGAGCTAATTCCGCAGGCTTCCAGCATTGAGGTGAAGCAGGAATGGATCAAGAACATTCGGGAAGTGATTCAGGAGCGGATTATTCACCTAAAGGGGGCACTAAAGGAACCCATCCCAATACCCAAAACCCCTGCTAAGCCTCGTAACAACAGCAAGAGGTTAGAATCCACACAGGTCTTACGCGCCTTTTCCTGTAACAAGCTTCATTAACGAAATCCCTTGACTAAATGACTAAATTCTAAAAATCCACTAAAGGTCCCCTCGCAACCTGTGTGGTTTCAATAGCAGGTTTCAACAGTTCCACAGCTCCACAAGAAGCTTTTTCTGCCCACATTCATCTTTTTAAATATTTATTGTGTGTGTGTGTGTGTGTGTGTGTGTGTGTGTGTGTTCAGGGACACAGGAGAGGATGCTGACAGTCAGGGAGATGGCAGCAGTCAGCCAGACACCATCTCCATCGCCTCACGAACCTCACAGAACACTGTGGACAGTGACAAGGTAGGACCTGTCTCTCTCACTCCATGTCCTCTCTCGGCTCTAGTCTCTTGCAGCCTGCAGTCAGTCAGCTCGCACCATGGTCACTGTGAGTTAGCAAGATATTGTATCTGAAAAATCTAAATCCAGTACAACTTCTACTACAGTTTTAGCCATGCAACATATTGGCGTGATCTAACCGTATGTCATAGAGTCTCAGAAACGACATAAACCAGACTGTTGGAAATGACCTAACAAGTAGTGTTAACAGAGGCCATTCATTGTTGTTTCTTTCAGTTGTATATACATATCACCAAATATATGCTGTCAAATATTTTAGGACTAAATTGAAGCCTATGGTTCCATGAAATGATCATGCTGACCCCACCCCTCTAAGGGTAATGTGACTTTTGATTGACAGGATGAAACAGGGTTTCCCACCCTTTACTTATGTGCTGAGCAGGGGCAATGCCATGGCTGTGTAGGAAAGACAGTCATGATGGCACGTTTGTGTTTAGTGTGCCAGGTAATCATGTGAAATTATGAAAAGCCTCTTCCGCTTGTGTGCTGGTCTGTGTCCTCATGGGACCTATGTGGGACCTTATGAAATCAAAGTAAGAGAAAAATTTGAAAATTTTCAAAAATGTTTCTGATAAACAGACATCATCTGTGTTTGATACTGTGTGGCATTTACATGAGTGTGTGTGTGTGTGTGTGTGTGTGTATATGTGTGTTTGTTTGTTTTTTGTCCCTGTGTGTCCCTGTGACTTGCTCTTGCCCAGAGCATGATTGCTGGTGCTTTTGGAATCTAGAGTGAGTGTGTGTGTGTGTGTGTGTGTGTGTGTGTGGGTGTGTGTGTGTGTGTGTGTGTGTTGGGGGGGGCACTTGTGCATGTGCGTGCATGTGTTCGTGTTTTCGTGCTGCTGTTTTTTGTATGCTCTGCTGCACTGGAGAAATGTCAGTATAGCATATCTGCTGGAAATAAACAAGCACACACACACACACACACACACACACACACACACACACACACACACATGCATCTCCCACAACAGAGACAGATCTCCTAGCATTCTAACACACGTATCATTGTGTGTATGTGTGAGTGAGAGGAGGTTAGTGAGAATGAGCGGGAGAGTAGGACTGCATTATTCCCTTACACACATCATGTATGTGGGTGTTCTGTTTTCTTCTGCTGTGCCCTCCAGACAAGCTTGTGGGTAGCTGTTTTTCTGTCCTGAAGAGGGATATAATGATTCCACTAAAAAGGTCCTTAACTCAACCAAGAAGTTGGATGTACTTTAGACGACTGGATGCTAATGCATTTGCGCACTGTTTTCTACGGTGTCATGAGTCATCTTTGCATTTTCTTAATTGAGTTCGAGTGATTTCGCTAATTCACTACTCTGTGAGCCTGTAGTAATGAATGAGCGTTCACTAATGTTGCTATAGAGAGACAGAGCTATAGAGGGAGCCTCTATAGGAGTAACAGAGAGCCTCTTGTTGTGACCTAATTTGAGATTATGCACTGCATCCTTTGTATAAACACACATGATAGGGCCGTACACAGAAGAGAAAGAGGGACTTCTCTGACATTTTCCACAAGATAAACACCAAAACAAGGCGCACTGAAAACTGGACAACACTGTAGAAGCAAGCTGTTAAAGTCAAGACGCCGTGGCTTTTTCTGTCAGCTTGTTGTTATTTCGCAGGCTTGGCTGCGTCAGTTATTCCGTGGTGGGTGCTCGTGCTCTTTTTGGCTTGTAAATAATTATTTTCTTAGACCAGTGTGAACTTTTCCAGACCATTTGGATGCCCACCCTGCTCCGAAACAATGCCTCTCTCCATTTATCTCTCTGTTTTTGTCACTTTTTTTTCCTTCTGGCTTTCCCTCCCTCTTCATTTCTTTATCTTTTGGTCTCGACTGTGGGGGCAAACATACTCTGACTCTTGGAACAGGCTCATTTTCTCTTGATGGCCTTTTAAAATAATATACTAGTAGTGGAGAGACACTACTGGTGGAGAGACAGGAGACAGTGACACCCAGTCAGACCCTGTGGGCATTTCCTTTGGATTTCAGCTGAATACATTTATATGCAGGCTGTGCTTTGTTGTTTTTATACACATTTTATAAATACAAATTACTGTAAGTGGGTACATTCATTTCCACTTCTTTTTCTTGTCTTTTTTACGAGGCAGACGTCTCTTCTCTGTCTTGTATTACTGGTGTTGCTTAAGGACATATGGCAAAGGAAGAGCAGAGTCCACACCTTCTATGCTCTCTGTGTTACTTTCTTATCTCCTCTGTATAACTCTTTGCGTAGGTTGTTCGCCAGTGAATGAGCTCTTACTGTTCTGTTGAAGACATTAACAGTAACCAAACTGCTTAGAGCCTACAGCAAACCCCACAATCTACTTTTGGACTTGTAGTACATAAGTGAGCCTTGTTACCTGCACCTTAATGTGCTTTCAGTGTTCACTGAGCAAACATGAATGGTAGGTTTTCATAATAAGTCAATTTTATTGTTTTTCCCCAATTATGTTCTGAATTGTGCAATGTTCCACTTTTTCACAAAACAAGCAGGCATTGCTCCAGGATGGTCAGTGTGTGTGAAATGCTTTTTTAGGATTATATGCATTAGCTCTGGCCTCTACCTATAAGAGAGTTTCAGATTCGGTTATCAAGTGTTGGAGTATAACAGCTACTAGATAACAGCTACATTTTCCCTGGTACAATCTTCATCATACTTTCACTTAATAAGCCCCTAAACACAAAACTCACCAAAAATTCTACTTTTTTAAGGGACATCATCTCATCTATGTACTTCCTCTGTAAACCAGGCTGTTGTGCCAGTTTGCCACTACAGTGGGAAAGTGGCCAGTCTGATAAGAGAATCAATAGGACACATAAGTAAAATGTATTCTACAGGAAGCCTGCTGTCGCTGTAGTGGATAGTTTTGGAGCCAGCTGTCTTGAGTTCCACCAGGACATCTGGATCTGCTGCTGCACTGCGAAACAAACTGAAAAGACCTGATCGTGTTTTAAAAGGGTTTCAGAGTAGGCGAGGATATGTTATGGCATTGTTATTTTGATTAAACTGTTACAGTAAACTAGAAGTGTGTCGTGGGGATCATCAGTGCTTCTAGAACATATAAAAACTGCACTTCCCTTAGAAGCACAGCAGCTGACTAAGATTTTCCTCTTTTATCTGGAGGTCATGAAGTTGAATCTTGGCAGTGCTAGGAGTCCAGGAGAACTAAATTGGCTAGATGTAATGCAGTTTGAGAAGTAATTTTGTACTTGTAGTTTTTCAAACTTTTTTTTTTTTTTTTAACAGTGGCACACCCGGAACGTTGTGTCTGTTTCAAATTGGAAGAACAAAATGTTGTGAGAGATATTTCAAACAATGTCTTTAACGTTGTGATGTTTTGTTGTGCCATATAGCACAGCTCTGCGAGGAAATCCTGCAGAGTGTCGTCGTTTGTTGAGATGTCTTTTGTTCTATAGAATGGTAACGCTGATTCCAGTTTATGTCCGGTCGTTCCTAGGGCAGGGCTGTGTTGGGCCGAGCTGCACAGCAGGCATATGTTATAGTCTTCCGTGGAATAAGAGCTCTGTTCAATGAGAGGCTGCAGGGCAGGCTCTCTGCCTGTTACTGTACTCTTCAGAAATCAGAGCTACTATGGCCTTCAGTGCCAGCCGGATAATGAGACTATTCTCCCCTCATCACGGCCGTATCCGCATGTCACAAGACCGTCCGCGTGCTGCTGTCATCAGAGTACAGCTGGGTTAGGCTCACACACAAACACACCCTTACACACTCACATGAGCTGCTATCACAGAGAAAGGACACTACCGGGGAGGTGTTTAACTGGGCTGAGCACACACACACACACGAGAGAGAAAGGTGCAGTCTACAGGTGATCCAGTCTTCCACATGCTGAGCTGTGACAGCTCACAGACACTATACTGCCTGCAAGCCAATCTGTCCCAGCCAATCATACACCAACCTCAACCGAGGAGAGAGAGGGTGAGCAAAGAGCAGTGAGAGAAAGAGTAACACGGCAGCAGGGAGAGGAAAGGAGGGAGAGAACAGCAGGACAGACGAGTCACCATGCCAAAGTGGATGAGCTTTAAACTTTTCAAAGAGAGCAGTCGCGTGAGTACAGCGCTTCTCTTCACAGTCTCATCTGTCTCATTGTTTTGAACGGTTGAGTTGAGCTGTGTTGAAATTTAGGAAAGAGTTCAGGGTTATGGCTATGCCTCCTGACAGACTGTCAACGTGAACGAGTGGGAGAATGACTAAAGGTGCCGAGGCAAATTGTCTCCTAAGTAGCAGGTTTTTAATGTATTAGGCCGGAAAGCTGATGGTTCAGGGAAATGCCTTTTAGTCTTTTTTTTTTGTCTGAAATTTCATTAAATTTCCTGTAAAACTGTTAAAATAAACTATAGTGTTTTCGTGTTGAATCATGTGTTTTTCAGTAGAATGGAAAAAGATTACTTCAGCACTGGGCTAGCATCTGTGCATCAGATGTTCATTTTGTTCATTAAATGTATGCTCACAGTGAGAAGTTGGAATAGAGGCTGTGTAAGTAAGTAAGTGTGTGTGTGTGTGTGTGTGTGTGTGTGTGCGCGCGCACACGCTTGTTTTTCAGTTCAGTGAGAGCTGAGATGGAGGGGCCAGGAAACAGACTATTAGAGCACACGGGCGAATGAGATAACTGAAGAGTTTACAGACTATAATACTATTCCAAATCTCTCACTTCCTTTCTTTGAAAGTATGAGGCTGACTAACCCAGTTACTCTTGGCCGGTTCCTCCACAGAGGTGTTAGATAAAAAATACGTATCTTGATGTTCTGTCCTGTGGAGTTTCTCTGTAATCTTGAGCGAGACAAGGTGATAGGGACTCGGGACTAACATCCATTAGCACCTTTTTGAACCCTTCAGTTCAGTTCTGCAATTTTCATTGATCTCTTAAGTGGTGATAGTGGTGGTGTTAGAGTCCATAGTGCCAGAACAGTGGCAGGTTAAAGGATCGAAGCTTGCATGCAAGCTGACTGTCTCTAAATAACAACATCTGTCCATTCTAGTCCTTTTTGTGCTAGAGTGCCCCGGTATCTGTGGCTGCCCACACTCAGAGCTGAACCATGTAAACATACAGGGCTTAAATGAGAGGGAGGGAGCAAAACCTCTCCAAAGCTTCTGATCTCCATGACAAAGGGCCTCTGCGCCATGAGCTGCACAAAACCAGTGTCATCTGAGGCGTGTGTCCTTTTCCGAGGTGGCATTTTGTATGTCTGACACCAAAAATCACCTAGCAACATGTCCTTCCTCCCCCTCAGTGATGAGACCTGATACTCCAGCAGCCAAACTGAGATTGAGGGGGGAGAAAGAATCTAACAGGACAGAGGAAACAAACACTAGCCATAAGTCTGAGCTGTTAATAACAGTAATGTGTAGATGTGCTGCTCTGGTGATAATGTAGGATAGTCACTGCTTAGTGATGGACTATAAGGGTCACGGCTTACTGACCTGGACACCCAGGTGAAAAGCTGTTTGATCCATAAGACCAGTCAATAATGAATTGTGGCCTCTGTGCTGGTGTGGGATCAGCACTAGCGAACCTAAGTGTGTTTTTTTTTGTTTTAGTTTTAGCTGCGAGCTCAACTCTGCCAGCAATCACTGTTCCTTGTTTTGGTCTTTCAGCCTGTCATTACAGGGGCAGAAGCAGAGACACACATGCACACAAATGCACAAACACATGTCTGGAATGATCTGAAGACAGAAACACATTGCTTTTGCAGCATTTTGATGAAGTCACCGCGCTGAGAAACTTCAGTCTTCAGTCTTTATTATGTAGTGCTCGTAAAGATCAAGTTCACTTCCATCTGTAATCTACAACTTTGCCAAAATACCAGATAGGAAGAAAATACAAAAAAGCTCTATAAAGTCATTCATTAACACAGACTGTTCGGTTTGTAGATGATACGTTATATATCCAAAAGTTTGTAGACCTCCTTTCCTCTGAAATTAAGGGTACTCATCGGGTGTTTGCCCCACTTTACTGCAGTAACAGCCTCCACTCCTCTGACTGTATAATAGATGGAGCATTGCTGCCAGGATTTGTTTGTATTCAGCCGCAAGAGCATTAGTGAGGTACGATTGCTGGACGATTGCTAGGCAGTTCTATCATACTGAATGGCATTTTATCACTCCAGCGAATGCCATTTCACTTCTTCAAAGCTGAATAGTGGGGGGCATGAAGATCATGTGGAGCTGCTCATTCCATAGGCAGTGCTTTTCTATGGAGATTTAATGGGGATTTATGCAGAGGGTGAGGTTTTTGTCGTTAAGAAAGACCAGCTCTTGCAGTTAGAGAATACTTTTGGCTGTTTTCATAGCAACAGCAGACAGACAGGCCCTGCCTTATTTAAGCCAGTTGGGATGCTGCTGCAGTAATGGCAGATGGACGCAGACACTGGCAGCTGGGACTGAGCTAGGTTACTTACTAGGTTTCGCCACGTGGAGTCGAGGAGTATTAGAGCAGATGCTGCCTTGAATTCTGGGCCTTTGCTCTGTGTGTGTGTGTGTGTGTGTGTGTGGGGGGGGGGGGGGGGGGGGGGGGGGGGGGGGGGGAGAGAAGGA
>JBBIGA010000002.1:14727252-14743411 GCA_037576975.1 Alestes dentex
TTTCTCTTTCTCTTTCTCTCTCTCTCTTTCTCTTTTTCTTTCTATCTCTCTCTCTGTCTTTTTCTTTCTCTCTCTCTCTCTCTCTCTCTCTCTCTCTCTCTCTCTCTGCAGCTCTCTGGTGGGTGTGAGTTGACAGTGGTGCTACAGGACTTTGTGGCCAGCTGTGCGTCTGAGCTCAGTGTTCAGACCGGTCAGACGGTGGAGCTGCTGGAGAGGCCCAGCGAGCGTCCAGGCTGGTGTTTGGTCCGTACAACAGATAAGAGCCCACCACAGGAGGGCCTGGTGCCCAGCGGAACTCTCTGTATCTCTCACTCCCGCAGCAGCGTGGAGATGGACTGCTTCTTCCCTGCAGGCAAAGGTAAGAACTACAGCCAATGGAACATTCCTCCTCATTTAGTCAGAAACCGGCACGCGTTCCACTTTCAGGGAAATGCACACAGATAATAGAATACCCAGTGTTCAGATACTGAATATTACTAAATACTTCCATTCAGATCATTTACAGGTCTATAATCACAATTGTCCAATACTATGAAACAGGTGCATGGATTGTTGCAGATACATGTATCTGATATTTTGAAAGTCATGATTAAATGGCACAGTTGACAAAAACAGTAGTAATTTTTTCTTAACATCTTGTCATCAAATATGTCTCAAAATGTTTTTAGCTAATCATGTTTGAGCAATAAAACATGAATAATTAATACAAAGTGTTTTCACAAATGAATTATTAAAATTAAAATGTTTCCTAATTTTAAACAATAGTGTCTCATATAGTATTCAGCTTGAGCTGCTCTTTAGAAAGTTGATTATTACAGATGATGCCTGACATCAGCATTTTTTTTGAGCAGCAGCAGAATAGCAATGCTGTGCCCCCTAGGGGGCGACAAGCCACACCGAGTTTAGAGACTCCTCTTGTGGCTGAATGAGCATGACTCCTGAAGAGCACTTGACCTTTAGCTCTACATTAGCACACACCTCTCAGGAGCACTCAGCGTGGCTCAGAGAGGAGCACACAGGCTTCATCTGAGTAAAAGTAATCTTTGTGGGAACGTCATGGTGCTCAAGACCTCTGGGTCTCACAGTAGAGCTGGCATTCATTGTTATCCTTCACCATGTTGGGGCCTGACTAGCTTTGGTTATTATGAGATACATGATATAATGCAGTAGTGAGATCTGAGATCTGATACACTACATGCACTTAAAAGGTCTCTGTTCAGCTCAACAACCGTTTTTGTAGGAAATTACTGAATTCTGTCATCACCCCAACCATTTAATATTAGAATGATTAGAATATTAGGCTTGTTGCAGTTATTACATTTTTGAGGGTAGCTCCAAGTAATTTTAGTTAAATTGTTCATTAAGTGGTACTTGCACTCTCAAGCGAAATGTGTAAACCTTGCTTGATTGAATGTAACTATAGAAATTTGAGTGCATGCACATAAACAACAGTGTAGTACATTATTTCATATTAGTCCAACTTAGTGTTAACTATAAAGTAGAAATAACTAACACTTTAGACTTGCATTGCAACAGTTACATATAATGAATAAAAATTCAAACAAATGGTTCATTATTTACATGACAGTCTGTTAAATGTTCATGATTGTGACAGGCCTACTTTAGATACTGAAACAATTCTACCTGGCTATCATGGGGTTTTTTTACTTTCTTCTTTAACATACTTAAGTAGTGTGTTGATCATTTAAGTTCAATATCAGAATATTGTCCAGATATGTCATGATATCACAGTATCGGAATATTTTTGAGTTAGCATCAGTAAAGTTACAGAACCCATGCGAACTGAGTACTGCTATTCTATGCAAAACCAATACCTTACCAACCTGCAATGTACTTTAACCGTTTTCTGCTTTAACAATTAATTTCATTCTCTTTCCTATTATTATGGCAAAGGGAATGGAAATGTTAACCAGGCAGGAAAAGATTAATAGCAACAGTGACATTGCTATGACATGGACATTCTATCATGATCTACCAAAATCACTAAAATATTGCAACAACTGTAAAGCAATGTCACAGCATGTCAGCATCATGGCATAAGAGTATGATGTATGATGATATATGACCCAGCACTATACTGAAATATACACTTGCGTGTCATTGCACAGTGACCATAAGACTATAGGTGCTGAGATCGTCTGTGTGTGTCTCTAAGGAGGGGTCTCTGTGGAATTTCTCTCTATTGTGCATGGGAGCTTCCTGTCTCTGTGGGGCAGTGCTTCCGTTTTACAGCGGATAGGCCTAAAACATCTGCGCAAAGTGTGTCTTATGTTGTGGAGACTAATTTACACCACACACAGAAAGAGTTTAAGACATTTTGAGGGGGGAAAAAGCCTCTTGCCAACCAGCTCAGAGAAGCCTCCTTTTTCTTTTGCTTTTAGAGGTTTTCATTCCAAAGTTATCCTTTTGTAACGTTAAATCACTGAGTAACATGATGGGTAAGGTCAAGGACTTGCTTATGTCAGAATAAGCAGATATGGTGTTCCCGTGCCTCTTGTGAATTCACTTGGTGCTACTTCTTTCATGTCTTCCCGGTTTTTAGGAAGAATCACACAGTCAATGGCTCTTTGTTTTCTTAAGGAATGCCGCTGCATACTCTCTCCAGTTTGTCATCCTAAGTCATTTCCACATGAGAAGTGAAACCGCCTCAGAATCTGTTTAGTCAGTATTTCTCCAGTTATAATTGGAACGTATTTTTCGGGTGAAATGCCACTCAGAAATAATGAAAGTTTCCAGCGTCTATTTCTAGTTCTCATGCTGTGGTCTCTTAAACTGACGCCGGTGCTGGCCTCGTAAACCTCAGCTGCGTGTGGTCACTGAGCAGTGCAATCTCTCGCAGTAAAGACAGTCCTGTTAGATAACAATGTGGCCTGTTCACAGTAGTTACAATAGTCTGACAATGGTGTATCCTCAATTGTGTTTTACCATATCTTAAAAAAAAACAAAAAAAAAACAATCAATGTTTTTCAGAGCCCTTACACTTCATTTGGGGCCATTTCTCTTCTGCAGTATGACATCATGTACGTAGGGTAGCCGGTGCTGTGCAGTTTTATACGGTGTTTATTTTAGGAATAATCTCATTTCCCTAAGCAACTCGCTTTCCATGCCCAGGCATCTTTCCTCCGTGCACAGAGCATGCTATCTTTCCCACTCAAATGCAAACCAGGGCTTACAACAGCACACCAGTCTCCAATAAGGAAACTAGTATCATTACTCTGAAGTTACCTAAATTTCAATGGGGAAAAAAAACTACATCCATTGTTTAATTAAATGTGTGGGTGTCATCTTGCAAAGATATTCTTTCTCTGTTATACGATCTTCCTGTTTATCCTATTTGATATGTGTCTTAATAGATGAGATGGGGTGTGTATTGGCACCTAAGCCTGATTTACACTCTCAGATACTCTAGTCCAAAAGGTTTCAGACCTTTTAGACCCAATCATCCACCTTTTCTTCTGAATTCAATGGGTGAATTTGTCCCCTTTGCAGCAGCAACAGCCTCTACTCTCCTGGGAAGGCTTTACACTAGACGCAACATCGCTGTGAGGATTTTATCGCATTCAGCCACAGTAGCATCATGATCATTAGTTCTGGGTCAGGTTTTGGGTGTCCATCACTCCAGATACGACAGTCAGGCCTGCTTTTAGTACCTCTATGCGTTGGGAGCAGAACAGAGCATGCTGCTTCTCATTGTGCCACTCATATTTACAGGTCAGAGCTTTTCATGCAAGCTGTGCGAACAGAGCGTCCCAGGCACAGCACTAACGCAGTGTTGTATTTTGAGAAAATGTGCAGAGCCTGACAATACTATAAAACAAGCGGTAAAGGTAAACAGAATAAAAACTTTCTTGAAACATTGAAGAATTCAAATTTTCATGAGCATTGTTAAATGAAATATTAAATATTTTGTGCTGCATGCACATTTTCTGTAGGTCTACAAGGTTTAACTCAATTGGCCATAAATGATAGTTTGACTAAGATAAACTTTGATAAACCCCTTCTTCTCTAGTGTCGGCCTGCTCGCTGAGAAATGGCCTAATTGTAACTGTAGCTTCCTGCGTTACTCCTTCTCTGTAGCCAATGGCAGTTTACCTCTGTTTGAGTGTGTGTGTGTGTGTGTGTGTGTGTGTGTGTATTTGTGTCCTCTTATCTAGGCCAGTGCAGAGCACTTGGTGGGAGTGCTGTATTTTTGTGAATTATCTAGGCTACTGGACGCTGTCTGACTGAAGGCACTGCAGCGTTAGCCATATTTATACTGTGGGGCCATGCTAACTTTGCATATGTGTATTTTATAATGCGGCTATTGTTCAGCCTCGTCGTTTCTGATCCTCACCTGAAACTGGCATGTTTGTCATGTCGCAAGATTAACAGGAATTACTGCAATGTTTTCTTTGCATATTTTTATGAGATGACAGTTTTTCCATTCCTTTGTATGGTAACTAGAAGAACTAGTATGTATGTTAAGCTTATGGAGAGCTTTCTGAAGCTTATGGAGAGCTTTCTGAAGCTTATTGAGAGCTTTCTGATATTTTTTGTCCCACATCATTGGTTACGATTGTCCTTCATTGTGAGACTTACTGCACAGTTCTATGGAGGTGGCAAAAATGTTCTTTGAAGTGATGCCACCCTAAAGAATGGGTTCATAGAAGGTTCTTATAATAATAATCTGTTAAAAAAACTCTTAGCTAAAAGAGTCTTCAGTCCGTTCTATATTATAATATAGTCCATTCTATAATAGATGTGCCCCAACTTCTCTAAAACTGGGTTGGCATTCATTCCTACCTAACAAGAGTGCACTAGACTTTCTGTTTTCTACTGTGTTCTTCTTGTTCGGAATGAAACCTTGCAAATACGAGCCCACCAGCCCTTTAAGGACAGGGAAACTTTGATTTTTAATCTGTAGGATTTGTTAACAATACTATACTAAGTTCACCTGCGGAGAAATGTTGGTCTTCCCTCATAAAATGATCTCCCTATAGGAGGATTCACATTCAGTGGCGCTCATTTACAGAGGTATGCCCCTGGCCGCTCTGCTGACCCGTAAGGGTTTAGAGTAGATCGCCAAGTCTGGAGCCGTCAGTAGAGCCTTTGTCATGGTCAAGAATGTAACTTGAATCTCTGTTTCTATAATCCAGTGTGTGTGTGTGTGTGTGTGAGAGAGTGTATGTGTATGTGTGTGTGTTGGGTGGGCGTGTTTGTTGCCCCTCCTCCCTCTCCTCCCTGCTGTGGAAGGTTGCAGACTGAACTCGGAGCATTATACTGCCGTCAGTGCGGAGCGGGAATCTCTCCTCCTCTGTCTCTCTCATTCTCGCTCTCTTTTCCTTTCCGCCTCATTCTCTCTCTCTGCACTTTCTGTTTCTCTGTGCTTCCTGCTGAGCCATGAGCCCCTGAGGAAGCATGAAGAGTGGGAGACACATTTGCTCATGCTGTAGTTGGATTATATCGAAGTGTTGCTGTTGCTGCTGTAGTGTATCAGGTGGGCTTTTTTTTTTCCTCCCTAGTTTTGGGAAGAAGCCTTAGGACTGAGAGATTGGCAGTATTAGTGAACTGTGCTGCTCTCCGTTGGGTGGTATAAAAGAAAAAAAAATTATTTTGTATGATCGAAACAAAAATCTCTAGAAATCGTAACTTTCTTAGAGAACATCCAAAACTTTTATGTATGGTCATGTAACACATTTTTTCAGACATCGCCATTCATCCAGTCAGTGGAATATCACTGTTAAATAGACTCTAGCTGTATTTAACAGTGATACCGTGGCAATCGGTTCGGGACATCATCTGTACCTGCTCTGCTGCTTACCCAGTGTTTTTTCTTTCTCTTGTTAATCTCCGTGTCAGCTGTAGTATTTTATAAAGTCCTTTATGTTTCAGTGCTCCAATAGCATTTCGAACTAATATTTCAATTAGGCGAACGTTGTGCCTCTTATCTATTATTTACTGCTCAGTCTTGGTTATTATGAGTGGACCGGTGTTGTGTACATGCCTCTGTGTGTTTGTGTGGTTGATGACAGAAGTAAAGTACTCCTGTGCTTGGCTCTAAAGTGGGCTAAAGTGCTCTCTCATTACCGATTAACTCAGGAAGTCTCCCTCTGCAGTGAGATAGCAGAGATGAAAAGCAGCAGCCTCTGTCATAACATCATAGTGCTGGCCTCGGGTATAGCGGCACCGCACAGGGAGCGGCACCTGAAGCTGTTCTGAAAGGTCACTTTGAAAATGTCTTGACCTGGAGAGGGACTTTCAGACCAGGAGTTTCATGCACTCCATCTCTGCTTGTATTTGTGTTTTTTCTGCCGTACGCACACACACTCATATACGTGAAAAGAAAAGAAGAGAAAAACCAGCAGAGGTGAAGGCTTTTATTTGAAATATTGCAGTCAGTTTTGCACTGCCCACCTGCTAGGATGTATCTTATTTTGGAGCATTTTACTGCTGCCTATATTCATATGATGTGCTTATTTGAAACTGGCTGCATCCTTCAGCCAGGCAAAAAATAGCTCCCTCTGTAGAACTATGCTTTGTGAAAAAGCACTAGATTCTTACTGCTACACTGAATTCAGTATTTTTTTTTTTACCCTTTCTTCGAGGGTAGCTGATCTCATTAGCTGATCTCTTTTATTTGGGGCCACATTCTCGATACAGTATATATTGGGTATATATATTGTATAGTTTGTTTATGTTCATATTTGTATATGTGTGCTTCATCTCCACACAGTAACCAGGTCAACGTGTTAACAACCTGCTGGGAATTCTCCCTGAGCTCCCGAACATTGGCTCTGGCATTGCTTTAGAGACAAACATTGCACATTTTGGAGGAGTTGTTTTCTTTGCTAACTGTATTTTGCATGTTTACCGACGCAATAGAGATGCTACACACGTAACTGAATTCCTCTACTTGGTCGTGTAATTTCAGTGGCATTTACACTGTCTTAGCTGCATCATTTTTTCAAATGACTTGTGTTTCCCAGTCGCCTGTCCAAGGCTGCTGCTGAGTATCACAGCAGTCTTTGAAGACCAAATTAGCCCAAATCCCCTCTCATCCGTCGCATTATAGCAATTCTCTTTGAAGACGACTCAGAGGCCGGGTGTAAAAGCAGGAGAGTTATGTGAGAACATGGGGGCTTTTCTTCCTTTCTTATCCTTTCTTCATCCTTTCTTTCTTAACACTGAGCCAACACGATAGCAGTGGCTCTTTAAGAAGCTTACACTTCACCCCGGTGCACGCTCAGCAAAACCTCCTTCTGGCCCAGTTTCCCAGAAACGTGTTTCTCTTATGTACTTGGAATGTGCTGTTACCGGAGTCTGTGTAGTACGCTGCATTTCAAGGCTCCAGGTATAAGGAAGATGAGGAAATGCACAATGAAGATGACACAAGCTTTATCGCTCCCTCAGGGAAGAGTGTCATGTGGTCATGTGTAGAAATATGTAGAACACTTAGCGCCGCTGAGCAGACTCAACAGGCCACACAGCAGATAACACATGAGCACATCTGGCACTTTTCCAAAGAAATTGATTTCAGAAGGTCCCCTGAGAGACAGGACTGTGTCAACGGCAACAGCCATACTTAATTAATGTCAGCTTTTTATGAATGGCTGTATTCTAGGGAACTCCTTTCTGTGTTACTCAAACAAGTCCTTTTTTTTTTTTATTGTGTTTTAATGAGGGATGCCTCAGTAAGCCAGGCCATATGGACATAGGCTGCAAGTCAGTCTTGCTTAGCTTCACATAAAGTGTCCAGTGTGTGTATCATTGTGACTTTTTAGCTCCAAATAAACATTCTGTGGAAAGAGTCACATTTTTGGCTCTCCCGTTTAATGATGGGTGCTATTAGAAAAGTGTAATGCTGAAAGATTGAGAAAATGTTTTGTATACTTTTTTTTCAAATCTTAGAGCTAGGCCACTTGAAAATAGTGTCCATTTCTTTTTGGTGTGTATCATATTTGAGCAAAACCAAATTTCAGAGTGCAACTCGGGGGGAAAGTCAGGGAAACATGTGTTGTTATTCGTCTTGTGTGAGCCTGTTTTCCAGTTGATTTTTTTTTTTTTTATCTGGAAGGCCTACTAGAAGGTCTTCTCTGCCGTTTGGTTTGAAAGTCAGTATCTTAAGGTCATGCCACCTCCTCCTCGGTCCATAAGCTGTGGTTAGTCAGCTTCTCCAGGCTTCTCAGGGGGGTTGCTATGCAACAAGTGCTACTCAGCAGAAACTATCCATGGCATTTTTTTACCACATAGCTTCTGAAATGGTCTTCTGGAGCCACTGTTAGCAGAAGCTCTCTGGGTTGGTTCTGGGGGCAGTCCTGTCACAGTGCAGTGGAATCGTAACACGGCACCAAAGATTCCACTGCACTGCTGGTGTTCTGCTGCTTCTTTGGAGACCTCTGTGGCCAGAGTGGGCAGAGTAATATTTGCAATTTTCTTTGTGAACCTTGTTCAGCAACCTCTGCCATTGTGCCATGGCAGTATGCAGTTTGAGTTGCTAAGCACGGAGCCATCATGAAAAAGAAAAGGAAAAAAGTGAGTGGAAAACATCAAAATTTAAATTGTATGATTAATGGCCTTTACCAAACAAAATACCAGTTAAACATTTCATCTTCCTACATACACGTTTTCTGGTGGGTTCTATAGCAGAAGTGCACAGTCCTCTGCGTTTTAATTCTGAATGAAGCAGCGACCTGCCATCACTTAGCCACACCCTGGGAGCAGTGTGTGGAGATGGTATCTTGCTCAAGGGTACCTCAGTGGTGCCACCGTCAGTCCTGGGATTTGAACCCATAACCGTCCGATCGCCGGGGCAACTCCCCAGCCACCAGACCTCCAGCTGTCCCCATTAAGCTTGAAAATTTACCTGCTCAAACACACATGATTCAACTCCTTTGTGAACTGTCAGGTTTAGTGGATGTGTTTGTGTAGGACAGTGACCAAACTGTGATAGACAGGACACTCCAGGACTCTCCAGGACACTGGGTGGATCACCACTGGTCTTCAGGCATCATACGACTGGCAAATGACTAAAGAGAAAATGACATAAACAAGTGCAATATGCCATTTTTGATTATCTTTTTGTTAAACAAATTAAAATAACTGATTTCAGTATTTATCCATTCAGAAAATGAATGTCAATAGACCTTTAAAGCTGGTAAAATCAACTGTCCTAAATGGCCAACTCATGGGAGCTATATCAGCTATGCTGCTCCATTGCTCATGTCATGCAGTAATAATATGTTCAAAATTAGCCAAGCTTTCAGTCTTGTAATGTTATTTGTATCGTACTGCTTTATTTATATTTTATTGCATTTGTTGGGCCTGGCCTGCTGAATAGTGTGTTTTGATCCGCAGCTGCACTGAAGATGTCTTCATTTGTTTTTATACTGACATATTGCAAGATTGATTTTTGTACAGTGAGACATCCTTGTGTGATGTGGTGGCATCGTATTCCATCAATATCCCAGAGATATGTCTACCATGTTTACATAACATTGCGGTAGATTTTAAGTGCATTTGAAATCAGTCTTTCAGCTTCTAAAGGTTAATTGAAGCAGGAGACTTCCCCAGTGGTGTGGGGAAATATAGGATAGATTCTGAAAGCAATCATTGTGTGGTGGATTTGTGTGTAAGAATTTTTGTGTGTAAGAAGTGTGTGTGTGTGTGTGTTCATAAAGCCTGGCACTTAAAGGCTACTCACCAGTGCACATCCACAAGCACTCACAGGACCTCATGTTTTCGTCACTGTGTCTGTGCGTCAAACACACTCGTGTTTGACCACAACAGCGTACTCCTCTGAGCAGCTCACAGTTCATCATGGCCAGTGGCCACATTAAAAGCTGAGGCGTGGTCGACTTCGATTTCAAATGGCACAGTTTCTGAGGAGAGGGAGAGAGAAAGCCTTTCTGTCTGAATGAACATGCGCGCGCGCACACACAACACACAAGGTCACTTCCTTTAATGAATAAGCCATTGCAATATGCAGGACAGCAGCGGTGCAGACTGCCCAGTCCAAAACATTCAAAGTCATGTAATGAACACCCAGCCCTTATCAGCTGCAGGACTACACATTCTAATCGATTCAGTTAAACAGAACTAATTTTGCTCTCTTTGTGGTGAAACTTTGTAACAGCTGGTGGCCTAGTGGTTTAGGAGTTCCCCCCGCGATCAGAAGGTTGTTGGTTTGAATCCCAGCAATACTAGTGCCACCACTGAGGTACACTTAAGCAATGGGTGTCCCCCATTCACCGCTGCTTCACTTGGTGAATGGGTTCAGTGCAGAGAAAGAATTTCACATTGTTCACACTGTGTGCTGTGGTGTGATGTTTACTTGGTCTGTGTTCTTTAAGTACTGATGGTATCACGCTAAGCTCAGCAAAGCAGTGTGAATCAGTGAATGTAGCACACCAAACCCACCAGCTACGCTCTATGGTCTGTTGTTTTTTTTTTTTAGAGTTTGACCCTGCTGTGTAGGACACTTGATTCCATGGGAAATTAACCGTGCGTTACACACAAACGTTGGGCTGCTGGTTGTTCCGTCCTGCTTAGTCATATACAGAAGCACATGAAACTTGGTGTCACCACACAGATAAAACAGCCTAATGATTCATTGTGTTTAACCTAGGTCAAAGAAAGGATAACTCAGTGATTTCACTGGTGTAATACTTCCTGTAGTACCTGTAACTTGTCTACACCCAGTGTTATCAAAGATGATGCATTTATGGACAACAGAAACAGATTCTAGTCTTTTCTAAACTTCTTTTATAAACTTGCTATTCTCCCGAAAAACGTATAAATCATTTTGATTTGCAGCATAAAATGATTCATTTGTCTTTAACATGTCATGTATCATCATCATAAATCATGTGATGAATTCATATAAATAAAAGTGCATGCTGATTGCAGATTTAAAGTGCTTTATGATTAATATTGTATTGGTGTTTACACTTATTAACTTATAAACTTATATCTTATAATTGCAAGGTCAGCAAAAGAGATTCAACCAATAAAAGCAGTGATTAAAAAAAAAAAAAAAAGCAGTGGCAAAGAACAAATAACCAAAAAAGGGAAGTAAAGTGAAAGTGCATTTAAAATTCTTTGAAAGCAGGGTAAAGCAAAATTACCAATAAAAGCAATTTAAAATAAAAGTAAACATCATAAAATCTTGTTTAGTGCTAAAGTGATGAACTGTCTGTTTATTATATAAAATGCTGGGATGTCTGAAAACCCACCAAGCTAGGATTAATTAGTTAGAGAAAAAATACCTTTTCATACCTCCCTGAATTGCTTCTAAACCTCTGTTTAAATATTCCAACAGCAGCTTGATGAGACAATAAACAAAAATGATTATTCTAATCCATTAGGTGCTTGGCGGTTTTTAATTAAAAGCACTTCTTTATCTCTGTGTGCTTATAATGAGTTTCATCCTACTGCAGAGAAGAGAACTAAATGCAAAATGTTGCAATCAGACAGTAAGAGGCATCTTTCTGGGTAACTTCTCCTCACATAACTTGCTTATTGTATCTTATTGTATTGTAAACCTAGACTGCTTGTTGTGAGTTTGTGTTTCTTATGTTCTGCTTTTACCTTTCAGAGAACTACACGGTCAGCGGTCCAGAGGGTAAGACGGACTCAGTGGCAGCACTGCAGCCCCAGGCCTCACTCACATCCATCCACAGCAGCTCTCCAGGGCCCAAGCGCTCGGGGAATACACTGAAGAAGTGGCTCACCAGCCCTGTCCGCCGCCTCAGCCATGGCAGCAACGTCAAAAAGCTGCCCAGTAAGCAGAAGCAAAAGAGAGATGGACGCAAGAGCATCGACCTGGGCCCTCCCGAGGCACAAGACGACAGTCTGGAAGAGGTAATGGAGCTGAAGCTGCTGAGGGCTTACTGAAAGTGTTTCACAATATGCTAGATCTTCAGCATCACTCAAATCAGGATCCCCTGATATCTATAAACTTTTAAGCAAAGTGAATGTGCAACTCTTGGCACATTTATGGATTTTTTTTTATTCATTTCAGCTTGCCGGGTTGCATGTTATTGCCTCCATGGTAGCAATACATCAGTCCATCTGTTCTAGCTCATATCTGTTTTCCTGAATAATTTGAATACTCGTATATTCATTCATTCAATTGGTATTTGATTCTGTGCATCTGTGTCATTTCACCCCTGCACAAAAAATGTCACTCCTTTTTAAGTGGCCGTTGAAGCTAAAAGAGCATGTGTGCAATGACTTCACATTATGGGAAAACAGGAAAAAAGCTTGCTGCAGAATCTATGATAAGAGTTTGGTTTTATTTGGAATTGTAATTTGTTACACTCTTAATATCTGCTGTCTCATGAAAGCTGTATTTGAGCCAGAGGCTACAATCTCATCTTCTATAGCAACATGTTGTGCATTTTCAGATGGGTTCCTGATCCACTGCAGTAGTGAAAACACCTAAAATTGTGGTTCATTTCCAGTGGTGATTTTGAGAAGTACTCCTTCAAAAACACCAGCAAATATTCAAAATATTTAAATCTTATTCTGTCCCAATTTCTTTACTGTGCTTTAAATAATTATATACAAAATGTTTATACTCTACATTATGATGTAGCTATTATGTGTCCTGTGTTTTTCTTAGCAGAATGAAGACTGTTACTGATGGCTTTGGAGTATAATATAGCATTGCATTAGTATTTTTCAATGATATTCGGCTCCCTGTGTATAAATGGTTGTGATTGCTGTTATTGTATGTATTTTTACGATGTGGTAGATGTTCTAAGAAGTGCAGATGGTATTGGTGGGACACCCATTTAAACGGCTGAGGACTTTAGCTACACTCTTTCAGTCGCCATCTCAGTTCTCTTTATGCAATCAGTGCTTCATACAGAAAACTGGCCCCTTGTTCTCTGTGTTGTGTGAGCGCGTCATTATGAGCGTGGCATGGCTGGAGCAGCAGTTGCAGCAGTAGGCCAGATGATGTGGGGCAGATAGGACAGTGTGCATTAGCCAGGCCTTTTAGGGCCTGTGTGATGTGCACTGTGAAAGCACAAAGAGTCTCTGTAATGTCGGGGCAGGAGCTGTGGACCCCAACACAATGACTCGCATTAACCCTGACCTGCTTCCCCTACGGAGGGTTGAGCAGTAGACTCGGTAAAGAAGAAGACATTTCAATGAAATATTCTAATGTCATTTTAGAACCAAAGAGTCTTAAAGTGGTAGGTTGGCTGAAAATCAAATTTCAAATACAATTTTCCAAGTATAGTTGATCCACCAAGGAGTGTTTGCATGCTACACTTTAGGGAAGTGCTGTATGTTAAAGAAAGTCCACAGTCAGATTTTTGTATTTTCCCCCTGAAATAAGACGATCTCTGCACACATCTGCCTTTGATTTCCTATTTTTTTTGTTAGTCGTCGTGCACGGTATTTTACGTATTTCTGTTATACACATTATTTCTATTGATTCTATGAATTGTATGATATTCCATACATAATGGTGTGCCTACTGCCTGATTCACATTTAGGAGTTTAAAAAAATAATTAAATTGTCCATATTCGGTTAGTAATTTCACCAGTGAAAATATAGAGCCCTGCATGTTAAATGAATGGGTTCTGTCTTTGAAAGACATTTGTAGATCACAGATGGGTGGTATTTTAAGCTCTTACTCCAAATATAGTTGATCAGCCAAGGAGTGTTTGCTTGTTCGATGCACCGGATGGTTAGTTATGAACTTTTATTGCTCATGATTTGCTCTGGCGTTATAGCGCCAAAAAAACTCCTTGACTCTTCAGTGATCAACTGTATTTAAAGCTGATCCAATATATTTAAAGGGGACATTGTGAAAAAATGTTTTTGCAGAGAGAAAGCAACAGTATAACAAAACATTTCACCTTACTTGTGACTTTAGCGGTCGATCATGGCACAATATCAGCTGTGATTGTGGGTTCTGAATGCAACTGTTTATTTGGAACTCAGTAAATGTGCTGTCAAAAAAGCTGGTTTAGAATTATTTCTCATCGTTTTTAATAACTGCTCTTGAAACACATTGTCTTGTGTTCCTTGTTTTTCAGAGGGCAAGAAAAGACGGAACGCTTCCAAAGTCATCAGGAATGCAAAGCGGAGGAGAGGAGGAGCCAGAGGACGACTCTCACACTCCTCTCCCTCCACCCATGGAGATTATCAAAGACCCCTCCACTCAGGAGGAGAAGGTATGCATAAACACTCAACGGCTTGTGTACCCCCCCCCCCCTTTAGCAAAGTAGAACACTGTTTCAACACTGAGTTTAATAGGACAGGGGAGGGTTATGTGATAGTGCAGGCAGAAAACAAGTGCAAAATCTGCACATTTTTTTAAGATTTAGAGCAGCTCGGGCTCTATCCAGCGCAGCACTACTGTAAACAAGGGCATGGTTAGAGTTAATACATTTCCAATAAGCTTGGTTAGGTGTGCTGCAGGGGCGGCCAGTCTGATCAGATCCTCTAATTCCCTTTAGGAGCCACGTGTGCACCGTAGATATGAAGCAGCGCTGCACTGCGATATTTTCCTAAGGGTGGCAGTTCAGAACCTTCTACAGAACAGATAGAAATGTATAATGTTTTTGACTACAGAATAAATACTTTCATTGGACAGAAGCAAAATGCAACAAAATACCTCACTAATCAGAAAGTATTTTATTTATATTGAATTCATAGATTTTATATGGTATTTATATTTTTACAATTTATGTGAATAACAGAGTAATATTTGATTGTTAATAGAAAATTAGGAGTAATAATTAAAAGCTACAAACAATAAACGCTAGTTAAACATCATTAAGACAAATAAAACTGTAAAACTGTATAAAGAATAAACAGTTAACTATTTGAAAAAAAAAAGATCAGAAATAAAATAATTTATTTCTTTGCTTTGTACTGTAAACTTTAGTTACTAAGAAATGCTGCATATGCATGTCTATACTCAGCAAATGAATATAAGAATAAATGTAAGGGTTTGAAGGCAGCCGTTTATATCGGCCACAGTGTAGGGAAGTGCTGTAAGTTCGTAGACAGATTTCCTGATTCTCCACTAAAAAGATTACATCTGCACACATCTGCCTCAGATTTCTTTTTTTAATATTTTTATAATTATTCATTCACGGTATTTTATAGCGGCCATTCTATTGATTATATATTCCCTACATAATGATGTGCCTACTGTCTGATTCACGTTTAGAGGTTAAAATATATATATGTATAATTAAATCAGCGATTTTCAGTTCGCCAGCAAAAAAAAACAGCCTGAACAGCCCTGCATGTTAAATGAATGGTCTCTGTCTTTGAAAGATTTTTGTAGTTCACAGATGGCTGGTCTTATAAGCTGATCTTCACATACAATACCGCAGTCATTCAGAAATGTCACTCAACACAGGTTCATAAAGAGGACCCCATTGTTTTTGGTACCCTTAAATACACACAGAGCGCACACACGCACGTTCAGTGCAATTATCTGTATATTTTAATTTAAAAAGCACCCTTACATACATGTGACACATTCGTGTGACGGACACATAGCCCTTCAATTCCAACAAATCCTTCTCCCCTTCACTGGGAGTCTCCCACACTGCGTGAATATAGCACTTCACTTGTGATTTGAATTTCACACACACCCAGTGTTTCCCTCCCTAGTGTTGAAATGCCTGTAATATTATGAGGAACCTCCCTGGCTTCCAGTCTCTTAACCACAAAAAAATTGTGTACTACAAAGGTCATTCTCATTACAACTAATGTCTTACTTCTTAAAGTTGTGAAACTCAAGTACACCCTGGCTCATGCGGTCTGACATGTTTGGGTGTCATTTTCCATAATAATGTGTTTTCCTTGCCCGGGCTGTCTGGAAATTTACCGCCAATGCTGGTATTGTGTAATCTTGTAGTCTCCCTTGTCATGTTGCTGGATTAAGCACAGCACAAGAGACTAAAACAAGATCTGGTCCCTGCAACACTTGTGCTGTCACTTAGACACACAAGTTGGTTTCCTAAAATGCACATCTTCTGTCTTCCTGTCAGAGTTTGCTTCTTTGAGCTTTTCTTAGAGGCTTACCACTTTGTTGTTATCAGCACAACTCTCTCTCTCTCTCTCTCTCTCTCTCTCTCTCTCTCTCTCTCTCTCTCTCTCTCTCTCCCTCTCTCTCTCTCTTTC
>JBBIGA010000002.1:14751266-14767613 GCA_037576975.1 Alestes dentex
TGTGTGTGTATATGTGTGTATGCACGCGCATGCGTGGCTTCTTTCCCTCTCTTTCTCTCTCTCTCTCTCTCTCTCTCTCTCTCTCTCTCCCTCTCTCTCTCTTTCTGTCTGTCTGTCTGTCTGTCTCTCTCTGTCTGTCTGTCTCTCTCTGTCTGTCTGTCTCTCTCTGTCTCTCTCTCTCCCTCTCCCTCTCTCTCTCTCTCTCTCGCTCTCTCTCTCGCTCTCTTTCTTTCTTATGTAGTATGATGGAGTTGGCTGTAATGGTATGTCATCCTCCATGATGGTGACTCAGGACTACAGTGCACTGAAGGAGAATGAAATCTGCGTCACACAGGGTGAAATGGTGCAGGTTCTTGCAACCAATCAGCAGAACATGTACCTGGTGTACCGGCCCGCCAACAGCCAATCACCTGCTGCCGAGGGCTGGGTGCCTGGCAGCATTCTCGGCCCTCTTACTAAATCCATCATAGACACTGCTGCTGACTCAAACATCAAGTAAGTGTCAATCAACGCTAACTGGAGCTCTGATTGGATTGTTAACCCAAGGCTCCGCCCTTCTTTTGAGTACCCCCACCCTTTTTTGTTGGAACTAACCTGGATATGTTGGACCATGAGGAACTGTTTAAGTTTTTTCTTGATGTTTTTCTTTTTTTTCCCCCCAAAATAAAAAGTGAATAATTGAAAGGACTATAGAAAAGAAAACCTTGTTTTGGTTTAGACAGAAGATGTTGAAGGAATCTTACATCAATGTGGAAACTGACACGTCTGGACTGTTATTTCTGTTTCTAACACCACGTTTTTATTGTTTCTTTGTTTTGGTTTCAAACTTTTTTGAAAGGCAAAAGAAAACATAGGCCATCTGATGGACTTTGAATAGTTTCTCCTGACGGAGAAAGTTTCTGTTATTGTCTATGGCAATTTTGTACAGATTATGTTGTTTTAATCTTATTTTTTTTTTTTTTTAATGTTCAGTTCAGTTTTATTTTGTTCTTGTTTTGTTGTTTTTTCCTTCATCAAATATGTTGGCCATTTACTGTAAATACTTTGTGTTGTTTACTCTTATCAGTACATTCCTGTAAAAAGTCTTTTGCACTATTTAAGAGAACCCTTATTAAAGAAGTCAGTTTTGTGCAATACGATGATAGTTGCAATGTTCAGCATTGTAGTTAACTAATAGTTTTAAATGTATTATTTTAAATATGTAAAATAAAATTTTGACATGAGCATGACATAAAAGGGTGAAGTCAGTTGATCTTTGTCTTTATGACTTGTTCCTAGTCATGATTCCCAGATCACACGAGTGGTACCTCACTCATTAGATAAAGCACAAAAATAATATATATTAACTAGACAAGTCCTTTAGTTTAGTGTACACAGAACTCACTAGCTCGCAAGTATCACAGACGAAATACAGCCGATTCACGTTTTTCTTTAAATTAATTTTATTTACTTATTTTCTGAATTCCTGTAGTGTGTAGTTCCCTTTAATTTGAGTTTGTACTAACCACACTGGTCCTTGACAGTAAATGTTTGTGTATGACGCAGCATCAGGCCTCATTTTGCCTTATCTTACTCTTTCAGCTGAGCTGAACTGTACTAAATGAGCTCATGAGGACTGTGCTGTTTCTTCATAAACTCTGTGTCCACCATGGTGTAAGAGCATGACAGCTATATGTAGCCATGGTTACGTTCACATTACCAGGTTAAAGTGGCACAAATCTGATCTTTTCAGAAACACATCTCTTTTCCAATCAGATCTGAGCTGCTTTTATATCAGACCTATATCAGATGCCAGATCTGATCTGTGTCCATGCAACTTTAATGAGTGCATTATCCCCATCACACTTGCACGTGTACATTATATCCTCATCCTGTGTGAAGTTTCTGCCTGATAAAAAGCCACAGAAGCATTAAAACATCATCTAAACCACTTCTTCCCTATAAGTGAACAGCTAAGAGCTGATCGGAGCTAATGACCTCTGAGATAAAGGCGTTTCCATTCCATTCACTCGTTTCCATTTCAGGGCCCAGGATCGGCTCGGCGTCAAAAATCGTAAATGAGCAAGAAGACTTGTAATGTGAATGTAACCTATCAATACATCAAGAGCTGTATCAATTTTACTGCTGTTAATGCAAACTGATATGTAATAAGATCAAATGAATCACCTGTTTTCTTGTCACTAATTTCCCTCAGTGAGTTCTCAGTAGCTTGACTGTATTATTTTTCCCTGACCCCTCGCTGTAAGGTTTGTAAGGTTTGACCGGATCATGTTTTAATATAACAGGAAGTCTCTCTCATGGAACACACTCCGCGCCCGCAAGCGTGCTGAGAAGGAGAGTGGGGGCAAAAGTGACTCAAAGCTTGAGAATGGACTGCGTAAGCCAAGGGACATTCTCAGCAACAAGGTCACTGTAAAAGTGAGTAGTGGGGTGTGTTTGTGCCGCCGGAGGTGTAGCGTGTTTGCACCCTAACCTGTGTGTAGAATGGCAACATCCTGAATGCTAGCGGATGCCACTCACTATTGCATAAAAGACATTTCCCTCACGCAGTTTTTGTTTGTGGATGCCAAATGAATAAATGGTTAATGCAGTTTCCACATTAACAAGAATTCGTTCAGAATGACAGAGTTTATTTTCTTCCTCGGAGAGCAGTCGAGACATGACCCTTCCTCACTGTACTCACTGTAAAGAGCCCCAAAAAGGGGTAGTTGTCCAGCACAGTTTGGTGATGCAACTCATCTGTTAACTGCCATAGTTCAGAGGAGTTACTGAACTATTCTGACCACTGGACTGAAGCTGGACACCCCATATCTAGGGAATCGTTGGAGCAACACTGTCCTTCCTTCTTTATGGCCAGGTTGTAAGCTGTCTAATGTCACTCTCTCTCTCCTCCTGAACCACAGGAATCTCACAGCTCAGAGGAGTCAGAATGTGAGGATGAACTAGACCCCAAAACTAGCATGGAGGTAGAGCTTCAACATACGCCTCAATGCATGCTGTCCTCACAGAGTGTGTAGTTTTAGCCTGTGGTGGTATTTCTGTCAGAGTGTCAGAAGAGCAAAGAGCGACGCCCCAATAAATAACATTAATAAATTCAATATCAGGACCATAAAGTTGTGAGGTATGAGAAAGGCACCCAGCTTTAATCAATTAATGGCTGTAGAAGACACAAGGGAAAAAATGGTGACCTTTATTATCATCATCATCATTATTATTATCATTATTATTAGTGTCACATCGGGTGTGACAGTGTTAGAGACTCTTTCTCTTGCTCTCACTCAGTCAAGGTTTCTCATTTTTTAAAACACTCTTCTGTACAGTGTGTGTGTGTGAGATCTCTCACTTTGTGGAGCACTTCAAAGGTTAAATATCACTGCATTTTAACATTCATTTTTCTATTTTACAGTTAATGAATCCCAATTTTATTCAACAAGGTAAGACCGTGTATAACTGGTAATCTCTGACTGCACGAATACTTCTGTTGAGACATTAGGATGTATCATAGAAGGTATAAGAATATCATTGAATATAAGATAATGAAATACAATTCTAGACATTTTACTTGTAAGCACTTTTGACTAGTAAAACTGCAAACAAGTAATGATTGTAATGATGAACATTTTTGCAGTTTTGTTGCTTTGAAGCATGCAGAATTTAGACTTTTAATTTTCCTTTTATTTTGTTTAAATTCTGTTCTAATAACATTATTCAGTGTCGGGAAACAGAGTGTGTTGAGTTCTGGTATGTTTGTGTTGTGAAGTGGCTCCAGAGTTCCTGATCCCTCTGGCCGATGTGACGTGTGCGCTGGGGGAAACGGTGGTCCTGTGCTGTAAAGTCTGTGGCCGCCCAAAACCCACCATCACTCTGAAGGGTCCTGACCAGAGCCTGCTGGTCAACAACAACCGCTTCACCATCAACATCCGGTAAACACAGCAAGGAAGAGCTTCACAACACTGACAGCTTTAATGCCTGTTATAATCAAATAAAGATCTTAATTAACATATCTAGGACACACATCTTTCATTGACATTTATTCCTTACAGACTGTGTGGTCTTGTTACAAAAGATGAAGTTCAAATAATACTATTTAAGATAAACCAGCACCTAACTGCATGCTCCAGGCCATATAATGGTTCAGTGGCACAGTTGTGGTCTGCAGATTTTATTTGAACTTGGGAAGAGCAAGTGACAAGCAAATGTCATGTATTTGTAGATCAGAAAGGTGCTGTCTGTCTTTTTTTGCTGTTGTGATGGTCTTGCATCTGTTATGTTGTGTGTTTTTCCAGGGAAACGGGTGATATTCTGTTAAAGATCTGTAACTTAATGCCCCAGGACACCGGCATCTACACCTGTGTTGCCATTAACGACCATGGAACAGCCTCATCCTCCGCATCGATTAAAGTGCAAGGTAATGCAGAAAAACAGGGCAATCTGTGCTTTCTCCAGTTTATCTTCTGGCCATGCGGCTGACAGCTGCTGTGCTTTTATTCCGCTTCAGCATTGATTACAGAGCAGCAAGGTAATGTGGAAAAAGACCACAGCTTCTAGCTGTCTGAATAAAACAGCATGAAAAAAGAGAATTGTTTTATCAGCGTGTTTTTGTACTGGTGAATACCCTGAAATTTTAAAACAGTAACTGAAATAAACATGCAAATAAGTAAATAAAGACATAAACAAAAATCGCATAAAAGCCGTAACTGACTAAGATAAAGCAATCAAAATAAAACCGATTCAACACTGAAACATCCGAAGAAGATGACGCAAAATGGGAAGCAAAAATCAGTAAATGGGAAGCAAAAATCAGTTTCTTTTACAAAGTAACCCTTTTATGATATAAGACCTGAACATAATGATCACAAACAATGATCTCATGTACAGTAGATTCCACCACACTCTATCATTAAGCATTCTGAAAATAATAAAATCTAGAGGTGAGAGTAGTGAGCTGGCAACTGAAAGATTACTAGATTAAAGTAGTTCCCTCTAGTCCGGACCCCCATTACATCACGCTGTGCTGCTCTGCTGGTGATGTGCTCCTCCCAGGCTGGGACTGATTTTCCTTGTACCTGGATCAGTTAAGTAGGATTTAACTTGTAAATGAAATTGGTAGCCAGTGAAGAAATGCAAGGCTCAGCATTTACACCAGTCAGCAGTGCATAATTACCTACTTCTGGTAGCACTGGTTTTGTACTATGACCTGTTTTAAAACTTGAACTGAACATTTACCACAATTTTAATGTGGTCTGAAATTGGTTCAAATTGTAAAATCTACAGTTTGTTTTTAAGAAATGTTAAGTGTGTCTGTAAAATGCTTGGTTCAGTTGAGGAGTTTCCACTGTCGGTAACACAAATGCCAAATGTGCTGTGCAAAAACATTTTGGGGGGCTTTGGGGCTGTCGTTGCCTGATTGCTGTTGGTTTTCGTCAGGTGTTCCAGCAGCTCCAGCACGCCCGGTAGCGCAGGAGGCCAGCAGTACAGCAGTGGTGGTGCACTGGCTCCCACCCTCCAGCTCCGGAAACTGCGCTGTAACCAGCTACACCGTGGAGTACAGACAAGAGGGTAGCCTGGACTTTTCCACATGCATTGCTTTATCAGTATACAGTTTGAAAATTGTGTTATGCACAATCCGTAATCCGTATCTGCTATTGCCTTAACACTACCACAGACCAGAGAAAATTACAAATGTTGAGATGTTGTGTAAAGGTGTTCAGCTGGTATGCGGAAAATTCTGCTGCTATGTATTTTCTTTGGCAAAGAGTCCAAATGTACTCACTTATCTACATTCCAGGGTAGAAGGATTGAGTCATTTTGAACATTTTTTACTGCTCTGCGAAGTGCTTAGTCGTGCTTAGATTGAGGATTTTCTAGGGATTCCTAAAACAGACATTACAGTAAGACTAACTCAAAGAACAGCACACTTAGATGTACAATTGCTACAATTGCAGCTTCAGTGTGAAATGAGAGGCAACCTCTCAAAAAAAAACAAAAATCTTTACCAAAAACATTTTTTTTAATTTATTTTTTTTATTATTATTAACAAAATCCCGTCTAAATTACTGGCAGCCCTACATTTAGTATATGTGCAACTGCCCTTTGACTGCTTAACAGCAACAACTCTTCTATCATAATGCCTTATAAGAATGGAGAATAAAGAGCAAGCAATCTGATAAAACTGCTCCATTTCTCCAGATACTTTATGGTTCCTACGTCCTCTGTTTGGGACTCTTCTCTCAGGTCATTTCTTGAGTTTTCAGCGGGTCTTAGGTCTGGGACTGGGAGGCTTGATTCTGTGGTCATTGAACCATTTTTGTATGGATTTGGAGGTATGTTTTAGATCTTTGTTCTGCTGGAATCTTGGCAAAAACAGCAAGATTTTCATCTAAAACATCTTGTACTTGATGGATTCTATGATGCCGTGGATCCTAATGAGGTTCTTTGGAGACAAAAACAGCCACAAAATATCATAGCTCTTCCACAGTACTTAACAATGAAGATTTCTCTTCATTACAACCATTCTTCTTTTTATGCCAAATCCTTCCCGAATTTTTGTTACCTCTCTCAACCTCCTCCTCATTGTGTGTGGAGGTAAAATGCACTTGCCTTCTCTTTCAGATTAAGCTTCAGTTCATTTAATCTACGTAATTACTGTCCTAACAGTCGGTATGGGCGTTTGTAGGTGTAAAGCTTTTTTTTTGTAGCCATTGGCGAATTTTTGACAGTCAACACACTTTTCATCCTCTTGATACTTAATTTTGGAGAATTAAGGAAGTTGGCCATTGTGCCGCATCATATTCTCAACTCAGTGAATTGAGAAAGTAGTGAAACACATACTTGGTTTACATTTTGTTCATGATACTTTCTAGGGCTGCCAGTAGTTGTAACATGTGTGCTGGTGTTAGACAAAAAGTAACGGTTAGATTTTCTCATTTTCATTGTGCGATTCACGACAAAGACATTTTTTTCATGACCTTTAGACCCATCTTTACTAAGCGTGCCAACTAACTGTATTAGACTGTATTTATTACTACTAAAGCTCTGGTAAATGATGACACTGCTTTATTGCAAAAGACATATACATAATACAAATAACATGAAAGGACAGGCATTATCTCTCTGTGTGCAGACTCGCTGGTGTGGCAGCAGTCGGTGGTGTCCACAGCAGATGTGTGTGTGAAGATTGAGGATTTGATTCCAGGTGGGCACTACCAGTTTAGAGTCAGAGCCAACAACCCCTGGGGCATCAGTGCCCCCAGTGAGCCCTCCAACATGGTCACACTCCCCAGCTGTGGTTAGTGCTGCATATACACTTTTATTAAATAGCATGAACATTACATTAAATATGAATCAAATATTTCATTAGGATAAAGTATTATGTTTGTCAGTTATTTATCAAATATTGCATTTTTCAAAGATATATTGAGATTTTAGAATTCCTATCTGAATACATGTCAATATTCCTGCCTGAAGTTTCAACATATGAAGGAACTGGAATCCAGTGGAAAGACAACTTTGAATCAGCGTTTACAGAAATCAGTGAAATCGGAAGGTGAATAATTATTTTGTTCCCCTTTGCAGTCCACGCAACTTAGTATTTTTACCAGCAAAATCAGGCACTACATCTTTATTCATTCCTTCTTTGTTTTTGTCTCTCACTGTCTGGATTCAGGGGCCGTTTTTCTGTTGTAAGGAAATGTCTGCATAAGGCCAGTAAGAAGGAAGTGGCTGTGAAGTATGTCAATAAGAAGATGCAGAAGAAAGAGCAGGTGGCTCATGAGGCAGATATCCTGAAACGTGTTCAGCACCCTCAGCTGGTGGTCCTGATCGACATCTATGATTCACCCACAGCCTACATACTTGTCCAAGAGATGTGAGCCTGATTTACACTGAGACACAAATATTGAAAACCTGAAGGGGACAGAAGCTAAAAAACACAATTTGGAAAACAGCCTACCTTACTGCAGATCACTTTTAATAATCATACCTTTTTTTAATATAGAAAGCAAGACATTAATGGGTCTTAGTAGATTGAAACATGTACTGACAACATTTGTTTTCATGCATGACTGACTTACTGCATTCGTTCTAGGTGTTGTTAGGTCTATGGACTGACGCGCCTATTTTGTGTCCAGGTTGGAGGGAGGACGCCTGCTGGATTACCTGGTGGCCCATGATGAGCTGATGGAGGAAAAAGTGGCATTCTTTATAAAAGATACCCTGGAGGCCTTACAGCATCTGCACACCTGCAAAGTGGCTCACCTAGACTTGAAGGTGAACTTTTAAAACCATACCCTTGGCTTTAACATGAAATGATTTATCATCTTAGGGAGTGTACTTTTGTCAAAGCTTGAGAGTCTTTAAATTATTAAATCCTGTAACATTGTCACCACCATAACAAAAAGGTCCAAAAGCTTTAGTTTTATTTGCTCGTATACCCTTTGAAAATACCTTTCTATTGTATGAACATTTTATTACAAATAGGGCATTAGGAATGGTCCAAAAATACAAGGTATAAAAAAAAAAATATCCTGTGACACTGTGTTACGAAAGCTTCTTTTCTTTTCCCTCCTTGTATTTCATGATAAGGATTGCAAGTTAAATGATGTTGTCATTTATAAGACACATGGAAGCATTTTACTGCTTTTTTTATGAATGAATTCCACTTCACTCTTCCGTTCAGCCCGAAAACCTGATGGTGGATCTCCGCATGCCTGTTCCATGTGTAAAGCTTATAGACTTTGGGGATGCGGTGCAGATATCAGGGCATCGCTATGTGCACCTCCTGCTGGGGAACCCTGAGTTTGCAGCTCCAGAGCTGATCCAGGGCACCCCAGTCTCCTTATTCACAGACGTGTGGAGCGTCGGGGTGCTGGCCTACGTCCTACTCAGCGGTGTCTCTCCGTTTCTGGACGAAAGTCTGGAGGAGACCTGCGTCAACATCTGCAAACTTGACTTCTGCTTTCCAGATGAGTATTTCTGTGGAGTGAGTCAGGCGGCGAAAGATTTCATCATCTCGGCTCTGAACCAGGACCCCAGGAAGAGGCCGAGCTCGTCCGTGTGTCTGCAGCATAAATGGGTGAATGCTCACAGCGGAGACTACTCCAAAACCCCGCTGGACACCGCCAGGCTTGCAGCTTTTATTGACAGACGCAAGCAGCTGCATGACGTCAGGCCTGTCACTAATATTAAAGGCCTGGTCAGTAGCACTATGGGACACACCATATAAGAGTCAAATACACATTCGAGAAAAGGGTGACATATGTTGTAGGGCACACTCCTTAAAAATAATGGTTCTTAAATGGTTCTTGGTTTAGATGTATGGTTCTTGGAAAAATCTTTGGTATTGTACATTTAGATTATGATGAGGTTCTTTAAAAGAGTTCTGTACACTCTCTTTTTTTAAAGAACCATCCATTGAAGAGTTCTTTGGGGAACCAAACATGGTTATTATATGGTTTCGCTTTAAAGAACCCCTTATGACACCTTTATTTTTTTAAAGTGTACACTACCAACGTCTTTACTGTAAACGGAAATGTGTGGATGTGTTAAAATATGGTCCAAGCAAAGCAGGGATTGAACACCCCGATCCAGTGAGGCTTCAAGTCTGCAGTGAATTTGGAAACATAATTTTAGAATGAGTTACCGCTGCCTGCCTAAAGGACATGCACTCTTCAGAGCTCAAGGATGACATCTTGTGGCTGGTAGGGGCTAAACTAGTGGGTGCTGTATAGTTAATCCCTGGAAAACATGAATAAAAAGTTCACTGAAGTATCATAGACGTGTCCTCAGGTGAGGTGTATCACTGTGTTGGGTATCCGTTCTAAATGTTAGCCATTTAAAACAATCTCAGAGCATAAATCCAAGACAAAGAAAGTTAGTTTAACTTTTGAATGTACAGTAATATAGAATGTGGTTTAACACTCTGCTGTACTAAGTGAAGAGATATTTAGCACTGTTTTCTAGAAAATGCATTGTCTGTAGATATAGGACAGCAGATATTTTTACAGGTTTAATATGAGATTAATGGAAGTATATGGGATATGAAACAGTTTGAATTTTCAGCACGGCCCACATGTAGTAATAGGTTATTGCCTATGCATAGGGTTTACACAGCATCACTTTGGCATCACTCAGTTCAGTAACTGATCAAAAGTTTGGTTAATTGTACATTCATTCCAAATATTTTACCATTGATTTGTTCATCCCTGTTTGCTACATTTAATTTGTATGTCAATCAGCTGATCATCTGATTTGTCCATCTTTTTTTTCTACCTATATATATATTCCACGATGGAGAAAAAAATACCCTAAGCCTTAAATATGTTTATGCCCTTTTTACCCTATTTATGTAATTTAAGTGACAGTTTGTATATTTAATAGCCGCTTGTTATAGTTTTATTTATGATTGTTTACCTGTTAGAATGTCACATTTGACTTTTTATATGGCAAGAAATTTGAGTATTTTTATTTGTGTAGTCTTATTGTACCAAACGGCAGGAACACCAAGGACATTCGCTCACTGATTTTGATCACCTATTTTGGACTTTGGCAAAATACACTTCTTATATGCCCAAGGTAACCTATATCTGCTATTGTAATCTCTTCACAATGACTGAGACCAAGTGGAAAAAAATGTGTCTTGTGTCCAAACCCAGAATATTCAATACATCAGACAATGAACAGTAACACATCCAAATTAGTGTGTCATAACTGTTCAGTATATGTAACTGTTTCTAATTCTGTCACACTGACATATCGTACTTGCTCATGTTGTTTGTGTTCCAACGTTGAACCCACAGGTTGGGGGACAGATCCTGTCTCATCAGATTTAGGTGCTGATAGATGAGATTGTGTGAGATTGCAGTTCATGGATGGGACGATTCTTTGGAAGCTTCAAAAGTGGAGTGACAATATTCTGGAACTAATAGGGCAATCAGGAAAACATCATAGTCAATGCCCAACAGACTAGTTTTGTTATATGGTACCAAATTCAGTTTCGTCATGGATCACATGCTCAGAAATCCAGAATCCAGGAAGCATTGGCGGAAAGCATCACAGTAATGAATGTTGCTACGTGACAGCATGATCTGTGACTATCAGTGGGATGACTGTTCAAAATTACGAAGGCTCAGAGATTTACTCTTCAGTATTCATGTTTCATTTAGAATTAACTACATGCTATGTGGTATGATGCACCTAACATTTGCTAGTATACCATGATGTTTGCTTTGTTGATTTGTAGGGCAATGCAGCAAACTCTGAGAATTACTTTAGGAGTATTCTGCAAACAAATAAAACCTGCTGTTGTCATTTTAGTCATGTTAGTATTGTTGTACATAGCAACGTGTACAATTTGCATACCAAAATGAAAATGTTCTTTCTCGAATCATACGGGCTGTTTGTTTGTTACTGAATGTTTAATAAACAGTGCTTGTTTTTAGAAAAGAAAAAAGCTTCCACTGGTGTTCTTTTGGCATAGGGTTGGGGTCTATTCAGGAATGAACTGAACAATTACCATTCAAGCAAGGACATGGAACTGAAATTGGAAACAACTACAGGATAGTGAATTTACAGCATTTTAATTGTACTTATTATTTTTCTGCATTTCTATATTTCTCATTGCTGTTATTTTTTCTATATCTATATACACTACGTGGATAGGCCCCATATTTCCAGTGAAGGGCAGCCTTGATGCTTCAGCATACCAAGACATTTTGGACAAGTTGGGGAAGAACCTTTTCTATTCCAGCATGACTGTGTTCCAGTGCACGAAGCAATGTCCGTAAAGACATGGCTGGATGAGTTCTGTGTGGAAGAACTTGACTGGCCGCACAGAGCCCTGATCTCAACCCCATCCAACACCTTTGGGATGAACTGGTACGCAGATTGTGAGCCAGACCTTCTCATCCAACATCAGTGACTGAGCTCATAAATGCTCTACAGAATGAATGGGCACAAATTCCCACAGAAACTCCAAAATCTTGTGGAAAGCCCTCATAGCTGCAAGGGGCTCTTTTAGCTGTTCTGTTTTTATCCTATTCACTAAGTGAAGCAGTGGGCAGCCGGGAGCACAGCACCTGGGGAGCAGCGTGTGGGGACAGTACCTTGCTCAAGGGTACCTCAGTAGTGCCACGGGCAGTCCTGGGATTCAAACCCACAACCTTTTGATCACAGGGACAACTCCCTTACCACCAGGTCAACAGCTGCCCTTAAATCAGTTGAAGTTAATTTCTGTTACAGACATTACATTTTACAAACTTTACATTTTTGATCAAAGTAAAATACAGCCAATCAGTGTGTGATGTGAAAGGACACAGTGACGTCTAGTGTGGCGTCTGAATATTTTCTTCTCTGTGAGACTCTGATTCAAACTTCATCTTCTATGTGGAACCGAGTCCGAGGCTTTGGAGTCGACTCTTGGTAATCGGCTTAAATGAATCGGAGAATCGAATCTTCGTGGGTTCGACTCCCCATTCTTCTCGTCCAGTGAAATAATGATCACATGACGAATTATAGGCGTTTGATTGGCTGTTTCATGATGTAATCACGTGATGTTCGTGAGGTTTATGATGTATACCAATGTATGTAATAAATAAAGAATAAAGAATGAATGAAACGATTGCTAATTTAACGAATTTGCTGGACGCTTTCCATTATGCAAACCAAATGAAAAATTACTTTCATGCAAGTTTCAAGCAACAAAAGATGCAGTAATTTTTTTCTCACATGCAGCTTGTTAGGAAATATTCAGTCAATAATAAACACATATGTTTGTACATAGAAGATATATTTGTATTATGATCTGAATGTATTAATTTTATTGTTAAAGTTAATTTGATTCAGTTCTATCACATGCCTATTCTTATTTTGTACCCCAAGTCCTTGCAGTAAAAATATATTAATCCATGCAAAACTATTTTCCTGACCACGCAGTGGCCTTTGGGGTGAACGGAAGAGGAAAGTCTTTGAGAGAAGGCCGAAAAGTTTAAATGGATTCATGAGATTTTTTATAGCCTAAAACTCTTCAGCATGTGTTTTCACAAAAGAATCAGTGCTCTTGTCTTGAAAGGGGGATGAAGTTACAGGGGTGCGACATATTTCTGACTATTTTCGAGGACCCTTCATGAAAGCATTTCTAAAAGAATATGTAGGGTATCTGACATATTCAATGCGCAAATTTGTATAATACTGTAGTAAACAACAAATACATTCATCTAATTTTTTCCAAGGTTACCAATATTTCTGCAGGATTTCTACATCACAATACACATTTCTGCTCTGTATTAAGAGTGGAGTTTCTTCGTGAGTGCAGAGTGGTGAGTGCAGTGGTTCCTAACCCTCCAGAGGTCCAGGGACCCCCCTGCTTTGCACATCGTTATGTTTTCCATGCTTCTAACACAAGGGAGGCAATAAATTAGTCAATCAACGGACCCTTCCTAACTTGAAGTGTGAGCAGGAACAATGACCAAATAAAATAAGATTAAAAAAAAAACCAAAAAAAAAAACCATGCACTAGCTATAGTTGTCAGAGACAGTGGATCTGAGTTATGTCTTGTAGATGCAAGAGATAAATTGACCACAACATATAGGGTAAAATTCCAAAACATACTGAAAATATGTTTGAGTGCCAATTAAAAAAAATAAAGAATAAACTTCATTAGTGCCTTTAATAATAAATAAACTAGTAACTAGTACTACTTCTACTCCTACTACCACTACTACTAACAACAACAACAAATCCATTCTTAACACTCACCTCTTTAAATTTACTCTCTTTGATTTTGTTCCTAGACTGCACCCAATTTTAGTCTTAAACTCTTGTGATGTTTTTTCTATATGGTATGTTTTTTATTATGTTTATTTATTATCTATTTTATTTGTCTTTTTTGCAGTATTAATTTCATGCTCTGGTTTAGTTATCTGCAAGCTGTCCATGAGTGCCTTGAAAGATAAAAAACGTAAGTGTTACGTCCCACTGCTGGTGTTGTGTAATAAGTTTGAGTCATTATTATTTTTCAGTAGTGCTGGTATCCTGGTGTTGTATAACAAGTTTTAAGAGTCAGTAGTGGTATTTTTCAGTAGTGCTGGTATCCTGGTGTAGTTAAGTACATTTAAAAACCAGTGGTGGTGTTTTTCAGTAGTGATGGTCTCCTAGTGTTGTGTAATAGGTTTTAAGAGTCAGTGGTGGTATTTTTCAGTAATGGTGTTTTTCAGTAGTGCTGGGCTCGTGCTCTGCTCCGATAAGTAGTCTTCGCGCGGCTCTGTCGGGACGGGACTCGGGGGTCCCGAGGTCTCGCGAGAACAGACGAGAACGTAGCAAGAAGACAACAAAAATAAACGGAGGCTGCGGGTAGGACTGAACCATGGCGGCGTCGCTGCTGCGCCGGGACAAGAAAACTACTGCCGCGCACCTGAAGGCGGACCTCAACAGGACCGACAACAGCTCCGGGCTGCGGCAGCTCCAAGAGCTGCTGGATAACGTCCTGAACCCGGAGAAACCCGCGGCGGACACGGAGGCCCTGGACTGGTGTAAGCACCTGCTGGCCGGGGGGGACGGGTTCGAGGAGTTCTGCAGGACCGTGCGCTCCTACGATAACGCCACTCTCTGCGGCTTGGTCTGGACCGCCAACTTCGTAGCCTACCGATGTCGGACCTGTGGCATTTCTCCCTGCATGTCGCTGTGTGCGGAGTGTTTTAACAACGGGGATCACACGGGCCACGACTTTAATATGTTCCGGAGCCAGGCCGGAGGGGCCTGCGACTGTGGAGACAGTAATGTCATGAGAGAAAGTGGGTGAGTTGATTTTGCTTGATGCAAGCTAAGCTGGCTAACTAGCTTAGCTGCCGTATTGGAGCTGAGGTAAATTACTAGACAACATCTCCTCGCTGCTGTGTGGCAGTCAGATTTCTGTGCTTGGCTGAACCTGTGTCACAAACACTGAAATGCCTGGACGGAGCAGTGGCTTAACTCCTGAGTTTATGGGGATAACAGGAGCAGAGCAGGGGCTAAAGCTATCTAGCAAACCTAGAGCTGCCTGCCTGCTAGCCGTGTAGCTCAAGGCTCCAGCTCGCTGCTGCCTTACTGAGTGTCAAAGCCTGGTTTATTTTTAACCCACAGAGAGGGTCAGTGACGGGTCTTACCTACTTCTTCTTGCTCAAGAAATTGTCCTTAACACTCAAGTGAATATTTAACAGTTAATGCGTTTAGCTTCTTGTTTTCATTGCTCAGCAATAATGTACTAAAGGGATTTACTCCTCTGTAGACTGGAAAGAAAACAGTGTTTCTCTCGGAGACACTAGCGTGAGGGTTAGTCTTGTTTTTTTTTTTTTTTTTTTTAAAGTTCAACAACTATGGAAAAGAAAAATACTCTCTGCAGGGCTGAAGGTCTGTTGTTCTTAATGTAATTCTTTACTATTGCTTTTAGACCTAAAAGTAAACAATGTTTCTCTCTGAGAAATTAGGATGAGGGTTAGTCTTGTTTTCCACCCCCAGTAGTACAATATTTATGGATAGGAAAAATAATCTTGTAGGGCTGAAGGTGTGTAATTCTTCATGACATTCTTTACTATTACCTATAAAGAAGCCGGAAGCCTGCTACTTAATTAATTTGGAGTATGTCTTTTTCCTTGTATAATTTTTCTTAACTCTGCATGTCTGCTTTTAACTTGTAGGACTGGTATCAATACCCCATCTAAGCAGGCTGATAATTGCTTTATAGATACTGAACCTCATAAACTCTCGTTTTATTGGTAATTTGTTTCTAATAAAGAACTCTCTTTTAGCAAACTATGGTAGTATACATGGGACTGTTGTTCAGTCACTAGAGCTGGGTTTTCATTAGTTCATCCCTTATTTTTGGCTTGTTTCTTTCTATCAAGAATCACCCCCTGCCCATGAAATGACTTTGACTGAAAGACTGATTAAGCAGACTTTATAATGTCATACCATATATATTTTTTGCAAGCTTAATTAAAGCAGTTGTTTTGGTTCTAGATCTGTTTTTTTTTGTTGTTTGTTTGTTTGTTTTTTTTACAGTTGAAGTGTATGTTTCTGGTCTGCATTTTTGTTCCACTGACGTTCTCATTATGCTAGCTGTATTATAATATTCTGAAAAACTGTTCAGGTGCTCTCTGTTTTGAAGACATATAGTTAATCTTCATTTTTATTCTAGTTCAGCTCTCAAGATTAAGGTAATCAAAACTAAGGTGTGTTTGTGTGTGTGTATATATATATATATATATATATATATATATATATGAACTGTCACTCCATTGTGTGTCTGTTCATAAATATATATTAAGTGTTCTAAATATTTATAAATTCACTCTGTACATTATTTGTATAGTGTA
>JBBIGA010000002.1:14767713-14794016 GCA_037576975.1 Alestes dentex
TATGAACTGTCACTCCATTGTGTGTCTGTTCATAAATATATATTCAGTGTTCTAAATATTTATAAATTCACTCTGTACATTATTTGTATAGTGTACTTTTTATACTGTATAGTTTTTATTCTATTGTTTTTCATTTTTTGCTGCTCCTGTCTTGTACTGTCCACTTTCTGTCATGACGATGCAAATTTCCAATTTGTGGGGCTAATAAAGGATTATCTTATCTTATTTTATCTTTAGATTACCTGGCTTTAGTGTGTTTAGTGTGTGCCTAGAGTAGGAGTAGGCATGGTGGCAAAATATAGCTATACATCTTGAGTACTTGAGCACAGTATTCTCAGATAAGCATATTGAGACATCATGCATCACGATAATGATAAGTATTGTCGTATTGCACAGCTCTTGTTGAGAACTGCAATGGAATGAAAATTTGGTTTGGCCCGCATGAAGGAAGTAGTTAGGAAAGGGCAGCATGTTTCTGAGTTATGCTCCTTGATCTCCTCATTTAAATTTTGAAGGATTAGGCCTAGTTCTATTATTGTGCTGATCGTGTTTTTGGAACAATTCCTACTTTGCTTGTTCAGTGAATACCTTGGCTCTTACCTCTTTGTGGACAAAAAGACATGATTGTTCCTACATGCTCTGCGAAGTGTGTGTTTTTTTTTTTTTTTTTTTTTATTGTGTTCAAACAGGAAAGCTCTGATGTTGTTATTATGCATTCATGATTTTTGTTGTGAAACTATTCATAACTTTGACATGGCAGGTTTTGCAGACGGCATCGGTTAAAAACAGGGGAGAATATTCCATCAGTTCCTCGTGATCTTCTGCTCATGTCTGAGATGGTTCTTCCTCGTTTCATCATCAGCATAATACAGTATCTGAGAGATGGCTACACAGAGCCAGGTGAGGCACTGTACAAACTCGCAGATTCCGAGCAAGGTGTTTCCCTCATTTAAAGACATTTAAACATGTATTACCTGCACACACAGTTAATGATCATAAGAAGGTGATTTAAATCTTTCATTACACTCTGTGTGGCTGTACACCTGTACTACTCTATTGGCAGATCATTCCTAGCGGAGTAAAACAGTTTGTGCCAGAAAAATGTCTAGCCCCACTCATCACTCAATACAATATAATACATCATTAACTAATTACATAAGTGTAATGACTTGCAAAGTCTGTGGTTAGCTTTATCAGTATTGTGTCAGTTATAGTGTGGCACAAACTTAAAAATTACTCTATTTGCCAAACAGACTCGAGCGATTTGACTCATGTTGAATGCCTGGTTTATATTTATTATCCCCATATATGCAAATATGTAATTCCTTCACAACCCGAGTGTTTTCTTAAACTGTATTTTCAGAGTCTGCAACAGACAGGGATCTACAGAAGGTCTTACAGCAGCTGGAGCCACAGATATCGTTCCTAGAAGACCTCACTAAGATGGGCGGAGCCATGCGCACTGTTCTCACAAAGATTTTAACCAATCAGCAGACCTTTAAAGAACTGAGCATGGGTAGGTATGGCCAAGTGGACACAGCGGCCGGTTTCAGATCCTTCAATGATTTTTGTTAGCGATTTGAATTTGCTGTTTACACCCATGACCAATGTTGCTTATACCCAATACATCCCACTACCTAAACCTAAAGTGTTAAGGTATTGATTTATTCATTTCAGTGTTGATATGGACATACTGTATAGTACTAGAAAATATATAGTTTTTCCTTTTAAGGAAATCATTGTTATGCTTTCTCTGTTGTTACTACACAGAAGTTGTGCTTTTTTTCCTGACCAAAATAAATGCTTGCTTTTCTAACAAAAAACATTCACAGGCCAGGAGGAGAATTTGTATGCAAAGAGAAATTATGAGAAGTACCTGTCAGCGCTGAAGAATTCAGGTCTAGTGTCTGTAGAGGAGAAGGGGTCCGCAGGAGCTGGTGCCGCAGACTCACCTGCTGGGGCCGGCGCGCTCAGCTTACTGGGTAACTCTTCCCCTTCAGTCCATTTTCTGAGGAGCTAAAATGTTAATTTGTGGCTGCGTTTTAGAGGGCCCAGTTTGTTGTTTTGCAGGGCCATATATTTTGACAAAAACATATCTGACAAAATATGGCTTATATATGGACACTTGTTAGGATGAAAATGAACTGGACAGATGGATGAAGTGCATCTGAATGTTCTCACTGCCACTTACAGTTGTGATAACATGGCAAGAGTAATGGGCTGCTACTGTTTTGCTATTTAGAAAAAAAGTTTTTTTTTGTGTGTGTTTAGTTATACTAACTTTAGACTTTTGCTGTAAATTTAAGAGGGAAATCCCGTGGGCGTAGGCTTGTTAGTGGTGGATTTCACTGCTTCATTATGAGACCAAGTCTGGGCCTGCAAGACTAGATTGTCTGAGAGTTCTTTTGTCTGTAAAATTTAAGAATTATTATATGCGACTCTAAAGGCAGCTAATCTTCAGTCACCCTTTCCCTCGTGTTTTTGTGTAAAATTGTTTTCCTCTTGAAGTGCTATAGTTTTTATTTTTATTTTTTTGTTTGTCTCATCCTGCTTTTATTTGTTTTAGGAGCCACTGCAGCCACAAACTCAGACGAGGAGCATAAAGAGGTAAGATTTGAAGCTGATAGGTGGGACAAAACCTTCCTCCCTTTCGACTGAGAACTGTAGAGTCCTCCAGAATTTTTGGTGTCTTTATTTAAAAGGGCTTATGAAAATTTCCTGGTAGTTTCTATCACATGTTACAGTAACAGTTAAAATGTAGTAAACACTTTGTTCATTTCTTGGGGTGCCAATAATTGACATGATTGTGTTTTAAAAATACAATTTTCACTGGTTGCTTCTTTGACTAAACCACCTCAAATGAAGGTATGGTTTTCTTTTTTCAATATAATAATAAAATAAATTGATAAACTGAATGGCTTATAAAAATAAAATTATCTGTAGCCAATAATTCTGGAACAAACTATGTAACAGACCTCTGATTCATGAGAACAATGTAATGTACTTTATCCACTCTTCATTAAAACCTGATGGGCCTGTATTCTACATTTTTCTTGTGCTTTAGGTCTAGTTTTAATATTTGCTGGTACTTGTGTCCTACAAAATCATTTTTACATGACTAATTACAACATTGTTTATCCCCAAAATGCTGTTTTTGTTAAAAGTACCTTTTAAGACTGCTACATGTAAACGAATTCTTCTGTTTAGCTGTCCAGAACTGTGCCTCATTCAGTCTGGACCACTTTTAAAAAACTCATCCTGCGTGAAGCTTACCTGCTGCAGACTGAATATATACATATACACCAATCAGCCACAACATTATCCATCATACTGAGCACTTTGTATTAGGTGCTTTTCTTTATATTTTTGTTTCCGTTTAATTTTTATGTCAAACTCACCTTAATTCTGAAACTTTGGTCTGTGGAGAATTTTTTTTTTTTCTTATCTGACCATTTTTCTTTACTGTGGCTGCTGACAATGTAGCCTGGCTTTGTCCTCCATGCTGGTACATGATAGTTTTGTATTTCAAGTCTAGCAACTACTTTCTTGATTTGTAAAAAAAGTCTTTTACAAACCACTGCGACTTTGACAGGGGCCAGCTTGTGA
The DNA here is from genome assembly GCA_037576975.1 of Alestes dentex. Classification (NCBI taxonomy): domain Eukaryota; kingdom Metazoa; phylum Chordata; class Actinopteri; order Characiformes; family Alestidae; genus Alestes; species Alestes dentex. The sequence goes on from JBBIGA010000002.1 coordinate 14,771,320, forward strand.
TGGTTAGACAACTGGTGCAGAGCATCTCCAAAACAGCAGGTCTTGTGCTTCCAGTATGCAGTGGTTAATACCTACCAAAAGTGGTTGAGGTTGCCATGGGCATACAAGGCCGTGGGTGTGAGTGAGGAACGAAGGATGTCCTAACTGGTCCGATCCCGCAGAAAACTGTGGCACAAATAGTTCATGCTTGTTATGATGGAAAGGTTTTGGAAAGCACAGTACATCACTGCACTGTCTGTGGGACTGTACAGCATCAAAGGGCTCATGCTGACCCTAACCTTAATCCCACTGTGGGGAAATGGAAGAAGGTGCCCTGCTGTGATGAGGGCGGCTGAATGCGCGTGCGTCGCATTCCTGGGAAAGATGCTTTTTGGGAAGAAGGCAAGGTGGCAGAAGCACCATATTATCTGGGCAGTGCTCTTCTCAGAAACCCAGGGTTCTGAAATTAATGTACATGTTACTTTGATGCGTAAGACCTACCTAAACGTTGTTAAGGACCAAAGACACCCTTCATGTCAGTACACCATCATATTGTGGGGACCTATATAATACTGTATTAAAGCAGGTGGTAATATTGTGGCTGATCAGTGTATAATTTCTAGAATTTGAAACAGTAGCAGCGTTTATATGTACACTCTTTTTATGTGTAAGCTCTCTTCATATAGAAATAAGAATGTTGTGTTTTCTGTCATATGGTCCCTTTTAAGATCTTACGATTATTAAGGAAGGAATAAGGAATTCAAGACATATCTTATTTTTTCTTAAACAGGAGGATCAGGATGGAGGGCAGTTTGTGGGTCAGAGAAAGCGGGTCAAGCTCAGCAGCAGCACCAAAGGTAAAGAACATTTTAAAAAATCTTTACTGATTGATTGATTTTGTCTAATACAAATAGGAGAGGCTCTGATGTTCTTTCTGTCTGGCTCCTTTTAGATCCATCCATAATGGATACTCTGAAACATAAATGTTTTTTAGAGGAGTTATTGTTTTGGACTATTAAATATGAGTTTCCACAGAAGATGGTCACTTTTTTACTCAACATGTTACCAGATCAAGACTATAAGGTATGCTTTTCATGCTAATGTACTCTGAGAATATTTCGAAAATTGTGCTTGATCTCTTCAGTTTAACTGTTTGATATTGTATTATATATACAGTCATCTATGTATTTTGATATGTATTTTATTTAATTGTAATATGTTGCTTATGCGCAGGATAATTTGTTTCTCATATATTAGTTATACTCTTGAGTGTGTTGTTAGGTTAACTTTTTTTTTGCCTTCCTGTCCTTTTAGATTACCTTCACGAAAACATTTGTCCAGCATTATGCCTTCATCATGAAGACTCTGATGAAGAGCCATGAATCAGACACGATGTCAAACCGAATTGTGCACATCAGCGTGCAACTGTTCAGTAATGAAGAGTTAGCACGCCACGTCACTGAAGAGTGCCAGCTGCTGGACATCATGGTCACTGTTCTGCTATACATGATGGAAAGCTGCCTTATTAAGAGTGAGCTGCAAGGTGAACAGACTGCAGTGCTGTCAGGTTTAATTCACCAGTACAAGAACAGAATGTAGCAAACAAAGACAGGAAAATGTGTGGAGTGATACAGTGCTTAAAACATTTCAGCAGCAACTAAAAAGATATTTAGAATATTATGGGGAGGAAAAAAAAACAGGGGCCAAGTCTTACATGTGACATGTTAAAAATGGTCCACAATGGTCATTATAGCTGAGAATTTTGAGTATTGAGTATTTGTTTGTTAGTAGTAAAAAAAAAATCTGTTTGGTGTTTAGAAGTTGCCAGTCTTCCTTCCTTTCTTCCTTTCTTTCTTTTATTTAATTTCTTTTTTTTTTCTTCAAGCCACCTTTTGTGTCTGAACACTTCACACATACAAAGGATTTTTAATAATGGCAGTGATTGTTTTTTTTTTAAACATAAATAAATTACCTGTTTATTTTAGATGCCCACAAGGTGTTTTTGTCATGACCTCAATAAAAAGGTTTTCGTATTTCAAGCCATATCAGATGAACAACTTCTTAAGTATAAGATAGCACAGACAGAAACAGCTAAGGAGTCGAAGGGATTTGTTTTTGTGTTAAGTATAATTCTATGTTTGTCATTTTAGATGAAGAGAACAATCGACATGTGGTGGTGAACTGTGGGGAAGCCCTGCTGAAGAACAACACCTACTGGCCTTTAGTTAGCGACTTTATTAATATTCTCTCTCACCAAAGCGTAGCTAAGCGCTTCCTTGAGGATCACTCCCTGCTCATGCTCTGGATGAGCTTTGTTTCCTTCTTTCAAGGTCAGTTTAATAGTGATATGAGTGGCATTAAAGTGTCAGCTTCACTTGTAATACAAGAATATATTTTCATGTGTTGTAAGAGTATAGACCGTCATCTTTTCTGTCGGTTTTTCAGGGATGAACCTGAACAAGAGGGAGCTGAATGAGCATGTGGAGTTTGAATCTCAAACGTACTACGCAGCTTTTGCTGCTGAACTGGAGGCGTGTGCTCAGCCTATGTGGGGACTACTCACACACTGCAAAGTCAAAGTAAGCTCCTTCTTTACAATTGGCACCTCATCCTTATGCATCTTGTTTTGGTCCTGCACCCTAACTAAAAGATAGTGAGTGCTGAATTACCTGTTGTAACAAGTCAGTCATTACATAAAGGGCTTGGACCACTTATTGATTTATAGATAATTCTCGATAACAGCTGTGAACTTGAAGGGTAGAGTCTTTGATCTGAGGCTGGTCTTGGTTTTACTTAAATTTTTCACACAGCAGTTAAAGTTAGTGTCTAAGGGTCTGAAAATGTGTATGAAAATAGGTATTTATTGATAATTTGATCATCCTAATGAATTGCTTTTTCAAAGTTGCATATTGTCTCAACCCTTTCATAGGACTTGAGCGGCATGTGCACTGCAGTTCACTGTTCAAATAGTGAAATAAGGAGCAGTGAGTTTCAGTGTTTATGGTGTTGGTGTGATTAATGACTGAATGATTTTTTTTTTTTTTTTTTACTGACAGGAAATGCAGGAATATACCAAAACGGTGGTGCGGTATTGCCTGGAGACTTTACAGATCTGGTTTGATGCCATTGGTTTTGTTGATGAGGTAAAGTAATTTATTTCTCCTTTAAACTCACCTCGCAATGTATATTAATCACATTTGCCAGTTTTTTGCAGAGTTCAGTTGTGTTGATCTTATTTGATGTTTCTGTTAACAGCCTGCTCCCAATCAAGTAACGTTTCATTTGCCTTTGCACCGCTACTACGCCATGTTCCTTAGCAAGGTAACTAAATAAGTGTTTCATACAGCCAGTTATAAGAATGGCACGGGATAGCAATCCTGAGTTGGTGGGTTGAAAACTGTTTTAGAGTGATCCAGTAATGATAAGGGAGTAAACACATTAAATTTGGCTGTAATGTCCATGGACTCTTAAGAAGAAATCACAATGTCTCCTGGAAAAGCTGTTTAAGTAGAGAAGCTTTCGTGCTCTAATAATCTCATGTCCTCTGTATTTCTGAATTGGTCCAGGCGGTGAAGTGTCAGGGTCTGGACTTGGACAGTCTGCTCCCTGACCAGGAAATGCTAATGAAGATCATGGTCCATCCTCTCCAGATACAGGTACCTTTCACTTCATCTGGATCCCCCCCTCATGAGAATACACTGTTTTTCTGTCTCTCTATCTCTCTCTTGTCTTACTGGGAGAGTTGTGTACTGTGTTGATATTATCAATCCCTTGCTGTTCAGTGTATCAACAGATTAGATTTATGCAAATGTCGTAAAAGCTTTCTTGGGTACATTTGAAGTGACAATGTGACAACGTAGTGGTTTTGTATTTCCTGGTCTGGTCATGAATAGCAGACAAGTTAAATCATGATGGAACCCAAAAAACATGTAATTATTCAGTAACTTGTGTCAGGTTATTGAGTAATTATAACATCTGTTTTAGATCTACAGTATATTTAGGTTCAATTGGGTTGTAATAAGTATTAAATTAAGTCATAAGCTGCACATGATCGGTGTATCAGTAAATATCAGGTCACAATAGCAGGTCACTGTGATGGATAGTGGTTTATGTTGGCAGCTGTCTGTGTTGAACTGCAACATACAAACAGTACTGTTTAAGGTAATGTCCATTAATGGTTTTTTGTTTGTGTGTGTGTAGGCTTCTCTGTCTGAGATCCACAGTAATATGTGGGTGAGAAATGGGCTGCAGATTAAAGGCCAGGCAATGACATACGTCCAGTCTCATTTCTGCAACTCTATGATCGACCCAGACATTTTCCTTTTACAGGTGTGGCTCTGTTTTACACTCACTGATGTTCATGCTGTCCTTTATATGTTCTGCATCCCGATATGCTGATAGTCAAGTATTCATAACCTGCTTCTACGTTTCATGTTTGTTCTTAAGGCCCAGCTCACTATCAGTGTTCACATATGCCAAGTCCATACCAATTTTATGTTTTTCAGGTGTGTGCTTCACGTCTAGATCCAGACTACTTTATTTCTTCAGTGTTTGAGAGGTATGGCTTATGCCTTTGTGGCTCTGTAGTTACCAGCTGTTATCGCAATCTGTTTATAAGTCCATATGAATTCACTTTCTGTGTTACTTAGAATTAGCGTAGCCATGTTCAGTATCATTTGCCATGTCATTAATAACATGGTGTAACGTCTATAAGAATCCTTTAAAATCTTGCCACCCTTTTTCTGCACATGTATCAGGTTTAAAGTAGTGGACTTGTTGACGATGGCATCGCAGCACCAGAACACAGTGCTGGATGCAGAGCAGGAGAGGCCCATGTTAGAGGGGGCTCTGACCTTCCTTGTCATATTGTGCAGCCTTCGCATACATTTGGGTTGGTACCACTTAAGAATGGAATAAGACTTACTACATGCTTTTATCATTGGTTTTCTGTTGAGAAATATGTTCTGAAATGATGATTATTCTTCCTTCTCTCTGTGTGTTTGTTCACCTGTCTTTCATTTTCTCTCTCAGGCATGACTGATGATGAGATTCTGAGGGCTGAGATGGTCTCCCAGCTGTGTATGAATGACCGCACACACAGCTCACTTCTTGATCTTGTATCCTTTTGCTGATCTTCTCTAGACCAATATTAGCAGTCACACTTCTTGAGATCACTTGGTAATTAGCCACCGTAAATGAGCGTCATCTTACCACATTGTTTCCAAACTGACCTCATATATAATTATATAATTCCGACATCGTGGTTTTATCGTACAGCCAGTTCACTTTGTCCACTCCTACAAATCAGGATATAATTGTTATAGTTGAAACGGTAGGTAAAATATGAATATTAATAATAAACTAAAAATGCTGCTCCTTTACAAATGTTCCAGATTCCAGAAAACCCAAATCCTAAGAGTGGAATTGTTCCTGGCAGCTGTAGCTTTGAGGAGATGCTGTCGGCTGTGGCTGATTTTAAAGCTCCTGTGTTTGAGCCTGGGGGCTCAATGCAGCAGGGCATGTACACGCCTAAAGGTGAGTTGCTTTTGCTGTTGCTGCCTAAGGGTGTAATTGTATTGTCATTATGGTAAATCCAGCAGCTGACAGGTTGGCAATACCTATACCCTTGTTCATGGTAAATTATTTGAAAAGTTTTAAACTCTTGCAGTGGTTTAACCAATATTTTACTTATCTTGAATAAACATATAAATAAAATTCTTGTAGTATCTGGAATGTTAAGAACAGCAGTACAAACATCATTCTCACACATTTTGCCTAGTCATTATTTCAAGTCTGTATTTTACCGTTCTTCACCCCATGATGGCAGTATTGTGCCATAGCTGAAACTGGTATAACTGAATTATAATAGCAGACCTATATAAATGCTCTGTGTGCACTTGAGCTTCTCCTGTTCGTGTATTTTTCTGTGTCATTATATCTTAGTATTTCTAGATAGTCACACAGACAATTAGTTACGGATTTCTGGCAAGCTTAGCATTTGAATTCGTTGCATGTGTTTCGTTGGCCGTTCCATGTTTATGTTGATTATGGCACACAGTTTGCCTTTCTAGACAGATTACATGTGTTTTTCTATATCCACTTGATGGCAGACCACAATTATAAATCTTTTTTTTCTGTGAAGAGTGTTAAATTATTCTGCTCCCTACATTTCATGGGATTCATTATGTGATGTGTTTCTGCAGCTGAGGTGTGGGAGAAGGAGTTTGATCCCATAATGGTGATCTTGCGCACAGTCTACAGACGAGATGTTCAGTCAGCAATGGACAGATACTCTGCATTGTGAGTCCCCTCTTCTGGTCATCCCCGGTCAATTTTCCTACATTGACTTATTCACTGATTTTATGACATTTTCAGTCATTACCTGATAGCATCTGACTTTTGTAAGACTCTGTGTGCTGTGAAGCGTTTCCTTTTTAGGCTTTTTTTTCCAGATATTATATGTTAATAATTTGATTGAGGTAGGTGGCTGAGTGTCTGTTTAAGAGAGTCATATGTAGCTGTTGCTTTGAAACAAAGCAGTCTGGTTTCAAACAAAAACAGTTAGGTTTAAAGCCCGTGAACGTTTTAAAATGGAGATGGCTTTTTTTCTGGGGGGGGGGGCAGTTTTTGTAATGCACCCTGTTGCGTCTTGCTTCGCGTCCACCCTGAGCCTGAAGGTCTCTGTGTTTCGTGTGAGGCTTTAGTAAGGGGGATGTATTTCTGGCTTTAAAAGTCCAGGGTCACTCCGCTTCTCTGCCCTTGAAAAGGTGTGCACACAGGGGTTGTCGACTGATACAGGGCCACCAATTAAAGCCATGGCAGGAACAATCAATATTTCAAGTCTAAATAGTCTAAAGCCTAATAGACTTGGGGGGGGAACCCTGCTTTATTGAACTCAGTTTGGTGCCTCCTGAAGACAAATGTTAAGGTCTAGGTTGAACAGATAGGGTGAGGTTAATTTCCTGTAGATTTCACCCTGATGGGAACTCTCAGCCTGCTACTTGCAGCCTCTGTCTTTTTTTCCCTCTCAGTGCAGTGTAGAAGTAAAGGAAACATCTGCTTGCAGCGGTGGGAAAGCTGTGTCAGAACACAGTCATATTGCTTCGCTTGCATTATGCACAAAAAATATTAACAACATATTAAACCTTCTTTGCACACCGCTGATTACAGATGTGTGTTTTTTTTTTTTTTTCTTCCCATATTTGCAAGCTCTGCACACATTTCTGTATAAAAATATTCATCAGCAACAGAAAATGGAAAGACTGACATGAAAGGAAGAAAACATAAGGAACAGCACTGATGCTGCTTTGCGAAACATGCTGTATTATTTCTTTTGTCTGTTTGTAATGATGGACTGCGGCTCCTTTTTATTGTGTAGAATGATTCATCGCCTGTCAAGAGAACAAAATATTTCATATCGCACACCCCTTTTCCACAGAAATGAGATCCATAGCTCCTTTAAACCTTGTTACAGCTCTGTTAAGATATTATGAATGTTGTTATTGCATAGAGTTACTTTCTTAGCCATATGAAAAGGGACATTATATCTGTGCTGGCTTACCTGCATTGGTTGCCAGTCAAATATAGAAAAGATGTATTGTTTGTTTTGAAGGCACTACTAGAACAAGCCCCACAATATTTATCCAATCTTCCTCACCCCTGCTTGACAAACTGCTCCCTTAGATCTTCTGCTCAGTTGCTTCTGTTCATCCCTTGGTTAAATCTTACTTAAAGACCTATTTTTATACACTTGCATTTGAATAATGGTTTGATATTATGCTTTTTTTTAACTTTATATTGCTGTATATTTTTACAGTCATTACAAAATATTGTTATACAGGACCTAGATGTAACTCGTGTTGCTTTTAAATGTGCTCAATAAATAAACCTGACTTGACATATTATGGAAAGAAATAAGGCTAATGTTTACAATGAATAGAACGATACGGGAGATGTTTCAATTAAAGCACAAACAGCCATTTTCCACTCGAAACAACCAGTGAACTTACTCATGTTTTAAGTTTTTATACATGTAGTACTGATCAATGCTAAAGTAGTGGAGAAAATATTTTCTTTTTTGACTATTTTGTCTTACAGTTAGTTTGTTCTCCAGTCTTCCATGGTTTAAAAATACATTTTAGACCAACATCTTGTATGTAAAGGTGAACATGTAAAGATGAATTATGTGAGGTGTCAAGCGATGTATTTGTTACAACTTCACGTAATATATATTAGGCATCTGTGAAGCAGCTGCTAGCAATTAAATGTTCTAAACTTGAATAGAATGGCTCATTTCACATCAAACCACTTTGACTTTGTTTACATTTTAACAACTGAATTATTAAGAACTGGGGATTTCTTTTTAGAGCAGCAGTTCCCCTTACGGACATGTTAAATATGTTTCATATTCTACTTGTACTTTTTAGATAAGTGTTGTTTTAATACCTTGTTAAATGCACATTTTAAATTTTGTTTCTTGTTTATTTCTTGTTTGTATGTAGTTTGAAACAATCAGGTATTCACACTGGTAACCCCTGGCCTCCTTATAAAGAGAGGACTCCCCTGCATCCATGCTACAGAGGGCTGGTGCGACTGCTGCACTGCAAAACACTGCACATCGTCATCTTTACCCTGCTGTACAAGGTACTCAACATTATGCTCCCTTCTTTCCTTCCAAATGACTTAAAGTAAATAAGCTAATCGTAATACTTTCATTAAAAGGGAACAGTGTTTTTTTTTTTTTCCCCTTCTTAAAATTAACATGTCTTTCATAATTTTAAAAAATATACCATCTTGCTTCATTAAATCTTTCTTTTCCCCTAAAAATGTTGTTTTTTTCCCCACTTTGTCTGATTGTTTAGATATGGATGGACCATCAGAACATGTCGGAACATGTGCTGTGCATGGTGCTATATTTGGTTGAGCTTGGCTTGGACAACCACACGCAGGATGACAAGGAGGATGAGGTAAGAGAATCTTGTGCTGTCATTTGAGTTTTGTAAAAGCATTGTCTGCCCTTACCTTCTCCAGATTTCAGTTCGGAGTTCAGGATGTCCATCAAAGAGCCATTTTTGCCATGTAGTCTATGTGATTTGAAAACTTCTTTTACCAAAAAATACTGATAAATCTAGTGCATAGAAATGTGGACATACAAATGTACAGATAGCCAGTAAGAATGTGACTGAAAATGTATATAGTGATGGCCATCTTACTATGCAGTACCTGAGACATTCTGTTAACCTGTGTGGGCACAATGTCTAAGACTGAAACTATGGCCCACAAACGCCCAGCATTATATATGTTGACAATCTTTCAAATCAGTCATGGACCTACTAGCTGTAATGCTATCTGGACATGTGCTACCTTAGTGTGGTTTATTTCACCCATTCATGGCATGATTTAACCGTAAATCAGGCTTAAAACTTAAAGGGGAGAATGAAAGGGAGTGTGTGAATTTCAGAGAGACATACTTCAGGAAGGGTATTTCTGTTCTCAATACTTCCTGTCTGGTACTGTAGGAGCCATGTATTGAGGAACATTGCCATGACAGCTGGTTCCCTGGCACCAGCCTGCTAGCTAACCTGCACCACGTCATTAACTTTGTGCGGGTACGAGTGCCTGAGACCGCACCAGAGGTGGAGAGGAAAAGGGAACGAGAGAGGGAGAGAGAGACCCCTCCAGGCACCAGCACAGAGTCATCCAGCTTTGGACAGGTCGGTCATGCAACATTAGCTCTGTTTTAGTAGCGGTTTTGATTGAAGGAATTTTCCAGCACCTTCACCTAATCTGTACCATGTGTTTGATTAGAGCGGTCACTAAATTTGACCTATTGTACTTAGTATGAGCAAGAGGTGTACCGCATAGAAGTGAATAGTTATATCATAGTCTTCCATGATATGGATTTTACCATTTAGATTTTGAATGGATAAAAAAAACCTAGATACTGTTAAAAAATGTAGATCATCTCACAGTTAGCGTTTTTCCAATATAGGAAGGAAAGCATTTCAAATTCTACTGTCTCATGGTATTTACGTTTTAAAAGGTTCATGATGAACCTTTATTTGTTGGTTATTTTTGTTGTACCATATTTTATTTATTTATTTATTTATTTTTCTGCATCATAACATTGACCAGCCATCACATTAAAACCACCTGCTTAATATTGTGTAGGTCCCCCTGGTGCCAACAAACTGGCTCTGACCCCTGAAGGTATGCTGTATCTGACACTAAAATGTTAGCAGGAGATTCTTTACATCTTCTAAGTTGTGAGGTGGGGCCTTCATGGATCAGACAGGTGCTTGATCGGATTGAGATTTGTGGAATTTGGAGGCCAAGTCAACACCTTGAACTGGAGGCCAAGTCAACACCTTGTCATGTTCCTCAAACCATTCCTGAACCCTGGCAGGGTACATTGGCGTGCTAAACGAGGCCATAGGCATTAGGGTATAGTGTCGCCATGAAGGGGTGTACTTGGTCAGTGCAATGGTCACCATCTTCCATTGGTCCATGGTCCAGTTTTTATACTCACATGGCTTTTCCTGTCCAGTTCACTGGTTGTTATTTCTTTGCCTATCTTTGCTAGGCATAACAGGAACACGCCTCAAGACCTGTTTTGTAGCTGCTCTGACCCAGTCGTCTAGGCGTCTCAGTTTGGCCCTTGTCAAAGTCGCTCAGACCATTACGCTTTTTTTCTGCTTCCAACACAACAGCTTCAAGAACTGACTGTTCGCTTGCGGCCCGATTTACCAATATATCCCACCCTTTTACAGCTGCTGTCGTAACAAGATTCACTCCACCTGTCAGTGGTTTTAATGTTGTGGCTTTTTTAAATAATATAAAACTTATACATATAAAAATGTCAGCTTAAATTTATTTTGATTTCTGCTTTGCTTATAAGTATGATGCTATGTAGAAACAAGAATTTGAAAGGTTTCCATGTTTGTATTGGCTGTATAAATATTAACCGGGTCTCTGTAACCTGTTTTAAATATGTTTGTGGTGTTGCCCACTTTCACTTCGCAGAGCTCCAGGAGACTGACAGGGAATTGGAGAGAGGTAGCTGGGCTTCTAAATGACTGGCCTTGGGTTTGAGAGTGATTTTGTGTGGAAGTGTTGTAGAATGACTGAATCTGAACCAGTGTTTGTTGAGATGAGTGCAGTCTTAACTTGATCACCCTGGATGCAGAGATTGAGCATTAGTGATGTGTTGTACAGATGTTCCTTTCTTATTTTACGCAGGGCAAGTGCTGCATACGTTTAAATGAACTAAATAGTGTAATAAACATGCATGTTGTTTATTACATTGTTTCCAGAGATTTTAAAGAGGTGAAGCACTTGACATGTAAAATGTGTTTTTGAAGTGTCTGTATGATGTGTATTTATGTGAATCTAAAAGGTTGTTGGTGCCTGTGTGATTCATTTACTGTGTTCAGAGGCCTTTATGGCTGATGCCTTTGCAGTGTGACAGACTAATTAAGTGTTTTAATGTTTGGTATACAGGCTTTTTAACTGCATGTGAGATTAATGGTTGTGTTTCTGAGGTAGTTAACTTGTTTATTTAAACAGCTTTGACCAGTAGTCAACCAGTTGATTCTGTAGGATGGTCATTTTCTGATGGTTTTTAATGAAGTGTTGCTGGACTGTAGGGTGATTTGGTGAAAACTTTGCATGTGATATGAACTAAATTGACATCACTAAGGATTCATAATAGGTCTGTCTTTCCCTGGTAAGCACTAAACCAAAGGATAAGGAATGCTTATGGTCCTGTTTACACTTGGGCTTGACATGTGATCACCGGACTTCAGTCATGTTGACTGGATCTTCATCCAATCGAAACACAGCATGTTTATGCTTTTCTCAAATGTAGCTTCTGCATCCAGATATTGATTGGATCTCGTGTCCCTGCGCAGTTCATAATCGCCACGTTACTTCTTGCTGTTTTTTTATTTATAATTTAAGCAGTAAATGCAGTGATAATCTCAGGTCTTGAAAATTACACTCTTTCAAATGACAGTTTTAATATAAGAATTATTTATTTCTGTTTTCATCGTGGTACAGAATATTTGTAACATTTAAGATTACTATGCAGCCACAACTGAAGCACAATCAAAAGAAAGGTATAGATTAAATCCATCCAGAACTGTGTACTTTCCTACACGCTCAGTAATAACTTGAATGCTAGTAAACCTAAACACAGTGTCTGATCGCAGCACGTGCTACCTGTTCTGATTATTAATGCAGTAACACTGTTGATATGAGCAACATCAAAATACATTTTACTGCTGTAAATAGACCTTATAAAAAGAAACAACTAAGACTTATTGGTCTCAATGAAGTGCTGTTTGTCATTATTGAACTGACTATTTCAGTAAAAAATGAGTTTTTACTCTTTATAGCCCTAGTTTTCTCTCCATATCCACTGTACTCCTTTTCCTCCTCCTCTCCATTTTAAATTTACCCTATAGACGTGTCCTCTTCCCCCTATATTTTAAATCGAAAGCATCAAACAGCTTAATTTAATCTATTGCTCAATCACTCTCCCTCAGAACTTGCGGGAAGCACAGCTGTTCAGTCTGGTGGCAGAGAGAAGGAGAAAGTTCCAGGAGATAATAAACCGCAGTAACCACGAGGCCAGCCAGTCTGTCAGGCCCAAGTCCTCGTCCCGCTGGCACCCTCCTGGATCTCCTCCACAGCTGGTCACAGAAATCCTAGAGATCAGGGAGAGCATGTTGTCCCTATTGGTCAAGCTGCATCAGAAACTGTCTGCTAAGCAGAACTCCCTTTCCCCGGACTGGCTGGAAGAAGCTGACCCAGCACGCCACACGCATGGAGATGGTATTACAGCCATTGAGAGAATCCTGGCTAAGGCAGCATCTCGAAGCAGACACAGCAAAAGGTGCCTGCAGGAGATTTGTGGAAGAGTGTGTCCACCCGTGCCTCCCAAAAAGAACAGTCCAGGAGACAAGAAAAGCATGGATAAGGAAGAGAGGTGTGTCTGTATATATGTGTTTCTGTATGTGTACTGGCCGTGAACTTCTATGAAATATGTGTTGTCCAATAATGCATTTAGCTATTGTCAGTGCAAAAATTGTCTGTGTATGCTCATTACACCATCAAAGCAAATTCTCAGCACTGTGGGAGAAATGATAATTCCACAGAGAAGCCTGCTTAAAAGTCAGCATTGTGCATGTAGGGATCTGTTGTACAAGAGTGAATGCAAAGTGCTTTGTCTAATGCTGTGTGCATATTTAACTCATGACTGTGTTTTAAAGAGTAGCCTAAACAGAGCACTGACAGCTACTTTTAAATGAACTCCTCTTTCATACTGAGGAATTCCTCTTTCTAGAGCAGTTTTCAGAATATTACGTTCCACTTTAATGGGATGGAAGGCTAAAAGCATATGCATTTTAAACATTTTCTGTGTTACTGCGTAGGCCTAAAGCTTACTGTTTTAAGGTAGCCCATAGGCTACTGTTACTATAGCCCGTTATTTGTCTTTGATTAGGTTATATAAATGATTTCTTCTACACAAGCTTTGTATTTAACATAATCTCATGATCAAAATCGCTTAAGATCATGTTTTCTTAGGAAATCCATTCCCAGCCATGTTGTGGACAGACTGATTTTCATTGTACCTTCAACAACTCTAATTAGATGGGCTCTTCATGATGGAACAGGCTACATGCCCTCCATTAGGACCTGTTATTTTGGGGCAGGCACCACCTGCAAGTCAAGGCAAAATGCATACGCACATACTGCAGCTGGCAGTTACCATAGCAACAACTCTTGGACACAGTGTTTAAGGGTGCTGGATGTTTTTCAGTGTCGTGTCTCAGTGGTGTGTTTGTCCCTGATGCTGTCTGTCACTGAAGCGTGTCGTTCCTGTCTGCATTAGTTTGTGTCCTCTTATTAAGCCTCTCCATTTTACTGCCTGCCTGTATTACACCGCAGAGGGATGCAGCCAAAACCAGACATTGCAGGAACTGGATCCATTCCCATTGTAGTCCAGGACCAGAATTAGCGGATGTTGATGCATGAACGCTATAAGCATCCATCTTCAGTGAAGCTGATTGTGGAGTAGATTTGATTGAATGCCTCATAGAGCACTATTTGTGATTCTCAGGAGGGTAAGGTAGAAGTAGTTAACCTCAAGACATTCTGTATCCGCCAGAATGGATATAATTGCTATCTATCATTGCCATCCAAGAAATGTGTTGTAATGTGATGTTTTTTTGGGGGGCCTGGGTTGACTGATGTTTTTCTTGACTCCTCTCATCAGCTCCCTCTTTTTTTTTTTTTTTTTTTTTTTTACTGTCTCAGGCGTCAGAGAGCCAGGGAGAGACAGCAGAAGCTGCTGGCTGAATTTGCCTCCAGGCAGAAAAGCTTCATGGAAACAGCCATGGATGTTGGTAAGCATAATAATTATTCTAGTGTAGCTACTAGAATTACATACTTCATTAGGAAGTCCCTCCAAATAAAATGTTCACTTGCAGCTAAGAGATTTGCTGCACCTTTTTATAGAGTGCTTTCATTACACGTTAAAATGAATCATTTCAATTGAGCCCCGTTTGAAATGACATTTACATAATTTCATTGACTTAAAAAAAAGCTTTTTATTGTACTGCTGTCTGACTGGTAGTGTGACATGGAGTATCTGATTTTAAGTGCATGCCACTGGATTTAGTGGTGGTATTCCAAGGTATGCTCTAATGTAAGAACCTGTTTTAGTCGATTTCTTTATTTTACAAACGGGGAAAAACACTTTCCTTTCTGCTTACTGAACTGCTCCTGTCTTTGGCTTGTGGGCATGTAACTCATTCTGCACACGCCCGTATACATTCAATTTTTCAAGGACACTGCATTGAGCTTGTGGGAAGTCCTTGAAGGATAGAACTTCTGGGGAGGAGGGGGAGACCCATTCTCTGTAGGAAGGTGACACCCACTTGCCTCCCCAGGCCTTGTTAGCGAGAGTGAGTGTGTGTGTTCTTCTCAGGGGAGACAACGCATTAGGTTGAGGGCACGACAGATCAGAGTGCTAACAGCACGGTGGACACAGAGGGACCCTGCCTGTACACAGTTGTTAAGAAATGAATAATGTTAGCTTTCACCACTTGGAAGTGACTCTGTTACTGTATAAAGAACACCCAAGGGAACGGAGGTCAGCTCATGCCTCACATGGCTAACAGCAACCAGCAACAATTTTGATCATCAGTGATATAATTGGTTTATCTATTATTCAGATAAAATGCAAAAACAAAGTGTAATTTCGCATTTACAATATTAACACAAATAACAGAATTTTTTAACCAGGCGTGTATTTTTTATGTGTTTAACAGACCTGAGCAGTTAAAATGATAAATAATGAAAAGAACAACATAAACCACAAATTAAGGCTTTGCTGTTAATGGTTTTAAGAACAGGCTGCAAACTTTGTAGGCAGGTTGTTTTTGCAGTAACACTTTTTTACACACTCAAACTGACGCCAAGTCTGTCACACACACTCGTCTAAATGCATTTGATTAATTTAGATTTTGTTATACCTTACCTGCTGTTGAGTCCCCTTTGTCTATGGTGAGTTTTTGTTTTAGCTGTTCTCTCATTATCGTGATGCTACCATGTAAGATCTGTTTCACAGATTGCATCTAACACAGTAAAATTTGTTTTGAAAGGTGCTAACAGTAAAAAGTGTGTTTCTCTGCTTCTCACACACTGGTGGTGTTCCCTCTGTCACTTCGCATGTGCTCTCAAATCTCTTGTTTTCTAAACACATGCTCGCTCACGCTACGTGTACTGTTTGCAGCTAACACACCATTTACTTTAATTGTGCTACTGTAACATAAGATTAATTAGGTTGAACTGATTTCTCTGCAGTTTTTCAAATTTTGACTTCTTGAGGTGATGTATCCAGCTCCATAACAGCAGGCAACAACACAAACCCAATGAATCGATGATGAAATTCAATTTCAAATTCTATTGATTTCATGGATTCATTGTCGCAGCCCTAGGTACCTGCCTATTACATTATAATTTGCAAATAACTCAGATTTATTGTCTTTCCATGGCTTGGATTTCATGTGAGAATAATTGACTTCATCTGAGTGCACTGGGTTCCTGGATTCATGGATGGTCCATGACGTACTAGTCCCATGCTTCTCAGTGCCATTCCTGGGGAAGAATACTTTCCATTTTCCCCTTCCCTAATGCCTGAACCCACCCAACAATTAAAAAGGCGATTTGTCCCTCAGAATCATTCCATCCGGATAACTTACCTGATCTACTCACAATCCAGTTATGGATTGTTTTTGTGTTAAAAATATACATGAAAGACCGAAAAGCTCCAAGGTAGTCATCAGTGTCTAGGGAAGAAGGCACAAATGTTACATTTATGAGTTTAACATTTTATTGCGTATGTCTTCATTCTTTTTATCCTTATTAGCTTTGTAAAAAAAACATGAAATCTTTTCCCACAGCGTTCTGTGCCTTGTTGTCCTCCACTCTGTTGTGCTCTATAGGCACATTACCATGCCTTTAAAATGGGTAGTGTTTTGATCTGGTCTAATCTTGTGTGCAGTGTTTGAATGTTAACTTAAGGCAGAAAGAGAGATAAACGAGAAAATATTGTCTCATAGCTTTTGTATGTATTTCAGTTTGTGAAAAGATAGTTTTGCATTTCCTTTATATGGCTTTACCTCATTCTCTTCTCATCAGTAGGGAAAGTGGCAAATGTTCAGCTGGCGCTGAGGTTTGATTTGAAAAATTGCCTTCAGCGTCCCATCACTGATGTCCCTTCTGACATTGACCTAGGGGGGTGGGTGTGTGTGTTTGTGTTTGTGTGTGTGTGTGTGTGTGTGTTTGTGTGGCTTACTGGAATAAAAATGATCAGCTGTATTATTCTAGAACTGCCTTTTCTCCCCAAGATTGAAATCAAAGGTCAGTGAGAGTGTCAATATTTGTACTGGAATTTTAACAAGGCGAATTAGTCAAAGCTGTCTGTGGAAATGATTTTTAAACATTGTCTGTGCAATCGTGATGCTGTTTTTGTTCGTGCCTCTAATGCCTTTATGCGCTGATGCATGTGCCTTTTAATATATATATATATATATATGTATGTGTATATATATATTTATCTTTATACTTTATTTAAGGTGGACAAGTAAGCTTTTTTTTATTATTGTTTTTTCCAAAGTAATAATATGAATTCTCCAAAAATTAGAGGTGAGATAAAACATACACTATAGTATAGTGGATACTGAGACACAGAGGTCAAATTGAAGTGAGATTATTTTGAAAATCTGTTAAATACTACATACTACATTGCTTGTAAGTCAGAAATAGCTAATTACAGTATACAGATGTCACAGGTCTTTTTAAATTGCAATAGAATTTGAATGTGTTCTTGTGATTATAGCATTTTATAGACACAGATCAGCCATAGCATTAAAACCCCCTGCCTAATACAGTGTAGGTCCCCCTCGTGTTGCCAAAACATCTCTGACCTGTCAAGGCATGGATTCCACAAGATTTCTGAAGGTGTGCTGTGGCATCTGGAACCAAGATGTTAGCAGCAGATCCTTTACGTCCTGTAAGTAACAAGGTGGGGCCACCATGGATCGGACAATTAGTCCAGCGCACCCCACAAATCCTCAATCTGATTGAGATCTGTGGAATTTGGAGGTCAGATTAACTCCTTGAACTCCTCGTCACGTTCCTAAAACCATTCCTGAACAATTTTTGCAGTGTGGCAGAGAACATTATCCTGCTGAAAGAGGCCACTGCCATTAGGGAATATAGTAACGATGAAGAAATTTACATATTCTGCAGTAATGTTTAGGTAGGTTGTCAAACTATCATTACCATGAATACCAGTACCGAAGGTTTCACAGCAGAACATTGCCCAGAGCCCAGCCTGCTGACCTTTTTTGTTCCCAAAGTGCATTCTTGTGCCATCTCTTCCACATGTAAGCGATGCACACACCCCTGGCCAACCACATGATGTGAAAGAAAACAGGATTCATCAGAGCAGGCCACATTTTTCTGTCATACCCAGTGCTACCTTTTTCAGTAATTTGTGCTGCAGTACATCATCTCTGGTATTGGGCCAGATGGGATGTCTTCGTTCCCCATTAGCATGAGTGAGTCTAGAGTGCCCATATCACTGTTTCACCAGTTGTCCTTTCTAGGACCACTTTTGGTTGCTTCTACCCAGTTATTTAACCATCACAGTTACGCCCTTGTCAGATTCTTATGCTCACACGTTTTTCCTGCTTCCAACACATCAACTTCAAGAACTTACTTTTCACCTGATGCCTAATAGATGCCTTGACAGGTGCCATTGTAACAAGATAATTCAAGTTTATTTGCTTCACCAGTCAGTGGTTTTAATATTATAGCTGATCAGTGTATATTGCATCACATTCACAGATAGTTGAGTTTATTTTTCTTTGCTGTAAGGTGCAGTGAAATGTTGTTTTTCCTTCTTTCATCCCAGTGCTCTATTGAGGAGGTTTTTATATTGCCATTGTGGGAGTTCTGCAGTGCTTGATCTTTTGATTTGAATTAGAATGGTATGAAATGTCGCCTGTGATCCTAGTGCACATTTGACATTTTTCCCAATCTACCCAACATGCGCAACATTTGGGGGGGGTGGAGGCTGTACGAGTGAGCTGTGGGAGTTTGCTTCAGGCCAACACTGTCGCACTGACTTCCAAACAAACCATTTTTTCCCTTCCTGTCCCTCAAGTAATAAATCAGTTCAAGCACACTAACATTTGCTGACCTGTGTTTACTCAAAATTGAAAACACTTTAACATTTAAAACTAATTTTGCAAAAGTAATTAATCTTCTGAAATCTGTCATTGAAATATTGTAGATGGCTGGTTATGTATGCTTAGGCTGTATTAGATGCACAGTATATAATTTATGGAAATTAAACACTAGGGTTTAATTCCCATATGACTGGAGCAAGCACATAGGACTCTCCTGACCTGAGGTTAATTTGGTAAGTCTACTTTGGCCGAGCTAGTTAGCTTAAATAAAGTGTCAGTTCGCTATCACCTACTAGTAAAGGTGATACAATTTTCTTCAAAGAGACCTGAATTAAAATACACACACACACACACACACACACACAGAGTACTGTGCAAAAGTCTTGATTTTTCTTCACATTTTGCTTCCAAAATATTGTTTTGATTAGTTCAGCATAAAAACAGCTATTCCCAGAGCATTCCAGTGTTTAGTGCGATGGAAAGCAAGTAGTCAATTGGTTGGCAAGGCACAGTCAAAAGATCTCAGGGATAAAATTGTGGACAGGCACAAGTCAGGTGATGGAAGTCTTTATCTGTCCTGGGGAGCATGGTAAAGTCTGTAATGAAGAAGTAGAAAGTGTTTGGTAATAACCTCCCCAGGTCAGACCTTCTCTCTAAACTAGGTGGAGGAGTGAGGAAGAAACTGGATAGAGACGCTACCATGTGGCCTTTTTTTATTTCTTTTTCCCTGACCTGTTGCTATCATATCTTTCACTTGGATTTTATGAGTTGCTCTGAATAAACACAGCTGGAAAGCAACAAAATGTGAATATTTTAAATGGCATGGTTCCTTTCTATGCACCCTGTGTGATTGTGTTAGCATCTGCATGAATCCTTTAAAAAAAAAAAAAAAAAAAAACCTCCTTTTTGATATAGTGACAACTGTTTTATGGCTTCACTCATTTTCTCTTGGAGTGTATTACAAGTATTTTTGACAGGAAAAGTAATTTAAGACAATAGTTTGAGTTGGACGGTTAATTTTCAACCAACTAGAGTGCTGCATATATAAACTGAAGACATTTCTGCAGCCCTAAATGACTGTTTAGCTGTGAGCGGTTAATTTACTTACTCTGTAAGCAAAGGTTTTTTTTTGTTTTGGTTTTTTTGGTTGTTTTTTTTTTTTTTAAGTATTTGAACCCAAAACATGGATACACATTAGATGGCGTGTCTCATTCCTTCTATGTCACTATAATCAGAAAATGTGTGTCACTGTAGCCTTTGACAGTTTATTATTTGGCATGATCATCCTTACCATGATTGTCATCATTCATTTAACAGGCCTAATTGTAGGTTGGCTACTTTTATCTAGAACTGTTTATGTTGGTCTTGTGAGAGAGTCTTCCACCTAGCTCAGTTGTTCTTAGTCCTGGTCCTGGCCCTTCACCTGAGTACTTTGGCGTCCTTCCTGCTCTAACAGAGTGTTTTCCAGTTCTTTTCCACAGCCCTGAACATTGTAAACCTTGGTCCGATGTTTTGGAAATTTTCCATAGAGTATTCCAGAATTACAGTCAATTTATAATCTTTTGCAGTTTGTAATGCACTGAACTGTTCATGAGAAGAGACAAGAAAGTGTTAATTTGTTAATGTGTTAATGTCTGATGCTCATATCTGTGACTGACCTTCTAAAATAGTATTACTGTATGCAACTTCACAGACTGTCCAAATAGCGAAGCCTTTCACAGTACATTACCTCTAATGTTTTTGTTTTTTTACACATGGCTGCCTAAACCTCCACAATCTGTTAATTTAACCAAGAGAGGGCAGAAAAGCAATTTAAATCTGCATTATATAGCTAATTAAGTTTTGCCAGTATACCTCTCTCATAACTCATGTTCAATTATTCGATTTTAGCCCCCATTCACTTTGTCTTGCTATCACGTTGGTCTTTCTTGCTTCTTGTTCGCTTTAGGCGAATCACAGATGACCTGACTGAGCAGCAGCTTGTATTTCCAATAGCTACTCTCAGATTCTTTATGGATGCTAGTGGCTATTTTGTATTTTACTCACCATTTCAGCCTTGCCTCTCACACTCAAGTTTATCACTGTGGCATATTAGAATCTAAAACAAACCTCTGTTGCTTTGCCTTTGCTTTAAACTGACACTGCCCATTGAAAGGTTTTTAGAACAACAAAAACATCTTTCACAGTTTAGTGTTAGTTTCTTTCTCATTTTATTTGTATTTTTCGCATATGGATTCTCATCTTCCACTTGTACTTGTCTGTGTACTTGCAGAGTCACCTGAGGGAGAGGCAGCTATGGATGTGGCCTCTGCTGAGCCTCTGGACTCTGAGGTTCTCTATGATTGTGTCATATGCGGCCAGAGCGGTCCCTCTACTGAAGACAGACCCATAGGATTGGTGGTTCTACTGCAGGCATCCTCAGGTGAATAGTCTTGCACAGAACATCTTTGTCTTTTGTCATTTTCTTGGTGCTGAAGGTCTAAAATTGATGTATTTGTTCTAAAGTCTGATGTCAGATATAAGCCTAACTCCGTTTTGATGTTTCCCATATTTTTTCGTTTTGTAGTGAACCAGTAGCTCACCGCTATGGCATTACTGGTTTCTATCAACAGGTGGAGCGTTTTATTGCCAGCCTATAATCCTTTATTGCTGCATGGCACATCCCTTTGCTGCACAGGACAGTACTATTATATCGTCTAGTAAATGGCCCTATTTATTTGCAGCACCTGAGCCCGGATGCATTGCGCCACTTTTATATGCCGCTTAGCTGCTGTTTTAATTGCTTCATTTATCATACATGTTGATCCTTGAACAGACTTCTGCTTTGGTAGAGTAATTTCTTCCATGATGGTATGGACATATGAGTCTTATTCAGTGTCATGAAAACAAATAGCTTGTTTTATTAGTAATTACCCCCTCGGGTGACGTATTATAGCCTCAGGTAACACAGCTTCAAGGTCAGATGAGAGTGTTCTGAGCTCCACTTTGCCAAATCTGATGAACCATCAGATCAGAAAAACATGTATAAATGTCACAATTTCGTGATGAGAATGCCCATTCCGATAATAAATGTCATCATCAGCCAGTTTACACCCCTCCCAACCTGTTAATTTATCAATCAGTTTGCATCTAGAAGGACAAACATCTGAGAAAACATCCATGCTGCTCATACTGTTTAATGGGTGTTATGGTTTTGACATTGACATGGTACTTCATTACAGTATGCAAATGAAATGCAGTGTCCCATATATAGAATGATGGAAGTTAATTAGCATACCATTGTCATTCATGAGGCATGTGTCCATGTCTGTGTTTCAGTTTTGGGACACCGTTGCCGTAGTGATGAGGCGAAGCGTCTCCCTACAAGCGACGAGGAGCGAATCTTCCCTGAGGACACGTGTGGAGCGACTAACGACGTTAGACTCGCACTCATGCAGCGCCACTTTAAAGATGTACGTGTCTTAGTCAGATGTGCCTGATTTTCTGCTCTTAGGGTGCTGTGAGATGGTAGGGGACATATACATGCACACTTTCATAGTGAGATGTAAGCATGTTCCCTGTCTACATTCACATCATTTTCTATTGGTGAAGTGAAATTATCTCTCTCAATTTTCAATATAAACCACATGTCATTAGTAGGCTGTATTCCATATTATAATTTAGTGCAGCACTCTTACATTTTAATTAATACTGTCATATTTTGGTCTTCTATTTGTTTTTTGTGACTCTCTTACCCATACAGTGACTTCGTCCTGAGTCTGATTTTATTAAGACTTCAAGTTGTTTTTTTTTTTAAACATCCGTTTTTGCTCTCTCTGTCTTTCTTTCTCCCTCTGTCTCTCTGTCTCTCTCTCTCTCTCTCTCTCTCTCTCTCTCATTCACTATCTCTCTCTCTCTCTCTCTCTCTCTCTCTCTCCCTCTCTCTCTCTCTCTCTCTCTCCCTCTCTCTCTCTC